>CAWUFW010003086.1:1255000-1937704 GCA_963921515.1 Calotriton arnoldi
TTGTGATATGAACTGCCAATAAGAGCGTATGTTAACTTTTGTCTTTTTTTAGCGCAATCATTGAGAAAGGCATTATAGCCGAAAAACGTCTGAGCACTACTATTAAAAATGAATGAACAATATACCCCATGAGTGCCTATTGTGTTGCACAGGAGCCTGATATATATTACATATATATATATTACATATATATATATATATATATATATATATATATATATATATATATATATATATTTTTGTTGTCGTCTGTCTGAAAAAGTAAACTGCTACCTGTAACGCAACTCCAGAGTGTCTGGCTCTTCTTCCTGGGACGTTAAGGGGAGATTATATATATTGAACAGAGACTGGCGTCATGGAACGCCCATCCAAGCGGGCAGGAGCTTGTATCGTGCGGACGCCACCACACCAACAAGCACAGAATTCCTCTCACCAGGGGTTTCGAGTGGCTCGTTTCTTCACCAAAGAGAGGAATTCTGTATGTGTGTGTATATATATATATATTCACTGAAAAAACCATAGGTTTTAGGGACAGTTATAGTTAGTTGGACATTGCACTCGTACAAAACCCGTGAAATTCCCCCGTTATAGTTAGTCCAGCTAACTATAACTCGCGCCCCCGCAATGCACTGCTGATGACGTCACATATTACATCACTCATGACATGGTCAGTGACATCACTGATGACATCACTGATGACATCTCAAATGACATCACTGATGACATCACTGATGACATCATCCAGTGACTGTGTTTCTGTAAAGTTTAAATATTTTTAATATATATAGGAAAAGACGTATTGAAGAATGAGTGGGTGTGTAAGTGTCTGTATGGATGATTTAGTAGGTGCGTGACTGACTCTATAAGTGAGTGATTTAACGTATCTTACTGAATGCATGGGTTAGTGACTAAACTGGGTGAATGTCTGTATCCGTCTGTCTGTTGCTGTGTAAGTGGCTGCATGTGTTTGTGAATAGCTACATGAGTGTCTATATGAGTTATTGAATGCTTGTCTGAGTATCTGTATGGGTGCCTGAGTGTTTGTGTGGGAGGGGTGTGTGCAACTCTGTGCATAGATGTGTGAGTGGGTGATTCACTGGGTGGATGGTTTCAAGAGTGCAACTGTGATAGACTGTATAGGTGGGTAAGTGTGTGTAAGAGTGTGTTAGTGAGTGAATGTATGTCCCAGTGGTACATGTGTGAGTAACTACATATGTGAAAGGCAGTATATATGTGTGTTGGAGTATATAAATAGCTATAAGCGAGAGTGAGTGATTGTGATAGTGGCTGTATGGATGAGTGTGTGCTTGTATCAGTGATTGTATAAGAGCGTAAGAATGTGCTACTATTTGTATGAGTAAGTGAGCTGGTGTGTGTATAACTGTATAGGTGAGTAAATGGTAGTGTGTTTAATTATTTGCATGACTGACTAGGTGTGTGAGTACCTCTATGGATGAGTGGCGGTGTTTGAGTGTCTATATAGGAGTATGAGTGCATATGATAGTCCTGTACTGAGTGACCGTAAGTATGAGTGACTGTACGGGTGAGTGAGTGGATGTGTGCGTAGACCTAAGAATCAGTGAGTGGGTATGTAGTTATTGGTGTTGGAGTGTCTATGGTTTTGCGAATGGCAGTCTGTAATTTAGAGTGGGTGTATCAAAGGTTATATTAGGGTGTGAGGAAGTGCATGAGATTATCACGTGGATGATGTCATCAGTGATGTCATTTGAGATGTCATCAGTGATGTCACTGACCATGTCATGAGTGATGTAATATGTGACGTCATCAGCAGTGCATTGCGGGCGCGAGTTATAGTTAGCTGGACTAACTATAACGGGGGAATTTCACGGGTTTTGTACGAGTGCAATGTCCAACTAACTATAACTGTCCCTAAAACCTATGGTTTTTTCAGTGAATTTCAAAGGTTTTTTAAATGCTAATTTGTAACTATAACGTCCCTGAAACCTATGGTTTTTTCAGTGAATTTCAAAGGTTTTTTAAATGCTAATTTGTAACTATAACATGTCTGAAACCTACAGTTTTTTCAGTGAATTTCAAAGGATTTGTAAATGACAATTTTTAAATGTATTAATTGTTATATAAATTTTTTTCATACTGATTTCCAAATTTTTTAGAAACAATTTTTTTTTACATATTTTATTTTTTAAATTACATTGTAATTACATTATACATTACATTACAAAAAATACTTTCTCAGAATGAATTACTTTAGTTTAATTACTTTGCACATAGGCAATAGACTTTTAAGTACAGTAGTTACAGTTGTTGCAATGGGCAACACATTTTCAAACACAATGCAACATTCAGCTCAATGTGAATTTCTAGTTAAATGCAATTAGTTACTTTATGGATTACTTTTCTAACCACATTACTGGATCCTAGATTCAGTCCTGGGACATCTCCTGTAAACAGTTGAGTAAAAGCGTTTTGGTTACAGTCGTGATTTTTAAGGAATATTATTGTACTTTAAAAGTTCACACTTAGAAACTTTTTCTCATAGAATCACCAATGTTATCCTATGGAAGGAAATTCACTTAGAAGTTAAAAACTGTTATCGTTACTTTTTCTTACTCAGTGTTGGATCCTGGATCCAGCACTGGTGCATCTCCTGTAAACAGTTGAAAGAATGCGTTTAAGTCATACAGGCGATTTTTAGGAATATTTGTAGTTTGTGAAAATCGACACTTTGAAACTTTTCTGCTGAAAACCAGACAATGATATCCTATGGAAGGAAATTCAAGTTACTGGTAAGTACGGTTAAAATTACTTTTCAGGATCAGTACTGGGCTGAAAGATGCAGCACTGAGGTCTCTCCTGATAACAGGTTAGTAAATCGGAATTCGTATTTCGGCTTATTTTAGAGGAATATTTTAAAGTTCCAAAACTCCACACTTAGAAGAATTTCCAAGTGAAACCAGTCAATGTTAGCCTATGAAGGAAATTCAAGTTACCGGTAAGTACGGTTAAAATTACTTTTGAGGATCAGTACTGGGCTGAAAGATGCAGCACTGAGGTCTCTCCTGATAACAGGTGAGTAAATCGGAATTCGTATTTCGGCTGATTTTAGAGGAATATTTTAAAGTTCCAAAACTCCACACTTAGAAGAATTTCCAAGTGAAACCAGTCAATGTTAGCCTATGAAGGTAATTCAACTTACCGGTAAGTACGGTTAAAATTACTTTTGAGGATCAGTACTGGGCTGAAAGATGCAGCACTGAGGTCTCTCCTGATAACAGGTGAGTAAATCGGAATTCGTATTTTGGCTGATTTTAGAGGAATATTTTAAAGTTCCAAAACTCCACACTTAGAAGAATTTCCAAGTGAAACCAGTCAATGTTAGCCTATGAAGGAAATTCAAGTTACCGGTAAGTACGGTTAAAATTACTTTTCAGGACCAGTACTGGGCTGAAAGATGCAGCACTGAGGTCTCTCCTGATAACAGGTGAGTAAATCGAAATTCGTATTTCGGCTGATTTTAGAGGAATATTTTAAAGTTCCAAAACTCCACACTTAGAAGAATTTCCAAGTGAAACCAGTCAATGTTAGCCTATGGAAGGAAATTCAAGTTACTGGTAAGTACGATTAAAATTACTTTTCAGGACCAGTACTGGGCTGAAAGATGCAGCACTGAGGTCTCTCCTGATAACAGGTGAGTAAATCAGAATTCGGATTTCGGCTGATTTTAGAGGAATATTTGTATGTTTCAAAAATCAACACTTAGAAACTTTTTCAGCAAAAAGCAGGCAATGATATCCTATGGAAGGAAATTCAAGTTACCGGTAAGTACGGTTAAAATTACTTTTGAGGATCAGTACTGGGCTGAAAGATGCAGCACTGAGGTCTCTCCTGATAACAGGTGAGTAAATCGGAATTCGTATTTCGGCTGATTTTAGAGGAATATTTTAAAGTTCCAAAACTCCACACTTAGAAGAATTTCCAAGTGAAACCAGTCAATGTTAGCCTATGAAGGAAATTCAAGTTACCGGTAAGTACGGTTAAAATTACTTTTCAGGAAAAGTACTGGGCTGAAAGATGCAGCACTGAGGTCTCTCCTGATAACAGGTGAGTAAATCAGAATTCGGATTTCGGCTGATTTTAGAGGAATATTTGCACAATGGTGAAGGGAGGGGGCGGGGCCTGAGGTAACATCTGTGCAAACGCGCCCCGTGGCGCGTTTTAAGTTGGGGGATTAAGTCCCCTTGAATCATGAGGGTCCCTACGGGCCAACTAGCCCACCAGGAACCTCCAGTATGCGCCAGGGGCTGCGTTGCAGAGACATGTACAGAGGCCACACCCCTTTTACACCTCTCTGCAACGCAGCTCTGTGGCGCTTTCTGGACGTACCTGTTGGGCTAGTTGGCCCCAGGGACCCTCAGGATTGAAGGGGATTTAATTCCCCATCTTAAAATGAGCCACGGGGCCTGTTTGCACACATGTCACTTGAAGCCCCGCCCCTCCCTTCACCACTGTGCAAACGCGCCCGTGGCGCGTTTTAAGTCGGGAGATTAACTCCCTTGAATCCAGAGGGTCCCTAGGGTGCAACTAACCCACCATATACCTCCAAAAGCGCCACAGAGCTGCGTTGCAGAGAGGTGTAAAAGGGCGTGGCCTCTGTACACCTCTCTGCAAGGCAGCCCCTGGCGCATACTGGAGGTTCCTGGTGGGCTAGTTGGCCCCCAGGGACCCCCATTATTCAAGGGGAATTCGTTCCCCTCTGCAAACGCGCCAGGGCGCGTTTGCAGAGTGGTGAAGGAAGGGGTGGGGCCTGCGGGCCCGATCGTTTTTTTTTTTTCCCCCTGAAGGGGGGCTGTGTGGCCCCCTTCCTTTTTCCTATTTTTAGGCCCTGGGGACCCCATCCCCCAGGGCCTTACCCCCTTTTTTATTATTAAAATAAAATAAAAAAACGGGAAGGGGCCGCGTGGCCCCCTTCCCTGGGCCTGTATTGGCCCGGGGACCCCATCCCCGGGGCATGGCCTCTTTTTTCTTATTTGGAGGGGGCTGCGTGGCCCCCTCCTCAGGCCATTTAAGGCCCCGGGGACCCCATCCCCCGGGGCCGGCCTTGCACTTTTTTTTTTTTTTCCTTTGGGGAGGGGGCTGCGTGGCCCCCTCCCGGGCCACTTATGGCCCCGGGGACCCCATCCCCCGGGGCCTGGCCTCTCGTTGGGGACTGTGGGGGTCCCCAAGCCCCCACAGTCCCGCCGGCTCCCGTGTCCTACGGGAGCCGGCATTGCTTTACACATGGGGAGCTGCTAAGATGCTGCTCCCCATGTGGAAAGCAGTCGGCTTTGGATATTGGAAGAGAGAGCAGGTTTCCTGCTCTCTCTTCCAATATCCAAAACAAGTTTGCAATGACAGGACGGGAGCCGCGAGGCTCCGTCCTGTCATTGCAAACAGCAGTGTACCGGGGGTAGGCACCCGGGACACTGCAGGAGCCGGCCCTGGGGGTGGTGGTCCCCAGGGCCATCAAGGGCTCCAGGAGGGGGCCGCGCGGCCCCCTCCCATTCAGTGCACAGCCCGGGGAGGTGGTGGTCCCCGGGGCTTGGGGGTCAAACGGACCCCCATTTTAATTTTCTTAGTGCCCCGGGGAGGTGGTGGTCCCGGGCGTGTGGGGGCTGGAGCCCCCCACACAGGTTTTTAATTTAAAAAGAAGCCCCGGGAGGTGGTGGTCCCCGGGGCTGCGGGAGGGCTCAGAGCCCTCCCGCTTCATTATACATAAAGCCCCGGGGGTGGTGGTCCCCGGGGCTTGGGGAGCCTTAGAGGCCCCCACACATAAAATTAACCCCCGCCCAGCATGCCCCCGGGACTTGGCCCACCCGGGGGCCAATTATCATCGAGCGCGGGAGACCGCGCTTCGATTTTTTTTCCGGCAGGGTTCGCGCTCCCTGAGCGCATCCTGCCGATTTTTAAAAAAAAATATATATTTTTTGCCCAGGGGGTCCTTGTGGGACCCCTGAGCAGACCTAGGGGTCAGGGTGTTTCTACCCTGCCCCCTTTGTGCGCTTTGCGCACTTGTTTCTGTCCCTCGGTTCTACCGAGGGACAAAATGGCTGCCAACATTTCCTGAATCGGAATGTTGACAGCCAGCTGACAACCAATTAACATCCAGCTCGTGCTCGGGAGGATCCGCGGCCCTAGATATCACTATCTTTTTACTTTTGATTTTCTCAGCAACTACTGAACGGATTTACACCATTTAACAAAAGGGTTCTTTCTGAACCAAGAACTACCTCTTTGCCAAATTTGGTGTAATTCCGTTCAGCAGTTCGAGCTGTAGCCGTGTCTAAAGTTTCCTATGGAAAATTACATGGGGAAACGCGTTTTGGGACCCCCTTTTTCTCGGCCCCCGCTTGACGAATCCCCCGAGACTTTCAGGGTAGGAGCGGACCGGAGCGGGCCATACAGTTTGAAAATTTTGCGAAGATACGTCAACCGGCAAGAGAGTTATTTCAAATAGAATGTCGCGGATTTCCTATGGATAATAGGTTGTAACTATAACTATCTACTGGCGACCGCCAGTAGATAATATATATATATATATATATATATATATATATATATATATATATATATATATATATATATATATATATAATCTACTATCGCCAGTAGATAGTTATAGTTACAACCTATTATCCATAGGAAATCCGCGACATTCTATTTGAAATAACTCTCTTGCCGGTTGACGTATCTTCGCAAAATTTTCAAACTGTATGGCCCGCTCCGGTCCGCTCCTACCCTGAAAGTCTCGGGGATTCGCATGCTGGGGCCGAGAAAAAGGGGGTCCCAAACGCGTTTTCCCATGTAATTTTCCATAGGAAACTTTAGACACGGCTACAGCTCGAACTGCTGAACGGAATTACACCAAATTTGGCAAAGAGGTAGTTCTTGGTTCAGAAAGAACCCTTTTGTTAAATGGTGTAAATCCGTTCAGTAGTTCCTGAGAAAATCAAAAGTAAAAAGATAGTGATATCTATGGCCGAGTAGGGTCCGCGTACCCTCCCGATCACGCGCTGCATGTTAATTGGCTGTCAGCTGGCTGTCAGCTGGCTGTCAACATTCCGATTCAGGAAATGTTGGCAGCCATTTTGTCCCTCGGTAGAACCGAGGGACAGAAACAAGTGCGCAAAGCGCACAAAGGGGCAGGGTAGAAACACCCTGACCCCTAGGTTTGCTCAGGGGTCCCACAAGGACCCCTGGGCAAAAAAAAATAATAATTTTTTAAATCGGCAGGATGCGCTCAGGGTGCGCGAATCCTGCCGAAAAAAAAATCGAAGCGCGGTCTCCGCGCTTCGATTGTATTTTGCCCCGGGGGCATGGTGGGGGTTTAATTTTATGTGTGGGGCCTCAAAGGGCCTCCAAGCCCGGGGACCGCCACCCCCGGGCTTTTTAAAATGGTGCGGGAGGGCTCTGAGCCCTCCCGCAGCCCCGGGGACCACCACCTCCCGGGGCTTTTTTTATGAATTGAACAACCTGTGTGGGGGCTCCAGCCCCACTACGCCCGGGACCGCCACTTCCCGGGGCACTAACAATTAAAATGGGGGTCCGTTTTGGACCCCGAAGCCCCAGGGACCACCACCTCCCCGGGCTGTGCTGATGTAGGGAGGGGGCCGCGCGGCCCCTCCTGGAGCCCTTGATGGCCCTGGGGACCACCACCCCCAGGGCCGGCTCTTGCAGTGTCCCGGGGTGCCTACCCCGGGACACTGCTGTTTGCAATGACAGGACGGGAGCCTCGTGGCTCCCGTCCTGTCATTGCAAACTTGCTTTGGATATTGGAAGAGAGAGCAGGAAACCTGCTCTCTCTTCCAATATCCAAAGCCGACTGCTTTTCCACATGGGGAGCAGCATGTCAGCTGCTCCCCATGTGGAACAGCAATGCCGGCTCCCAAGGGACGTGGGGAGCCGGCGGGACTGTGGGGGATTGGGGACCCCCACAGTCCCCAACGGAGAGGAGCCAGCCCCGGGGATGGGGTCCCGGGGCAAGTAGTGGCTCAGGAGGAGGGCCACGCGGCCCCCTCCCCAAAAAAGAAAAGAAAAAAATGGAAAGGCCGGCCCCGGGGGATGGGGTCCCCGGGACCTTAAATGGCCTGAGGAGGGGGCCACGCAGCCCCCTCCCAAGAAAAATTAAAAAGGCCATGCCCCGGGGATGGGGTCCCAGGGCCAATACAGGCCCAGGGAAGGGGGCCACGCGGCCCCCTTCCTGTTTTTTTTTTAAATTAAATTTAAAAAAGGGGTAAGGCCCTGGGGGATGGGGTCCCTAGGGCCCAAAAACAGGAAAAAGGAAAGGGGGCCACACAGCCCCCCTTCAGGGGACAAAATTATTATTTTTTTGTTTTTTAAACGATTGGGCCCGCAGGCCCCGCCCCTTTCCTTTACCACTCTGCAAACGCGCCCCCTGGCGCGTTTGCAGAGGGGGAACGAATTCCCCTTGAATACTGGGGGTCCCTGGGGGCCAACTAGCCCACCAGGAACCTCCAATATGCGCCAGGGGGCTGCGTTGCAGAGACGTGTAGAGAGGCCACACCCCTTTACACCTCTCTACAACGCAGCTCTGTGGCGCTTTGGAGGTATATGGTGGGCTAGTTGGACTCCGGGGACCCTCAGGATTCAGGGAATTAATCCCCCAGCTTAAAACGCGCCACGGGCGCGTTTGCACAGATGTCACCTCAGGCCCCGCCCCTCCCTTCACCATTGTGCAAATATTCTTCTAAAATCATCCGAAATACGAATTCCGATTTACTCACCTGTTATCAGGAGAGACCTCAGTGCTGCATCTTTCAGCCCAGTACTGATCCTCAAAAGTAATTTTAACCGTACTTACCAGTAACTTGAATTTCCTTCCATAGGATATCATTGCCTGCTTTTTGCTGAAAAAGTTTCTAAGTGTTGATTTTTGAAACATACAAATATTCCTCTAAAATCAGCCGAAATATGAATTCCGATTTACTCACCTGTTATAAGGAGAGACCTCAGTGCTGTATCTTTCAGCCCAGTACTGGTCCTGAAAAGTAATTTTAACCATACTTACCAGTAACTTGAATTTCCTTCCATAGGCTAACATTGACTGGTTTCACTTGGAAATTCTTCTAAGTGTGGAGTTTTGGAACTTTAAAATATTCCTCTAAAATCAGCCGAAATACGATTCCGATTTACTCACCTGTTATCAGGAGAGACCTCAGTGCTGCATCTTTCAGCCCAGTACTAATCCTGAAAAGTAATTTTAACCGTACTTACCAGTAACATATTTTCTTCCATAGGAATCCATTGTCTGGTTTTCAGCAAAAGTTTCAAAGTGTTGATTTTTACAAACTACAAATATTCCTTAAAAATCACCTGTATGACTTAAACGCATTCTTTCAACTGTTTACAGGAGATGCACCAGTGCTGGATCCAGGATCCAACACTGAGTAAGAAAAAGTAACGATAACAGTTTTTACCTGCTAAGTGAATTTCCTTCCATAGGATAACATTGGTGATTCTATGAGAAAAAGTTTCTAAGTGTCAACTTTTAAAATACAATAATATTCCTTAAAAATCACGACTGTAACCAAAACGCTTTTACTCAACTGTTTACAGGAGATGTACCAGGACTGAATCTAGGATCCAGTCCTGTGGTTAGAAAAGTAATCCATAAAGTAACTAATTGCATTTAACTAGAAATTCACATTGAGCTGAATGTTGCATTGTGTTTGAAAATGTGTTGCCCATTGCAACAACTGTAACTACTGTACTTAAAAGTCTATTGCCTATGTGCAAAGTATTTAAACTAAAGTAATTCATTCTGAGAAAGTATTTTTTGTAATGTAATGTATAATGTAATTACAATGTAATTTAAAAAATAAAATCTGTAAAAAAAAAATTGATTCTAAAAATGTAGTAAATCAGTATGAAAAAAATTAATATAACAATAAATACATTTAAAAATTGTCATTTACAAAACCTTTGAAATTCACTGAAAAAACCGTAGGTTTCAGGCACGTTATAGTTAGAAATTAGCATTTAAAAAACCTTTGAAATTCACTGAAAAAACCATAGGTTTCAGACACGTTATAGTTACAAATTAGCATTTAAAAAACCTTTGAAATTCACTGAAAAAACCATAGGTTTCAGACACGTTATAGTTACAAATTAGCATTTAAAAACCTTTGAAATTCACTGAAAAAACCATAGGTTTTAGGGACAGTTATAGTTACTTGGACATTGCACTCGTACAAAACCCGTGAAATTCCCCCGTTATAGTTAGTTCAGCTAACTATAACTGGCGCCCCGCAATGCACTGCTGATGACGTCACATTTTACATCACTCATGACATGGTCAGTGACATCACTGATGACATCACTGATGACATCTCAAATGACATCACTGATGACATCATCCACGTGATAATCTGATGCACCTCCTCACACCCTAATATAATCTTTGATACACCCACTCTAAATTACAGACTGCCATTCGCAAAACCATAGACACTCCAACACCAATAACTACATACCCACTCACTGATTCTTAGGTCTACACACACACATCCACTCACTCACCCGTACAGTCACTCATACTTACGGTCACTCAGTACAGGACTATCATATGCACTCTTACTCCTATATAGACACTCAAACAACGCCACTCATCCATAGAGATACTCAGACACCTAGTCAGTCATGCAAATAATTAAACACACTGCCATTTACTCACCTATACAGTTATACACACACCAGCTCACTTACTTATACAAATAGTAGCACATTGTTACGCTCTTATACAATCACTGATACAAGCACACACTCATCCATACAGCCACTATCACAATCACTCACTCTTGCTTATAGCTATTTATATACTCCAACACACATATATACTGCCTTTCACATATGTAGTTACTCACACATGTACCACTGGGACATACATTCACTCACTAACACACTCTTACACACACTTACCCACCCATACAGTCTATCACAGATGCACTCTTGAAACCATCCACCCAGTGAATCACCCACTCACACATCTATGCACAGAGTTGCACACACCCCTCCCACACAAACACTCAGGCACCCATACAGATACTCAGACAAGCATTCAATAACTCATATAGACACTCATTTAGCTATTCACAAACCCATGCAGCCACTTACACAGCAACAGACAGACGGATACAGACATTCACCCAGTTTAGTCACTAACCCATGCATTCAGTAAGATACGTTAAATCACTCACTTATAGAGTCAGTCACGCACCTACTAAATCATCCATACAGACACTTACACACCCACTCATTCTTCAATACGTCTTTTCCTATATATATTAAAAATATTTAAACTTTACAGAAACACACAGTCACTGGATGATGTCATCAGTGATGTCATTTGAGATGTCATCAGTGATGTCATCAGTGATGTCACTGACCATGTCATGAGTGATGTAATATGTGACGTCATCAGCAGTGCATTGCGGGGCGCGAGTTATAGTTAGCTGAACTAACTATAACGGGGGAATTTCACGGGTTTTGTACGAGTGCAATGTCCAAGTAACTATAACTGTCCCTAAAACCTATGGTTTTTTCAGTGAATTTCAAAGGTTTTTAAATGCTAATTTGTAACTATAACATGTCTGAAACCTATGGTTTTTTCAGTGAATATATATATATATATATATATATATATATATATATATATATATATATATTCACTGAAAAAACCATAGGTTTTAGGGACAGTTATAGTTAGTTGGACATTTCACTCGTACAAAACCCGTGAAATTCCCCCGTTATAGTTAGTTCAGCTAACTATAACTCGCGCCCCGCAATGCACTGCTGATGACGTCACATATTACATCACTCATGACATGGTCAGTGACATCACTGATGACATCACTGATGACATCTCAAATGACATCACTGATGACATCACTGATGACATCACTGATGACATCATCCAGTGACTGTGTGTTTCTGTAAAGTTTAAATATGTTTAATATATATGCCAAGGTGTATTGAATAATGAGTGGGTGTATAAGTGTCTGGATGGATGATATAGTAGGTGCATGACTGACTATTAGTGAGTGATTAAACGTATCTTACTAAATGCATGGGTTAGTTACTAAACTGTGTGAATGTCTTTATCCGTCTGTCTGTTGGTGTGTAAGTGGCTGCGTGGGTTTGTAAATAGCTACATGAGTGTCTATATGAGTTATTGATTGGTTGTCTGAGTATCTGTATGGGTGCCTGAGTGTTTGTGTGGATGGGGTGTGTGTGACTGCACATAGATGTATCAGTGGGTGATTCACTGGGTGCATGGTTTCAAGAGTGCATCTGTGATGGACTGTATGGGTGGGTGAGTGTGTGTATGGGTGTGTTAGTGAGTGAATGTATATCTCAGTGGTACATGTGTGAGTAACTACATATGTGAAAGGCAGTATATATGTGTGTTGTAGTATATAAATGGGTATAAGTGAGAGTGTGTGTGATTGTGAGAGTGGCTGTATGGATGAGTGTGTACTTGTATTAGTGATTGTATAAGAGCGTAAGAATGTGCTAGTATTTGTACGAGTAAGTGAGCTGGTGTGTGTATAACTGTATAGGTGAGTAAATGGCAGTGTGATTAATTATTTCCATGACTGACTAGGTGTGTGAGTACCTCTATGGATGAGTGGCGGTGTGTGAGTGTCTATGTAGGTGTATTAGTGCATATGATAGTCCTGTACTGAGTGACCGTAAGTATGAGTGACTGTACAGGTGAGTGAGTGGATGTGTGTGTAGACCTAAGAATCAGTGAGTGGGTATGTAGTTATTGGTGTTGGAGTGTCTATGGTTTTGAGAATGGCAGTCTGTAATTTAGAGTGGGTGTATCAAAGGTTATATTAGGGTGTGAGAGGATGCATGAAATTATCACATGGATGATGTCATCAGTGATGTCATTTGAGATGTCATCAGTGATGTCATCAGTGATGTCACTGACCATGTCAAGAGTGATGTAATATGTGACGTCATCAGCAGTGCATTGCGGGGGCGCGAGTTATAGTTAGCTGAACTAACTATAACGGGGGAATTTCACGGGTTTTGTACGAGTGAAATGTCCAACTAACTATAACTGTCCCTAAAACCTATGGTTTTTTCAGTGAATTTCAAAGGTTTTTTAAATGCTAATTTCTAACTATAATGCGTCTGAAACCTATGGTTTTTTCAGTGAATTTCAAAGGTTTTTTAAATGCTAATTTCTAACTATAACGTACCTGAAACCTATGGTTTTTTCAGTGAATTTCAAAGGTTTTTTAAATGCTAATTTCTAACTATAACGCCCCTAAAACCTATGGTTTTTTCAGTGAATTTCAAAGGTTTTGTAAATGTCAATTTTTAAATGTATTAATTGTTATATTTATTTTTTTGATACTGATTTACTACATTTTATTAAACTATTTATTTTTAGATATTTTATTTTTTAAATTACATTGTAATTACATTATACATTACATTACAAAATATACTTTCTCAGAATGAATTACTTTTTTTAAATACTTTGCAAATAGGCAATAGACTTTTAAGTACAGTAGTTACAGTTGTTGCAATGGGCAACACAATTTCAAACACAATGCAACATTGAGCTCAATGTGAATTTCTAGCTAAATGCAATTATTTACTTTATGGATTACTTTTCTAACCACAGGACTGGATCCTAGATTCAGTCCTGGGACATCTCCTGTAAACAGTTGAGTAAAAGCGTTTTGGTTACAGTAGTGATTTTTAAGGAATATTATTGTATTTTAAAAGTTGACACTTAGAAACTTTTTCACATAGAATCACCAATATTATCCTATGGGAGGAAATTCACTTAGCAGGTAAGTAGTGTTATCGTTACTTTTTCTTACTCAGTGTTGGATCCTGGATCCAGCACTGGTGCATCTCCTGTAAACAGTTGAAAGAATGCATTTAAGTCATACAGGCGATTTTTAAGGAATATTTGTAATTTGTGAAAATCGACACTTTGAAACTTTTCTGCTGAAAACCAGACAATGGATTCCTATGGAAGGAAATATAAGTTACTGGTAAGTACGGTTAGAATTACTTTTCAGGGTCAGTGCTGGGCTAAAAGATGCAGCACTGGGTTCTCTCCTGATAACAGGTGAGTAAATCGGAATTCGTAGTTCGGCTGATTTTAGAGGAATATTATAAAGTTCCAAAACTCCACACTTAGAAGAATTTCCAAGTGAAACCAGTCAATGTTAGCCTATGGAAGGAAATTCAAGTTCCTGGTAAGTACGGTTAAAATTACTTTTCAGGATCAGTACTGGGATTAAAGATGCAGCACTGGGTTCTCTCCTGATAACAGGTGAGTAAATCGGAATTCGTAGTTCGGTTGATTTTAGAGGAATATTATAAAGTTCCAAAACTCCACACTTAGAAGAATTTCCAAGTGAAACCAGTCAATGTTAGCCTATGGAAGGAAATTCAAGTTACTGGTAAGTACGGTTAAAATTACTTTTCAGGATCAGTACTGGGCTGAAAGATGCAGCACTGAGGTCTCTCCTGATAACAGGTGAGTAAATCGGAATTCGTATTTCGGCAGATTTTAGAGGAATATTTGCACAATGGTGAAGGGAGGGTGCGGGGCCTGAGGTGATATCTGTGCAAACGCGCCCCGTGGCGCGTTTTAAGTTGGGGGATTAAGTTCCCTTGAATCATGAGGGTCCCTGGGGGCCAACTAGCCCACCAGGAACCTCCAGTATGCGCCAGGGGCTGCGTTGCAGAGACGTGTACAGAGGCCACGCCCCTTTTACACCTCTCTGCAACGCAGCTCTGTGGCGCTTTTAGAAGTACATGGTGGGCTAGTTGGCCCCCAGGGACCCTCAGGATTGAAGGGGATTTAATTCCCCATCTTAAAACACGCCACGGGGCCTGTTTGCACACATGTCACCTGAAGCCCCGCCCTCCCTTCACCACTGTGCAAACGCGCCCCGTGGCGCGTTTTAAGTTGGGGGATTAAGTCCCCTTGAATCCTGAGGGTCCCTGGAGTCCAACTAGCCCACCATGTACTTCTAAAAGCGCCACAGAGCTGCGTTGCAGAGAGGTGTAAAAGGGGCGTGGCCTCTGTACACCTCTCTGCAACGCAGCTCCTGGCGCATACTGGAGGTTCCTGGTGGGCTAGTTGGCCCTCAGGGACCCCCAGTATTCAAGGGGAATTACTTCCCTTCTTAAAACGCGACAGGGGGTTCGTTTGCAGAGTACTGCAGGGAGGGGGCGGGGCCTCCGGCACGATGCCGGTCGTTTTTTTTTTCTTTTTGTTTTTTAATGGGAGGGGGGCTGCGTGGCCCCCCTTCCCTTGCCCACTTTTGGCCCCGGGGACCCCATCCCCCGGGGCCTGAGCATTTTATTTTATTTTTTAAATTTAAAAAAAAAAACGGGAAGGGGGCCACGTGGCCCCCCTTCCCTGGGCCTGTATTGGCCCCGGGGACCCCATCCCCCGGGGCCGGCCTTGCACGTTTTTTTTTTTTTTTTATTTGGGGAGGGGGCTGCGTGGCCCCCTCCCTGGCCACTTATGGCCCCGGGGACCCCATCCCCCGGGGCCTGGCCTCTCGTTGGGGACTGTGGGGGGTCCCCAAACCCCCACAGTCCCGCCGGCTCCCCATGTCCTATGGGAGCCGGCATTGCTTTCCACATGGGGAGCAGCTAACATGCTGCTCCCCATGTGGAAAGCTAATCAGCTTTGGATATTGGAAGCGAGAGCAGGTTGCTCTCTCTTCCAATATCCAAAGCAAGTTTGCAATGACAGGACGGGAGCCGCGAGGCTCCCGTCCTGTCATTGCAAACAGCAGTGTCCCGGGGGTAGGCACCCCGGGACACTGCAGGAGCCGGCCCTGGGGGTGGCGGTCCCCAGGGCCATCAAGGGCTCCAGGAGGGGGCCGCGCGGCCCCCCTCCCAACTATTTCACAGCCCCGGGGAGGTGGTGGTCCCCAACGGACCCCCATATTCAAATGTTTAGTGCCCCAGGGAGGTGGCGGTCCCCGGGGCGTGTGGGGGGGCTGGAGCCCCCCCACACAGGTTAAATTAACAAATAAAGAAGCCCCGGGGTGGCGGTCCCGGGGCTGCGGGAGGGCCAAGAGCCCTCCCGCACCCTTTTTTCTAAAGCCCCGGGGGTGGCGGTCCCCGGGGCTTGGGGAGCCTTAGAGGCCCCCCTACATAAATTAAAACCCCCCACCATGCCCCCGGGACTTGGGCCACCCGGGGGCCAATTACCATCGAAGCGCGGGAGACCGCGCTCGATTTTTTTCCGGCAGGATCCGCGCTCCCTGAGCGCATCCTGCCGATTTAAAAAAAATGCTTTTCTACCCAGGGGGTCCTTGTGGGACCCCCTGAGCAGACCTAGGGGGTCAGGGTGTTTCTACCCTGCCCCCTTTGTGTATTTTGCGCACTTTTTTTTACTGCTTTATTGTTCCTCGGTTCTACCGAGGAACAAGATGGCTGCCAACACTTCCTGGTTTGGAGTGTTGACAGCCAATTAGCAGACAGCTCGTGATCGGGAGGGTGCGCGAATCCGACGCGGCCATAGATATATATGTGATTTTCCTTTTGATTTTCTCAGGAACTACTGAACGGATTTACACCATTTAACAAAAAGGGTTCTTTCTGAACCAAGAACTACCTCTTTGCCAAATTTGGTGTAATTCCGTTCAGCAGTTCGGGGCTGTAGCCGTGTCTAAAGTTTCCTATGGGAAAATGAATGGGGAAAACACGTTTTGGGACCCCCCTTTTTTCTCGGCCCCCGCTTGACGAATCACCCCGAGACTTTCAGGGTAGGAGCGGAGCGGGCCATAAAGTTTGAAAATTTCGCGAAGATTCGTCAACCGGCAAGAGAGTTATTTCAAATAGAATGTCGCAGATTTCATATGGAAAATAGGTCCTAACTATAACTATCTACTGGCGACCGCCAGTAGATTATATATATATATATACATATACATACACACACACACACGAAGAACTCCACTTTACCGGGGGCCTCCGACTCTGCAGGGCGGGCTCCCAAGCAGGAATGGAGAATCCTGTTAGTTGCACAGACAAAAGAAAACAGAGCCCACAGCTACGGCATCCTTCCAAACTGACGCTTTATTGGTCTATGTGGCGTGGCAGCATGAAACAACCCTTTATCCTTACGCGTTTCGGCGCGAAGCGCCTTGGTCACAGGTGAGTTGATTCTGTACATAATTCAAGTCCAAGTGGTCACATGGTCCTTACTGTAGACCACCATACCCAGAATGCATCAGTATTCAAATCAATGACTTGGCTCACGTTTCAATTTATGCTAAAATAGCGTTGCATGATTGCCAGTCCATATAGTGTTCACGATGCAAAAATGGAAAGTAAAAATAAAACGCACAGTGCACTTCTCTGCCACTCTGAAAAAATGTTTGCTTGAAAAGGAAACACCGAGTCTGCCAGAAAGAGGGCAACCCTGCGTAAGGATAAAGGGTTGTTTCACGCTGCCACGCCACATAGACCAATAAAGCGTCAGTTTGGAAGGATGCCGTAGCTGTGGGTTCTTATATATATATATATATTCACAAAGCATACAATATATGATGGCATCTACCCTTGAGCTTGAGGTCTTATGCAGAATGAAGCAAAATGCAAGAGCTGTATATCAGGTAATCAAAAAAACAAACAGAGAAACAGCTGAAAAACGGTCATCGACAGAGCTGAAGGAGAAAGTCACAACTACTGTGCGCAGCAGTAAATAGTAATCCAGAAAGTCACATATTGTGAAATATACTCTAAAGAGTACAACTTTACTTAGAGTATTCTGCAGAATAAATGAACTACTATATTTGTAAATTACTGGAAGTAAGGGTCAAGTAAACATGTGTAAAGAACCACAAGGTTAGCTAAACAACCATAAACTCCTGCAGTAAGCAGAAACACCACACAGGTTGCAACTAGATGAATACACATTGCAACCAAGTCATTTATAATCACTTCTGTCCACACAAGTCAGAAAGAAATTAAGATCCAACCAGATCCTGCAAAGACCAGTCTAGGTGTCTTTATTACACCATGCAGCTCTAAAACGCCTTTAAGCCGAATCAGCATGTACACCAAATAAATGTACACTATCAAACAGCATATCTTCCAGGGTATTCTGTACAGGCTCCGAAAACCCAGAATGACACAGCTATGCATGCCTGCGCAGTGCAACTGACTGAGCCGTAGCTCTACCCATGGAATCAGTGGTGACCATAATACATCTTATGGTGAATTTCACCGCCTCTCAGCCATCTTACACCAATTATAGCAGGTCACTTTTTGCTTCCTCTGGAAGAGAAGGCAGCAAAATCTCCACTGAGTTCCACAACGCATAGGAAAACCTGCAGAGAACACATGTAGTGTTCAAAGACCGTAATGCTGCACTAACGGAAGAGAAAATATTCCTCCCACAACTTTCCAGCCATCTGGCCTAAGTGCTTGTTGGAACCAGATGTGGAAATTTCTGTCCGCAGAGGCTGTGGCTACTTGCACAACCAGACCTTTAGTGGAGTGATGTTAAAAGATACAAGCAGGTTCCCCAGGGGAAGGCCGATGCCTATGGGATATAGCTCGGTCTACAGGCATTCCCTTTACCAGCCATGCCCAAGCCCCTAACAATATGTTATGTAAAGACTCATTATAAGGGAGTAAGGGCTCCACTCCTGTGTTACCCTGGTGAAGAACATCCACCAAAGGGTCTGTGGATAATTCCACTGAGGTAAGCCGACACTCTAAAACAGCAGCTGCCCATCTCAATACCGCAGCATAAGAGGCACTCACCTCTGTTGCCATACCAGGGGGAGAAGGTAAATCTAAAACTGGGGATGACTCAAGTCGACTAGCCTCACCCAGTTCAGTCAGCCAATTTTCCTCCAAGAGAAACTGGACAGTATTGCCCAAAGCGTTTTGACACCCTATATTTTCCCCTTCACCTGCCAAACTGTGCATTTTTGTAGAAAGAGTAGAAATAGACTGTATACTGACAGATGAAGAGTTGCCTAAAGCGGACGTCTCCATCTGCGCCGCATCCAAAGCCGGTACGTTGATGTGTCGATGTCGGAAAGAATAATCGGTGTCGGAAAGAATAATTGGTGCAGCATCGATGAGGATCCAGTCAGGGCACCTCCCACCTCCTTGGGGTTAGAGAGCACACAAGAGGGGAAATGAGGCCCAAAGACTTTATGCAGGGAAATGTAATATTCCCGCATTTGGATTACAGTCGCCCCGGCTCTAAGATATTTAGGAAGGCACCAGGTGGACTCTGGAAAACACTTGCCAGCCAAAGGTTGGGAGATGGCGTCAAAAATAAACTTGCATTTCGACCATTGGTGCTTCGGAGCTTCCCTCAACAGAGATGGCCCCTCACGCGAATGGCTCCTCAACCGGTCTCTGGACTTGGACGAGGATTGACAACGACACAGTGCCTCAGATAATCGTGCCGCCAGAAGTTTCATTCTACGCTCTCCCAATGCCTTTGGGCGAAGACGCTCACAGGAACCACACTGCTCCAAGTCATGGTGGTCTCCCAGACACCAGAGACAGATAGTATGGGGATTTGTGGCCAACATCTGCCTGTCACAAGATTCACAGGGTTTATACCCTGAAGGCATTGCAAAAAGCACACGGTTTCTCACACAAAATGAGGAGTTGAGCCGAAAAACGGCCCCCTAACTGCTCTGGATCTGTGTCGCAAGCGCGGAAAAGAAGGAACCGATGTCAGCACATTGGCGAGGGGGTTATATGGATTCCGTCGACGTCACATCGTGTGATGACGACGAAGGACAATTCTCCTGAAACACGTGTCTAGAGATGCACAGCACTGGTTGCACAATCAAGGGTGAAAAACTAAAGACTCGCTGAATCAAGTGTTATCATGCACTGCATTTACCATGTTGCATGGGGGCAAATAAGAGTGCTGGGACGTGGGGCAGTGTGCTTCCACTCTCTTTTTATTATTAAAATCTTTGTCATTACCAGTCTTTCATATCTCAAAAATCTGCCCTATTTAAAAAGGCATAGATAAGATTATTTTTCCCTATGACTTTAAAACAAATCAAGTTAATTAACGCTCTAGAAAGCCCCATTATCAGAATCGATTTTCAGAACAGATTAATTCACTGTACCAAACTTCATCAAAACTCTCACTGACTTTGGAAAAGTTCAAGGATGCCTCTTCAAATGACATCGTTCAAAGGCAAGTTTTATCTGTATTAGTTAACAGAATAAACTGGACAGACCTAACAAGAATCTGTTTCAGGCTGCTCTGGTCTGCCACAGAAATGGATACCAGACTTTAGATGAATTAATCAGTGGGTGTAAAGGGGGATGCATTCACTGGAGGTGGCCAGCGACAAAATTGTTAAATGGAAGACAGAAGTCTCAACATCACAGTACACTGTGTCAAGTGCCATTTGTTTTCAGCTTTAATTTGCTGCAGTGACTCCCCAAAGAAGAGGCAGAAGTCTACCAACTACTGAGTTTTGAACTGGGCCAATTTTTAGATCTCCACAAGATAGTAGAACTGCCTCATCATTGGATCTTATGCAAACAGATTGTGACGTGTGCAGAAACATTCGTGATTTGGTTGAGTCATTTTTCTACCAAAGTCTGACCAAAGTCCACATTTTATTGAGGGTTTATGTTCTGTGGATCCCTAAAAAGAGTTATGTTCAGAACTATGTTTTGTCTGAGCAGAAGGGAGGGCATGGTGAAAGTCAGAAATGTTACACCAATATGGGGATAAGGAGTTAGGGGAAACAGTACAAGTGTGGAAACTTGGGGAGATAGGGGTGAAGGTCTGACAATGGCAGCTAAAACCATCAAAGGCAAGCAGACAGGAGTCACATAGCAGTAGCATGTTGTGGACTAAAACCTATTGCTTACTGTTCTGTGTGGCATCAAGGTGGGTTTGTGACTACCAAAAAAGCTGCAGAATGCGTGTACAGTTGGGAAATTCAGGAACTGCATAAGAACAGTTGGTGAAGTATAGGAATGGGTTTGGGGTAGAAACTAAGATGGATGCTCATACTGCAGGCTCTCTAAAATATTGCAATTCGCAACTTTCTTTATGCAAAGCTGTTTCAGGTCAAGCCTACGGCTGAAAGAAACATCCAACCAGTTCGGAAAGAGCCACAGTGGGACAACGGGGTACTAGTAGGAAAGTGCCTTGTTTTTTTTTTAAACTAAAATTAAAGATCTCCTTTAAAGGAATTGCTATGGAAAATATCTCTGTGGTTACTTAAGTGACCTCTCGTCTTGTAAAATGAAATACGACAGGCTGTACAGCAGAAACTAAACTATCAATTTCAATGCTTGTTGTCTTGAATCTCAATCATAGAAACTGCGATACTTTAGAGTGGATGGAAAAGTACAATAGAGACAGCTGACGTCGAGTCAGCAGTTCAGAGTAAGTTTAGAATAATATGGACAGGAAATAATTAAGAACACTGTCATTTCTAAATGGTTTGCTAAGGGATACAGCACTAAAGGGAAAATATATAATTTTTATATGATATACCATTTGGTTACTGGTTTATGATCCTTTCATTTCATGAATAGACACCTACCTGTTGCCTGTTGTTTGGCGTATACGGAAGCATGGTGGATACATGGAACATAATCTCATAGTCCTGGTAGGTTGTGTAAAGGGACTGGGTACCTGTGGAGTCCGCTATAAAGACAAAAGTACAGACCATGGAATAATTTTACACGTTTTATGAACTGTAGACAGAATGGCAGGTTAAATGGAACATCTATTAAATAGATTTAAAGAACATTTGTCTGGTTTCTGTTTCTTTCAGACTCTACGTTTTAGGAATTCTATCAAGATTCTTCCTGAAATTCAAACCCATCAGGTTTTATGTAGGTATAGTTCTAAAATCAACAAAATCAAATCCACACCTGCACTGGAGCATAAAGAATGATAGTACTATTCGAGAGTTTATCCTTTTGAGCCAAACACTGTAGAGAATAATGTCCTTTAGTGTACGAATGTGTCACTTCCAGTCTAAAGGTGTCCTCCAACATTGGTAACTTTTATAGATACACATACTATTTGCATATTACACAACATCAAGGTGGGAATCCACTGGTAAGATATTTGGAACAGTTTATGCTTTTAAGCAAAAACTGTGCAAACAGACTTTTGTTTACATCCAGTTGGGCTCATTTTTTGCCCACACACCTTTTCGTATTCAGAGCATGTCTTGCATTAGCAAAGAGCAGCAAGAAAATAAAGAAATGTGAATGTGGCCAACTTGCAGATATATGCAGAGGGATGCTAGCCAATACATTTGCTGGTAAAGTCCTGACTTGTTGAGAGGCAATTAAACTCCCAGGCAGTAGCCTGTCTTCCAGACGGTAGGCAACTTGATGCAGTCTATGAGCCAGCTTGCTAGGGTTGTTTAATGACCACAAACATTCAACATGGAAACTTAAGTGTTCTTGTTCTTTCACTATAGTAGCAGCATCGTTTTGCTATCCAGCTCATGTAGGTTTCTCTCTCCCTCAGATTTCTTAAAGAGGACTACGAAAGAGTGGACTTCGATACTGAAGGCCCTTTGATATGGACAGTTGGGAATATTTATTTGAGGTCTTGAGAAAATTAAACTTCAATGGGTTGAACTGAGTTGACATACAGTGGGCCCGAGGCAAAACTCAGAATCAACAAAGTGATTTTGGATGGTTGGGTTTTGGAGAGACAGACAGCGATGGTACTCATCCACTCTAACTTTACATTTGCCAATAAACCATTAGCAGCACTGTTTCAAAGAATTACGAATGAATGGGTTATTTAGATGTGAGGCAAGACGCATGTTGTGTCTATGTACGCAACCAACACATCAATATACTTAAAGTGTCTTGTTGAGTCAGTCGAATATAGGTTGGCAATATCGGGGAAATTTGGAGAAATATTAAAGTTAACCTTACCAAATCTCATTTGATAGCTAACTATCGGAGCACTGGTCCAAAAGAGTAATGTAGATCTACGAAATCTTTAACTGGAATGGCAATTAGAAGGTCTGAAATATCTTGGAACAGGATAATAACACACTAACAATATGGTAAATCTTAATCTAAAAAGGGTCCTAGAAGGGGAGCAGAGCTCTTGCACATGATATGCAAATGTTTGATAATGAGCTTGTTCTGAAGTACCTCTGTGAAAAAGTTGAGAACGATTATAAGGATTGTAAAAATTAGTATGCCAGAACACTAATTCTGGACTGCATCCTAACCCTAGGAAAAGTAGATTGATGTATAGGTTTGTGGCATTATATCTGGTGCTAGCAAAAAGAGGTTTTGCAAAACTATAGCTGCAAGGAAACTGTCCTGAAATTGAAAGATGGGATGGAGATGTGTGTGAATGGGGGTGGGGGGTACAGGGTGGTGCGAGGAAAAAGAAATGATCACGGTTGGTAAGCTTGACAAAGACCTAAAAGACTAGTCTATGTTTAAAGGCGGGGACAGTGCTTGGGAAATGTCTCCTAGAAACAGATTCTGATAGCTATAAAGATTAAACGTATCTAAAGTTGGCTTAACCTTGTCCTAGAGTAACTAGGAACACTGTTGATATCTGTTTGTCACTGGTTTAGGCCATTTGGCATGCATGAAATAATGTTTTTTAAGTTCATATGATTGGTATTATTTTATCTAAATAATACGTTTACAAAAACATTGATTCGAATAAAACAGATCAGTCCACCATGCTCACAGCAAAGTGCAAGAAGACATGATGCACAGCAATGGACGTACTGGTTTCAGGAGAATACCTAAGGAAATGTACATTTCTTCTGTATACCATTGCACTAGATTAGATGGCAGGAGCTAAAGCATCACTAAGCCAAAAGAAAAAAAGAAAGAAAATCAGTTGAGCAAGGTGGATTTAAAAGAGGAACACTCAACTATCGATTACTGTTTTAGTCTCTGCGCAATGGGACGAAAGGTAATAGAAACATGAGGGAACCTATTTTGCAGTTTGGTTGATTTTCCATCAGCTTCTGATTTGGTTAATAGGATATTGTGGGAAAAATTAAATGGTTTGACTATTCCCAGAAGCATTTTAGCTGTGCTAAAGGAACTATATCAAGGAAACTGGGCCAAAGTAGATCTACATATAAACAGAGCTCTAACACACAAAATCCCAATTGAGATGGTCTACAACAGGGATGTGTACTTGCCCCCACTTCGTTTGCACTTTATCTGCTTTATCTGGCAGATTTGCCGGAGACTTTATAGAACACACACTCCTTTTCACCTAAGATTGGGGGCGGGGGGGACTCTGCCAACTATAAGCTGATTATCTTTTCATCTTAGATGTGAAGCAAGTAGGGCTTCAAAGAAAATGACAAGTATTTAATGATTATTGTAAAGTAAATGATTTAACAGTAAGTATATAGAAAACTTATATCCTGGTAATGGGGAGAAAAAGCAAGCCTTTTAAGTCGTCTATTGGGAATTTGAAGGTAGAAAAACCCTTTACTACAAATACTTAGGTATGGTTATCAATAAAAATGTTTCATTGGAAAATGTATGTGGGTGCCGCAGAAACCTGAGTTTTAACAACTGTGGGGTGTTTAAAGAAATGCAAATGCGAATTTGAAGGTCCATCAAAAGGCCAATGTTGACAGCATATGAAGATATGGTACCCCTCAAATGTTATATGGGGCAGAAATCTTAGGCCTGAGCACCACGCATGATATGGAGAAAACAGAGGACAAATGTCTTAGGCCACCCTCCATGTTCCATGGTTCAAGCAATAAGAATGGAAGCCAAACTGAACTCTTGGAACTGCACAGTGGCAAATGTAAGCCAGCGTTCCAGGCATTAACAGTTACGTGGCTCCAAAACAAAGGTTTCAATACTCTGTGCGAGAGAAATTTGCCAGATTGATCTACTCTGGGCAAGGGATGTAAGAAAGCGACTTAGGAGCTAGGCCGAGTAAAGCAATTTATATAACTTTAAAAGTGATGTTCCCCTGCCTCTGACTAAAAATGAATTAAAGGAAAGGTGGGTCATTGAATCATGGTTTAGAGAGCTGACAATTGTTCGACAAACGCACTTCAAAATTCCTGGATTAATTGCACGCCGCACTCCTACCCAAAAACCTGGATTAAGTGCATGTAGTCTGCCAACACTGTGAAGAGGAGCATTCTACTGAAATTCTGTGTGGGCCTAAATCCAGCTTATGCAATCCAAAGTGAGGGGAAAGCCCTGACGGATGGAGACCCGACGTGCAGGTGTGGGTTAAAAGTACATTGCACAGTGTTCATGTTTTAATGGACCTCTTTATATTTTATCACTTTACAAAGTACATTTATAAAAATCCGTTCTTGTCAAGTATGGTGTAAAGACTCAAGTGGAAGCCCAGTGATTTTTATAGGATATGAAATATTAGGATGAAACCTGTGCGGTAGGTAGATTTTTACTAGCAATATAGACACAGATTGCACTGGGGGCTCTATTGATTTTAGTGGATCCATACATTTTAAATACAGTTTATACAGGTTTTACTTAAAGTATGTCAGTGTAATGATTTTTTAGCTGTAGATCAAATCTGATTTAATCACAATATGACGAAGATCTTTAACGATCATAAATAGATTTTTAGCTGAATCTTTATGCAATATAAACACTATATGTAGGCAACATTTTTTATTGTGTAAGACTATGCTCTAAATAAACATATTTCACAACAATTTTTTTTAATAAAAGAAAAGAAAAAAAAAAGAACCCCAACTCAGCTAACAAAACTAACCATACCCATCAGGAAGTGAATTTCCTAACATTACGGCTCTATGAAACTCTTATTGTCATCTGGTGTACATCACACAAAATTAGATTTATTTTGAACATATGTGAATAAACACATAAAATATCCGATTTTGTAAAAGCTACTTACTTTTAGTATCCAGTTGGGCAGCGTATTTGTCAAATCCCTTGAGGCAAACCTTTTCTCCAATCAATGCAAGGAATTCTTCAAATGCGGGTCCTGCGCTTTCATTGTTATACATTTCCTCTTCTGAGCTCTGACCCGCTTTACAGTACAGAATTCCCACTTTATGTTTTCTGCAAAGCTGGTAAAAAAAGATAAGAGCAGAATTCATTTTTACTTGTGGGGTCAGTACGATCATTTCCAGGCTCTGGGGCATGCGAAAAAGACAAACAAGATACTACTTGTGAAAATATCTAGCTTTTTAATCTGAAAATGATAAAATGATAAAAGCTGCAAATACTGCTACTCAAATTAAATAAAAACATTTTCATGTAGTTCAAATGAAAATATGTTCCTATTTGAAATTAAACAATCACAATACAAATCATTGCCAGCAACTCCTCTAGCGCAGGGAAATAAGTGTTGTAGAAGCTTGAGATCAGTTATCATTGTCACTCTCAATGCATAACGAATGATGCCACCTTTGGTGTTCCCCGCATTGGCAAAATAACTGAAGACGACAAAGGAGCTTTGGCTTTGCAAACAAGCATTGACAAAGCCAACCTGCCTCACATTTTAAAAGCAATGCAGACTTACTGGCTTTGCTAATGCTATTTTGCCAATGCTGTTCCACGTTGACAGAAAAAAACAAAGGCTTCTTTGCTGATGCTAAACAGCATCTATAACAAAAAAAACATTTTTTAAAGTGCGACGACATGTATGCGTACATGCGTGCATAAAAGTGATGAACTTGTGAAAGTTTCCAGAAACTGTTTTCACCAGTTGATTATCTCAGACAGGGAACAACTGAATCCTGTAAAGGAACATGATGGTTTCAAAACTGAAGAAACCTTCACACACTCTCGGAGCAGAGTTCAGGCCAAAAGGTAGTCATCTGTATTAATAGTGTATACCTCTGACAGCAAACCACAAGACCTCTCTATGCTGCTCCTTGCATGGTAGTTCTAATTAAGCATACTGGAGCGCTGGAGATGGCATACCATTATCAGTGCACATGCTTTTCAAGAAGTCAGCTAAAGTCACTCTGTGGAAGAATTCTATTAGCAGAGATTGGTCCAAATCAAAGATTAAGATCATGCGGATCCCCTGGTCTTCATGGGCATAAAAAAGTAACAAGAATAAAATCTAATTTCATTCGCTCCAGATAGAAGAGGTGGCTCAATTTCCTTCTGCAATACTGGAGGACATTAGGAACAAAAGGAAATACAGGACCCAGCAAAAAACATCCTTGAAGATATTATTCACCCAACTTTTCTGTTAATGTCTGTTAATGGTGAAAGGACAACACTCCACCTTCAACTTGAAGTGCATGCTTCAGGATGTTTAGAAACTGCTTGAATCCTGAAGGAGAAATAAGCATGACTTATTTTATGTCTCAAGCTACAGAAAGTAAACGAGTGATTGTCCTGTGTTTGGCACAAAATCTCTGCTTTTTACAGGTGTTCAGGCAGGAAAAAGGATTGAATCACCAAAAGGTGGTTCTAAAACTATTTTCTAAAACTTGCTAGAAGAGAAGGAAGTGTGCTACCGCAGAAAGTTAACTTACTGCAGGAGCACAGTACCAGGCATGTCTTGAGGTCTGAACTTACAATGGTATTTTTCCCCAGTCTTTCTCAGGGTGCCCTTCCAATTGTGCATTAAAACTCTCTCCGAGTACAACCAAAGAGCAGTGTCAGAATCTGTATCAGCTCCTTACAGCATCCGCCAGCTGCACTTGATGCAGAAGATGCTGTAAGTCCTCGCCCTAGTATTTTGGAGCTATATCCAACATCCAAAAAACGGTTATTGAGGTAGCATCACACAACTAGGCAGTCTTTGTAAATTAAACCACGCTTAACCTTAATTAAGTTGACCTTCACCATATTCAAGAAAGGTCTGCAGTGCAAGCCATGCTGACTAAGGAGGAGGGCTCAGAGTACTGCAAGACTATTCAGATAATCTGTTGAATGAGGCTGAAGATAGACCAACTGTAAAATAAGAAGACTATTTTTGCTTTCTGCCTCCTGTACGATGATCGGGAAGGACGCTGTGTTGCCCTCTAGGATAAAATAAAACCCACAGACCATTTGCTAACAGCCTAATGGGCTTGGGGACAAACCTACACTTGTTAAGAGCCAGCAACAGAGAAAGAGAGCGCAACCAAGATTACAGACAAAAAAGAAAAAGAAAGTGTGTGCCAAAGGAAAAGAAGGCTCATCACAAATATATTCAAATATTTTCTATAAAGACAATAACTGACTGCTGTGCAAATAGTTTACTACATGAAGAGATGGCGTAAGTTACCCACTGGACTCTATGGAATAATCAAAATAATTGTAGCTACATCCCTCTACTTCAGATCTACTGTTTTGCTGGCAGCAATATGTTTTTCAGCAAATTTAATCTACTATAAATCGGGATTCTAAATATTATTTGGTCACCCTAGGACATCGTATAGCATTTGTTTTGGGCTCGCAGACCGAAGGGTGGTCATTAGGAAAACTATTCCCAATGCAACTTCCATGAAAAGAATCGCACTTTAAAAAAATTATTTTTAAAACTTTTGTAGTTTGTATTCATACCTGGTTTAACTGGCTGAGGTATTTTGAAATTCCAAAATCCCTCTTCTAAAGATTTTAAAAGACTAGACACAGTTCAGTGGTGTAGAACTTCTTCAGAGCGTAGGTGATAGTTCTTTAATAATGGCATCTTATGCTAATTTAAAGAGCTTCAATGTATATGCAACATTCTTAACAGCATGTTTGTTAACTAGCAACAGATTTGGGACTTCATACGCAAACTTCACCCAGGAGATATTTACATTTACATTTTTTTTTTTTAAAAGAGCAAGATGTGTTTGACTCATTAACCACTGAAACATTCTAGCTATAGAATGTATTAGCAATTTAAACAATAAAGGACAATTTACATCTACAGCAATATGGTTCCTTTTATTGATATAGAATGTGTAGACTGAATCCTGATCTCATATGTCCAACCAGACAATGACACCTGAGCTGATTTTTCTAAGATGCTCATATGGGTCAGAAGCTGAAATTAGAAGAGAAAGTTATACAGTGAAAAAAACTACTACTGCTGGCTATCATGTAAAGTCTAACAAATTCTAAAATGTGTTACCAACTTATTACACTTGAGGTGAGGCAACTCCAGCAGAAGAATAGGAGAGGCAGAACAATATGTATTGGAATGGCTTATAATAAACAATACGCCAATGCACAAGGATGAAACAAGTGGACGGACTCTATTAAATATCTCCCAGTAAGCATCAAGCAACAATAAATTCAATTGACAGACAAGCAAGAAGTGATTCAGTTGGTGGTAGTCCTTTTTAAGAGTGAAACGCCTTTGCCTCACCAAGACCTGTAAGGCCTAGAAATAGCCTTGGGAAGAGAAGATGAACTCTGTGCATCTTTAGAGGAAAAGGATCAAGACACTACTTTGGGTTTTCTTTCATCACTTAATAAGCAAATGAAGGAAACAGAACAGTTAAATTAACAAGACAAGAACTACCCCAACACCATTTGTGTTCAGTGTAAATTTCAGAAATGTGCTTACGGAAACATTTATTTGATCGCAGTTTTATAGGAAAAGGTGATTTTGAAGGCTAAATTAAGATTGCTGGGTGCAAAGAAAATTATACATGGAGACATACACAGGACTTACTCTTTGCTCATCAAGCTTCAGTAGTTGCTCTGTTACTTTCGGTGTGTTCAGGGCAAGTCGTAAGCAGTGGTTATTTAATTCAGGTAACACATATTCCAAAACATCTTTCAAGGGAATCCCTCTTACAGTCCCATGCTTTGCGGTTGTTGGAACAGCATCTTCCAAGACACATCCTCTCAGAGTTATAAGCTACAGAAAAAGAAGGAAGACACCAACATTACATATATACATCGGCACAGAAATATACAAGTGTAAATCAAGAAACAATACTTCCATTCAAGTTAGCATGTTAGGTAATTTCACAAGGAACAAATTATGGTTTAAAACCAAGACATTTGACAGCAGAACCCCTGTGCTTACAATTTTGGTGGCTACCTATACATTGCGGAAGGACTATTACAGTAACTGTGGTTTACAAAAAACACTGTAAACATTTACTGATGTATTTCCATAAACCAGGAAGACACTCAAGAGGACAGTTTTTAACTCACAAGGCCTTTCACTTTTACGGTGGACTAAATAACCACTGCTGTTTCAAAAAGATATTGAAGACGTAAGAGTATTGGGTAATTGTTAAAAAGTGACTTATTAGTAGACAAAGATGTGGGTCCTTCACAAGTAATAAGTCTGCAGCCTTCCGTTTACTGGGAACAAAGGGTAGCAAGGCAAAGTTCAATGCCAATTCAAGGGAGGTGGTGAGGGCAAGTGCCCCACTCACACAACAAACACCCAATAAATCACTCTCCAGTCATGTGTGTTACTCATAAAAGGAAAAGTACTTTATTACATACACACTACGCATTGATTTACACATATATACATGACGGCAGGGGTAAATACATTTGCTGAAACAACCTTCTCACAGTTCAGACCCTTAGCGAGCCCTTAACCCCAAAACCACATTAACCACCACATATACTAGGCACAATATAATGGGATATAGTTATCAAAAGGCAGGCTTACTGGCTTTCTCAGGTTAACAAGTGTAGAAATATGTCACAATACACCAATGCAACACCATTAATCTTGACTGATCACCCCATCTTACATTGGCACTCTTTATGACATGTAATGGCTCACTATTAACTTTTTTATAGTCAATAAAGCATGTAAATGACGTACATTAAGATGTGTAATGATTCATTATTAACTTTGTTGAAAAGTTAAATGCTTTTGTTGACAGTGACCAACTCTGTGGATGAGATTTTCTTCTATTTTTGTACATTCTGCAAAACCGCATTAGGGCCCACCTACAGAAGATCCAGTTCTGTCCTTATCCCTGCCCCTTTCAGGCCCAGGTCTGATCCTGACAAATGGCTCTCCTGTGTGGAAATGCTTTTGACCCTCTGGCTGCTAAGTGGAGATATTACTTTGTCCCAGCAGGGTAATTAAAAATCAGAAATCGAATTAGGGAGCTGTCTCAAAGAGTTATGAAAAGTAAAGTTGCAGAGGGGGAGTGCAGATATAAGGGAACCAATATCAGGTTTGCATCTGTGATCCTCGTTTACCCAAAGATTGGTATGTCACCCTAATTTCTAGGCTTAACTAAGGCAAAACAGTAAGCTGGTGCAGATTTCACCTGTAATGTTTATTACGTTAAGCACACACTCTCCTCTTCAGTTAGGCAACTCAGATTTACACTATCAATCAATCAAACCAGGTTTTTTAAAGCGCGCTACTCACCCGTGAGGGTCCCAAGGCGCTGGGGGGGGGGTGAAGCTCCGGATCAGTCGAAGAGCCAGGTCTTGAGGCTCTTCCTGAAGGTGTGCAGAGTGGGGGAGCGTCTGATGTTGACTGGGAGCTTGTTCCAGGCCTTTGCTGCGACGTAGGAGAAGGCTCTTCCACCTGCTCTGGTTCTGCGGATGCGTGGGGTCTCTGCCAGGGCGAGGTCAGGGGAGTGGAGGTTCCTTATGGGTACGTGGAAGGAGACTCTTTCGTTGAGGTATTTGGGTCCGATGTTGTGGAGGGATTTGTAGGCGTGGGTGAATAGCTTGAAGGTTACTCTCTTCTCGATGGGGAGCCAGTGGAGGTCTCGTAGGTGCTAGGACATGTGCTCATGTCGTGGGGTTCCGAGGACGAGTCTGGCTGCGGTGTTCTGGATGGTTTGGAGCTTGTGTAGCAGGGATTTGTTGATTCCGGCATAGAGGGCATTACCGTAGTCCAGTCTGCTGGTTATGAGTGCGTGGGTGACGGTTTTTCTGCATTCGGGGGGGGATCCACTTGAAGGTCTTGCGGAGAGAGTTGAAACAGGTGGAGGCAACGGCGTTGATCTGGCGGGTCATGGTGAGGGAGGAGTCTAGAATGATGCCCAGGTTTTGGGCGTGGTCTGTCCGAGTGGGTGGGTTTCCGAGGGCGGAGAGCCACCAGGTGTTGTCCCAGGCGGTGGAGGAGGGTCCGAGGACGAGGACCTCGGTCTTCTCCGAGTTGAGCTTTAGGCAACTGTTGCTCATCCAGGCCGCAACGTCTTTCATTCCTTCCTGGAAGCTGAGACTGGTGTCTTCGGGGTTCTTCGTGAGGGAGAGGATGAGCTGGGTGTCGTCGGCGTATGATACTATGTTGAGCCCATGCCGTCTAACGATGGCGGCGAGGGGGGCCATGTAGATCTTGAAGAGCGTGGGGCTGAGCGAGGATCCTTGGGGTACTCCGCAGTTAATCTATGTGGGTTCGGAGAGGAAGGGTGGGAGACTGATCCTTTGGGTTCTGCCGGCGAGAAAGGATCGGATCCAGTCGAGGGCGGTTCCCCGTATGCCGGCGTCGTGGAGTCTGGCGGCGAGAGTGCGGTGGGAGACGGTGTCGAAGGCTGCGGAGAGGTCTAGTAGGATGAGGGTCGCGGTGTGTCCCTGCTCGAGTAGCATGCGGATGTCATCGGTGGCGGCGAGGAGGGAGGTCTCGGTGCTGTGGTTGCTGCGGAATCCGGACTGGGAGGAGTCGAGAATGGCGTTCTCTTCGATTAAGGTGGTCAGCTGGGCGTTGACAAATCTCAAGGTGACTTTGGCTGCGAAGGGAAGGAGAGAGATGGGCCGGTAGTTTTTCAGGTCCGTCGGGTCCACCGGGGGTTTCTTGAGGAGGGGCTTGACCTCTGCCTGCTTCCAGTCGTCGGGGAAGTTGCCGGATTCGAAGGAGGCGTTTATGATCCGGCATTGTTCAGGTGCTATGACGGCGGCGGCTCTGTGGTAGATGTGCGGCGGGCAGGGGTCTGTTGGGGGTCCTGAGTGGGTGTTCATCATGGTTGTGGCGGTATCGTCAGTGGTAGCCGGTTTCCAGGTGGTGATGATGGGCTGGTTGTCGATGGCGGCGGGGAGGGTGGTGTCTGTTTGCTGAAGTTGTCGTAGAGGGCCTTGATTTTCAGGTGAAAGTAGGAGCTGAGTTTGTTGCAGAGGTCCTGGGAAGGTGTGACGTCCGTGGCTTCGCTGGGGGGTTTGGTGAACTGCTGTATGACGTTAAAGAGTTCCTTTGCGTTACTGGCGTTGGTGTGGATTTTGTTCCAGATAAAGGTCCTCTTGGTCTCTCTTGTGCGCTGGTGATATTCAGTCATAGCGTTCCTGTAGGTGTTCTGGTCTTCTGTGGTTTTCTTGTTTCTCCAGAGATTCTCGAGGCATCTGCAGGAGCGCCTGGCTTCCTGGAGGTCGGTGGTGAACCAGGCGGCCTTCAGGGGGCGTTGTCTGGCGGGGTGGCGGAGGGGTGCGAGCTTGTCTGCGCAGCTGGTGATCCAGCGGTGTAGTTCTTTGGCTGCAGAGTTGGCGTCGGTCGTGGCGGAGGGGGGCTGGGGGGGGTCATGGCAGAGGGTGGTGTTGAGGTGTTCCTCTGTGACCTGGCTCCAGTTCCTTCGTGGTGGGCGCGGGGCGGGCTTGGGTGCGGTGGTAGTGTTGAAGGTGAAGTGTAGACAGTGGTGGTCTGTCCAGAGGGGTTGCGAGGTGTGGCTGAAGTGGATGTTTGTCCCTCCTGCGAAAATGGGGTAAGGATGTGTCCGGCCTTGTGAGTGGGGGTGGTGACGAGCTGCTTTAGTCCGGGGTTGGTGAGGTTATCCAGGAGGGTGGTGGAGTCGGGGTCGCTGCGGTTGTCGAGGTGGAAGTTCAGGTCTCCGATGGGAATGTAGTCCGTGGAGGCGATGGCGTGGGGTGCGACGAGGTCAGTGATGGTGGTGGCGGAAGAGGCGCGAGGCCCAGGGGGTCTGTAGGCGAGGGTCCCGCGCAGCGTGGTTCTGGTCTGGATCTGGAAGTGGAGGTGCTCTGTGTTGGAGAGGGGGTCGCTCGTGCTGGAGGTGGAGAGTCGGAGGGAGCTCTTGTACGCGATAGCGAGTCCTCCTCCTTGGCGGTGGGGGCGGTCCTTTCTCTGGATCTTGTATCAGTCAGGGATGGCGGTGGCGATGTCGCGGGCGGAGGTGGCGTTGGTCCATGTTTCCGTGAAGAAGGCGACGTCTGGCGAGAGGGTGAAGAGCAGGTCCCAGATCTCTACGGGGTGTCTGTGTAGGGAGCGTATGTTGAGGAGGATGCAACTCAGGGCTTCTGTGGTACGGGTGTCCGGCGTGGGTTCGTCGGTCGTGGAGGGGCTGTTTATTGTGAAGGATTGTCAGCAGTGTCGGCAGGAAAACTGGCCGTGGATGGTGTTCGGCGTCGATCTCTGGCAGCTGATGTTCCTTCCGGGGTTGAGTGCGAGGAGGGCGGCGGAGTTGTAGCGGTGGGAGGTCGTAGATCCAGGGTTCCTGGCGCTGGCCGCGGTCCGGTCACGGACGGGCTTGCCTTTGGCACGCCGGCTGCGCGCGGCCACACAGCGGCCGCCATTAAGTAGGGGAGGGAAGCGCAGCTGGGAGGCGGGAAGCGGGAACGGACGGGGGGAGGGGCCGCGGGGGCAGCAGCGGCGGGAAGGGCACAGAGGGCAACGGGCACGGAGACAGAAAACGGCTAAACAACACCGAGAACACAGGTACAATTACTAGTACAATGAAGACAGGCACAATAGAGATAGAGTGAGGAGGCTAGAAGGGAGACAGAAAACGGGCACAAAAAGACAGAAAAACAGCACAAAGACAGATACAGACAACAGCAGCCAGCAGAAGAGCAAAGCTCTCCCACTAGACCACCAGGGATGAGGCGCAGGCAGGAGCCTGCGGGTGGAGGAGGGCCTCGAACACCTACCTGAGCAAACAGCGCAGAGCACTGTGCCGGAGCGGTGGCACTTAACAGCGGAGCTGCGGGGGGAGAGCAGGTCCCTGACCAGGAGGCCAGAGGTCTTGCTCCCTATGCTCCACTATGAATGTCCACTCACATTATAAGGCATACAAAAGGTCAGCACCAATCCCTGAAGGGTCCCTTCTTCAAGAGGCTACCTGAGCACAGATACTGGGCTGAGCTGGACGGCAGTCCCACTCACTCAGCCTGCACTTAAATGCACAGGCTTAAAAACACGTGTTCATATGCAGCCAACCCAGACTCTTCCCCCCCAGCTGCACAGCAGCAGACCTTGTTTTAAATGGCAGGCACTGGCAGCTAGCACTCCCAACCCATTGTAACAGTTTACAGTGAGTGAGACTCCGTTACTGAAACTCACTCTCAGTAAAAGTTGAAAAACTGGGTAGTCCAACAGCTAACAATTCAGGGTGTTAAATGGGTCGGAACCCATTTTCTACAGCAAGTACTGGAAATGACAAAGTTAAAAAGTAACTACTATCGAGATATTCCAACTTTTTGTGTTGGCTTCATGATCAGAATTAATCAAGGGGACTAACTAATCATTAATGAGACTATAGGTGTTTCCATGTCAAAAACTACAGTCATAAATTTCAGGTACAAAGGTGTTATGAAAGTCAGTTGTTAAACTATGCAACATCTGCGGTTGCTACCCATAATGCTTGGCTGCTGACATCACATAGGGCATCACACAACACCATCATTATAAATCCACTTGAATGCACATCATATCTTCCCATCGCCTTCCCCACTAATGCAATTACTAGCTTCTTCAGAGGAACCACTAAAAGAGAAACATAATATGTTTCTGAAAGTCTTGATTTCACTTGGTAGAGTCAGGAAATTAACAGTAAAGGTAATCCTGTATTTACATATGCATGGTTTTTGTAAAGTTCTGGCCTAGAATAAGTCAAGTTGATGATGATGATGATGATGGATTTATTAACTGTTCGATTGATTAAAATCATTACAGTAAAAAGTAAAAGTCTAGTTCATTTAAAACAAAAAGCTAATCCACCTTATTCTGTCAGAAAACTGAACGGTTAAACCAGTCTACCGTAGTTAAAACTGTTGCCTGAACATGACTTGTCCTATATTGGAGTTTGAGTATCATTCAATGGCTCCTAACATACACACATTTGAGCAAATAATAAAGCTGCAACTATAAACAAGAGCTTTAGATTTTGGGTAATGTGTCTTTAAAGGCCGCTACGTGACTACCGCAGGAATACGTCACGCACGCTCATATGGAATCCAATGGAATGGCCCGGCTCTCATACGGAGAGACGCCGATCATCGAAGCAGGAACCGGTGCTTATCAAGGTACGATCCGCTTGAGGAATTCTTTCTCTTTTTTTATTGGGAACCTGGCAGCTTTGGACCATTCGTCCTACTGGACGGATCCTCGGTTATCATAAGGTATGAAACTTTCTAAAAGGTGAATCTTTTGGGGGAACATATTCAGAGCATCGGATGTGTTTGGATAGCGGTTCCTCCACCGCCGCCATCACTATACTCGACGTGGTATATTTACACACCGCTCCAATATATATTTCTGTTTTAACCGATGCCACTCTTTGTGTTTGGCCGCAAACAGAGACTGAATTATTACTTCATTTGCATTTATGGGTTTGGGGCACGCATAACTACAAAAGCAGATTGCCCACTTTATGGTGAACCAGGTCACGGTCGACTAGGAAGGACCGTTTATTACAACACATCGCATATATAGTTTTATAAGATGTCTCATTTCTGGCCTAATACGTGCCCTAAAAAATTGTTAAACTGAATTTTCACACAAGCTCTGTCATTCTAACTGGGCACATTCAATCAATTAATTTACATGAATATATCAAGGAACAACATGACAATATTAACAATAATAAAAATCTCCATTTCAATCTGATTGGTTCTTAGCATCAACGCCAATAGATTTTATAATTTATATATTTCAAGACAAAATATTGTGTAATAATATTGTATGGTAGGCTATTATTATGGATTTTTAACATCCAGAATCAGATTACTTTTAGGCACCTTCGCTGTATTGACTCAAATAAATGTATAAGGAATTCTACCCAGCCCTGGAATTATGAGGGACTAGGAATATATAAGGAGGCACTACCGACCAGAATACCACAGGGTTGGCGTTGATGAACAAGTTACTTACCTTCGGTAACGATATATCTGTAAGAAACATTAGTTAGTGATAGATTCCTTACCTTAGAATTACCCCCAGGCGTCAGACTGGATCCAGAAAGCTTTCGTCAGCAGTACCCCTGCGCGTCGGAAGGTGGCGTCGTGCGGCTCCGCGTCCGTCGTTGGCGTCGTGGTCGCCGAGATGACGTTGCGGCAGCTACTTAGACGCCGCCCTCGCGCGCTGACGTCAGTTCTGTACACGATTTTCCGCGCCAGGAACGCAGAGCCATGCAAGATACTGACCACTGGTGCATTGAAACTAGGACCCTGAAAGGGATGACCTTAACCCTAGAAATCAGTTCGCAGAACGGGGAGGATGGGTGGGGCGGTAAGAAATCTATCACTAACTAATGTTTCTTACAGATATATTGTTACCGAAGGTAAGTAACTTGTTCATCTGAAAGAAACACGTTAGTGATAGATTCCTTACCTTAGAATAGATACCACAGCAATACCAACCCCGGTGGTGGGTCTGCGAACCAAGATCACACCAGGAAGTCCCGGAGAACAGAACGGCCAAAGAAGCCGTCTCTCCGGACTTGGCTGTCCAGGCAATAGTGCTTAGTAAAAGTGTGCAACGAGGCCCACGTAGCTGCCTGACAGATGTCTTGCAAGGGGACACCACGTCCCAATGCCGTAGTGGTAGCCGTCGCCCTGGTGGAATGGGCGCGCAGCCCCACCGGAGGCTCCTTTTTCACCAGAGAATAACAGGCTTTAATACACAAGACGACCCATCAGGAGATAGTCCGCTTGTGTACGGCCCGACCTTTTTTGGCGCCTACGTAGCCAACAAAGAGCTGGTCATCCACCCGGAACTGTTGTGTGCGATTGAGGTAAAAAGAGAGCGCACGTTTTGGGTCCAGACGGTGGAGCCTCTCTTCCTCTCTAGAAGGATGCGGAGGCGGAAAGAAGGTGGGCAAAGTGTTGGTCTGCCCGATGTGAAAGGCAGTGACAACCTTTGGCAGAAAGGATGGACGTGTTCTGAGCACAACCTTGTCCGGATGGACAGACAGAAAAGGAGGTTTGCAAGAAAGAGCCTGGAGCTCACTCACTCTCCTAGCAGAGGTGATGGCAACCAGGAAAGTAGTCTTCAAAGTTAACAGACGAAGAGGACAGTTGTGAAGAGGCTCAAAGGGAGCGCACATTAAATATGTGAGAACCAGGTTCAAGTCCCACTGTGGCATTACGAAAGGGATAGGAGGGAAAAGATGAGTAATGCCTTTGAGGAATCTATTTACAACAGGGGACTTGAAAAGAGAGGGCTGATCAGGAAGCCTAAGAAAGGCTGAAATAGCCGAAAGGTAGCCCTTGATAGTGCCCAGAGCCCTGCCGGGCCAAAGAAAGAAGAAACAAAAGGACTTCTGAAAGAGGGGCAGAAAGGGGATCCACAGCCTTTGGTGTGCACCATGCCACAAACTTGTTCCACCTGCAGGCGTATACCAACTTAGTGGAGGGACGCCTGGCTGCCAGAATGACATCACAGACTTCAGGAGGCAAGTCGAAAGGAATCAACTGCCGCCGCTCAATCTCCACGCAAAGAGGTGGAGACTGGGCAGGTTCGGGTGGAGGACCGTCCCCTGCTGCTGCGACAGAAGATCCTCCCGAAGAGGCAGTCGGATCGGGGGATCGATGGTCATACTGAGTAGCTCGGGATACCAAACTCTTCGAGCCCAGTCCGGAGCCACAAGAATGACTTGGGGCCCGGTCGCGCCTGATCTTCTTCAGCACTCTGGGCAGAAGTGGTATAGGCGGAAAGGCATACAACAGACCGCAACTCCACTCGTGACGAAAAGCGTCGCCTAGCGAGTGCTGCCTTGGAAATTCCAACGCGCAGAACTGCTGACATTGCGAGTTCTCTTCGGTGGCGAATAGATCTAACCAAGGCTCTCCCCACTGTTGAAAGAGACCTTGCGCCACCTCCGAGTGAAGACGCCATTCGTGATCCATCATGCACCTGCGGCTGAGTTAGTCTGCCCTGGCGTTCAGTGAACCTGCCAGGTGTTGAACCACCAGGGAAATGCCCTGATGTTCCAGCCATGTCCAGAGGCGCAGGGCCTCCTGACAAAGGGTCCACGACCCCACCCCGCCCTGTTTGTTGCAGTACCACATGGCGGTGGTGTTGTCCATGAACACCTGCGCTACTCTCCCCTTGACAGAGGGAAGGAATGCCTTCAGTGCAAGTCGGATCGCCCGGAGCTCCAGAAGGTTGATATGGAGCCTGGACTCCGCCGGAGACCAGAGGCCTCTGATCTCCGCCTCTCCCATGTGGCCGCTCCATCCCAGGAGGGACGCATCCGTCACCACTGTGTGCTCCGGTTGGGGAAGGGAGAGGGATCTGCCATTGACCCAATGCCGGTTCGTGAGCCACCACTGCAATTGTTGTGCAGTGCCCTCCGAGATCTGGACGTAATCGGACAGGTTTCCCTGATGCTGCGCCCACTGGAACTTCAGGTCCCACTGCAGAGCCCGCATATGCCATCTGGCATGATCGACCAGCAGGATTCAGGAGACCATGAGGCCCAGCAGCCTCAGGGTCATCCTGACCGAAACCCAGGATAGAGGCTGAAAGATCGGAATCAGAGCCTGAATATCCTGGACTCGCCGTTCGGGAGGATAGACCCGAAAGTGCGTCGTATCCAGAACCGCTCCGATGAAGAGGAGCTTCTGAGAGGGAATCAGGTGCGACTTCGGCACATTGATGGAGAACCCCAGCAAATGCAGGAGGTCGGCCGTAGTCTGGAGGTGGGAGACGACTGTCCGGGGCGAGCCCGCCTTCAACAGCCAGTCGTCGAGATAGGGGAAGACTGGAACCCCTGATCTGCGCAGATGAGCTGCGACCACCGCCATCACTTTCGTGAACAGCCAAGGGGCGCTGGTAAGGCCAAAGGGGAGCACGGTAAACTGAAAGTGCTCGTGGCCTACCGTAAACCGCAGGTAATGCCTGTGGGCTGGCAGGACGGGAATGTGGAAATATGCGTCCTGCAGGTCCAACGCTACCAACCAGTCTCCAGGGTCGAGGGCAGACAAGACCTGAGCCAGAGTTAACATCTTGAACTTCTCCTTCCAGAGGAAGCGATTGACGTCCCTGAGGTCCAAGATAGGACGCAGGCCCTTGTCCTTCTTGGGCACCAGAAAGTAGTGGGAGTACAACCACGTCCTACTTCTGGCGCAGGAACGCGCTCGATGGCCCCCTTGGCCAAGAGGGCCGCGACTTCCAATTGAAGAAGTCCCAAGTGATCCACCGACATGCGGTTGTACTGGGGTGGCATGGCTGGAGGGGTAGTCTCGAAGGGGAGGGAGTAGCCCCTTCGGACTATTTGTAAAACCCACCTGTCCGAAGTGAGGGTGCGCCAGTGGGGGAGGTGATGGCGAATCCTGCCGCCCACTGGCGTTTGATGGGCCTGAAAGACCGGACTAGGAAGGTTTGGAGGCAGAGGTGGCTGGGGCGGAGGTGGACTGACCCGCCCGCTGGCCCCCTGACCCGCCTCGGCGGGTCCCACGTCCGCGGCCGCGCTGAGGCTGTTGCTGCGCAGGCCTGTGGCTCTGAAGCTAACGTGTCTAGGCGCCCCTTCCGTGGCCACGAAAGCAGCGAAAACCAGAAGGCTGAGGAGGACGCGTGGCGGAAAGGCCTAAGGACTTGGCCGTAGCCAGCGAGTCCTTAAAACACTCCAACGCACTATCTGCTTTGTTGCCGAAAAGGCGAATGCCATCAAAGGGCATGTCCATCAGAGTGTTCTGGACATCCCCAGAAAAACCAGTTGTTCTCAGCCAGGCGTGGCGACGGAGCGCCACTGTCGTGGAAATCGCCCTGCCCAGCGAGTCAGCGGTGTCAAGGACACATCGAATAGTGAACTTGGCTGCATCCCTCCCTTCAGCAATAACTTGAGAGAGCACTGTCCGGACCTCCTCCGGACACTGAGGCAGCACTCGTGCCACCGTATCCCACACAGAGTGGGAATAACGGCCCAAGAGGCATGCGGTGTTGACAGACCGCAGCCCTGAACTGGCGGAAGAAAAAATCTTCTTACCGAAATGCTCCAGTTTCTTGGATTCCCTGTCCGGTGGTGCGGTAGGGAATGCGCTCGGGGACGCAGAGGCTTGGACAACCAAGCTCTCAGAGGTGGGGTGTTGGGAAAGGAAAATGGGGTCGCCCGGGGCCGGGCGATGGCGTCGGGCCACGTTCCTATCCACAGGAGCCCCTGTGTTGGGCCTGGACCAGGTGCCCAAAAGAACGTCTGAAAGTGCATCATTAAAGGGCAGCAGTGGCTCCGAAGAGGTAGCCGCCGGCTGAAGCACTTCTGTCAGGAGGTTAGTCCTGACGGCCACTGTAGGGAGCTCGAGGCGGAGGGCCTCGGCCGCCCTACGCAACACCACTGCGTAACTTACACCCTCCTCCGTCGCCACGGTAGGAGGGGACAGCATGCCACGGTCAGGAGAGGTATCAAGACCACTGCCATCCCCCAACTCCTCTGCCCAGTCCGGGTCAAACTCACATTGTGCTGCGAGAGGGTCCTCAGATCCCTCTCAGTCCTCCCCTTCCTCCGAAGGCTGATAAACAGACCGAAAATAAGGAGGACGGACATAGGGATAGAAATCCCCCATCGGCATCGAGCGACGCCGTTCCGGTGCCGTATCCACATCGGGGCTGAAACCGGGGGCGACGTCGTCCGGTGGGCCGGGCGACGTCGGAGGTGGTGCCGGTGGGGTCGACGTCGGCGGAGGTGTCACAAGGTCAACCGGCGTCGACCGGGATCCAGGCCTGGATCCATGGAGGTCCTGTGGCGCCGGAGCCGACAGCGATGCCGGAGCCGCCAGCAGTAAAGAGCTAGGACCCCCAGTCAGGCCCGCGGGCCCAAACGCGCCAGCGGGGCCCGATGGCCCAAAGAAGCGAGCCATGGCTGACAGAAATTCCTGCAGCTGGGCCAGAGTCGCCGACGGACCCAGGAAGGGCGGGTAGGCCGGCGGCGACTGCGTAGGCTGCGGCGGAGCCGCGGGGGAGGCACCACCCGCACCCTCAGCCGCGACGGGCGAGGGGAAGTCGGAGAGCGACGGCGCTTCTTCGACTTCTTTGAGTGCTTCGTCTTACCTGACCCTGAGTGCGAAGACTTCGATCCCGACGAACGGTGGTGGCGGCTCCGCGACCGGTCCCTCGACCTCCCACGGGACCGGGACCTTGAACGGCGCGGAGCCGACTGCCGGACTTCTAGCAACATTCGGGACCGCTCCCGCAAAGTCTTCGGCGCCATGGCCCGGCAGTCGGAGCACGACTTGGGGTCGTGGTCGCGCTCCAGGCAGTAAAGACACACACGGTGCGGGTCCGTCACCGACATCATTCGATGACAGGCCTCGCAGGACTTGAAGCCGGGCATCCCTACTGCACCAGGCGTCGATCAACTCGAAAAATAGAGACAAAAAGCCTCGAAAAAACTCAGTCAAAGTATGACTGGGGGTACCGCTCTCTCCGGATCTGCGCTTGCTGGCGCGGAAAAATAAAGAACGGACGTCGGCGCGCGAGGGTGGCCTCTAAGTAGCTGCCGCGACGTCATCTCGGGGACCACGACGCCAACACGGACGCGGAGCCGCACGACGCCACCTTCCAACGCGCAGGGGTACTGCTGACGAAAACTTTCCGGATCCAGTCTGACGCCTGGGGGTAATTCTAAGGTAAGGAATCTATCACTAACGTGTTTCTTTCAGATGATTCTAGTTACAGTGGAGAATACGACAATTCATTATGGTATGCTCTATGGGCTACATCAGGCCATATTCTTGAATTCTCAAATACTGAAAACCCTCAAAGGTTGGTTTGAAGGTTACACCCACTCTAAAGCTAGCGTCCACTCACATTTCTAACACTAATGGATGATTCTAATAGACAGGTACCTTGTATTTCTTTTCAAAGTCTATTAAAGTCTATTAAATCAAACAAGGGTCTCTTTATACCTTGGTTTTGTAATTTAATAACCCCTCTGCTTTCGTCCTTTACTCTATTTCTGTTACCACATTGGTTTGATTCATGTATACTGTCCCTGTTTGTATTTCGTGGGCAAATCGATATTATCCCATGTGGGATTTTTACTATTGTGTCTTTTTTGTTCTTATAGATGTTGTATTGTCAATTTTATATGTATGTTGTATTATACACTATATGTTTTGTATGTTCCACAGCCCTGATGAAGTCCACAGGTGGTGGACGAAACGCACTGGCTGTTTTTATGATATTCATATGAAGATTAAAGAATATTTTGGACACTTATTGACTGGATGGACTAAGTCATTGTGGAAACCTTTCACTGCGGTGCACTCCACAGTCGGGATTGAAATAATTTTGGTCCTTGGGATTACTCTCTGGAAACAGAGGGAGTAGTGGATGTGCACGGCAAGTAGTTTCAAATTTTCGGACTTTGGACTGAATTGAGGTAACAAAGAGGGAGGTGCAGTTGCTATATAGGCTTGCTGTTTCATTGTTGTTGTTTATAACTATAAACAAGAGCTATATTCTAATAATAGCTTCTCCATTCAGCCTCAAACACACATTTCTCCAGATTAGGTGTACAAACACTGCGGAACAGAGAAGAACAAGTTATGCTTACAAAGATGGCATTACTAGCATTTCAAGGGCTTTGCAGCAGATACATAATTTAGGAAGGTGTGATTATTTATTGCTTTATAGAGCCATTTCACCAATTTAATTGTACACATGTTAAAAAACTGTGTGCATCACAATGAAATGGCGAAACACTTGACGAAATAAGGTGATCAAGAAGAAAACGTACTAAAGAGAAGAGCACTGGTTTGGACAACTGTTACGATTTGTAAAATTGGGGTGATAAAAAAATCAGCAGTGTGGAGAGATCCTGAATTTTACTGAAACAAACAGAAAACATAGCAGTGGAAGTGAGAGACAGGAAGACTTGGGAGGGTAATGCAAGAGTATGAGGAATGAGTAACAGAGAAGGGTATGTGCAATGAGTAAAGGGAAACAGGAAAGCTATAAAAAAAAAAAAAGTAGTGTAATGTCATAGGTCTGAGTCACAACCTTCAGCTGGCATTTCTAGCTCTTAATCCTTACTAAGAGGTTTACTTCTGGTGGACTACCTGCATACGTTACCTTAAGCAATCTACGTACACCTTGCCTTAAATTATACTCTAGCCACAATCCAGGAATGTCCCCTTTTTCAGTAAGGAAGTGAGAAAATGAATCAAACCACAAGTCCAATAATCACAAATTAACTAACAGTACAGTATGGCGTGGAAGGATGACTTTGTTTGCTATGTGGACCTCAGTTGAAGGTTTAAGAGATGGATGGAGGGGTAGGGAGCGGGTGTTTGGCAATGGTGACAGAGAAGACAAGTGAAGAACCAGAGCTGCAGTCAGAGGAGGTGGAGAAATCATAAAACCAAGATGCAATAAGTAGATCAAGGCATTCATGAAGTAGTACCAGGTAGGTAGCAGTATCGTTCCACCACCCCACTGCAGCATATTTACCAATTACACTGGAGCCTGTGGAATGCTGCAATCAAGGAGGAACTAAGATGACAAGAGAGGAAGAGATAGCTGATGTGCCACCGCTCCGAATGAGCAACTCAATGCTGGCATGAGTAGGGAATAAAAGAGCAATCACCTTCTTCACTCGGACCTCCGCATTCCACCTCCTGCACAGACAACAGCACAGAGGAGCCTAATTATGTCGTGCCAGTCCCTCAATAATGCCACCAATCCTACCTTGCTGTTTTCTCTAAAGTTAATTCACAGTGAGCAGCGCCACTTACTTGTGTGCCCAGCCTATGATGCCTGCATCATTCCATGTACAGGAGTGTCTGCTGTAACACCCTTTGATTATTTGGGCTATTGTTTGACTGGTCCTCGTTTCCATGAGGAACTCCTTTTTAGATAGTACTGTTTTTTGGCTAATATAAAAGAAAGTGAGAAGACCACCCGGAAAAAAAAAAACATTTGAAACTAAAACAACGGTATATTAGAAAGATCTGCAATAAAGATACACAATGGCTTCAATAAACCCTTCAGTGCAAACTCTTGCTTCTATTACCTCTTCTGTCCTACTTTATGCTAAAGAAAATGTTTTTGGTGAAAATACTAGAAAGATATTCTGTTGTGAAATCAAATTCTAGTCATAAGGGTGTGTGTGTGTGTGTGTTTGCTGATGTCACAGCAAAACAAAACTTGACAAAAGTGAAAGCAGGCTGCGCTAATGGCGCAGATTTCACATTTGATTGATGCCTGGGGGCATACCTCTGCCCCCCCCCTTACTCACCCATCTCTGTGAGTGAGAATGCACTGGAAAGGGGATAATGTCCTCTTTACAGAGCTCTCTCTTTCTGGGGGGTCCCTGTTTGGGGATTGCACCATGAATGTCATCCCCGGCAAAAGTCTTTCTTCCTGCCCCCATCATTGGGGGTAAATAGAGTCAACCTAAAGGGGCCCACAGTCTTTCTGTTTGGGGTTTATCATCAATCTGCCCATTAGACGTCAGGAGAATATTTTTAGGGAACAAATATGGGGTGTGGCCAGACTGCCCAGCCATAGGGCCCTGTCCCCCATTCAAAAAGCACCAACAGTTTTTCTGCCCACCTGGAGCCTACACAATACCCATCCCCTTGGCAAGCAAGAGAACATTTGGATTGTTTAGGGTGTCGTTTTGACATATTGGCCAGTAGAGTGGGATAAATACCAATTTCCTCTCACTTGCCATGCTGAATGCCTTCATTATTTGTGCTCTGGGTAATCCGAAAACCAGGGAAACCTATCAAGCCCAAACATTTCTGAAAGCTAGACATCAAGGGGAGTCCAGGGTGGTCTGAGTTATGTGAATCCCACTACCTTTCCATATGCAGAAAGCCCTGCTAACTTAAAATATTGGCTAATATCACACATTTTCCTCACATTTCTGTAAGAGAAAGCTCCAGAATCTACATGGATCCACCCAGCGTTCTCGCCCTTCTCCCAATACAAACAGTACCCCCCACTTATGTGGGTGTGCATAGGGCCCATGACAGAAAAGGCACATGAGTGTAACATGGAGACATCAAATTTTCCCCATAAAAAAAAAAGAAATTCGCTATGTGAGTAGCTGTGGAATTTGAACTGTGGCTTGGCTGCCACCCAGGGAAAACTACCAAACCCAGAAATGTCAGACAACTAGACATCCAGGGGCGTCCAGGGTGGTGTAATATTCTTACACAAAATGCCCAGTAACCTCAAATCTTTGGAAAAAAATCATGTATGCTTTTCATATCTCTGTGATGTAAAGTTCCAGACTCTACAAAGATCCACAAAATTCCTGCCACCCAAGTGCCTATACTTCTCCCCATAAAACGGGTACCCCATTTGTGTGGCTTGGCCTAGCCTTACAGACGGGGTCAGTAAACCCAATAAGCTATCTTAACATCTTATTTAAACAAATATGTTGATACCATATCAGATCACCTCATCAAAACCTGGTTCATCTGCTCTGTGTGCAAACACAGCAGTTCACTATTAGATAAAACGCAAGGGCGTAGTGAACCCTCGGCTTTAGCAGCTACAGCGGGGGTGGGTTTTTTTATGGGCCTCTTATCTGAAACTTGGCAGATAAGAATTCATAATTAACTAAAAGGAAGAAAGAAAGGTTGGTTGCTAGAAAAGGAAGAGAATGGTGACGAGTGGATACATGAGACGGTGAAAAGATGGATTGATGAGTGAGTGAAAGTATGGGTGGATGAAAAGATATATGGATGAGTTTCTGAAAGGATAGATTAGTGGGTGAAAGGATGGATGGTTGAGCGGGTGAAAGGATGGATGGATGAGCGGGTGAAAGGATGGATGGATGAGCGGGTGAAAGGAAAGATGGATGAGCGACTGAAAGGAAAGATGGATGAGCGACTGAAAGGAAAGATGGATGAGCGGCTGAAAGGATGGATGGATGAGCGGGTGAAAGGATAGATGAACGAGTGTGTGAAAGGATGGATGGATGAGTGTGTGAAAGGATGGATGGATAAGTGGGTGAAAGGATGGATGGATAATTGGGTGAAACGATGGATGGATAAGTGGGTGAAACGATGGATGGATAAGTGGGTGAAAGGATGGATGGATGGATGAGTGGGTGAAAGGATGATGTGTGAAAGGACAGATTAGTGAAAGGATGAGTGGAAGAGATGGGTAGCTGGGTGGGTTGATGAATGGGTGAGAGGATGCGTGGCTGGGTGGATGAGTGGGCAAAAGGATGCATAGATGGGTGGATGAAAGGATGGCAGAGTAAATGGGAATCTGCGCTGATGGGTGGGTAAGTGAAAAGATTGCAGAGTAAATGGAAATCTGCGCAGATGGATGGGTAGGTGAAAGGATGGCAGAGTAAATGGAAATCTGCGCTGATGGGTGGGTAAGTGAAAAGATTGCAGAGTAAATGGAAATCTGCGCAGATGGATGGGTAGGTGAAAGGATGGCAGAGTAAATGGAAATCTGCGCTGATGGGTGGGTAAGTGAAAGGGTGGCAGAGTAAATGGAAATCTGAGAGGGTGGGTGAAAGAGTGGGAGAGTAAATAGACATCTGAGAGGATAGACGATGGCAGAGTAAATGCAGATCTGAGAGGACAGCTAGATGATGGATGGATGAATGAATGGACAAAAGTTACAATTGAAGGCTGAAAGGCTTTATTAATGGATTGGTACGTCAAACTATGGATGTATGGGTGGATGGAATGATGGATGTATGCGTAGATAAAGGATATGTGAATGGATGGATACATGGACGGAATGGCCAATGGATGGAAAGAATGGTGAAAGCTTGGAATGATGGTGGACAAAATGTAAACAATGATAGATGTGTGGATGGAAGTGACAAGGGAGCTCTTCTCTGGAGGTTCGGGCTCACTTGCATCGCATGCTTGGTGCCGTCAGAGCTTTGGTTGAAAATGGGGTGTATTTTAATTTTCTGGCTACTCCCTTAATGAAACGTTTCAGCTTTTAAAATTAGATTGAAGTATATCGACGGCATCTAGTGTAACAAAATAACAATGTTCAAGAAAATATAAGCACCATTATCATGACATAAAATAAGTTCATTGAAAATCTGCCCCTTTTCGTCTTTCCCTGGTGCTATACCCAACGAATTTCTCAATGAGTACTGAGATAATGCTTTGAGTGGGCTCTGCAATGCGCACAAAACATTTAAGCAGATTCGCGTTCTACCATTCCTGTCCATTAATATATGAACATCTCAAAGCCCAGTACCGGGAATATCCAGTAGATGGTGCGCTTACTTCAATTAATGCCCGCCTATGCCCAATTTTTTCAGTCACCTGCGGACCATCAGTATTGTGACAAATTACTGCTGCATAGACGTAACTGAGGCTGCGGCTTCAAGCAACCAACAAGAGTGGGACTGCACTGCAACAGTCGGATGGATAGACATCAAACTTAAATGATTCGTTTTCCCCCCAAAGGGAATCTGAAAGCCATGAATCTTGTGTGCAGCTTCTTCATAGAAACAGCAGTTTAGAAAAATCCTAGATTATCCGTAAACATCATCCACAGATTGTGTGCGCCCCCGCAGCCCCTGCGGCGCAAGGAGAGGGAAGGGTGGGGAGGTTCTTGGGGAGGAGAGGGGTTATTAACCCTGAGGCATATGATTATCTCTGAGATATGAGAGTCTCAAGGGCCTCTCAACTCATTCTATAGAGGGGCCTCGTCATTTTGGGTTACGCGAGAGATTTGTGACAGGCGACCCTTTCCAGCGTTCAGTTCGACATGCTTAAGCACTCCCATTCCGGAAAGGCAAAATCCACATATTCCAAAGCCATTTTATCCCCCTTCTCGTAGGTGTGGCGCATGTGACCTGGGCTTGACAGTCAGCCGGACAGCCAGCAGTGGAGAAACAAAAGCCTGCAGTCAATTACAGATCGTCGATCAACGACGGAAGTGCACATTCACCACAATGTCGGTGCCTCGGTGATATTCGTGACCAGTCAGAATGCAAGCTCACCTGCACCACTCACAGGATGACTCTGGCCAACTGAAAACCGCGCACTTCAGCAGGGACTGCGCACCCCGCCCCCACAACGACTGACATGGCCAAAGTTCACGAGACAGTGCCCAGACGGCAAACCTGTCCAACCGCAATGACTGGCAAGACCAATGTTCACGAGGCAGTGCCTAGAAGGCACACCTGTCCAACCGCAATGACTGGCAAGACCAATGTTCACGAGGCAGTGCCCGGACTGCAAACCAGTCCGCCAACATCAGCCAACGAATGGTGGAAAATGACATGAGTTAAACGACCTTATCCATCGTCCCAAAGGAGTTTGTGATCAATAAGCAAAAAACATGCGGCATGCAAAAGATGTACGTACGTATGAGGACAAGTTAATAACAATAGATGGACCCACACATAACCGGTCAATTGGTTGCAAATAGCACACGGGCTTTCCTTTGCCTGCAGAATAATTGCCCTTTCAGCTTTGCCACCGAAAGAGCGCGCGTGAAACTGGGATCAGTCTGCAAGTGTTGTCAACATTGCCAGAATGTGGTCTTCACCGCACAGCGCTCTGCGATCTATCGGTACATACCCACATTTGCAGGGCACACTTCCACAACTCGTCTGACACCATCTGGGTTTATTTCAAACAAACGATAGAGCTCTCCATTAACCAGACCACCACCATTCCAGCCAGAGCGAGCTTAGAACCCACGCCCTCTTCCAGCCTTTTACAGACCCTGCTTGACTACTGCCCTCTCTAAACTGGGATAGCTCCCTGCAAACTCTTGCAAAAGTCTCCAATGAAGTATCCTGCTTAACCATCCAAGACCCACTTCCCTCTGCAGCGCCTGCTACTGCTAGACAGGCTTACAGTATGCAGCAGCTTCCGTACTGTAAGAAAAATACAGTCCACGACCACCACCTCCACTCTCAACCCGAGGTCTCTTCTCTGAATGACTTCAAAGCAGCCCAGTTACTCCCCAGTTCAATAGTCCCACTGAGCAGTGATGGCAGATTCCCCAGAGGCTGAAGGGCCTTAATGTGAAACTGCCCTGCTGTCCTCTCACTGGAGAGGACCCCATGTGCTGCGCCTTAGACTGAGGTAAAAGGCTGTGCCACCATGGAAATGGAAGACGAAACCTGCCACCTGACAAAGTACTTTCACAGGGGGGCCTAGGACTCTCCCTATGCTTCCAGGTGCACACAGAGGTAAGGTTCGGACTTCAATGCTGGTGCATTAGTCAGGGTTAACAGAAAGGCCAGGAGTGCTACGCTTTGAAGCAAGCTGGACGGTGGAGGGTCATGGTGACCGCAGACACCTCCATTCTGCGGACTGTGGTGTCTGTTCTGAGAGGCCTCGTGCTCTTCATGAAGGGACAGGGGACACCTCCTGTGCCCTTCCGAGCCAGGTAATGAATGGATTTGGGTCATATAAACGCTGCAATTAAGACGCAATGAACTTAATAACAGTGATGATTGCTACAATGTGTTTATCAATTGCCCTGTAATATATATAGTTGGCGGGAGCTTACATAACATGTTTATTTGGACAATGTATTTATGGTGTAAAACGATTTGCATGCTTAAACTGTAACATTACTTCATAGTACTGAATGTACTGCTGTAGTAGGTACACACAGGTGCCCTTTCTAGGTGAGCAAGCATATATCACATCCACGTGCGGTGATGTGCACAAGAGCTTTCTCAAGGGTGTTGTCAAATGGTAACTACTGGTACTTGGATGTGCTTTAATGTTGCACTGCTTGATGGGCGCTCGTAAAGGCGGTGAGACAAGTTTCTGCAACCTCTCTGAAAGACAAAGTGTCTCTAGAAAGATTGTTAAGGACACATTCCTTTAGATACAATGTAAAAAAGAAATCCTTCTACAGGTTTCTACAGATTGCATGCAATTGCAAAAACTCTCCACCGGCCATATTCCTGAAATCCTGCATGAAAAATTGACCTGGACTTAAACTTTCATTTTTTCCCCCTCCCTATTTTATTCTGTATGCTCCTCTCCTTTCCTTCTACATGCCTCTTCAGTATAAAAACTACTGTTAATCCGCAGGCCTATCTTAAGCTCTCTTCCTTTGAAATCATATCCCTGTAACCAAACAATATATATTCATTCCACCAACCATTTACTTCACATCTAGCCCCCTACACTGATTACACTTAAGTCATTAATGGACCCCAATGAAACTGGAGCAAATGCACAGAATGGCTTCTTTGAGAGCACAAGACTAATCCCAATAACCAATGGATTAACCTCAAACTTTGGGCAGCCAAGTAGGGTGCTACTCGCCACAAAGTGCTACAATGCCTCGTCTGGGGTGGTAAGCGCTATTTAAGTGCAATTTCCATTCAAGGCAATTACAATTCGAGAGAAGGGAGTGTACGAATGACGATACAAACAATTCTTGATCTTCTGACATATAAGATAAGTATTTTATTGAACCTTGAGTTCACAGAAGTCGTACTAAAAGAAGTCGTACTAAATACATAATGATTCAGAGATTATTCTTGAGTGGCATTTGTAGATCTTCGATCAACAACAAAGTGGACGGACCCGATATAGGAATCCAGATTCAAGGATGACTCAATGCCATGCACAGGAATGGAGAAAAAAACCAGTAGGTTTTGAAGATTTTAGTGCAGTTTAAAAGTGCCTCTAGGATCCTTGATCGCTGCTTTATTCCTGAGGTCCTAGGGCACGGTTAACGGCAGAAAGGGGATATCGCGAAGATAAAGTTGGTCTTCATTATCCCCATAGAATGGTCAACATGTTTCAGCCTCAACAGAGGTACTAAGGCTTTCATCAGGACCAAGACAAGTGCGAGTGCATCAAGAATTGGGTGACCACGTGAAATTATCAGCAAACACGCTAAGGTGTGCTGTGAGTGCGAAGGTGTAGCCGTACTTACGGTTCCCACCGTCAGGTATAAATCTGGAACAATAAAGCACAACATAAAAGACATACAAAACAAGTACAATAAAATTAGAAATGACGGCTGGTGTGCAGCCACCTCGTCTAATTCGTGAAGAAGTGCTATCAACTATATACAAGTGCAGTCATTGAGTCAGTCTATTCGACACCCGGATTCTCAGGTAAGTCACTTCACACATGGGCATGCAAAATACACATTGTGTATGCTGAAGTCTTGCATAGTGGGTAGTGCACATAAACATGCCTCATAGTGAAGGGAAACACACGTGATGGCCTCTTATCCGCATCCAAGGGTGAAGCCTTAAAATTATATATGCCAGTTACCATTTTTAGGTGGCGTGCGGGCGTTAATAGGTCTAATCAAAGTAGTCGTCTAAACCAGGAATTATTTCGGTCGAGGCTACCGGGGCCCTATTACATCAAGAACTCGTGACTAGAGCCAGGATTAGACTCATATAGGCAGCAAAAAATGACAAGAAATGACATATGGGGGAGAGAGAGAGTCGTCTTACAAAAGCTACGTAGATTAGGCAGCTAATTATGATCCCGGAGGGGGCGGACTCCTGTAGTCATACACTGCAGATAAACAGATATGGGAGAACGTTAATCCTGAAGGTAGTTAGCCAGTTAAACAGTTAAGAAACACAAGATCATTCTCCGCCCGTCCTGCCCCCAAAGCTTACTTCATCAAGCAAGTCTGTCCGCCATCAATACCTATTACAGTCCTGCACAGGATCCTGACGGTAATGAGGTATGGCGGAATCTCCGTATATGAGTAGTCCAGAAGAGGCTGGGGGCGTGAGGACGCGACGTGCCGCGTCAGACTACGCGGTCACGTCAGGAACGCGGCTCGTTTTTCCAACAACTAGAGGGCCCAGAGCCCTCTGGGTTAGGAGGGCGGACATGTGCCGTAAATGACCGCTACAAGGTTCGATTTTCAGTTGTCAGTACAGAAGGGGCGCAATACTGGCTCTTAGGTTACTGGACCAATAACGGCATGAAAAAGAAGAGTTACTTTAAATGTCTTAAAAAAAGCAGTATTATGCCATGACGTAAAAAGGTTGATCAGATCACTTGGGGCACTATTGGTAAATATATACATTATCAAAAGCCGTGATTGACGGCTAAAGAATGAATTTCGATTTAAAGGTTTTCAAGGTTTTAGGAGGACCTACTGCTGATTATCATGGTAGAATATTCAGTAGGATGGATATACCAAAAGAGGGAGCATGCTCGTTCCTAGCTGTAAGGGTATGATCAGTATAGTCACAAAAATGTAATAAAAAAATGCAGAATTCTCAAAAAGGCGGGTATGTTGGGAAACGCTCCGTGCCACATTCTCTTAAGACGCAGTCAATAGATATATGAATCAAGAGAAGGGCCAGCGCAATGTGCATTAGCTGGGGATGCAGTATCAATACAATTTGAAAGTGTGTGTTTAGTTGAGCCAATGCGTCTCAGGGCTATTTGCGTAGTTAAAGGTTCATTTTACTGAGATGTATGGGCTGCAGTTTTACAGGATCAGATAAGTGTGCCTTTGCAGGGAACCATTTTAAGGATGTATGGTAGCCTTACTTCAGGGATTATTAAGTGAGTTCTAAGGGATATTGTCATTCAGATCGTTTTTGTTGGTTGACAAGCGGTAGACTCTTTTTCAAAGAGACGGCTTTGAAGGTTAGTGAGGATTTTGTCCAATTGCTCAATGATCACCCAGTGGAGGTCGTTAGTTGTATGTCCAGTCTCCAGATAGTGATCTGTATTCTTGGTAGTGTTCCGTTTGCATCCGATATTGCTTCGGTGTTCACAGATGCGAACTTTGATTTTCCGACTGGTCATTCCGACATAGAGGAGGCCACAGGGGCAGGTGATCAAAAAGATCACATTGCAAGAATTGCAAGTGGTATGTTTCATGACCTGCCACGTTGTTCCAGGTTCAATGTTTTTACTGGTTTAGTAAGATGACACACACTACAGTTCCCGCAAGGGAAATGTCCAGTAACGTTGGGTAAGCCCCATACGTTGAGAACAGTGTGGGTTGGGTGTTCTTGTGTTTGCGGACGAGTTGTGACAAGGCTGTCCTTTAGGCTCCGTGCTTTTCTATAGGAAAACATTGGTTTTTCCCAGTCAAGTTTGCCTGTCCCAAGAATCCTCCATTGCTTTTGTATGATACTGGACACTTGATTAGAGATGTGCTATACGTAGTCACGCATGTAAGATGCATTGGTGCCGACGTTCGCTGTGTCTCCTCCAGCAAACCTTCTCCTTTTTGGTTTCGGGCCCATTTTTGGGTATTCTGGATGACTTTCTCGGGATATCCACGTTCCTTTAGTTTTACAGAGAGAGAAGAAGCTTGGTTTTTGTAGTCGGTGATGCTGCTGCAGTTCCTTTGTAGTCTGAGGTACTGGCCGAAAGGTAAGTTTTCACGTAAAGGTCTTGGATGAAAGCTGTAAAACCGGAGAAGTGAATTGCTGGCTGTGGGTTTGAAGTGTGTTTTTGTTTTTAATTTGCCCATCTCGACTGTGATGTCTAGGTCCAGGAACGTGATGGTCTTCTTATCCATACTGTGTGTAAATTTTAAGTTTTGGTCACGCTCGTTAATCCAGGTCAGGAAGGAATGCAGTGTCTCTTCCAAACCCTCCCAAATCAAGAAGATGTCATCTATGTATCTTCTGTAGAACTTGACGTTTTCTTTGAAAGGCATATCTGGGTTGAGGATGTGCTTTTTTTTTCAAATTCAAAGACATACAGACCCGCCACGCTTGGGGCAAAGGTACTGCCCATCGCGGTGCAGTAGGTCTGTACAAAAAGGTTTCCCTCGAATTCAAAAAGGTTATCCTTTAGGGCTAATTCCGCACACTGCAATACAAAGGACCTGGGGGTGTTATAGTCCCATGTAGTGGCCTCAAGTGATGCTTTTAAAACATCAAGTGTCTCATCCTGAGGGAGACTGGTATATAAGCTCTCAATGTCGAGGCTGACCAGGAGAGAAGTATCCGAATTGAAGGTGATAGAATCCAATTGTCGTAGTAGATCTTTGGTGTCCTTTAGGTAAGTGGATGTTGCTTGGACTATTGGCTGAAGGAAAATGTTGCAGAAGCGACAGAGTGGTTCTAATAGTGAGCCGATACCTGACACTATCGGTCGGCCGGGGGGGCGGATTCCTGTTTTTGTGTATTTTTGGAAGCGTGTTGAAATATGGAATCCTTGCCTCTCCTGTTGTTAAGAACTTGGCCTCATGTTTACTGATTTTGCCCCGAGCTTCAGCATCCTCTACTAGGACTTGGATTTTTGCTTTCAAGATCCCGCTGGGATCGTGTTCCAAGCGTCGATAGTTCTTCTGATCATTGAGTAGGCGTCTACATTCAGCCTGATAGTCCTCTTTGTTTTGGAGGACTATCCCGCCCCGTTTGTCAGCCGGTTTAATGATGATATTGCTGTTGTTCCGCAGGGTCTTAAGTGCATAAAATTCCTAGCTGCTCGTATTTTTGAAATGCTTCACTTCTGTTGTTGTCTCGATTTCATTAAAGACCGCCTGTTCAAATGTGATTAGCTCAACTGGTATCGTGCTGGGAGGGGGAGTGAATGTAGATTTCAATCTCAAATTGGTGTCGCCTTTCTCTTCTGATTCGTCTCCCAGTGGGTGGTTCTGAAAGAATGCCTTCAGTTTGAGTTTTCGAAAAAATTCTGCGAGTTCGCAGTGTAGCTTAAATTTGTCCAACTTTGCAGTAGGCACAAAGCCTAAGCCCATGTTTAGCAGATTCTCTTCTGTTTGGGTAACAGTATGGGAGGAAAGATTAGTCACTAGACTCTGCGGGAGCTGGGTCCCGCTTGCTGGTCTGTGGTTCTGCTCCGTGTGTTGGCCCCCAAGTTCTGTTCCTCTTCCCAGTGAACTTGGTTTTGTCTTCTTCTCCTGCCGCTTCCTCTTCTGCCTCACCCTAAAAAAGGGAACCTGGGATTGCTGTTCAGGAAAGGGTGTTGTGGCTGTGTGAACGGTGGATTACACCCGTACATCAGGTGCGGATTAGGTTGGACGAATGGGCCCAGGAAATTCATCTGGCCTCCTGGTGGAAATTGGGGCCATGGTTGTGGCCAACTCTCAGTTCTTCCTCTCCCGCGTTGTTTGCTACGGTAGCTTCCTCCACTGGACCCGCTGTTAATTGACGAGTCTTCATCCGAAGACCCTCCAGACATCTCTGGTCGACTTAGTGGTTTGTAGCCAGGGTCCGCATAGGGATAGGTTTTAATGTAAGAGAACTTTTTAAGTCCTTTTGGAATTTTTGTATTTTAGATTGTGTGAGGTTTTCCTTGTACTCCGCCATTTCTTTGTTTACCTCGTCCAACTTCTTTTTGAAAGAGGTCAATGTTGTTTTAAAATGGCTCTCAGTGGCTTGAATTTCAATCAATATAGCGTCTGACAACCGTTTCGCAGTCTGGATAATCAGGATGATCCAGTCCCGGGTACTGTGCCAGGCTATTTGTGCCCAGTGTTTTCTGAAAGCTGCATCTTCCAAGAAGATGCGGGGAGCGTTGGTAACAATAAGCCCCTTCGGGTGGTGTTATTCCTCAGGTACTCGGTGAGTATTACCCCGTGTAATATGGTTCTGATTCTGTTCTTTTTCTGTTCGGTGAGATTTTCCCAGTCAGTGCTTTGAGCTATTGTTTGTGCTACATTCAAATCGGCCAACAAAGGAGGGGCCGAGAGGATTAGCTCAACATCCTGGTCTTACTTTCACGGTGGAGAAGTAAGACCAGGATTTTCTGTCATTTTAAGGGTATGTTGACAATAGGGCTTTCTGTATCAATAAAAGCTCCCACAGCTGTGCGCTGTCTAGTCAAAAAACAACCAAGAGAGAGCGAGGAAAGCAGGGGGTACGTCCTTATCCCCAAATTATTTAGATCAACAACAAAGTGGACGGACCCGATATAGGAATCCAGATACAAGGATGACTCAATGCCATGCACAGGAATGGAGAAAAAAACCAGTAGGTTTTGAAGAAGAACCCTCACCCACCAACCTAGTTGGTGGCATGCTTCATCATTGGGTTCCCAGCTGGGCTGCCGAATGCAACCCAGCTGTGCTACGACGCATGAGTTACAGCGGAGTGGGTTGTTTTTTTTGTGTGAGAGGGGTGACTTTAGTGCAGTTTAAAAGTACCTCTAGGATCCTCGATCGCTGCTTTATTCCTGAGGTCATAGGGCACGGTTAAGAGCAGAAAGGGGATATCGCAAAGATAAAGTTGGTCTTCATTATCCCCATAGAATGGTCAACATGTTTCAGCCTCAACAGAGGTACTGAGGCTTTCTTCAGGACCAAGACAAGTGAGGTGCGTCAAGAATTGGGTGACCACGTGAAATTATCAGCACACACGCCAAGGTGTGCTGTGAGTGCGGAGGTGTAGCCATACTTATGGTTCCCACTGCCAGGTATAAAATCTGGAAAAATAAAGCACAACATAAAAGACATACAAAACAAGTACAATAAAATTAGAAATGATGGCTAGTGTGCAGCCACCTCGTCTAATTCGTGAAGCAGTGCTATCAACTATATACAAGTGCAGTCATTGAGTCGGTCTATTCGACACCCGGATTCTCAGGTAAGCCACTTCACACATGGGCATACAAAATAAACATTGTGTATGCTGAAGTCTTGCATAGTGGGTAGTGCACATAAACATGCCTCACAGTGAAGGGAAACACACGTGATGGCCTCTTATCCTTATCTAAGGGTGAAGCCTTAAAATTATATATGCCAGTTACCATTTTAAGGTGGCGTGGGGGTGTTAATGGGTCTACTCAAAGTAGTCGTCTAAACCATTAATTATTTCGGTTGAGACTTCCGGGGCCCTATTACATCAAGAACTCGTGGCTAGGGCCAGGATAAGAGTCGTATAGGCAGCAAAAAATGCAAGAAATTATATAAGGGGAGAGAGAGAGAAAGTCGTCTTACAAAAGCTACGTAGATTAGGCAGCTAATTATGATCTCGGAGGGGGCGGGCTCCTGTAGTCACACACTGCAGATAAATAGACATGGGAGAACGTTAATCCTGAAGGTAGTTAGCCAGTTAAACAGTTAAGGAACACAAGATCATTCTCCACCCGTCCTGCCCCCAAAGCTTACTTTATCAAGGAAGTTCGTCCGCCATCGATACCTATTACGTTCCTGCAAGGGATCCCGACGATAACGAGGCGTGGCGGAATCTCCATATTGGAGTAGTCCGGAAGAGGCTGGGGGCGTGAGGACGCGACGTGCCGCGTCAGACTACGTGGTCGCGTCAGGAACGTGGCTCGTTATTCAAACAACTAGAGCGCCCAGAGCCCTCTGCGTTAGGAGGGCAGACGTGCTGTAAATGACGGCTACAAGGTTCGATTTTCAGTTGTCAGTACAGAAGGGGCGCAATGCTGGCTCTTAGGTTACTGAACCAATAACGGCCTGAAAAAGAAGAATTACTTTAAATGTCTTAAAAAAGCAGTATTATGCCATGACGTAAAAAAATGGATCATATGACTTGGGGCACTATTGGTAAATATATCAAAAGCTGTGATTGACGGCTAAAGAATGAATTTCGATTTAAAGGCTTTAGGAGGACCTACTGATGATTGTCATGGTAGATTATTCAGTAGGATGGATATACCAAAGGAGGGAGCATGCTCATTCCTAGCTGTACGCGTATGCTCAGTATAGTCACAAAAATGTAATAAAAAATGCAGAATTCTCAAAAAGGCGGGTATGTTAAGAAACGCTCCATGCCACATTCTCATAAGACGCAGTCAATCGATATATGAATCAAGAGAAGGGCCAGCGCAATGTGCATTAGCTGAGGATGCAGTATCAATACAATTTGAAAGTGTGTGTTTAGGTGAGACAATGGATCAGGATCAGATAGGTGTGCCTTTTTTATTTTTTTTATTTGTAGATCTTCTACAAGTTGGAATATTTTAGTGTTTCAGAATGCTATACTTGCAGAATGTTTGTTGCAATTCCTTTTTACAACAGTTATTGGCAATTCCTTAGACGAATAGTATGTTAGGAAGGAATTAAAAGTTGTTCAATGCTTACAGTGGACGACTAGTGAACAGTAAAGCTAAAAAAATATAGTTCTCACATTTCATCATGACTTGTATGTTTAGGTTCACAGCCTGATACTTACACAAGTATCCCCAGCACGGTAATGAGCAATGTCAGCTCCTGTTTGGTGGTTGTACCATACAATAATATTTAGTCTTCATGTGCATCAGGAGTGGCTGGATATGACACACTGAAGGGAGGACCAACAAAAAACTACCTGTCAGTGGCCACACTACAGAAAATAATGTCATTTAAACCAGTTACATACAACCCACAAAAGTGATGAAATTAGATATAATGGACCATTCCTTTTGGAATTGCCTTTGAACTAGATAATAGGCTCTTACACATCACTGATCGGGTAGCAGTGACAACCCTTGGAGAGGGAGACAAAACCAATGCGCAACAAGCAAGAAATTCCCCTGGCAGTTGATCATGGCTCAAGATGAGGGCACCGTGAAAAAGAGAAGTGGGAAGGAAGCTCCTGGTCTCATTGGCTGTGAAAGACAACTGGCGTTGATTAGGGACTGCTACTTTCATATATCAATTTAAAATAGAGCATCCCGCCCTGTAAGTGAACTGAACCCCACCCATAAAGCCACAACGATGTGCATCAACCTTGTGGTGAGGAAGCCCAGTGTCACAATGCGAGTTGCACTCTTAAGTATTCCTGAAGCACAAGTTACTACTTGTGTAACGATATATCTGTAAGAGACATTAGTTAGTGATAGATTCCTTACCTTAGAATATCCCCAGGCGTCAGACTGGATCCGGAAAGTTTTTCGTTAGCAGTACCCCTGCGCGTCAGTAGGTGGCGTTGTGCGGCTCCGCGTCCGTCGCTGGCGTCGTAAGCGCCGAGATGACGTCACAGAGACTACTTAGGCGCCACCCATGGGCGCGGACGTCAGTTCTGTACACGACTTTCCGCGCCAGGAACGCAGAGCCAGGCAAGAAACTGACCACTGGTGCCATGAAACTAGGGCCCTGAAAGGGATGACCTTAACCCTAGAAATCAGTTCACAGAACTGGGAGGATGGGTGGGGCGGTAAGGAATCTATCACTAACTAATGTCTCTTACAGATATATCGTTTCACAAATAGTAACTTGTGCATCTGAAAGAGACACGTTAGTGATAGATTCCTTACCTTAGAATAGATACCCCAGCAATACCAACCCTGGTGGAGGGTCTGCGAATGGATTACACCAGAAAGTCACGGAGAACAGAACGGCCAAAGAAGCCGTCTCTCCAGACCTGACTGTCAAGGCAGTAATGCTTGGTAAACGTGTGCAGCGAGGCCCACGTAGCTGCTTGACAAATATCCTGCAAGGGGACGCCGCGTCCCAAGGCAGTAGTGGCTGCTGTCGCCCTGGTAGAATAGGCACGCAGCCCCACAGGAGGCTCCTATTTAGCCAACGAGTAACAGGCTTTGATGCAGAGAACGACCCACCGAGAGATGGTCCGTTTGTGCACAGCCCAACCTTTTTTGGCGCCCGCGTAGCCAACAAAGAGCTGGTCCTCCACCCGGAACTGTCGAGTGCGCTTCAGGTAGAACGAGAGCGCACGTTTTGGGTCCAGACGGTGGAGCCTCTCTTCCTATTTTGAAGGATGCGGAGGCGGAAAGAAGGTGGGCAAAGTGATGGTCTGCCCGATGTGGAAGGGCGTGACAACCTTTGGCAAGAAAGAAGGACGGGTCCTTAAAACCACCTTGTCCGGATGAACAGAAAGGAAAGGAGGTTTGGAAGAAAGAGCCTGGAGCTCACTCACTCTTCTGGCAGAGGTGATAGCTACCAGGAAAGCCGTCTTGAGAGTGAGAAGACGCAAAGGACAGGTATGAAGGGGCTCGAAGGGAGCGCACATCAGATATGTCAAGACAAGATTTAAATCCCATTGAGGCATAATGAACCGCACAGGAGGAAACGTGTGCGTGATGCCTTTCAGGAAACGGTTAACAACCGGAGATTTAAACAAGGAAGGCTGATCTGGAAGCTTGAGAAAGGCAGGGATGGCCGAAAGATAACCATTGATAGTGCCCAGAGCAGAGCCCTGCTGGGCCAAAGAAAGAAGGAACAGAAGGACTTCGGAAAGCGGGGCAGAAAGGGGATCCACAGCCTTAGCTGTGCACCATGCCACAAGCTTGTTCCACCTGCAGGCGTATACCGATTTAGTGGAGGGCCGCCTGGCTGCCAGAATGACATCACAGACTTCGGGAGGAAGATCGAAAGCTGTCAACTGTCGCCGCTCAATCTCCACGCATGGAGGTGGAGGCTGGACAGGTTCGGGTGGAGGACCGTCCCCTGCTGCTGCAACAGAAGATCCTCCCGAAGAGGCAGTTGTATCGGGGGATCGAGCGCCATGTTGAGTAGCTCGGGATACCAGTATCTTCGTGCCCAATCCGGAGCCACAAGAATGACTTGGGCCCGGTCGCGCCGAATCTTCTCCAGCACTCTGGGCAGAAGTGGTATAGGCGGAAAGGCGTACAACAGACCGCAACTCCACTCGCGACGAAAAGCGTCGCCGAGCGAGTGCCGCCTTGGAAATTCCAACGCGCAGAACTGATGACATTGCGCGTTCTCTTCGGTGGCAAATAGATCTAACCAAGGCTCTCCCCACTGCAGAAAGAGACCTTGCGCCACGTCCGAGTTTAGACGCCATTCGTGAGCCGGCGGCTGAGTTCGTCCGCCCTGGCGTTCAGAGAACCTGCCAGGTGTTGAACCACCAAGGTAATGCCTTGACGTTCCAGCCAAATCCAGAGGCGCAGAGCCTCCTGACATAGGGTCCACGACCCCACCCCGCCCTGCTTGTTGCAATACCACATGGCGGTGGTGTTGTCCGTGAACACCTGCACTACACTTCCCCGGACAGAGGGAAGGAATGCCTTCAGTGCAAGCCGGATCGCCCGAAGCTCCAAAAGATTGATATGGAGCCGGGACTCCGCCGGAGACCAGAGGTCTCTGATCTCCGCCTCTCCCAAGTGGCCACCCCATCCCAGGAGGGACGCATCCGTCACCACTGTGTGCTCCAGTTGGGGAAGGGAGAGGGATCTGCCATTGACCCAATCTCGATTCGTGAGCCACCACTGCAATTGTCGTGCAGTGCCCTCCGAGATCTGGACATGATCGGACAGGTCGCCCTGATGCTGTGCCCACTGGAACTTCAGGTCCCACTGCAGAGCCCGCATATGCCATCTGGCATGTTGCACCAGCAGGATGCAGGAGGCCATCAGGCCCAGGAGCCGGAGGGTCATCCTGACTGAAACCCGGGATAGAGGCTGAAAGATCGGAATCATAGCCTGAATATCCGGGACTCGCTGCTCGGGAGGATAAACCCGAAACAGCGTCGAATCCAGAACCACTCCGATGAACGGGAGCTTCCGAGAGGGACTCAGGTGCGACTTCGGCACGTTGATGGAGAACCCCAGCAAATGCAGGAGGTCGGCCGTAGTCTGAAGGTGGGCGACGACTGCCTGGTGCGAGCCCGCCTTCAACAACCAGTCGTCGAGGTAGGGGAGACTGACACCCCTGACCTGCGCAGATGAGCTGCGACCACCGTCATCACCTTCGTGAACACCCGAGGGGCGCTGGTGAGGCCGAAGGGGAGCACGGCAAACTGAAAATGCTCCTGGCCTACCGTGAAGCGCAGGTAACGCCGGTGGGCCGGCAGGACGGGGATGTGAAAATAGGCGTCCTGCAAGTCCAACGCTACCATCCAGTCTCCAGGGTCGAGGGCAGCCAAGACCTGAGCCAGAGTCAACATCTTGAACTTCTCCTTCCGGAGGAAGCGATTGACGTTCCTGAGGTCCAATATGGGGCGCAAGCCCCCCTTGTCCTTCTTGGGGACCAGAAAGTAGTGGGAATAACAACCACTCCCTACGTCTGGCCCAAGAACACACTCGATGGCCCCCTTGGCCAAGAGGGCTGTGACTTCCTGCAGGAGAAGTGCCAAGTGGTCCCCCAACATGCGGTGGAACTGAGGTGGCATGGCTGGAGGGGCGGACTGAAAGGGAAGGGCGTAACCCCTGCGGATGATCTGCAACACCCACTTGTCCGATGTGATAGCGTGCCAGTGGGGGAGATGATGGTGGATCCTGCCACCCACTGGCGTGGGGTGCCCCCCAAAAGCTCAGATTAGGAAGGTTTGGAGGCAGAAGCGGCGGAGGTGGACTGACCCCCACACTGATTCCCAGACCCGCCCCTGCGGAAACCGCGGCCGCGTTGAGGCTGGTTCTGCACAGGCTTGCTGAAGGAACGTGCCTGGGCGCCCTTTCCGTGGCCACGAAAGGAACGAATACCAGGAGTGGCTGGGCTTTTCGTGTAAAGACCTAAGGACTTTGCCGTGGCCCGCGAGTCCTTAAAACGCTCCAGGGCACTGTCGGCCTTATCGCCAAACAGGCGAGTGCTATCAAAGGGCATGTCCATGAGCGAGCTTTGGACACCCGGTAGATCTCAACCAGGCGTGGCGACGAAGCGCAACAGTCGTAGAAATCGCTCTACCTAGTGAGTCCGCGGTGTCCAAACCACACCGAATGGCGAACTTAGCCGCATCTTTACCCTCGGCAACAGCTTGGGACAGCACAGCTTGGGTCTCTGCAGGACACTGAGGCAACACCTGTGCAACTGTATCCCACACTGCGTGGGAATAGCGGCCCAATAGGCAAGCGGTGCTCACCGACCGCAGCCCCAAGCTGGCCGAAGAGAACAACCGCTTGCCAAACTGCTCCAGCTTCTTGGAGTCCTTATCCGGCGGAGCCGTGGGGAAGGCACTCTGGGACGTCGAAGCTTGGATGACCAGGCTCTCAGGCGTAGGGTGAGTTGTCAGAAAGGGAGGGGCGCCGGGCGACGACGCCTGGCGATGTTCTTATCCACAGGGGCCCCTGTGGCTGGCCGCGACCAAGTGCCCAGCAAGACGTCAGTGAGGGCGTCATTAAATGGCAGCAGGGGCTCCGACGAAGTGGACGCCGTCTGGAGCCCTTCAGTGAGGAGGTTAGTTTTGAGGGCCACCGTAGGGAGATCAAGGTTGAGAACCTCAGCTGCCCGACGGAGCACCATTGTGTAGGAGGCGCCCTCCTCCATGGTAGGCGGGGGAGAGGCAAACCCCGGGTCAGAGGAGACGTCGAGGTCGCCGGCATCCTCCAAATCGTCCGCCCAATGCTGCTCAGAGTCACACTGACGAGCAAGAGGGTCCTCGGACCCCTCCCAGTCGTCCTCCACCTCCGCCGCATGTGGCACAGACCGCGGCGGTAGGGCAGGAGCCGGAGAAGGAACAAACGGCGTCGGGAACGGAGTCGGGAACGGCGTCGGGAACGGCACCGGCCGGGGCCGGACCGGCGCCGTGTCCCAACGCGGATCCCAGGTAGGAGCAAAATGGTCCTGGAACCTGGGCAAGGGCGGGACAAATGGCACCCACTGCGGCGCCGGAGGCGGAGCCGAGGGTGGCGCTGTGGCCGGAGCCGGCAGCGATGGACCTTGTGGCGCCGTGGCCGGAGCCGACGGCGCAGGATCCTGTGGCGCCGAAGCTGGATTCGCCGGCGGCGCCGACGGCCCAACAGGATCCTGACACGGGACCGCGGGGCCCGAGGGCGCGCCGGCGGGAGCCCGAGGCCTAAAAAGGCGGTCCATGGTAGCAAGAAATTCTTGCACCTGTGCGGGAGTCGCCGACGGACCCGGGTAAGGTGGGTAGGCCGCGGGACTCTCGAGCTCCGAAGGAGCCGCAGGGGCAGAACCCCTGTCCCCCTCGTCCGCATCTGGGGACCGACGGGGGGACGTCGGAGAGCGAACACGCTTCTTCGACTTCTTTTTGTGTCGTCTCTTACCCGAATCCGAGGGTGAAGACTTGGAGCCCGAGGAGCGATGACTGTGGCCCCGCGAGCGTTCCCTGGAACAGCCCCTGGACCGGGAACGGCGCTGGGACGAGTGCCGGACCTCCAGCAGCTTCCGGTGCCGCTCCCTCAAGGCCTTCGGGGCCATGGCCCGACAGTCCAGACAGGACCGGGAGTCGTGGTCGGTCTCCAGGCAGTAGAGGCAGACATCATGTGGGTCCGCCACCGACATATTGCGACGGCAGGCCCCACAAGACTTAAATCCAGGCATCCCTACGTGCACCAAGGAAACCAAAGCTTACAGGAGACAAAGTCTCAAAAAGGGTAGTCAAAAAGTGACTAAGGTACGTGCTCTAACCGGATCTGCGCTTACTGGTGCGGAAAAAGAAAGAACTGACGTCAGCGCGCATGGGTGGCGCCTAAGTAGTCTCTGTGACGTCATCTCGGCGCTTACGACGCCAGCGACGGACGCGGAGCTGCACAACGCCACCTACTGACGCGCAAGGGTACTGCTAACGAAAAAATTTCCGTATCCAGTCTGACGCCTGGGGATATTCTAAGGTAAGGAATCTATCACTAACGTGTCTCTTTCAGATGGGCTGGGGCAGACAGAGGAGTTTCTTTTCATTCTTCTCCGCTCTTCCCAATTATCCATGGCAATGGAGCCCGACTTAGGTCCTTAATGGCAGCATTTCAATGGCTTCTCACTTATTGTAGATAGGCCGATCCACTTTATACGTTTCAATTTATTTCATGTTTAATGGGACGCAGTCCAGCAGGAGCTGGGGGTGAAGCTCTTGTAAGGCTCCAAATTGCTGTTGAATAATCTATTTTAACATACTGTTCCAATTGGTAGTTTGGGGAGGAGACAATGTGCACTCGAAGGGGACTTCATAAAGTCGTTTCTAAACCAACAATATGGTTACAATTCAATCCCTAAATATAAAAGGCTTCAATGACCAAAGAAAACAGTCTTATGGAAACTTAATAGAACACCGCCCAGAGAGATGATCTGGCTTCAAGAAACCCTGAATAGGAGTGTTCAGCAGAGTTTAAAACAGAGACTCTACCCAGTTGTATTTTACCCTTCAACTACCTCGAAACGCAATGGAGCAGCTATTCTACTACACAAAGATTTCTACTTGCCTGTTGCAAACAGCAAAAAAAGACAGAGATGATAGTTTTGTAATGGTAAAGAGTGCCCTGAAAGACCTAAACGTAAACATTGACAACAATGTATGCTCAAATACAGGGCAGGGTGATTTTTTTATTCGTTTTAACACAATTCTCCAGTTTTTCAGAAGGAGATAATAATCTCACTGGTAATTTCAACTTGGCTAATGATAGGAACCTAGATATATCTGGGCCCAGGAGAGGATTGGCTGAGGCATTTTCTAAAACACTGAAAACATCATTGTACGCAATGGGCATCCAAGATATATAGAGGCAACTCTATGAACAAGAGAGGGGCTACACCTTTTTTTCTCTCATACAATGGTTCTTTTCTATGACTGAGAAACCCCGTTCTCAGAAAAGAGATTGAGGCTCACGTAAATAAAGGAGCAGGGGGTCCCTTCTCGAGGTGTTGGAATGCTTTCAAAGCAGTTCTAATGAGGAAATTTATAGCCAGGATAGGAGGGTTTTGAAGGTTATGTACACTGGAAATAAAAAGATATGAACCAGAAATGAAAGACATGGAGGTCAAATATAGCTAAACCACCATTAAGGCTGCTGACGAAAACTGACTGTTAAACTCAATTGAAAATTATATATACTGGAGCAGAACTGGCTTTGCTCCACCTTGAGAGGTAATCAAACGGCACAAATAAAGTTAGGACGTCCTGAGCCATCAAATATCCTAGTCTGTCTGACAGAAAAGGCATATGTTAGGGAAATAATATCAAGTTAAGGAACCGGCTGACAATGGAAGGGGAGATGGCTGATGAGTTCAGGAAGTTCTACGAAACACTATATTCTTCTGAGGCTTGCTCTTCAGATCAGAAGGAAAATATACCTCAAGGTAACCAAACTAAAATCTATAAGAACTTTGCCCTGCAATTAATTCTCAAATCAACAATATTGTTTAAGTACATAGCTAAGCACAAAAGAGTTGGCTGAAATTATGGTTATTCCTAAACATGGTCACAATTGGCTTCTTTGCTCCTCTTATAGACTGATAGTTCTTCTGAAAGTTGATGCCAAGATTTATACAAAATGCTTGCATACAGACTGGAACACTTAATACCTAATCTGGTACACCTACACCAATCAGGATTTGATCTGGGCAGGCAAACACATGGTAATAACAGGGTATTCAGACAGAATATAGAGTTGGAAATGTCGACTTACACAAATATCGAGTTGGAAATATCGTGAGACAGAAATATCGACAGCAAGAATATTGTGGTCAAGAATATCGAATTCAGGTAAGAAATAGTTTCCAAAAAGATAGAACTCATTAATATTGTTTGCAAAAATATAGTTGTTCAAAATATCGACTTTTTAATTAGTATTATGTATTTTAGGTTATATTTTAAATGTATGTGATGTATGTTTTTTTGTATAAGTATTGTGTATGTTTTTTAATATGTGTTAAATTTTTAGTATTTATCAATTTTATTTTAAGTAAATTTTGCGTTCTTTAGTTTCGTGTCGGGTTGTGGGTTCATAGGGGAAAGGGTGGGAAGTAATTTAGTTATAATAAATTCCTGATTCTTTTTTATTTATTCATAATTAATTGAGATTGTAAAGTGTTAATTGAGGGAAGTAATATTATTTGCAATTATTAATTGGTTGTTAATTAATATTAATTAATTAATTGAAAATTAAATATGGAAATTGTGTAATTAATTTTAGGTGTGGGTTGTGGGGTTTATAGGGGTAAAGGGTGGGAAGTAATTAATGTTTAATTAATAATTAGTTGATCATTAATATTAATTAATTGATATTTAATTAGAGGATTTGTTTATGTTTGTGTGTGTGTGTGTGTGTGTGTGTGTGGGTTTTACTTTTATAGGGGTAAAGTGTGGGGAGTAAATACATTTTACTTACTTTATAATTGGTTGTTAAATACTATTATTTTTTTTATTGAAAATAAGTTCTAATTGTGTAATTAATTTTTTACAGTTTAATTTTAGCTGTGGGTTGTGGGGATTATAGGGGTAAAGTGTGGGAAGTTAATACATTTTTATGAGTTTTAATTTGTTTTTTTATTAATATTTCTTTAATTGGTAATTATGTTAATTATGGAAGTACATTTAAAAAAACTTCTAGATGTGGGTTGTGAATTGTGTGGTGTTATAAGGTAGGAAATAAAAAAAAGTAAATGTATGTAATAATTAATGTTTTTGTTTCTAAATAATTTCTAATTAAGATTAGTTTGAAAATTATTTTTTATATTATTTAATATAATATTGTAGGTATTTTGTCATATGTATTTAACATTATAATATCTTATTTATTTTTTAAATATTAAATATCTTTGTATTTTAATTTTTAACATTTATATATTTAATTTATTTTGTTTTTTAAATATTTTTGTTGTTAATATTTTGTTTGTATTTAATTTTGAACTAACTGGAGTGAGAATATTAATTGCTACCCATCCGCAATCCAACACTTTCCCTAGTGTTGCACTCACTGGAGTGGGAATAGTAATTTTTACCCCTCCGCTATCCAACACTTTCCCTACTGTTGCACTGACTGGCGTGGGAAATTTAAGTTTGAAGATTTTTAAATAGTTTAATGTTTTAATTTATGATAGACTGGGTTTTTTTTAAATTAGATTTTATGTTATTGATATATATATATATATATATATATATATATCCCAACAGTTTTTCACGAGTGTCTCTGCCTCCAATGGCGGCGGGCTCACGGCGAGGTCGCGGACCTCAGAAATCCAAACATTTAGTTGTATGTGAACAAACCAATGCCGAGCCCAATTCCTATATATATATATATATATATATATATATATATATATATATATATATATATATATATATATATATATATATATATATATATATACATACATACATGTACATTTTTAGATAATTTGGAAATTATAAAATAAATTAAAATTAATAGTTTTAAAGTAAATATATATATATATATATATTCATTATGTACGTGTTTAACTTTTTAAATTAAGTTTGTTATATTTGTTAAAATTTATATTAAATCTACTTTATTTTTTATATTCATTTTATTATTTAACATGTAATATTTATTATTATATATATATATATATATATATATATATATATATATATAAAATCGATATTTTGTACAACTATATTTTTTACATCAATATTTTTTTCTGATATTTTTGTACTTACCTGTTTAAGTATAGGGAGTCGAAATTTTTGCATTCTATATTTTTTCATCAATATTCTGTCTGTGAACCTAACAGGAAGGAAGTCCACCTAGTCATGACAGCTGAAATAAAAAAAACTATCCCCAATCTTGGTGTCCTTAAACACCAAAAAGGGCTTTTGGTAAAATGGCCTAAGATTTTTCGAGGCAGGTATTTAGGGAACTGGGGATAGGAACCAACTTTCTTAAAATGATCATGGGCAACTATAACAACCCAACAGCTGGAATTCTCTTGTATGTCCAGATATCGAACCAGATAAGGCTACAAAGGGGTAAGAGACAGGCATGCATTCTATCACCTGTATAGTTTACTATGGGTATTGAGCCATTTGCATTCCATATACAAAAATCTCCAGTAGTGCATGAGTTGATCTTTGGATCGGAAGTACACAAATTGGTTTTGATTTCAGACAATGCCCTTTGAACCTATGGTAACCCCTAACAATCCCTTCCTGAACCTGTGGATCAGCTCCAACAATTCCAGAACTTAGTTGGCTACAAAATTAATATGGAGAAAATGGAGATTTTGAATCTCATGGTATTCGGGGATACAGTGATCTAATTAAATGAACAATTTCATTGGGCCACCTCATATTTGGAGAATAAAATTGTCACTAATGTGGACACCTATTCCAAACTGCAGAGACAGCGGTACGTCGATGGAGCAGTGCACACTTATTCTCTAGACAAACGCTAGATTTGGGATAATCCGGTCCACGAGGATCGTTACAGGAGGGTCTGGAATAACCGAACTGAACTTGCAGGGACCTCCTTGGAACAGCGGTAGCTAATTCAGTAGCCTTCTCTCTGATGTCTGACAGACAATTTTAATGAACTTAATTACAATCTGAAATCGCTCATGTAGTTTTCTACGGGTCATTCAACTTTCGAATCTACTGTCCTGAAGATGGTCTAACAGATGTCTTCACTATCTAGACCAAAAGGTCGACAACTACACCTATTTTCTTTGTGAATTATTCACTTGAGGATTTGTTTTCTGTTTGATCAGTTACATTTTCCTGCTATACATATTGTTTGGAATAGGTGTCCACATTAGTGACAATGAGATGTTTGTAACAAATCATTTGTAAATCTCAGTCACTGTGTGTTGTTTTATACTGATATATGAATTATTTTTTGTACCCTCTGAAAAGTTTTTTCATTATAAATTACGTCTTGAAACATTTACACCCGTGTAAAATCATCTGTGGCAGATCTGTTCAAATTGAAATAAGTTCATTCCATTTTTAAATAACTCAATGTGAGCTACTAGATAGAGTTTGCGACCATTGTTTGCCTATTAAATGTCAAATTGTGTGAAAGTAAGGAAATCCCTTTCAGGCATATTTACCTGTTAATATATTAATGTCAAATGAGCCACATATCGGAAATGCGAGGAATCACATGTAATGGACTTCCCAGGACATTGGGCAGTCTCTGTGTGTCCTTTGCTGGTCACAACATGAAATGGCTCGAAGAGAGCATCAGATTTTCGATCTAAGAGAATGATAGATAAGCACTCGATCTCCTATTGTGAAAGTAACGTCTTTTGCATGTCGGCACTTGTCTGCATAAGTCTTAATTTTCCATTAACGATCCAAGTCTTTAATAAGCGTTTTTTCCTCAGTACTTGACCTTCTGTTGGTCCATTGAGGTAACTTGGTCATGGCTCTCCTCGAACATCCCGAACAGGGCTTTCACCTGCGGTTGAGTGATGGGTCGAACAGTAAGCTCGAAGAGTAGAATTCAAGACAGTTTTAAGGTTGAGCTTTTCCAATACAGCACGATGAACAGCTTTCTTAAGAGTACTCTTGAAACGTTCGAAAAGGCCATTGACCTGTGGCCAAAGAGGGGTGCTCTTGTGATGCTTCACATTAAGATGACTGAACAAGTCTTTGAATTCTCGACTGTTGAAAGGTGGGCGATTGTCAGATTTTAAGATCGCAGGAATACCCCATGTCGCAAAGATGCAGTCTAATCTCTGGATGACTCTTTCTTGAGTGATAGATCTTCTATCAATTGAAAACTAGAGTATTCATCAACAATCACCATCAGATGATGTCCGTTTTCAAAAGGACTTAAGAAGTCTACGGCAATTCTTTCCCATACATGCTTTGGTAACTCTGATATGTTTAAGGTGTGTTGACTGCTTTTGATGAGAGGCGGTTACAGAGATGATAGGCCTTCAATTCTCTTTCAACTCTCTCATCGAGATGAGGAAGCCAGACTGTCTCAGAGAGCTCATTTTGTGGCAACAATTCCACAATGTCCTTCATGGGCCACTTCAATTATCTGTTGTTGTAGACTCTCCAGAATAACAATTTTCGAACCTCAGAGGATAATGCGTTCTTGAGTAACGAACAGTTCATCTTTGACATTTTTAAACTTTTGGTGTTTACTGTCACTGGTAAGAGGTTGAGTGTGCTGGTTTGGTTCCACAACTGATGCGTAATAATTTCTTTTGGTTTTAACATGTCACTATCATTCCTCGTGGCAGTGACAATCTGTTCCAGCAAAATGGCAGCTGGTGTGCTTGATTTCACAATTAAATTTATGTAGGCTTCAGCAGTCTAGGTAGGGGTACCATGGCACTATAGAGGCACTCATGAGAAGTCATAGGCAAGGTTTTGATCTTTCCCTGGTTTGTGCACGATTGTCTAGTTGTATTCTTGTAATCGTAGACCCTAACGTTCAATGCGAGAAGACATCTTTACCTTTGGATTGCCAAAGATGGTCAACAACGTTTGATGATTTGTCACAAGCATGAAAGGTTTTCCATATAAGAATACGTGGAAATGTTCACAAGCCCACACCACTGCTAAACTTTCTTTCTCAGGTTGTGAATAAGCACGTTCAGTTTGAGACAAACTTCTGCTTTCCTATGCCATAATAAGTCTTCGAGCATTTGGGTGTCTGCTGTGCAAGGACTGCGCCTAACAGGACGAGGATAGCGTCAACAACAACCTCTGTATGAAGCTTTGGATCAATATATGCCATTTCAGTAGCATTCTTAAAAGCTTGTTTGATTTCCTTCAAATTAAACATTTTTTTTCGTCAAGTCTCTCAACGGTGCACTTACAGTAGCAAAGTCTCGTATATATCTAGAACAGTAGCTGGCCATGTCAAGGATTGAACGTTACATGGAAACATCTTGTGGGGGCTTGGCAGTTGATAACGCTTGCCCTTTAGCTCGATCGGGTGTCATAACCCCATCAGAAAAGTTATGGCAAAAGTATTTTAGCTTTGTCTTATGCAACTCACATTTCTCATCACTCAATGTTATACCTGCATCAGCGAGCAAACAACACACTTCCGAGAGAGCTTTATCGTGCTCCTTCTGTGTCGCTCCGAAAACCAACATGCCATCACTATAATTGAAAGCGTCATGACAGGCTGTATGACACGTCGAATGATACCTTTAAAAAGCTCTGCAGATGATGAAGCACTGAAACTTAGATTTTTATAACAGAACAGACCAATATGTGTACAAAAGATTGTAATGTACCTGCAATTCTCCTCAAGTTCCAACTGATGATATCCTTTGTACAAATCAAGGCGAGAGAAGCCATTCGCACCATTCAATTGTGCTATAATTTCGGTAATGTGCGGACCCGGATGATGTTCTCTTTAAATTGCCTTGGTTTTTTTACTCATATCCACACAGATGCGTACATCTCCTTCACTTTCCTTTTTGGGTACTACCATGGGAGTAACCCATGGCGTTTGACCAATGGAACGCTCAATGGTGATATGTTTGAGTAAGGATTCAAGCTCTTGTTCAACAGCTGCCTGTAAATGAAATGCAATTAGTCTGTTTATTTGAGCAATAGGACGGACTTACTCAATGTGTAATTGTACTTTCACAGCCTTGAGTTTTCCTAACCCATGAAACAACGAGGGGAACTGACTTACTATTTTGTGATGAGCATTCATTTCATAGTTCACAGATATCAATCCCATATAAGCAGCTGTGTTGAAGCGGAGTAAAAAGGCACTTGAAGCCGTACCTTGAAGTATTTGAATGGGTGCTTGTACTTGTGTTTTGTTGTGTTTCATCATTGCTACAAATGAACCTTGACTTTTTAATGCCAATGATTCAGCTCATGTACATATTTTGGTTTTCAATAGCAAAAGTAGTGGCAATGGAGATAGTTAACTGTATTTCTCCTCATGCATAATGTTTATCGACGAACCACTGTTGATAAAAGGTATTGAGCAACCGTTTACTTTTAATGTAATGTTTGGACAATGTTTGAATGACTTTGGTGCTTTTTCATGCAGACTTTTCTTTGACCTGTATTTTTCTTCACAAGGCCAGTTCAACATGCGCACCTTTTTCTGAGATAAACATCAACATTGCACAACCATCTTCGTCCCTTTCACTTGACATTGATACTGAAGTACTGTTTGACGATGATTTAGATGAGGAGCGACTTAGTTTGGTGTTGACTTGCCTCAACTGGTGTTACTGCTTGGCCTTGTGGGAGTGAGTCGAACATCTCTTCTGGAACGTTCAGACAGCCATTTTATCTTCGTGCCATGACGCACTTACTATTTTTTCGCCTTGCAAATCGTTACAAAGTGGCTCTCCTTCCCACAGCCTTTGAAAACCTGTCAATGGCAGGACATTTACCTTTGTGTGGAAACAAAAATCCACACCTGCAACACAACTTCTTTTTCCGTGGAGACATCACTCTGCCTTGTCCTTTGGCTTACTTTTCATATTGAAGACTGACTCACTCTGGGGACCTCCAGCCTCCATGACAGCAGCTTGTCGATCGGCACGTTCTTCAGCTCTGGCAGCCATGAGAACTCGCTCCAGACTAATAGTTTCTCTCAGCATTGTCGTCACAGTTATTGACAGATGCCTGTCAGATTCATTCAGAGATGTATAGCTTCCTCATATTTAAATTCACTGAACTTACATTGTTTGATGAGTGTATCTAGTCTCTCAACAAATTCATCAATGGTTTCACAAACTTTCTGTCAGTCTTCACTGAAAATGTATCTTTTGTAATCTACATTTGGCATTGGATTGAACTTGAGATTGAAGGCTGCTTTGATCTGACAGTATGTTAGTCATCTTGCATCATTTTCATTATGACTTCATTACACCTTCACCAGCAAGATTCTTAGGGTATTTGATAATCTTCTTGTTCTTGGCTTCCTCTAACGCATCTAAATCATCAACTGTCTCTATCCAAGTAGTCCATCTGGTGCCAATATTTTGCTTTTTGACGGTATTGAATGGTGGTGGTGGTTTCAAGAAGGCAGCATTGTAACCATTTATAAGATTGGCTAACACTGAGGGTGGAGTTCTCTCCGACACTGTCTGCTTGACTTCCCTCTTGGTCTCCATTGGAGCCCTTCACTTTTACAGAGAGCTTTGGAGTTGTTCTGAGCCTCCACCTGGCAGCTTAGGCAGTGTGCTGCTTTATGTATGGACAGCTCTGTAAGCCTAACCACGCACACGTCCTCTGGGGCTACTCCACCCAACACTGTGATATGATGGCTCTCATTACTCAATTCTGGTAAGCAGATGACCATTTCTTATATTTGAATTGCTTTGCTTTTAGGCATCTTTGTATTGTCTGACACCTGGTTGATCTCGGTCTCGCAGCGCTCCTGATCGCAGCGTTATCTTGCAATCCGCTGTCGGCATTTGCTGCACTTTCAAAACCTGGTTGTATCCGCCTTTACCATTATCCCTCTGAATGATGTATAGCTTTAGGCTGCATAGTACCGTCATACCTATTTTTACGATATTCCCAACAGGTTCTTGGCCAACGATGTGTAGACTTATCAGTGAAGCATTCGTTATCTTCAAATGCTGTATACTTGCTGGAGTTGCGCTTTGACTCCACATACACCAAACGCTGATTCTCCACTTCGACTGAGGCGCACGTGCCAACAGTTTGCTGGACCACGGCAAACTCTCTGGGAGAGCACCGTCTATCTCCTATATCCTCACCAGTTGCAGCCGAGGTACCCGTCAATGACTACACCACACATGGAGCATAGTAGAGCACGTCTTTATTCGTCTGCGTGTAACCGCAAACTCAACATTCTAAATCTGCATTCACTTCACTACGACAGTTCTACGGAGTGCATCAGGAGCCAAAAGGGTTCAGTCATTGCTAACTCACATGACACTACAGGGCTGTTAGAAAAGGTTGATTATCTTTGAGTGCTATATAGCTACCCTCTATTTTCTATATATGAAAGATATGCTGATCATTCGACTATCTTTTTAACTTTCGAAAATGAATAAAAACTGTTAGAAAAAAAATCACAATGGGTTCTGTTACTGTTAAAAGTACCTCATCCTCTAGTGCTCGTCCTGCCCTCTGTCACAACCATTAAAGGTGATCTGCCACATGTTTTTTTCTGTCATCTATAGTTTGAACTAATCATATGTTCGCTAATGGATAGTCAGCAGCATGTCGTTCAGGAGGGAGAGCAAGAGTAACATAAATACCATAAAGATTCTTACTCCGTTGTATTTTCCCTGCCACCTTCCTAACTGGTTAAGAATCCTATTTCAAAGCCCTACAAAATGCTAGAAAGGGAGGAGAGCATTTGTCAGCCTTCACATCAATAAAATAGGATGTGCTGGACTTCCTGCAACAAACTGCTTCTTTTTTGGAACGTACATCCAGTCAATAATGCCGACAAAACCTATAGGGGTCGTCTGATTGACTTCCCTACCTCTGCAATGAGGAACCGTCCATAGAAAGACACTAATGCCTACTTAGTTAAGCCTCAGATATGTTGAACCCTTCCTGTGATTAATACTTTGAATATTTCAAAGACTATCCACTTTTCAGCAGTGGCTTTTGCCCTTTGTTTCAAGGAATGAGACCACCATAGATGAAAGAGGGATGCAACTTCAAGGCAGTAGTTTGCTCCAAATTAAAAGCAATAGAAATATCAATAATGTGTTATGGCTTCTTGGCTGAAAATACAGGGAAAAAACGTAAGTATTCATTATTCGATCAAGTCTAAGTTTTGATTTGATTTAGACCTCTTCAGAGATCAACAAGAAGAGAAAAAATTATTATTACAAAACATAACTCATTATAAAACCAATCACAATACTTCTTTTTAAATAATTTTAGAAAAGATTTAATTATTATGTCTAAAATATATGGGTTTTAAAAAGCGGCGTTGAGCCTCTAGCAGTGTTTAGTTTGGGCAGACATATAGTACATGAGTTATATCTTGAACTCCTCCGTTACACAGTTCGCATATGCCTGTCCTATCATCAGTTATTTCAATTCTTTGTATAAATGTTTAGTGTTAGAATCCCTAGGCGCAGCATAATAATGCAGCATCAGATGCTATGTACTAATGTGAATCGTAGGTATCTTTGCTGAATCTTATATTCTAGGGTACCTACATGTGATTTATAGTGTGATAATTGAGAGCAATGTTTTCGGTCGAGCTCAAAGCTTAATCTTGGAGTCAAGTTCTTTAAGGATAACTTCAAAGGTGCAGGAGTCCAAGACTGTAAAATTGCTACTGTGCACTGCAAAGGTTCTAGCGCGGTGTTAAGATTAATATTAAAAGTATACTGCCCTGAATCGCTTTTGAATGTTGCAAGTTTTAATAGGTCCCTTAAGTATCCTACTTCAGCGTGTAATAAGTTTTACGTCCATCTTATTATATTTGCTATGACTCTAGCGAAAGTACTAACTATGGATGGCTCGAGGCGCAGTGCTTGGACAGGGACCGATTGATTAACCTTTACAATTTTTCGAAGCAGATTCCCTTCTTTCGAGTTTATAACCTGCCATTTATGGACAGGAATATATTCTAAAGCATAAGATAGGGCAGGAGGGATTTTCGTGCGATATACTTCTATTGGGGGGTAAAAATGTCTGTGTCCACAGGAAGAGTATAGTCTATTCAGGGTTCCAGTGTGAGCGTCCACCTTAAGACCTATATGCAGGAAGTGGGAGAAGTCTTGTAGTGTCTGCGAAAAGATTCTCCCTAGGTAGGTGTATTCTTTAGCCTCCCACCTAGTGACCGGTAAAACAAGAATAATGTTTTTCCCTCTAAACGGTACTGCCTTTGTTTTAAAAATGTTTGCTTTTAAAACGTTTTTCTCAGTGTAACTAAATAGTGCAATTGGGGTAAGGTCCAGAATGACCACATCATCAGCATACATTAATATGTGTACGTTACTTGATGCACTTTTTTGGGGGGAAATTATTTATTTTTAAAAAGCAATCTGGTAGGTCGCTGATAAAAAAGGGAAAACAAACGAGGTGCTAAAAGGCATCCCTGCTTTAGGCCATTTGGTGTAGCTATTGTTCTAGTCAGACCCTTTCGCCCCCCCCCCCCCATTTGTACTCTGAACCAGATTGACAAATGTAATGAGACGACTAGCCTTTTCAGGCATTCCGATCTTCTTTAGCTTCCTCCATAATGTAGGTCTATCTACTCTGTCGAAAGCGGTTGTAAAATCTACAAACACACTGTAAACAACCTGTGATTTAAGCATCCATTATTCGATGGGTAAAGTACAGCTCCATAATAATAACAATGAATAAAAAACAGGAACTATTTTCTGTTCTGGTTTGTGTTTATGGAAAATTGAATTTGAATCATTTAAAGAGTTTGAAGCTCATCATCCGTTACACCAACAAAGTAGGATGCTTTTCACAAGAGGAGGTAAATAGAACATGCCATGAGTTCATATTGTTTGTGCTTTAATGAATTAAGGATAAAATTGGAGCACATCATACAACAGGGTCACCGACAGGAGGCTGCAAATAGACAGGGCCATCAACATTTCTTCTAATTACTTAATTCTCAGAGGGAATATGACCCCAGACCAATTAAAGCAGGCCCAGATAGCTAAAACAATGTTTGCTGGAAACTACTAACGTTTCTGAAACAGTCAGAATTTCAGGGATTCACAAGTCCCTCAGCAGTTACTGAGCCACAGGATATAGGAAGGGGCTGATTCTAGGGACATTCACAAGTGCTTGTACTGGTAGCCTAGAAGGGTGACCTTGTTTGGTGCAAGTGATAGTAAGAGGAGGTGAGAAGGAGCATTGAGCTCCATCAGGTTGGTACAGGCGCCCATCCAGAGCAGCACTTCCCACTGTCCGCACTCCTGAGGGGCTATTAATGTTGGCCAATGGGAGTAAGGCAAGGTGTGAGGGAGGCTCACTTTGATGTTTTACAAATAGGAAAATGAGACTATATGCCAAGAGCCTCATAGAATTGGCCCAGGGGACAGAGTGAGGAGGGGGCCTCACTGTGATATTTTGCAAATAAGAGGGCACTGCCTGCTGGGGCGTCAGATCAGGCATAGGAGAGGGAGCCAGAGGGGAGAAATACCCACCAGCTGCAGCATGCCAGCTCACCTCGCCCCAGTGAAGACTGAAATACTCCAGTGACAAAATGTTCTAATAAAAAAACGAAACATATCTAATATATGTTGCTTTTAGAAACACACAAAAGAAGCATCTCTCAAAGCCGGTGCAGCTTGAATAGACAGAAGCAGCAGATCTGAGCTGTATTTCTTTACCAAGGTGTGTGTTTACAATACTTTAGTCAAGGAAGTGTTGTAAACACACTGAAAACACTACAATTTAGAAAGCACTTGGTAAAGCACAGAGATCTGTTTTTTTCTGTCCACCAATGGATTCTGCTTCTGTTGTGATGGGGCTGTGAGCATCATGCATGCATCTTATTTCACCCTCTTTCGGCAACCAGGGGCATCCTCCCACGGACTTCAATAGTCTCATTTGCTCTGAAATCGTTCCTCACCCTCACAAAAAGAGCAATTCCAATGATTTCAATTGGATCGCCATCAAGAAGCTCTGAATCTCACTTTCCTTGGAGACTCAAAAGATCTTGAGAGGTATGAATCATGCCTTCCCTTACATGTTAAAAGCTTTACTTTTTTTGGGTTGCCAGTACCACATCTGTTTGCTTTATAAGTAATTTAGGATAAGTTAGAGAGCACTAAAAACCAAGAAGAACTCACTTCAGAAGTTTCTGTTTTGAGTTTATATTTCAAAGATGAAAAACATTGTTTTTTTGCAGATTGTCTCCCTTTTTACCAACTTTAATGTAAATCATTAAATCTCGCTCCCTCTTCCCAGTACCTTCCTGACTGTAAAGTAAAAGGAGGCGCCCAACATAAAAAAACATTACATTCAAGAGAGGCTTGGAAGAACGTTTGAAGACGTTTGTCTGTCCAAGGCAGGTGTTGGTTCAGCTCTTTGTATTTACATAATGTGCAATAAATAAAGGCATAGAAATTCATCACAAGCTCAAAGGAGAGAACGGGGAAGGGGGAGAAACTAAAGATCAATAAAGCAGTCATATTCAAAAAGAACAAAATCCAACGCACACAAATCATACTGGTTTCTCTGCTTCAATAGGTTATTTATTCACACAAAAAGTTTAATCTATTGTAGGTTTGAAGTACCTCACTGGTCCGGAAGATGATTCGGTACAGATACTGTGGTCCAAAGTCTTTACTATCTTCCAGCTTCTCTCTTCTGAGACTAACAGCCACTGGTCCAAGCTTTTCGTCCACCCCAAAGTAGTTGGAATGCTCTGAAACAGGGACACATATTTTAGTTACATCACTTCCCATTTGGAGTATATGAGCCAAGCTTCTTTCAGTGACTACAACCAGAGGGAGAAAGAATAGTGCAAGGTTTAACAGTGGGAATTAGAAACATCTGCACACTTGCACATTTCAAGCATAGCACAACAATATGCAGGTGGCCTATCCAAAGACTGGATAAAATCAAAGCAGCCTGTGGTCCTCACACACAAGCTCTCCAGGGGTTGTTCTATATACCAGCACCATGCCCCGTTGAGCAACTTCAAATCAGTTGGTAACAGGGGAGAGAGAATGTGGGTGAATTACAAGGGGGCCATGGAGGCAAGGGAAGTAATTATAGTGGGCAAAAGTCAAAGGGTCGCAAAAGACATACAGATTTTTGGGAGGATTGGTAAAGCTTCAGTAATGTTCTTCTGAATCTCTAAAAGCTGTACAATTCTGGAGAGTGTGGAAGATTAGAGGGAAGTGGGTGGAGTGTGAGGTCACTATTAGGGTTAAAATAAGGCGAGATGGAGAAATCACAGTATGTCCAATCTATTTCCTCATAAGCACTTTTTTTTGCAAACAACCTTAATTTGTTTGCTTGATGCTAATTGTGTTCACAAGCGGCCACCACTTAACTAAAACACAAAAAGAGATACTCTGCCTACGAGATCCTAGATTAGACTTTAAATGAAAGAGCATGCCCACAAAAATGCATATAGCACTACCGTGGGAAAATGAATCGAAAGGTATTGCACAATGGTTTCTTAAACTGTGGACTCTTGGGTGAGGAGAAGATAACCCATTATGTGCGTCCCAAAAAAGAGGAGCCCGATGAGCTCGTACATTAAGCAATTATGCTTTTCTCCACCTAGATAGCGTGCTGTAGTTCTTTTTACTGACAAAGGAAAATGACTACAATAGGATTCTATTTACACAAAGCGTATTGGGGAGTATGATTGTGCCCTTTGGCTTGACTACCTTAATCAACCACATCCTAATGGGAATCAAATGCCAAGTTGGGTTCAAGGGAGGTGAATAAATGGTAGTTTCTTTCTTTTTTCTGTGATTGTTCACACTTGTTCTCTGTACAAACAACTGCAAACAAAGATTTTTTCAGAATAAAATACAAAAAAGAAACAATTAAATTTACCTTTTCCATAAAAGTAATCTTGGAAATACCGAGCTCCTAAATCCACGTGCTCAATGCTGTAGTGCTTCAATCTAGCCTGGTTCCTTTGCATTTCCATCGGTACCTCTAGTACGGAGATGCTTGCATTAGTGCAAAAAACGTTTAGAGAAGGTTCCATAAAACCACCTTCACCTCTAGTTGGGGAGATGGCGGAAGCTTTGGAAAAACTCACATTCCTTTCACTCATCCCACCAGTCTCGTTTCTAAAATGTGGGCAGCTAAGGAGTAGATCATTACTATTTTCGTCTCCAAGGTCATGTTCTAGGTTTTCTTTGTAGTTCAAGTCTTCTGTGCTGGTGAAAGTGGACTCCAAGCCTCCGAGCCCATAAGCCCTTGAAACAGCCAGGGAGACAGCCGAGGCTGCAGAAGCACCTGTTGTAGTGTTTCTTCGCTGTGCAATGTAAGACCTATTAGCCACCACTTCGTTGAGATCAAAAACCATGCTCTGTACATCAAAATGCCCAAAACTCTTTTGACAAATCCAAGGTTTGCTACTGTCATGAGATTTAACCTCCTCGGGATCCATAGATGTTTTGCCAGATTCATTTTCACTTTTACTGTTCCTTAATTTTTTAAAAATAGACTGGTCATGTTCACCTTTTTGATTCTTTTTCCTAGGCTTATCTTTTTCTCTCTGTATGGAATGGAATTCTTCTTTCTGTAGCTGATCAATTCTCACATCTGGTTTGGTGCTCCCAGCTAGATGAAGATTTGATGCCATGCTGGAATCGACCCTGAGTAGTTGATTAAGATCTTCCGCTGCTGAACCTTGCTGGTCAGGCTTCTCACTACGAAATTCTTCCAGCATTTCAAAGAAACTCTGCTCGGAAATTCCTTGAACGTCTATGGAAGAGGTGCTGCCATATTCTCTACAAAGAGGCAACCCGCTAGTATACCTCGGCCCTCGGAATTCCAAGGATTCCTCACAGTCACACTCACTGAGCGTAATTTCACTGTTACTCCGATTTCGAAGCTGAATGAAGTTCCTCCCGGGCGACCTCGGCCAACCATCAAGGAATTCAACATCCTTGGACCTCTTCCTGGACATTCTATGGATGCCTCTGAATCCTGCACTGACTGGTGGGTGCTGTCCATTATGCATGCCTCTTGGCACAGCAAACTCTCTACCAATTTTTGACATTTCCATTTCTCTTAGCGGGCTTGGAGTTGTTGACTCTTTTAATGCTTCTCTCCTTGGAGGCCAATCAGCAATCCTGGCACGAACACCCATTTTTGGCATTGCAGGGGTGGTCGTGCTAGGTCGTGCAGTAGTGTTTTCAGTTGTTGCCGAGTAAGGCTGCATGGCACTGCCATTTTGTACCCAGTATCCTTGTGGGTAGTAATCCCCACTTCGTGGACTGAGTACATCATTCCCTTTTACTGGGTTTCCACCAGTCTCCGAGTTTTCATTGTGAATTGGTCGAAAGGTTGTCATAATCTAACAAAAAATAATTCTGCAGCCAACACAAAAGTCCCTCTCATTTGTATCAGCCACAAACTACTCTCAACCATTGTTGGGAGCAGCTGGCTCAGGGTTTACGTGCAGAGACTTGCTAAACGATGAATAAGGTTTTCCTGCCTTCTTGTCCCAGGCCGTCACCACCTCATTTTCAAATCCATTAAGGGTTCCATCGACAGCAGACATATTTTTGTGGCCAGAAAAGGAAAAGGCTCGAGTTAAGACTTCTGAATTTCTCTGTAGAGTGCTACTTTGAAGAGGTTATTTCAAGATGGGTGCCAGGAGACAGAAGAGTTTCTCAGCCCATTCTACAAGACAAAAGACACAAAAAAAAGCATGTAAAAGACAGACACTTGAGGAGCATGTCTAAATACAAGAGGGCACTGAAGCGGGTGAGATAACGGTTTTAACATACAATTCTTATTGTTTTATATTTCAAGTCAATATTATTTTCTGCCCTTTTAATTTTGGAGGACTAAAGGATAAGTATGAAAGGCATGTGATCATTTTACTTCCTTTATTGATTAGCCAAGTTATCTGCAAAACTATCGAAGACAAATATTTGATCATTTTAAGATTAAACCACTTACCAACAAAATGAAACAGAAGTTTAAATAAATATTACAAGTTATGGCAATGGCCAGCTGAGTTGTGAATTCAGGAACTTATGACACTGAACCCAGATTTTAATTTAGCTTTTTTCCTAACTAGACAACAGCTTTCAGCGGGGCAAAGTTATGGAAATAGGTCAATGTCTTTTGTAACCATACACTGCATTACACAAATTCCACTGGCATTCAAGTTGAAAGTCATGAACTCTACTTTTAACAGAAAAATACTTTTTTGTTTAAAAAGATCATGAAACCTAATCAACGGGAGCGCTCATTTCCCCCTCCCATTTTCGATGATGTCAGTGGTATGAGCAGCGGTGGTCCTCCATGGGAGCAGCAGAGCGCGGCCCCTCTCCCCACACAGCTGCAGAAAGCTGGAAAAATTAAATGGTAATAAAAGGATTGCATTACCTTTTTAGTTTTCCGGCTTTCTGCCGAACGGAGAGGGCAGTGAGGGGCAAGTGCCTCATTGCTGCTGATTGGCAGCAATGACGAGTGGCCCTTTCCGTGTGAATTGGGCATGTCGGTTTGGCAGGCTACATTATTTCGGCCAAACGGACATGCGTAATTCAACCTCTCCAACCCGGCTGTCAGACGGCTGGGTTGGAGAGCAGGCACAGGCCATTTAGTGCTCTTTGGAGTGCTGAAGCAGCGTGCTCCAGCCAATCCAGACACTTCTCTCATGCAGCATGAGAGCAGTGTCTGGATTGGATAGGAGCTACAAGACTAGCGCTGGAGGAGTCGGGAGCCGGCCAGAAAACACAGAGGATGTGCTGCAGGCTAAAAAGGTAAGTGAAACTTTGTTTTTCATTTAAAAATGTAACTGTTTATTCGAATTTTGTTTAATTTTATTAATGTCGACCCACCATTTTTGTGGATCACCAACTGCCCCTGGATATGAGCGACGTAGATCCTTTCGATCGAATGGAAAAGGTCATGGGCTGCTCTCAAGACAAACATTGCCTTCTCTTTTCATACAGCAAATGATTGGAAAAAAACATTACTTTCTTGTTTCTATTCATTTTTAAACGTTAACACGGTTGCTCTAGCGATGCCCTTATGATGATAGTGGACATCTGTGCTTTGGTTATCACTGTTGAAGTCAACCAAAAAAATGCAAAATTAGATTGAATATTCAATGCTGCCTCCTTTATGTGGCTTTTTTGGGTGCACAGCCTTATGAACATCAAGCAAGGGAAATTTCAGTTCTGAAGAGCGATATATAAAGCATAAAAAATTATTACCAGAGTTTTCTATAATTTGCAAAAACACCCGAATTGGCTAAATGTAATGTTTAAAACCACAATTAAATATGGAAATGTAAGTTTCAAATCGGAGGCAAAATTCCTACATTCTTAGAACATTTTTGTACCTTTAAATTATCGATCTGGCTTCGCTCTGTTTCTAAAGGCTCGTTGAAATAATCAAGCATGGGTGTTGCAGTACATCTAGTCTCTCGGATGAAACACAGAAATGATAACACGAGGGACACCCTGAAGCCTTACTGCCATTATACGAACATAATGACAACAGTTCACGTCCTCAATGTACAAGCAGCAATACATTTCAACACTCCCTTTTGACATCTGTCTTTTCATTTTCCCCATATGGCTGCCCTGCCCAAATACAGCAATTTTAATAGGGTGGCTATAGGAAGTGGTGCTCCAAAGATGAAATATGGGTTTTGACTGCACAACAGGAAGAGAACCGAGGGCCTAATTCCACGGGGATGTATGCAAAGCCTAAACACGAGGCATACTGGGCTCGTAAACCAAATGGAAAAATACAATGATGTTTTCACAATGCATATGTCCATATTATGTATTCCAGTAGAATGTATTTGTCGCATAATCTAAAAACCCAAAATGATTTTTTCTGTTCAATAGGTTGATGCATCTGAACCCTAGAAATTACCTCTTGTTTAGACCGGGCATAATATTCAACAATGTAAACCACTACGCCGATGACATGCTCCTATTGAGCAAAAGGCAATTAGCATTCAAGCAAGCAAACCTTAACAAATGTTTTAATTAAGTATTTTGTCTAATGAATCACTTGACTACAATCCACCTTCAGGGCAACACAGATACAGCAGCATACACAAATAGATACAAGTTTCCAAACTATAACAAAAGGATACAGATAAACCGATCTACATTAAGAAAGACATGTTATACAATTGATAATTAAAAGTGGCCCTTCTGAACCAGAGCCCCACTTTTTTCAAAGACGAGCAGATGTGGAAGCAAGAGCTGCAAGCTGCAGCCTATAGCCAAGTAGTGGTACCTTCATCTAATATGTTCAAACCCCTTACTGGATAGTTGCCTTTAGCAGGATAATGTCCTCTCATAATATCACACACTCTACACGCCCCACAATTTTCAAAGACTAAAGCTGGAAGCAGGTGACTGCAAACATTCTTTTGCATCACAACTCCTCCTTGTCACAATTATCAGCATAGCAAAAACACTTCCTTTCCTATGTTTAATTTACAGATTATGTCCAGCAAGAGTGGGTCACGATGGCTGTCGATGACCAGCAACTGCAATAATAGGCAGGAACCAATGCCTCAAAGAGAAAGTGGATTATTTACTGGCCATTTTTGGCTTGCAGCTATGGTCGATACCAGCGGGACGTTACCTACGCCCCCTTTGCATCTCAAAAAAAGCACCTTAACCCAAAACTCATATCTATCCATATTCTTCAGTCGCACACAGCCAAATCCCAAAATTCTCCATCCATGCACTAAGAGCCACATATCATGCCTTGTGAAGTCTAGAGGTAGAAATATTGAGTACTGGGACTGATTAGAGCCTACTGTTGACAGCCGAAGTGAGTTCTAGGCTCAGCAACCTTTCACATGTCATTCTGGGTTTCTGCATAGTCATCTCCAGATCCCAGAGCTTGTTCGGTATGACAACTGATGATGCGCAGTAGATAAAGGGGTGTAGCGGCTTTGAACACCTTCAGCGATGTGCCAAATGGGGTCAATGTTTATGTGATGTGTGATGATGCCAGTGACAACATGAGGAGTGCATTGGGGAGTTATAGTTTTACATTGTGTACCATAACCGACTAACTTCAATGGTTAGTAGTTTTAAGATAGTAACTTTAATGTCCACGTAACAGAAGTTTTGTTTCTTTGATCACATGCATGTTTATTTTTAGTTCATTAAAACTGTATAAAAATTCTAATTATAAGACTTCTGAAAGGCCTATTAAAATTTCATAAACATTTACTATTTTTTTCTAAATCACAAACCTTCTTGCAATGTGTCTCACAAATGAGGATTCCTGCAATTTCAGCATTATCTAATATTAAATCGTAGAAAATTAGAAGTCTTAATGGTGGTTAGGTAGTGAATCTGAAGGCATTCTACAGACTATATAACATTTTTACATAACCAACATAAACTGCCCTAAAAGGCAGTCGGTTCCATGCCATTTTTTTCTCTTCAAAGTAAAGAAACAAAGTTATACATACATATCCATACCTGTTGGCACATGCTGCAAAGTACGGGTGTGTAAATTGCACTACCCATGGCATCAGCTCCTACCCCCAACAGTAAGCAGAGCCGTCTCTGGCATGATGGGCCCACCCCTGGATAATGTTGGCCATATCCTACATACTACTGGCCTTCTCTGGCACAGTCTAGGTAGCTGTTTGCATATTCTGCGCATGATTGACCAGCCCCAGCCATAATACTAGCCCCATCCATCCTGGATAAGGTTAGGCAATGTCTCATAGAATTAGAAAGAAATCTTTGCCTTTGAATGCTCCAAGAGAGGGACAATAAACTAGCTCTTGTGTGAGCTATGATCCTATCTGAGCAGAGGGAGTGGTGCGAAGGTGGCAATAGGAACAGTGATTTAGAGCTTATACAGTTACTGATTTCCTAGGGCTCTTTAATATTTCAAAGTTTACACATATTTGTCTTAGTGATACAGGTTGGATCGTGTCTTTTTAACAGTTCAATTTAACGGAAAGATATCTTGAAGCATGGGAACCACATCGAACTTCGCAGAACAACCAGGGATAGTGCTTTGCAACTCAAGGGGGATATTGATAGCCACAATTCATTGACAATAAATTGATATTGGGAAGCTTCAACCCCCCGCAGGTTTACCTGCCACCAAATGCCGTGGCATTTTTTGAGGAGCCTTTCACTCAAAATCCTGCACAAAGAATCTGCTTCCGTCTCTGAGAGACATGAACCTTCCCAGAGAACCTCGCCTAACCCCCGTGTGTTTGCAGAGTCCACAACAAGGTTGTCAAACAGACCCTCCCCAACACGTTTCCATGCACTTCTTGTGGCCTGCAGTTGGCACTTTCTTCACGCCGACCTCGAGACAACAGACAGTGAAAAGGGATTTTTTCCAGCAGAATTCATCTTTTCGGATTAGGAAAGATAGCAAAGAGAGGGGGTCATCTTTAGACTATCTACTGCGGCTGTCTCAGCCATTTTGTGTAGGGGTCTAAATGAGTTAAGTAGTTTGGAAATTCGGCCCTTGCACTACCTTTCTATACTTACCTATAGAATAAAGTTTCATTGGTAACTTTCATTAGAACACATTGGCAAGATCTCTTGTGCCTACCTGCCCAGGTGGTTTGAAGACCAGTAGTTCAGACTGGGTTCTTTGGGGGTTGTGAGCGTGTCCGTCTTTGGCAACCAGATTTGTTTTCTAATATTTTGCCTTTCACACAAGCTTTTGAAAAAATGAAACGGAATACATGGTGTAAAAACCCGTATGGAGAAAGCCAACCTGGCAGTCTCTTAGATATTGCGATAAAGAGGGGTTGTAAATGGGCCCTTTGCTTTGAAACGAAGCAGCTGTGCATCGAGAAACTGAATATTGTTTCACTCTTCTCACCTTGACTTTAGAGGCAGCTGTGGAAACACTGCGGCAGTTACGTTTTTATGCTTTGATGCAATAAAATCAACTGTGAGAAAATGAAAGGAAAAAACGAAACAAATCCTTAAAAAAGAAAACAGTTCGGTATCGGTGCAGTGCTCATTGCATCCAGGTTTTTTATTAAAGTATTTTAATACAAACAAGATTTGCGAAAATGACGAGCACTTTGAGTTTTGAGTGTTTATTGTGCACTTTTCATAGATAAAACAAAACTCAGTAGATAATTCAACCCCAATGTTCTAGTTAGAACCCAATCAACGCTGACTGCACCTTTCACAACCTTAAATAGAAACACATATTACTTATTATTAAGAAAAGAAGGACTTTCAACTTAAACTAAATTAGTCTCCTTAAGAAGCAGAAAATAGTGTTTAGCACTTTCAGGACACACCTCAGAAGACCGTCTACCGAGGGGATGAGCTGTTTTAGCTCCGACGTTAGCCAAGGTAAAATGACTTCACTAAAGTTATATGCATAATATAAGTCCTTACAGGGGCTTTCACCCAGCCCTCTTCATCCACTGGTCTGTTATTGTGTCATTCACATTTATGAAACACCCACTACAATATATAGCATGGAGTAATGGGGCAGCTCACTCAAAACACTGCCCAACTTCAATGTGAGTGGCGGTTTTCTACTCTTAACTGGAGAACATCCAGGCAAACAGTAGTGTTCTTGAGTGGCAGGGACTACTACGGCAATGTGTGCTTTTTGAGACCTAACAAAAATGGTTAAAAGCCAAAATATTTTTGAACACTTGAAGTGGACCTAACAACTTCCCCAACAATAAAGTTTTGCAAAAACCATGGTAAAACAAGCATTGAAAAGGCTAGCAGACAAAGTCAGACCTACTAGCTTCACCAATGCTTGTTTTAAATGAGTTGTTCTTTACACTTGTTTAGGTGGGTCTGACAAGGATGAAAACAGGTTTGGTAATTATTTAGTCTGACTTGACAGTGCCGCTGAAAGCAAGATATGCCGCTACAATTCTTTAAAATACGTAGAATAGGGTTTGGGGCCCCCAAGAGGAGTATCACTCTCTTACTTCACGCTACTGTCTGCATGGAATATCATTCTGCCATCTAGAAATGTTTGTGGGATCATTTTACATCTGAAAAATAAACTAATTTGTGACAGTAGCTGCTGTTGGAGGGCACAAAACTCATTTTTGGGGGCCAGGACAAATAAAAGGAGAACAGAGGTGGAAGAGAAAAAAGAAAGACTGAAATGGAGAAAGCATGGATGAAGAAGAACCAAGAAGACTGAGATAAAGGCACAAAACTATACGATGTTGGAAAAAAGAGGCAGACTTGAAATCAAGACCAGGCACCCAATAATATTGCTGGATGGATGGAGCAGAGTTGGTCAGGTCCACAGCCTATCAGGTAGACCATGACCAAAGAGGGTCTAAGAGCTGGGCGAGCTGGTAATAGGCACTCATTAAGCCATAGATGGGAAGATTCCCAGAGGACCTTGGCAAAGTACAGCTAGTCTCTACCAGATGCATAGGCAAAGACGACGGAGTGTTGCCGAACTCGGACGTGTAGTTCTTTGGTGAGCAGGAAATGGGCAACCACAGTTATTGGGTACTGGCGGGGAGGCAAACATTGTGAAGAGGGTCATTACCAAAAGACTTTGGTTCACACAGATTGCTGTGAAATTTTGAACGTCTACTAGGAATCATTCAAATAGTCAATATCTTGTTAACACAAGAACTTTGGGTGAACTATTCCCGCATTTACTTGCATGCTTTGTGCCAAACCATGTGCAGTCACACTGCCCAGAGAAGGTGCTGGACACTTCTGCAATAGACCACCACCCAGAGTGTGTTGAGGTGCCCCTGCCACCAGGGTTGTGCGAGTGAGGAAAAGACTGAGTATATGTACCTGGACTGCATGCTTGTATGTGGTTTTTCGGGAAGCCTTGGCTGTATTTTCTTTATGCTATTAACTGCTAAGAGAGAAACTGAATAGACATTTGTATTGCATCGAGCCTGCTTGTTTGTTTCTTGAGATGGGCAATGAATGGGTTCCTGGATCAAAACTTTTTACGGGTGATGGCCAGAAAAGCAACCCTTAGAGCTACACTGAAGATGCCCACTACCTATTTATTTATTTATTTATTTATTTATAAAGCGCGACATTCATCCCACTGGGATATCACGGCGCTAGTTGTGGCGGAGAAATGATGAGTACGGTTATGATTAGTTGGGGGCAGACGGCTTGGCTAGGGAAATAGATATGTTTTGAGTTTCTTCCTGAACGCCATGTGTTCTTCAGTTAGTCTTAGCTCCAGCGGGAGCTCATTCCAATGAAGTGCTGCAAGGTGCGAAAAAGTGCGTCCACCTGTCCTGCTTTTACTTATTCTCTTGGTCTCAGCTAGTGCTAAGGAGCGTGACCTTAGGCATCTGGGTGGGACATAGAACTTGATTCTGTTCTGTAGAATCTTGGGGCCTGTGTGATGGAGTGCCCTATGAGCGTGTCCTAGGAGTTTGAAACGCGCTCTTTGGCGCATAGGCAGCCAGTGGAGTTGTTTCAGGCATTTTGTCGCAGGACTGTATCTGCTCTCATTGCACACTAGTCTAGCCGCTGCGTTCTGTATGTCCTGCAGACGTTTAAAAAGATAATCTGGCATGCCAACAAAGAGTGCATTTCCGTAATCCAGCCTGCTAACAAGTAGTGCCTGCGTAATGGTCCTCCTGCTTTCCAGAGGGATCCAGGGAAATAGTCTCTTTAGGAGCTTCAGGGTAGCGAAGCTTCTACCACACAGGATCCGCACGTGGTCTTTCATCGATAAAGTATTATCGATGATAATGCCCAGGTTTTTGACACACTGCTATGTATGAAACGGGGGAAGTACCTCCTGTTACACCAGTAGTGCAGACTAGATACACATACAGAAGAGTTACGCCAACAGGGTGGGGAGAAGGTGAGGTTCAGATTGTACTAACTGGAAAAGCCAGGTTACATTTAGGATTGCTATTCACATTACAAAAGCAAAATTACAAATTCCAGAATGCCAGAAAAATGGTCTGGGTGCAGAGGTCACTTCAGACGTGTCTTGACATTCATCTCCTTGCCCTTATTTGGCGTTATACGCATCCTCTGTTAGTTTGAAAGGAAGGCAAGCTGTGGTGACTGTATGATGGAAAGCCTCCATGAGGTACATCAGGATTGGGCACAAAACAAGTGCTGCATCTCCGACAGGCCTATCCAAGGGAGAGGCCAGAATTTTATTTTAAACACTTTGAACCAAAGCTCTGATGGCACAAAGTAATTGAGCCCAAACCTCCTTAAAAGACCTCCCTTGTCTCTTCCATCCAAGCATTTATCCATTCATTCTTTCACCCTTCCATCCACCTGCTGATATCCACCATTTCACGTTTACCTTCTGTCATCCATTCATCCTTTCATCCATCATTCAATATTTCACCATTCCATCTGTCCACTGGCAATTTCATCCATCCATTCGTTCACACACCCATCATCTATGCATGCATCCATCTATACAACCACACACACACCCATCATTTGACTTGTACATCCATCAATAAAGAGTTTCATCTATCAATTGATCATTTATCCATACGCTCATCCACCCATCATTCATCCATCCTGTCCGATTTCCATTTACTTTGCCATCCTCAAAATTCCATTTACGCTGCCATCTTTTCACCCACCCATCCATCCTCAGATTTCAATTTACTCCGCCAGTCTGTCTGCAATGAAAGGTAAGTGTGTAAGGCTATGGGAGGCAGTAGGAGGTGTGGCAGATAAGCCTTAAGAAAATAAAGAGTGCTTTATATCAGAAATCATAGGCTCCCACTCATAAGAGTGAGAACTAAAAGAAGGGAACAAGGAATTACGCATTTTACCCCTTAAAATGGGGTGGGGGGCAACATAAAACTAAACTAATAAACGAGCACAAAAACAAAGGGAAAGGGCAAAAACTCAACACTAAAATAAGTCACAATAATGAAAATGAAGGTAAAAACCCCAATTCAGAAAAAAACGTATACAAATAATTATCAGACACATCTTGCTGTTAATAAACTGTTGACTCTCTAACAGGATGATCAACATTCGGCTTCAGAGAACGGCCACTGACAACTTGCTTTGTGCGTAAATTCCAGGATCACTACAGATATCAATGCACACGGTAATGTGCGAAATGCTCTCGGGCACAAAAACCAATTTCTTGACCCTGTTCAAACGTCAAACCCTCCCGTGAAATCAAACGCCACGTGATCTTTTTTCTAACACCCTTCCCACTTCAGCTAGGCATGAGACTCAATACCCAGTCTGCAAAAAGTACATCAATTCTCTTGACAGCTCTCCATCAGCCAAATCTCACTTTTCTCTTGTATAAAAGCAACAAATCATACCGTTCTTGAACGTCCCAGGACACAAACTGATGACTAATATCGACCTTAAAGCAGTTCAAACAGAAAATCCCCTCACATTTATTAGTATGAAGTTTTTCTTGTACACTAGTTGTGACTTTCCTTTGCCATATCGTGGCAGTTGAATACCCTCGCGGTTGGTCCTTTCCACCACCTCATTTGATTGAATATTGTACAAAGTCATCTTTCATGCATAGCGCCATTAACTCACTTGTGCTTAATATCACTAACCTCTAGAACATTCTTCATCCTGGAAGATGTAAACTGTATGACATTGTCTGGGTCTAGGGAGAATGTTAAAATGAGGTAAGCAGACTCCTTGCAAATATAATAGTAGCATGCACAGTAGACGGTAAGCACATGCACTTATACTCATTTATAAAGATTTGGCACAACCAAATACTTCAAATTCCTAGGCAAAATGCCAAAAGGACCCAAAAATACACGTGATAAATGTTTCACCGGTCCATCGGGTAATTAAACACCAGTAAGAGGAGAGGGTTGCAAACAAAGTTAATGTACTACACAACTGTTCACAAAATGTACTACCATACACTTTCAGCTTGGACACAAGTACACTTCTCTCAATTATTTCTTCGTAACAATGGCAATCAGATTCAGCAGCTGCTGCCAGGCAGCACAAATCGATGCCTCTGTAACAGTAAATCTACGTTAATTGTTGGGTTTATTTTTATTTTAATAACGCATGCACACCGAAGTTTCATGGCATTTAACAACTGGCAAGTCAGATACCACCATGGTTCCTACATGCGAATAAAGATATGTATTCAAGAGTTTTCTAGGACGAAAATATGACGATTCAATAGGAACTCATTTAGAAATCCTGACCTAAATACTGTTTTTCTGCCAACCTACCATTAACATACTTCTGGACTTACAGCCCTGCTTAAGTTATTCCTGCGGAATTCCTGCCCGCACGACAACCAACAGCACCTATAAAGGTGACCAATCATTGACTGCCTGTAGAAAAACATGTACAATTCTGCTTGGATATCAGCATGCCCGGGAGAAAGTCACGTTACACTTAACCCAGCAGAAAACTTTGGGAGACGCACCTAATCACATTCTACACAGCAACAGCATGCATTCCGACCATGCACTCCTCTGCAGGCTGGGAGCAACATCCTCACTTTCTACTCGCATGCCCTGCGGAAGTGACAGGTGCCTGGAGACAACTTCACGTCAAGCTTGCTTTCTGCAGCAGCATGCTTCTTGAGGAAGTGTCTGATGTACTCAACAGAGGGTCGAGCCTAATGTGGTTTTCAGGTGGATGTGCCCTTTGTTGTTGTCAAGATTAAGCCTCTTGGAGAGATGCAGACACAGACTGACATTACACTTAAGACATGCAAGGTCCACAAAACACGTTTACTAACTGCTAGTTGTAATAAGGAGACGGACACTGGCAATAGTAAGAACACATATTTATCAACAGAGCACAATGGAGCCCAGGGCTGAACACACAATGCAACTGCATAAATTAGTGGGGCGACAGGTAGGGTGTGTTGAGTATCAAAAGATAATAAAATTAGGTCAGCATCAAAAGGTAAATAGTTTTTACTCTAAAATACTATGCAGGGTTTACATACTTATCAGCATAATACAAGTCCAGCAGATCTTGCGCTGAGGTGGGCACACAGACACAGTGGGCCATGTGTTTATATTGGCAATGCCGGGATATGCCACAATTTGGTGGAGCCCATGGATAGAAAAAACTAATGGTCGCTTTTGAGGCCTATATGTACGAGGTAACAGTTTAAAAACAGATCTAGTGCTTTTGAACAATCAGTTTGCAGAGCTATAACATAGGACTTCTTCAGGGCTGATTTGTATATCAAATGCATGATCCATATAAAGATCCAAACAGTATTGAAGGTGGTCCAATTTCCAATAATCGTAGGTTGATAAATCACTGTTGTGGTATGATAGCCACCCATTAAATGAGACTATGCTGGTATAGTTATACCTTGCATGCCTATTTTATGGGCTCCTTACACTAACAGCCAAACTTCATGATTGAAGTTAAAACCGGCATGGTAATACGGCGTCCCTCTCCCGCCCGTAGTACGCCCACAAAATAGGCATGCAGGGTATAACTATACCAGCATAGTCTCATTTAATGGGTGGCTATCATACCACAACAGTGATTTATCAACCTACGATTATTGGAAATTGGACCACCTTCAATACTGTTTGGATCTTTATATGGATCACGCATTTGATATGCGTTGGCTGTTGCTTATTTTGAAAGAAAAATAAAGAAGAAAAATCTCATTCTACGCCTTATTGAGCTGCGATTACTCATAAGGACATGTTTGTTTCATAGTGGTGCAGCTCTGATTTAGTGTTGGTTTAAATTCCCCTTTGGTTGGGGGGTGCTCTTGGACAGGGAGCACCTTTGGAAGTCTGCACACAAGATATTTCAACATTTTGATTTCCTTGGTGATTTTTAGGTCGAGCCTCGAGTAGCGCGCAAGCGCTGCTAGGCGAAGACTTTATGTAAGGGGGTTTGAAAAGCTGACCAGACGCTCGTGCGTCGTGGCCTTTTTCGGGCGGTTACGCGCGACGCAGACATGTGTTTCCCATTATCGTGCCCAGACGCGGGCGCGATAATTGGAAACACATGCCGGCAAAAGGCCATGACGCACGAGCGTCTGGTCAGCTGAGCAGGCTGCCGCGCTCGCTCGCCCTCGCCCCCGCTCCTCTCGTCCCCGCTCCTCTCTTGTTTTACGTGTTACGCTGGAAATGCTGGAATGAAGATGGCTGCTAAAAGCCATGCATTAGTCCGTCCTCTCTTTCAGTCTTCAGAAGCTGTGGCCTACACCGTGTCCCGCCCAGCTCTCATGGTGTTACGTTGGGCTGTGTAAGATGGCTGCCAGGCGGTGAGGAGTGGGCGGTGTACCAGAGGGTACTGCCAGGTAGGACCTGACTTGCCACTTCAGAAACCTCGCTCAAGTGTCTAGCGTTGGCCGATGCAGCTAGGCTTCCATGCTATTCCTCCTTCAGACAGTAAATGTCCCCCTTGCCGGGAATGAAACATACAAGCCGCCGCACCGGTAGCGCTATTCCGTGTGCTTGATTGGCTGATGGGGCGGGTGGGGTGAGAGTAGCGGGTGGCGGCGGGCAGACTCGGGCGGGATCATCGGTACGCCAGCGGCTGGACAGCAGCATCGGATGGCCGGGCCGCGCTATGGGTAACCTTCTCGCTTTCTGTCTTGGGGGCGGGGGCGTTATGGTGGGGGCGGCTGAAGTCCCACGGGCTGCCAGACGCAGGGATTTCCTAACCCCTCCCTCTCCTTTGTCTGGCTCTCTACCCTCTGGGGCAGGAGGGGCGAGGATGCTGTGAATGGGCATGCATGAGCAGTGACGGGCTGCCTGGGGAGAGGCTCACATCTAGCTCAGGCGGCACGGACATGTCAAATGGGCAATATCGGTTTCTTCTACACGGCTGTTTACGAACTTTCCACTTCTGGCACCTCTCTGTGCATCGACAGTGGCCTTTGACTGCACTCTTTCAGAATAACGTGATTTTGAACTTATGTCCATGTTGCTCTGCTTGAGTGCACGGCAAAGATTGGACCTTTAGGAGGCAGAATAAACGCTTCCGGCAATTGCTTCATGTTTAGGGGTCTTGAGAGGGTTTACCGGGATATTGGAAAAATAAACTGAACCCCCCCCACCTGCTGTTCCTAAGAAAATAAAGGCAATTAATTGCATGTTTTCGATTTCTTATTGTTTTTGAGAGCTATGTAACAAAACTGTAGTGTCGCATTTTCTTCCACCACTCTTACGTTTACATACCCGCCGGGCGTCAGCCAGTCATGTGCACCGGAGAGGGTTGATGACATTGAGAACCTTTAACTCTATCTTTTTTAGCCTTTCATTCTCTCAACCCTTTATCTGTTTCTCTTTCAAACTCCTTCATTCACTCTCTCTCCCCTTCTTTCTCTCAATCCCGCTCCACTCTTTATTCTATGTACACCCTTTCTCTCTCTTTCTCTCTCACCACCCTCTCTAATTGGGCATTATATCTTCACTCTATCTCTCACTCGGCAACACCACAGCATCATTCAGCATCACCACAGCATCACTCAGCGCAACCACAGCATCAATCGGAGCCAGCACAGCATCAATCAGAGCCAGCACAGCATCAATCAGAGCCAGTACAGCATCAATCAGAGCCAGCACAGCATCAATCAGAGCCAGCACAGCATCAATCAGAGCCAGCACAGCATCACTCAGCACCAACACAACATCTCTCAACGCCATACGCCGCCGCAGCATCGCTCAACGCCGCCGCAGCATCGCTCAACGCCGCCGCAGCATCGCTCAACGCCGCCGCAGCATCGCTCAACGCCGCCGCAGCACCACTCAGCACCACAGCAGCACCACTCAGCACCACAGCAGCATCACTCAGCACCACAGCAGCATCACTCAGCACCACAGCAGCATCACTCAGCACCACAGCAGCATCACTCAGCACCACAGCAGCATCACTCAGCACCACAGCAGCATCACTCAGCACCACAGCAGTATCACTCAGCACCACAGCAGTATCATTCAGCAAGACCTGAGTATCATTCAGCATCACCTCAGCATCGTCTCCGCAACAGTCACCACCACCACCACTACCACCACTCAGCACCACCTCAGCCTGCTCTCGGAATCTGGCATCTGTTGATTCTCCCCTAGCATCTGGCCGCTGCTAGTGTTGTTATAATACAGGTACTAGTTCCCAACCTTCACCCTCCGATTGTTTATGCCCCCTCAAAAAAAAAGCTTTAACAAACAACCATTGCAATAGGCAGAAACAAGTTGCCAGCATTGCAAGAACAAAAGAAAACTGAGAATTTTTTATTGTAAATACTTTTTTTAATATGGTCGTTCAGTTTTACATAATGCCTTCTTGGTCATATATAAAGTAACAAAAATGCTTCTGACACTTTTTTATTATAACTTTTCAGCATGCCGCACAGCAGCCACACTTCTCTACAGCACAGCTTGAAGACATTGGCAAAGTCAATAGCTCTGGCTAAACACTTATAAGGCCCCAAAGGCGAGACCTATTGGCTATGCCAATGCTTGTTTGTGATTGGTGGCGCAAGTATTTGTGTTTGGTCCACTGTCCATGGTTTTGTGTATTTAGTTTGCAGAGCTATGCTTATCTACAAACTGACCACCGTTTATTTTGCTGTAGAAACAGATGGTCAAATCCACGGAAGAAAGAGATCTATTATATGCATCTTTTAACGTGGAACATGCACTCATGAGCTGTTTCAGAGCACAGGCCAAATCATTTAATCACCACACCTAAAATGGAATAGGAATTTCCAGGTAGAACAGGCCGGGGCCATGACCGGATACTCATTTTAAGGCTTGTTTAAAGGGCCAAGTTTTTAGAATCTTTGCAAACTGCCAGTAATTTAAAATTTTCTGTATTCGAAGGAAGTTGTGGGTTCTTGAAGTCATGTCTGCACAGCCCACATTTTAAGAAAATGCAGGGATTAAACAGCAACGAATCATGTTGCGATTTAAAATGTAAATGACAAACTTTGGAACCCACCCACAAGGGAAGCATAGTCTTGAATCCTGATTATTTTGTTACATGAAGATTAGAATTCTACAAATTGACTTTTGACTTGTGCTGGTGTAGGCCACATAAAGCAGACTTCATAAAATCATGCAGCTGATTATCAAAATCTGTATCTGGCGGACTGTTTTCAAATCATTTGAAGCCTGACGATTCATTTATTGAATATAGCTATGTTAAAGGAGGTAGCATAATCCAGTCAGGACAAAGCTTTCTGTGCCAAAGTTAGTCTGGGAAAAGCAGAAAAAGCTTTGTTAAGCATACAGTCTATAATGACCACAATTCTGTACTCAAACGGTGCTTGTCAAAAGTGCCTTGCCAGATGAATGTCTAAGATGGGGAGTTTAGGAAACAACCAGTACCTCTTTTTAGGGCCAATGTAGTCAAATCAACTAGCCTACATGCAGTCATGAATACTTGTCATGGATACCCGTCAGTCAACTACAGGTAGCTTGAGGTGCTTGTGGAGAATTCTAATCTCATGAATATGTGGAAATGGACAAGCGCTTTGGCAATAATATATATAAATTGTAATTAACAGTGTGTCCCTGCTAAATAGTTCATTGTTCACACAGAGGAAATAGTTTGTATCTCACTAAAGACACCAATGTGCATGAACAAAAAATAATTATGTAATCAAACACCACACTAGTGTGCAAGAACAATTTAACACTGAAACCCTATTTGTGTTTTATTCATTTTTTACACTATAGCATACACTCCTCAATAGGGTTTCAGACCGTTTTAGGTCTGGCTATAACCAGCTTCAGCTGTCTGGCAGATCTACTCTTGCCACCTACTGTCTCTTTCAAGACGACAGACTAACCCAAAGATGGACGCACAAAGTTTAGATCGGAGTGACCTTCCTGCCACTTCCCTCTCATCCTGCTACCAAGCCACTAGTACTTCTTAGCATGCCCGGTAGCTCCTTTTCATCCTACTGCCAGGCCAATGCTACTTTTCAGTGTGCCCAACAGCTCTTCCGAATCCTGCTGCTGTGACTATCAGGTCAAATCACTAGCCAAGGCAATGAGTCTAGCTTGTAACTCACTGTGCAAATTCCCAACTAATTAAACAGAACGCCGTAGAGCAAAACAGCTTCTACAGTTTTCTGCTTAAAGAAAATAACAATAAGCTAGGTGAAGAATGGCAAATCAGTTGAATTGTAGGAAAACCAATGGCTCCCTTTGCTGCAACCAGCTAGATTCTTCGAGCTGTTGTTTACAATCATGCTTAGAAAATTGCAATCTAAATGAAAGTTTAAACAATCTTGTGCAAAGAACACCATTCAACCATGCAGAGTTTATAACTGGCAGTTTCATCAGCTCTAAGATATTAATCTTGTATCAGGGAGGTGTTCTTTCATAAATAGTGGGGTAATGGCAAAAGGGTGGAAAGGACATGTACAATACTGTAATTTCAAATAGGAAAACAATGATGACATTGTAAGTCACAAAGAGTTGGGTGTGCAACACAAATACCTTCTTTAACGGCCACTGTTAGAAAATGTAACACGGGCAAAGGTACAAAGGCAGTTCACGTGGGAATCTAATCTTTAAACAGGAGAGGCAGTTTAAAAGAGAAATAAAGAAGCAGAAAACGACTTATGTTCTGCCACCTGACCACTCGCAGGTAGTGTTGTATTTCTAGAGTGAATTGAGAAGACTGAATGAAAGTATTCACAGTTACACTTAACAATGCAAACTGTCTGGGCTTTAACGATTACACTGAGATATATTCAAACAGGAATCATTAGATGATAATGGTAGTCTCCAAGCTGCCTGACATTCTACACAAAATGGAATGCAAATGACTGAAATTAACATAAATCAGCTTTCCTTTTTATTCGTCCTTATCCTGGGAACCTGTTCTAGATATCTGGTTAAATACCAGTTACTAGAGTCCCTCCTGGTAGCCCATTCAGACATCTCCACTCTGCTCCATACAACACCTTTCGTTTCAGTGAAAGCTTTGTCTTTTTGCAAGCGCTTCTAAGTTGCTTTTGCATCACGCGGTGCTATACAAAACAATTATTTCTCACAATATAGGTTGTGCAAACTACCACTCCCCGGCCAGCTCCAACAACAGGGGGTAAGGTCTCACTTTCAGTCCAGGTGTTTTAGTTAGAGCTCTCAATCGTGTCACCGACACTGAAATGTAAGAAGTGCGAGGGAGGGAAGAAAGTGTGCGCCCTCTTAACAAGATTCAGGATGTAGAGCAATGATTTCATATTGCATAATTATTCACTAATAGCGTCACCATGTTGAGAGGCATGATAATGCTCACATAAGTGAACCAAGATGGAGTATTTCCCTCACCACAACAAAGTACATTAAGTCTGTCATCCTAATTTGGACAAGTGATTGATATGTGGCAAGTAGGATGTGGGGGTACGGTGCTGAAAGCTTGTTGCTTGGGTAGTAGCAGTGCATGCTGTGCTAAACAATCTAAATAACCAGAAACAAGAACCAGTGGCGGCTGGCTTGTACCGAGGGTGGTGAAGCAGGGGTGGGATGGGCACAAAAATAAATAAATCCACTTACCTTCGCGGCAAGACGTCCTCCTCCCTTGGGTGACTTCCAGGTAGCTCCCGATGCAGGAAACAGCACTACCCAATCCTGGTGCTGCTTTCACAGCATGAAAGCAGGGCTGGTATTGGATCGAGCAGGCTTATCCAGCACTCCTAAGACCACTGGACGCTTGCGTTTTCTCTTACTCAGCTGTCTAAGACAGCCAGGTTAGAGAACTTTAAAATGCGCATGTCTGGCTGGCCATCCCAAGACAGTTGGCCAAAGAGACATGCGCATTTTAAAGCACACAGCTCCCTGCTGCTGCCACTCGGCAGCGCTGGCCCCGCCCTGTCCTGACAGTTTAGGATGGGTTGCTGAAAAATAAAACTGTAATTATATTACCGTTTTATTTTTCAGCTCTGGGGCTTGTGTGGGCGACGTTCCTCCGCTCAAATGGAGGAGCCGCCCCTGACAAGAACGAATGAGATTACTGCATATAGAATTTAAAGCTACATCTGAAGTCAAATACAATTGGCTTGGGGGAACATTTCTAGCTTTTAAGCAGAGTTTGTGTGTTAAACAAACACACACCAGGCTCACCCTCAAATGTGTTCTACGGGCATCAAACATTTGTTAGATTCAAAAGCTTTCAAGGAATACATGCTTGGACTTTTTATGCTATGCTGGAGCATAGTCCTAATAAATTAGATAGTAAATTCATACTTTAGGTTATAACTAGCAGAGTTCCATGAAGAAGGCATCTTTCTTACTTCACAGGCACAGTCACCCACACATCACAGACTAGCGGAATAGCCTGGCTAATGATGGCGAGCCTAAAAGAACCAAAGGAACACCTGCAACGCCTGTTGTAGAGTACTGGGTTGTACTGTGTGGTGAACATCACAAAGGATTACCTCCTTACCTCCTTCCTGGGATGTACAGAACATGAGGCACTAAAATCGCACCAGTGATGTGTCAGGCCTGAGAGAGGCACCAGGACTGACTTGCACAGGGACAAGCAGTGGCCAACAGGGCAGAGTCATGGGAGGCGATAGTACCAAGAAGGGCAAGCTTAATTATACTCTTAATAATGAGTAAGGGGATGTATCCATGCCTGGGCTATGAGACAGGTGGCAATTGTCGAAATACATCTAGTCACAAGAGATGCACTAGTATTAACTGCCATTACAATACACCTATTGTAGAACATGTGATATCAGAAATGGTGGTTCGACAGAACCCAAATCTTACATGCGGTCAATGCTTTCGTTGGACTAAGTTTTGAAAATAAAATAAATAACGACAACAGCTCTGGGAACGCCCATTGAATAATTAATCACTTCCTGGAAACTAATGGCAGCGTTGAGACTCAAGAAAACCCAAAAGAAAACATGAAAGCAGGCTATCTACAGACATGAGAGTTTGTCAGCCTGTGGACGAGGAACTATATTAATCATACCCAAGGAAGCCAGAGACAATAAAACGGTTTTGAAAGCTGTAGAGGAACTGAATTCGATTTTTTTGTTAAGTCCGAGGTTCTTTTTCCCAAATCTCGGTCATTAGATCCAAACAAGAAAGCACTGACAAGGAACAAGGGTCATGCCAATACATGCCTCAATTTGCCGATTAGTGATAGGCCACTTGTAAAGATAATCATAAGACTTTAGCAAACCAGATGTGGTATGGGGCCTTCAGTAATGATGTAGCTGTTGTCGTTCTCAGTTGCTTATAATAGCCCACCCCAAAGAAAGGGGAACCTGGTATGGTTCTTACATTATGTATTCAACATATCTTTCCTGTTAATACAAAAATACTTATTTTAAACTGTTGTACACTTTGTATTACTCATATAGGCATGCAATTGGGTCATATTTCTAAATGTAGGCAGGAAAAATACCAGTCTACAGCACCCATTTAAGCGGCCATACATTTCTTTTCTGAAAGTCTAAGCCCAATGTCAGCTTTGACTCTTCCCCAGGCCCCCAGGACTCGTATTCCTTCAAAGCTTTCTCATCATGTTGTGTACATATATTGAGGTAGGCTATATGCATCTCTGCTGGATGACCGGCCGATCTCCATCACCGCTTCTGACAAAAACTGCATTGTAGCATGCCATTGCCGACTTATTTACCCATCTCCCAAAGCGCTCTAAAGCCACCAAGGCTGGGTTAACAGTGCCTAAAAAATCCCCAAATACAATTAAAAACAAGCATTTGCAATGCAATAGGTCTCACATTTACGCAAGTTTGAGCTATTGGCATTGTAAATGACAATGCCTTTTATTTATGTTTTGGTTTTTAAAACATAAATAAAAGACGTTCTCATTTACAATGCCAATAGCTTCAACTCGCGTAAATGAGAGACCTATTGCATTGCAAATGCTTGTTTCATCCCAGCTACTTGGCGCTGCCCTGCATGGGAATTCCTACCTAGAGAATGACAATGCTGTCCAGAACTGCCCATTCCTTCCTGACTTCAGTGACCTTGCATCGCCTCCACTTTTACCCTTACTTTATCAGTACCACAGAATCAGTACTTCGAGGTTATTTTTTGCCCAAATATTCTTCTTGGGGACAGTTCCATGGATTTACAACACAGTCAGTAAATCAAGGCCATTACACTACAAGTCTTTGCTCATAGGCAGGACCACTGGAATAACGCAATATTGTGGCCGCCGCGTTCTCGGAATATTTACATATTTTCCACACTTGCCGCATGATTCAGATCTTCTGTATCAGTTGCAAACATTTATTCTAGCTCAGATGGATCAAAAGAGGCTTTAAAAAGCCTCAGCCGTGGTCCCCCGGGGGGACAGACGCTTTGCAAAGATTAACTGTCACCATGTCGTTGCTGACGGCTGTATTCGGGTGTTAGAGTGCTGCTAATGAGGAGAAACGTTTGCCCAGATAGTACTAGTGTGTTGTAAAATAGCAAAATATTGCTGCAGAATGTGCCATATTGTGCTGCATCATTGCACCTCTTCTGTGTCTGATTACGTTTGTACCTCTCCAGTCCCTGCAGCACCTGTTCTGACCTGAGTCTCAGGCTCTACAACAGCTCTGCTGACCTGGTTCTCAGGCTCTACAGCCGCTCTGCTGACCTGGGTCTCAGGCTCTACAACAGCTCTGCTAACCTGGTTCTCTGGCTTTACAGCAGCTCTGCTGACCTGGTTCTCTGGCTCTACAGCAGCTCTGCTAACCTGGTTCTCTGGCTCTACAGCAGCTCTGCTGACCCGGTTCTCTGGCTCTAGAGCGGCTCTGCAGACCCGGTTCTCTGGCTCTAGAGCGGCTCTGCTGACCCGGTTCTATGGCTCTACAGCAGCTCTGCTGACCTGGTTCTCTGGCTCTAGAGTGGCTCTGCTGACCTGGTTCTCTGGCTCTGCTGACCTGGTTCTCTGGCTCTAGAGCTGACCTGGTTCTCTGGCTCTACAGCGGCTCTGCTGACCTGGTTCTCAGGCTCTAGAGCGGCTCTGCTGACCTGGTTCTCAGGCTCTAGAGCGGCTCTGCTGACCTGGTTCTCAGGCTCTAGAGCGGCTCTGCTGACCTGGTTCTCTGGCTCTACAGCAGCTCTGCTGACCTGGTTCTCTGGCTCTACAGCGGCTCTGCTGACCTGGTTCTCTGGCTCTACAGCGGCTCTGCTGACCTGGTTCTCTGGCTCTACAGCAGCTCTGCTGACCTGGTTCTCTGGCTCTTCAGCAGCTCTGCTGACCTGGTTCTGGTTCTCAGGCTCTACAGCAGCTCTGCTGACCTGGTTCTCTGGCTCTACAGCAGCTCTGCTGACCTAGTTCTCTGGCTCTACAGCAGCTCTGTTGACCTAGTTCTCTGGCTCTACAGCAGCTCTGCTGACCTGGTTCTCTGGCTCTACAGCAGCTCTGCTGACCTGGTTCTCTGGCTCTACAGCAGCTCTGCTGACCTGGTTCTCTGGCTCTAGAGAGTGTCTGCTGACCTGGTTCTATGGCTCTACAGCAGCTCTGCTGACCTGGTTCTATGGCTCTACAACGGCTCTGCTGACCTGGTTCTATGGCTCTAGAGCGGCTCTACTGACCTGGTTCTCTGGCTCTACAGCAGTTTGGCTGACCTGGGTCTCAGGTTCTACAACGGCTCTGCTGACCTGGTTCTCTGGCTCTACAGCAGCTCTGCTGACCTGGGTCTCAGGCTCTACAATGGCTCTGCTGACCTGGTTCTCTGGCTCTACAGCAGCTCTGCTGACCTGGTTCTCTTGCTCTACGACCTGGTTCTCTGGCTCTACAGCAGCTCTGCTGACCTGGTTCTCTGGCTCTACAGCAGCTCTGCTGACCTGGTTCTCTGGCTCTACAACACCTCTGCAGACCTGGTTCGCAGACCTGGTTCGCTGACCTGGTTCTCTGGCACTAGAGTGGCTCTGCTGACCTGGTTCTCTGGCTCTAGAGCGGCTCGGCTCTACTGACCTGGTTCTCTGGCTCTACAGCGGCTCTGCTGACCTGGGTCTCAGGCTCTACAACGGTTCTACTGACCTGGTTCTCTGGCTCTACAGCGGCTCTGCTGACCTGGTTCTCTGGCTCTACAGCAGCTCTGCTGACCCGGTTCTCTGGCTCTACAGCAGCTCTGCTGACCTGGTTCTCAGGCTCTACAGCCGCGCGCTAAAACCCCAAATACAAATACCAGAACAAGCTGTCGCCACTGTGAAAAAAATATAGTGCTTATCGACTAATGAAGGAGACAGTGTAACTCCGCAAGTAAAAGATCCAGTCCTGATGGGCGGTCCAAAAAGGAGACAGGGCGGTAACAAGGAGGGACTAAGAAGCCTCATTATCAATCGGAAGCCAGCATTTACCATGGATGATGACGCCAGCCAATGAAAAATATGGGCGGGGCTTCCACACCACTTCTAAAACATACCCTAATAGAGCATGCCTCGCAAAGCGAGCAGCGCATGCGCTGCAACGCTAGGCTCGCCCTAAAAAGGTAAAAAAATAACTTGGTATGCAAAACAAAATGTAAAAATACATTAAACAAACATAATATATTCGATTAGACATGTTCTAATAGAATATGCTCTCCTCTGAATTCCAGGGGAAAATGCTTTGTGAAGTCACCAAAATTATCACAAAAATAGGACTTCTCTGTTCAAGATTGTTCTTCCAGAGTTACAAAAAAACACCCCCTTACTACTTTAAAATAGAGAATTCTGTGTGCCAGTGTTAGTCAGATCCTAAAAAGCAGTAGAATGTATTTTACATTTGCCAGTTTATCTGGGATTTGTGACGTTTACAGACTAATACTTCTTTTTCTAAGAGGGTGTAGGTGTCAGATTAATGCCAAGGACTTAATTATTAACGAAAATCAGAACTATGCCCCTACAGCTCAGTGGTGGTGTTAAATGCCGCGCACTGCGCCAAGAAAAGCAGGCGGGTTGACTTTTAATTTACCACCCAGCAGGGAAAATGGAGCTGCAGTGTAAAAATTCTTCAAAAAGGCAAAACCTTGACCTCCCAGGAGTTTGTAGCCTTATTTATTGAAACTCAGAAGTACGTAATATATCTAGCGAGACAAACCGATAGCTCACAACCTGTCATTAACTGCAATCCCCAGAAAGCGCCCTTAATCTGAACAGCCAGTTGCCATGACAACAGGTTTCAGCCTGCGCGAGAAGCATGGCGGGTCCTGCGGAATCTTCAAACTGCATAATCGGACTACGTGAAATCCATCCGTTATCGCAAAACTCCGAGGCGTTCATTAATCTGCTTGCTGTCTCTTCTAAGTAAGAGTTTTATTACTGCTTTCAGGGGAATATTAGAAAAAATCTGGGCCGCGGCTAAAATGAATTTTCCTCTCAACTGCTCCACTAGCGCTGCCATTTACAGTGATGAGAGAAATATATGACTGCAGACATTTTTTTTTATATGACGTTCAAAAAAAGGAAATTTGCATTCCAAAATAAGTCACCTTCACGGCAGCATGTGCAGGGAGCAAATCGTCAACCTATTTTTTGACCCAGGAAACATCTTTAGAGAAAATCAAAGCAATGTTTCTTACTACAGCAGTTGATTAGAAAAGAAAACCTAAAATTAAAATATACCCCTGTAACCTACGACTGCTCTGTGCTCCCACAAAGTAGGGCTGCAAATCTAGTCTTTCAAAAGAAGAAAACTGTAATAAAGTGTTTTGCAGCTTATCTAAATTCAGTCAGATGATTGAAGCATTACCTGGTGTAGAGTTCTAGCAACCTTCAAAGCCGTTTCATGTTAGCAGAAAATAGAAAGTTTCTTACCTATAACTGTTGGTATACAGCGTGGCTGTTTACTCAAAATTACCATACTTGGTGGAACCTCCCACGTAGCCTTGCTTTAAAGTAAAAGTACACGAAGTTTCACAGGTAGTCTCTACATAAAAGGAGCATTTTCTACAGAATATCCTGGTTCGGCCCCATCTTTATCTGACGCTTCTTTCTCCGGTAGAACCCTCTCAGGCAGGACACTCCCTCGCCCTACATTCTGCACATACTATCTCGGAGCAGAGAAGTAGGTTCATACATACAGTCCGCACTGCTTACTGAGATACCATGCATACTTTACAGTCTATTCCCTATTGGAACAATAAGATACGATGATACAAAACTACACACACACTACCCCATACTACTGACGCCGTTTTACTTTCATTATTGTTCTGGAGCTGACAAACTGTCAAGTAAGGGTGAACATAGTAATGGTATCCCTAAGAGACTTCTCAGCTCTATATGCGAAATGAGAGGTTAGACGACACCCAAATGAGACACTGCATGCTTCATCCCCCACTTCAGGTGGCAGCTACTCTTTCGAGTTTAATTCACCACTAATCTTTTATAGGTTCTTTAGGAGCGTGCTACTCACCGAAAAAGCGCTTCAACTCCCATCAGGGGTAGCAAGCGCCATGCTACTTGCCAAAAAAGCGCTTCAACACCCCATCAAGGGTAGCAAGCGCTATTTAAATGCAAACCTTTTTCCATCTTCTATCCCTCCACTATCCTTCTCAATCCAAATAACTAACATATCCACCACTCAAACTACTTTTATATTTTCACTATACTAATTCACCAGTAATCCTTTATGGGTCCCGGAGTAGCGTGCTACTCATCGAAAAAGCACTTCAACGCCTCGTCAGGCGTAGTAAGCGCTATATAAATGCAATTTCAATACAATACAATATTCCCACAGAAAAATCTGTAAAATCAACCTCAGGTGCTAGAAGCATATCATTATATACTGCACTCGTTCCATCGATGTTGACAATGGACAGCCATCAAAGGCATGGATGATCTACACTGATGGTCACAGACCTCAATGGTCTGGTTTACTGCAGTGCATAGCCAAAATACATGTAGTGTTGCTGGGAGGGAGCCACACTACAAGTTTTTATATAATTGATATCTTTACCTGACAAAATTCCACAAAACCTAACCGTCTGAGTCCTTGATGTTGGAGAGGTTACGAAGACCCAGAGAATAGGAGGCACATTTGATGGGACTATCCACGTATTAAGAACTTCTGGAGGGAAGTACTAAAAGAGATGAGAACTATAATGGGCTTCCCTATTCTAGAGAACATAGCAACAGTTTTACTGGGAGCAATCTTCTCCCATTTAAAATGCCAAACCGATTGGCATACCAAATCCTCATCACTCTGTATGGGGAGAGAAAGTCAGCTGGCACCTCATCCTCATGCATTTTTTGCAGCACCCTTGAGATGAGCAGACAGAAATGGAGAGAGCTTACAAAGAAAGTCCTAAGAGCACCTCAAGGTGAAGGCGTCCCTCAGAAATCTACCTGGTGGGAAGTACCAGATGCAGGAGCGAGGGCATTTTCCGTTAAGAACAATAGCAAACAAGTCTCTGTAGGGCATTCTAGTTGAGAGAAAGCTACACCGGTCACATTGCAGACGAGTTCTCATTTGCAATCTTCGTAGGTCAGGTGACTATCAGCAACCAACAGGTAAGCTGTCAGTAGGAAGAATCTAGCCAATTACCACAAGAGCTTGGCCTCCCAACACACGGTCCAAATAACTAACTCCTCCTAGTCTGCAGTTGACGTGGGTAGTGTGGTCCGAGAGAAATTGCAAGGCACAAGATGAAAAGGATAAACATCTTTCTGAGCTAGACTATATGCTCTCAGTTTTAATGTGGGGATGTTTGGCTGTTTTTCTGCTGGAGTCTAAAGGCCTCACATCGTTGCCTTCCCCAGATGGGTGCTCTGACCCTATGAGGAGGCATTTGCTTGGACAGTGAATGCAGAGAAGAGAAACAGCAATCTGCAGTGAGGATGGAAGAGCACATCCACTAGTTAAGATCCAGGAGTACTGAGCTGTAGGTCATCAGCAGAGCAGAGGGCCTACCCTGATGCCGGGACCATTGACATCTGATGCACCACTGGGGAGATCTTACTCAACCAGGAAGAGGGCACCAGGAGGGCAACAAGGTCATCCAGCACATAATACAGAGGACTTTCATAAGCGGAATGAGCACTGGAGCCAAAAAAACAGGAGACTATCTTTGTCTCTGAATTTGAATGAGTGATTTCTGCTGCCTAAAGAAGTACTCCAGATGGACAGTTCCAGGTGCACTAGAAGTGGCCTGAAACCAGCTTTGCAGAACTCGCCATTACCAGCTAATCACAAGAGCGTGGCTTCGAGCATCAAGATGGCGGTCGCACTCTAAGAATGCTCTGGACCCCTCCGTCATCTGCTCCTATCCATCAGCCATGGGGATGCCTATTCCCTCATAATTACATCTAACAGTGCCAGAGACTTGCCCTTCATGCTACCTGATCCTGAGGAAAGGCTAGGGCTCTGTCTGCCCGGCGTCCCGCGGTGCTCCTCTCCTTCCAACATGGTGGCCCGCGTGGGAATGGTGCTGCCATCCTGTTGAGCCCGGGGTGGGGTGGTCCGGGTCGGACTGCCGCGCTTTGGCCGGGATCGGAGATTAAATGTCCACATCACCACTTGCTTGTGAGGCTGCCTCTTGCCCAGTGATCCCCCTCCTGCCTTTTGACCCAAGATCGGGGCACACGGTGAAGCGGGTCCGTGAGGCCAGCCTGATCCTGGGGTAGTGTTGCCAGGCCTGAAGTCGGAGGCCCATCGGCCCCATGTGTGTTTGAACACGTATCTCCCCTGCTGGACCCAGAGACTGTAGCCTAAGGGGCGGGATCCCAGTGCAATGACGTCCAGCCTGGGCTTTGGGACCTTTACAACCTCTGCTCTTCGGGATGGCTTGCCCATGTGATGATGCCTGGCCCTGATGAGCCTCACCTGCTGAACACACCGGTGTCTGACCGGTCTGACGGCCGATCACAGCCCAGTGGAGGTGGGATCCTCTCCAGGTAAGCAGGTGTGTCTGCGTCAGTGCCCCCCTCACGAGCCCAACAGTCCCACACCCATGAACACAATTGTGGGAATATCTCCTCACTGGGATAGTGTCCCTTAGTGGCCCCCCTGAACTACCTCTGACACTGGGACAGTGCTGATGATGCTTGGGGTACGGACGGGCCCTGTGGCCTGAGGCCGAGCAACTGCGGTGAGAGACTGGGGCTATCACTGTGGGAGTGCCGGTACTGCAAGCCTGTTCTCCGATGACTTGGAGCCTTGCCAGGTCTGCCCACCCACGCCTCTAAAACTGTACAGGGTTCTATTGTTGGGGGGGGTCCAATCCCTGCAATCAGAGGTTACCTGCTTACCCCCCTGGCCTGGTAAGCAGTTACGCAGCTGACCTGACTGGACTGGACACAGCATACTTAAGGGACAGTGGGCCTGTACTCACTTGGATAGCCCGCCTCTGCTGACATGTGCGGCTGGTTTCCTAGCCACGCTGAGTGAGTCTACATCCGACCCTCCCCTTGCTTTGTCTCTGGGTGTTCGAGCCTGAAGTCTTCTGGTGCACCACACACTACAGCCCACCCAGAGGAGGGCACCATACTCACCCGCTCAGTTATTGTACTGGTTTCAACCCGGATCCCACAGTCAGTTCGCGTGCCAATGGCCACTTGATGCCCGACCCTGAGGACCTAGCTTGCCCACTTCAGTACCTACCATGCTCTCCTGTAGAAGAGATTGACCTGACCAGAGGCTCTGGCTCCCTGGATCCGGCTGCTCATGCTGTCGCATTCTCTCGACAAACGTGCTGGGTCCCTTCTGGAGGTCATTTGCGACACCTCAACCAATTGCCACCATGGGTAAAGACAAACCAAACAATAGAGCGGCATCCCAGGCCAGGATGGATCAATACACGACTCCGGGCCAAGCCAGGAGTGATGTCCTGGACAAAACGACATCACCAGAGGCTGACCTGGCTACAATCCTACAAGCCATTCACTCCTCCCAGTCTGCAGAGGAGACCAAAATCGGCGAAGTACATGTAGATGTTGCTCTTCTGCACTAAGACTTATGCAACGCCACAAGAAGAATCGCTGATGCCCACCTGTCCACGGTAGAGGATGATGTCATCAACTTAAAATTGAGGGTCTCCCGACTTCTTTCGCACACCGCTGAACTCCACTGACGCGTCGAAGACGCGGAAAACCACTCTCGACGTAACAATCTACGCTTTGTGGGTATCCCTGAATGCATGCAATATTCACATGCCGCAGAATTTCTCAAAACCTGGATTAAATCCTGGATGCCTCCAGACCAAATGTCTCTTTGATTTGCGATCGAGAGGGCACACAGAGCCCTGACATCCAGGCCACCTCCAGGGGCGCCGCATCGACCCATGATCACCCACATCTTAATTTTAAAAATAGAAACGCCATCCTGAGAGTGGCCGGCTCCCTCCCAGCCCTTAGATGCTGCAATGCCAGGGAGCTCATCTTTCCTGATTACACCAGAGAGGTGCAAATGCAGTGCCGTTCCTATGGTGGGGTAAAGCAAAAACATTCAACCATGCTCAACCTCTCCTATGGACTGCCATTCCCAGCCCGGCTTAGAGTTGTGTACACCAACAAGACATCATCATCAACCAACTTTATTTCGCACTTTATAAAATGCATAAAAGTACACATTTAAAAAGTTAGCATAAAAAAGGTACATTAAAATTAAGCGGGCAATAGGTTCAAGATTAGGGGCAGTACCAAGCCTGCAGTAATACCCTTTACATAAAAGGTTGAATCAGAAAGTACAATCATGAATATTAAAAGAGACAAATACATCAATAAAAAGTGCATATGTGGGGCGCGAGATCTGCAAGATCCTCTCCATGGAATAGACTATTCTCTGCCCCCACTCTGGTGCAAGATCTCTCTACACAACCATGGGGTCTTTATGAGTGTTGTCCTGGAAGGTTAATAGGTTACTGGACAGCGTGAAGCCCTCTGGAGTCCTAAGATGCACACACCACTTCCTTCCGAATGCCTTGCAGCTTCCGGAAACTCACCTATTGGGAAATCACTGTTCTTTCCTGGCACGCCAAGGCAATGACAGGGTCTATCAATCTGGCGATACCCAAGGCTCCCGAGGAGTAGCGATCTTGCTCCAACGCTCCCTCCCCACCAATGTCACACATGAAACAAGTGACCCTCAGGGTCACTTCCTTGACATCACTGGTGCGGTTAAGGGACAATTTGTTAACTTCAAGTGTGCCTATGGGCCCCCACAGTCCTAGATGCCCTCCTCAGGGACCTAGCCAGTGTCACGGCCCTCTGGCCCACATACGTCCATCCATTATGCCTATTCCTCCATACCAAGTATCAGTGTATATGTACAAACATGGACTGACAAGTATAAGTGTGTATGTACAAACGTTATGTTAATGATCATGCTGTGTATCGCAATCCTGGTTATTAGACTTGAGTTTACACTTATTCCAGATAGTGCTATATGTGACAAGAAGCTTGAGTGTTTAAGGTAGAAGCTGGATTGTAGGCTGTACTGCACTCATTTAATATGGTGCTGCAATTTTTGCCTTCCTTAGTAACTATGTCCTTTCTTAGTTTTCAGTGTTCTCAATGGTGGCCGCCATCTTGGTTAAGACCGCTATAAAAGCTGCCAAGCCCAGCTGCCGAGTGCGGATTATTCAGTGTCTTGCCGGAGACCTTCAGAGCAGCTGAGAGTTACAGGGTCATCCGAATCGGCCTCCTGATATCGGTAGGTCTTTGGTCCTCGAACTCCTAAGCAGGTAGGGCGACACCTGATTCTTGTTTCACGGGGGTAGTTTTCAGTACGCGACCGAGTGCAGGAACTCAGTCAGATTTCACCGCTCCGTGGGAGCAGCCCCTGGGCAGTTGGAATGTTGCTCGGAGAAGGGCGATTCAGTGGCAGCTCACGATAAGACTTGTGTGATTGGTATAATTCAGCCCTTGCTGAGCTTAACGAATTGAATAGATTATGACTTTGCTGTGCATAAAAAATCCAAAGAGGCAAGACTGTGTTTACAGCCAACGAACTGTGCATAACTAAGCGCACAAATCATTCAGAAACTGTTAAGACATTCCAATTGATGGGTGTAAGCGTTCACATCCTCAGACAGGACTCACTTTGGTGAAAAACCCTATGTTGATTTAAAGGGCTCACATCCTGTGAAATACTGAGTGAAAGAATCAGTGGTGAATATAGAAAGATTGAGATACTGACACTGAGGGCCTAAAAGGTAGAAGATAATAAAAGATATAACAGGCCAAAAGAGAACCAGGGATCTAGGTGGTAAGGATCCCAAATTCTCAGAGTACTACATGTGTATCCAGAACTTGTGTGAATATTGAACAAGTTCTAAGAGTGTTCAGACTAAACCCACATTCCTTCCTTACAGGTAATTATTGCTTATATATCACATGATATGTTTGCATATCTCTGGAGAAATATAACAGCAGCGCTAACGGAGTTCAACGTTTTGTTCCAGATCTCACTCCACAGTGTACCCTCCCTAATTCCCTTCCCCCCTGTTTGGCCACTCTGATCCTCTGTGCAATTAAGCATGAGTCACAGCTGCGGAAGGTGGGCTTCTTGGGGGTACTGCTCCTGAGGAAGTAGCAGATTCTGACAGCTAGGGTTCTGTTGGCCCTTCCAAGCAGACTGTCGGTTATCGGGGGAGATTTCAATGCAGTCCCCGCACCGGACACAGATCCAATGGGCATTCACTCTGCTTGCCGTTGGTCCGGTGCCTGTCTCTGGGACTGGACCTCTGCCCTTGACGTATGGGGGGTATTGAACCCCCATCAACGTCCTTACACCCACACCTCAGCCGTGGACAATACCCACTCCTGCATTGATTTTGTATTCTTGTCCGCTCCCAACTGCTGCAAGATGGCCCAGATCCAGATCCTTCCATGTAGAATATCTGACCACTCCCCTCTCCTCCTGCACCTCGGTTTCCCTACAGGTGACTCACGCCCTATCTGGTGGCTCAATGCTTGGTACCTCCAGTAGGAAACCTATACGCAGGCGCTGAAGGGTGAGTAGAAAGCATACTTCCAAGCCAACGAGGGCTAAGTCAGATCTGTTGGTACCTTATGGGCCTGCCAATAAGGAGACTATGAGGGGGTTCGCCAGAACGAGCACGCTCCCAGCATCCAACTCAACAGAGGTGCTCCTTACCGCCTACCCACAGGGATACACCCTTTGGCAACTAGATTTAGTGTGTGAAGAAATTCGCCTTTTGTCACTGGAAACTGTGAAGGAGATATGGCTCGTCTCAGCGGCCAGGGTCTACGGGTGAAAGGACAAGAACAGCAAATTGCTTTACTGGATTGCCTCCCGCCCACTGGAGAACAGGATAATTCCTAAAATCATGGACAAGCACGGCAACACTCACCAGCCCCTTCGTGACATTGCCCAAACATTTGCGGACTACTATAGCTGCCTGTACACGGTGATCCCAAGACCGGAAGCTGAAGCAGATCCTCACAAAGTACCCGTCTCCCTGCTTGTCGCGTTCGGAGGCGCAGCTGCTGGACGAACGAATATCTGCTGAAGAGGTGGGATCAGCTATTTCTACAATGGCCTCCAGAAAGACCCTTGGCCCTGACGGGCTTCCCACAGAATACTATTCCACCTTCCATGAAATCCTGACTCACCGCCTCCTATCGCTATATGAAGATGTGGCAAAGGCTGGTACCTTCCCACCTGAGATAGATAACGTTACCATCTTGATAATCCCGAAGACAGAACCCCCATTGACATCCTGCACCGACTATCGTCTGATCTCCTTATCAATGATGAGGTAAACCTTTTTGTCACAATCGCCACCGCTAGCCTCAAGCGAGTACTCCGCACACTTCTACATCCTGACCAATGTGGTTTCATGCCAGCCAGGAGTACACGGCACTGCCTCCGCCAACTCTATGTTGCCCTGACTCATCGTCACCTGCTTCCATCCTGATTAGCTCTGCTTCTCATTGACTTCCAGAAAGCATTTGACACGGTGGACTGGACTTACCTGGAGCACGTGTTGCTGAGGGCCCGGTTCAGACCCCGCTTTTGTGGTTTTGTCCGTGCCCTATATTCTACACCCTCCAGCCGTATCCAGATCAATGACGTAATTTCTGAGCTCTTCCCTATCAGACGCAGGACTCAGCAAGGTTGCCCCTGGTCTCCCTTCCTTTTAGCCTTAGTGATCGAACCGCTCACGCATCTCTCCCTCTGTGATGCCCAGGTTAGAGGATGACGATGGGACGAGGGTTAGGAGGACCGCATCGCGCTGTACACTAATGATGTCCTCTTTCCAGCAGATCCGCCACTGAGTGGACCCCAGTGCCATCAAATTTTCCAGCTTTTCAGGGAAGCGTCGGGCCTTCACATCAACCCAGCCAAATCGGTCTTGATGCCCCTAGGTCCAACTCGGGACTGTGTGGCCTGGCAGACTGGCATACCTGTGCGCCTTCTCAGCTTCAAGTATTTGGGTGGCACTCCACCCGGAGTTGACCTGGACTCTTAACCTCAGAACCTTGATGCAAAAATTGTAAAGGACCTCAACAAATGGCAATCTCTCCCGCTGAATGTGATGGACCGAATTGCCCTTGGCACGACGATATTATTGCCAAGGTTCCTCTACGTCTTTCAGAACCTTCCTATAGCCTTGTCTCGACATTGGTTCTGGGAGGTGGACTTGGTGGCGTTATCGTTCCTCTGACATAACTTCAGGCCCCGCCTCGCCCCGAGTAATTGTAAATGCACCCCGTAAGATGGGAGGGGGGGGAGGGGTTATGCCCAACCTTTACTATTTAGCCTTCCTACTTTTGGTGATTAACGATTGGCTTAGTGAGGGTTGGTCTGATCCTGCCTACCAATTGGAATTGGAATCTTTAGGATTTCCACGGATTATGGTCATGGTTTAGGAAGGAATCCCCAGTCCCTGCCGCTCTACACATGGTGACCCAGGTGGTCCTTTTCGCTTGGAGGGCCGCGCTCCGATTGACTAAATGGGACATCAAGCTTACGCTTCAGACACCCCCCCTCCCCCCGTGGCACATCACATGGCTGCGTGATGTGTCGGTGCTGGAGGGCTTTAAGAAATAGGACATCATTGGTATAACGCAACTCGGTGACGTGTGGTCTGGAGCTCATATAAGCTCTTTCTTGGAACTCGAGGAAACATATGCACTCACCTCTTCACAATTCTACAAATATTTGTAGCTGCAACATGCACTTTAAACTCAAATGTCACCGAACGCCTCTCCTCCTGAATTTAGTCCTCTGGAAGGTAAACTTCAAAAGGGGCCCCTTAGGAAAGGGAGGAATCTTTCAGATCTATCGTACCCTTGTCGTTAATGCCTCTCGTACATTAGACCACCTTAGAGCCTGCTGGGAGGGTTGGTTGGGTCCCATCGACTATGTCGACTGGCGAGATGCCATGATGGCTCCTAGAGTTATCATGATATCGTCCAGGCTCCGCCTGATTCAGACCTACTATCTTTATTGCGCTTATCTCACTCCTGACAGATTACACTGGGTGGGCCTTCTTCTGTATCACACCTGTCCCCGCTGCTCTCATGCTCCTGTCGACTTTTACCACATGGTGTGGTTGTGTCCGGCGATTCAGAGTTACTGGACTGGTATAACGCGGGAACAGACTGATGGGTTGGGAGGTGCAACTCTCACTGCTTGGGGTCCTGGAGGGATCTGGGGGCTCGAGGGCAGACCAGGTGTTCTTAGAAAGAGCCACAAAGGTGGCAAAGTAGGACATAGCAGCTCGATGGAAGGCTTCTGCTACCCATACGATAAGGCGATGAAAAAGAGGTGTGGATTGGTGTGCACAAGAGAGGCCTGTGTACAAAGCTAGGGGTTGCCCAGCGAAGCATGGGCGCATCTGTGGGAAGTGGTTGGGGAAACTGGTATGGAGTTTTTGTATCATTCTACTGCTTGTTTGTGTCTCCTCTTTGGATACTCGCCCAACAGTGCTTTATACTTTTGTCTTCTGGTATAATTAATATGCACTGTCTTGTGTCTTCTGAGTGCGTTTTCACTCTGCAAAACTCAATAAAATTGGTTATAAAAAAAAACCAGCCAATCATTAAAGTATGGAAATACATGGACAGCCAATAAACTCAGGGAGGCTAACACCACCACCAGCACCATTGTGAAAATTTGCTTAGCAATGGCAGGGCCAAATGGCAACACTGTGAATTGATAATGATGGGACACGACTGTGAAGAGAAGATAACCCCTGTGAGCCGGAAGGACTGCATTGTAAAAATACGCAGCCTGGGGATCTAGAACACCAATCAGTAATGCGTGTTCAAGGCAAAAAGGACAATATTCAGAGACAGCATCATGAACTTGTCCTGGAGGACAAAAAGGTTCAGAAGCCTCCTCTTTGCCTTGAACAAATAATTGTGATTTTCCAGCTGCTGAGGCAGCGGAAGAGGCGTGATAGAGCTGCTGATTACCCTTACATCTGCCCTTACTACAAAAAGAGCAGAAGTACTGTTGTAGAGTATGCCCATTTGTGAAGATTGTCTCTGCAGGGAAAGCTGGGTTCTTGAGATGTCATAAAAATGGCAGTTACTGCTGGTGAAACTATTTAGTTGGAGTGGCCAGGCCGTGGAGTGTGCCGTAGTGTGGCACTTCTTAAATTGCTCCGTGTAGGAGTCAACTTTTTCATCAAAGAATCTTTAATCTATTATGGGGTGATAAACCAGCGAGAATTGCGCAACAAAAACTGGTTCGGGGCTGGTATGATGGAGGTATTGCGCTGCCAGACATAAGATGATATTATTGGGCGTCACAGCTGATAGCCATCAACCACTACATTTACCAAACGCCCGAAGACCCGGCATATCAAATGGATAGATATGTATTGGGAAAGAAGGGACTCATGAGGGCCCTCTACACTACACCACGCCACCTAACCCTAACGGGTCCGACCAAAATGACGGTCCAGCTCTGGCACGTGGTCCAAAAACAGATGGGCTGGGAAAATAAGATTACGCAGTACACGCCGCTTTGGGATGCAGAAATACTAGGAACAATGGGCAGATACCAAGGCTTTGATAAATGGGATCTCGTAGGAATATCTAGGGTGGGGGACCTATGGACAAGGGGGGGGGGAGGGGGGGGAGTGCGATCATTTGAGCTCCTGCAAAAGGAATATTATCTTTCCACTAAAGAAACGTTCCGTTATATGCAGATAAAACACGCGCTACAGGCAGCGATCCCCAAAGATACGACCCTCCCGGAGTCCTCTCTTTTGGAAGACAGAATCCTGATAGACCACATGAAAAAGAAAGCCATATCCCTAACATACCAAAAATTGATAAATAACTCCCCAGATCCACTCACCACTCTCAAAGAAAAATGGGAGGGAGACATCGGAGAGATAGACGAAGAGGACTGGCGGGATGCCCTGTCGTCCCCAAAGGAAGTGGCCATATCCAGTAAGTTCAGGCTAATACAACTAAAAATTCTTCACAGAATTTACTATTCAAAAACCCGTTTTGCTAAAATGGGCAGAATAGAGGAGACTACTTGTGGAAGAGGGTGTGGGATGGAGGGGACATATTACCACACAGTTTGGGAATGCCCCCAGATACAACACTGCTGGGTGGCCCTAATCCAGAAAATGTCCGAAGTAGTGAAGACGACCCTGACCCCCGACCCAGGGTGGCGTCTCCTTAAAATATGGAAGCTAACTGACCTTAGCGAAAGGGGGAGAACCTGGGTTACACTGGGACTCACAATCACAAAGCGCAACATCGCCCAACACTGGGGGGGACAGGTCGCACCCTGCTTGCGGGAGTGGGAGGAAGATCTAGATTGGTGCATGGTGGCCGAAAAAACGGAATACACAAGCAGAGGATGCCCCAAAAAGTGGGAACAGATTTGGGGCATGTGGAACACTTATCGGGGGAACCGGTGTGCAATTCCTGTCGGGGGAGGCAACTCGGGAGAGGCGACCAAATGGAAGATTCCCCATAGTAATGGGAAGAAATGATAGTAGATGTGGGCTAGGGAAGCAAGACGTTGAGGGGAAAAAGGACTCTTGCCGGTGACTGTGAGACTGCAATGTATAATGGTGATGTAATTACTGCTTGGCTTACATGGTAATTGTTATTTTAACCTGTCATGTTCAATAAAAAGATTTAAAAAAAAAAAAAAAAAAAAAAAGAATCTTTCATCATCAAATGTCATATCTACCAAGACAGTGTTGAGGTCTTCAAAAATCCTATAAATTGCATCCTGGCACGCTTGCACAAGATCACTGCAATCACTGTAGAGCAGGATATTATGTCAGCCATGTCTTGTCAATATTTCAGAATTTACTGCAAAGAATTAAGGCCGTCCAGAACTTTAGAGAACTGGAATTGTACACTGCCCAGGAGGCTAAGGTAGCTAGTTTTGTCATTTCCCATAAGGTATTAACATGAAGGGCAATAGGGAAGGCAGTAGAGCTAAGATTTGCCAAGGCCTTTTTTCGAGAAGGGTGGGCTGACAAGAGTTTCTGGTTACATGGTGCAGAGCCTATGGCAGCGGGCAATCTGTCCAATGACAGTCCGGGCCCAAGAAGGACTTTTCCCTTGCAACAAGCACTGGCTCTAGCAAGGCTGCAGTGAAGGGCAGAAGAAATTCTGTAGCAGCAGAAGACAGCTGTAGGATTTTACTGAGTTTGTTCATTATGGAAGGGGCAACTCCCTTGCCTCCACTGCTTTACATACAATGGCTATGAATGAACAAGCTTCCTATGAGGGTGGGCCAAAGGAAAGGGAATATCTTTCTGGAAACGTATCAAGGCCACTAGCATTTTGCAGGTCCAAAAAAAGCCAAGCACAGGTATGATAAGCTGGGAGATGGTTATCAGCCTCCAAATCATCTCCTTCTGTGCGCAAGATATCAAGTGCATTTGAATCTAAGCCAAAGAGTTCTTTCGTATGCATGCAAATCTTTGGAACCCCGTGAGAGGCTGGTCCTCAAAGGATATTTTGGCCTTTTTTTAGCCAACTTGCATTACATTACAGAGTACTTACTATAGCATGCAACTCACTCCCGTAGGAGCATCTCAGCGTTTAGCGCAGCGGGCAAAGGAATCATCACTGTCTGAGGCTTAGAGAGCAGCATTGAACATCCATGTTTTTAAACATCTTTTTCGATTTGGCGTGCTCTGCAAAGGAGCGGATGGAAAGGGGCAGTTTATTCCAGTAAAATGGAGTTAGATAAGAAAACGATCTGCCACCTTGTCTAGCACTGTGGATTTGTGGGATCTTTAGCTAGCCCATACAAGAAGATCTCAGCAATCTGAAAGACTGATAGAAATGAAGTTTAGAGTGTAAGTAAGTAGGCAAGGCCTTGTTACGGGCCTTCTGAGTCAAGCAACATATTCTTCAAAACTATCTTTTTTCTAATGGACAGTCAATGAAGGTCCCTTAGGATTGGAGCAACAGACATGCGATGAGGCAAGGTGCAGATTAACCGCGCTGCTGTGTTTTGCACGACTTGAAGTTTCGACAACAAAGTGTCGCTGGCAGCCCCTAATCGTGCGTTCCCGTAATGGAGAGGACTAGTAATAAGGGCCTGGACCAGTCTCTTTCTATATGTGGGAGGGAGCCACAGGAAGGGTTCCCTCAGAAGCCGCAGGGTGTCGTAACAGGTATCAAAAGTAGATTCAATATGAGACCTCATAGAAAGGGTTTAGTCTATTTTAACACCCAGATTTTCCATCACCTGTTTGGAGACAGAAGCTTGGCCAAGCTCAGATGGCCACCAATTGGCTGACCAGATTTCCTGTGCCTTGCCTAAAAGCACAATCTTCGTTTTATCTTCATTTAACTGGCGACAGTTAGTCAGTCTTCCAAGCCGCGATCTCCCTCATACAATGAGCAAAATGAGATTGAACTTTTCTTGGATCGGTCCCGAAGGAAATGAGTAATTGGATATCATCCGAGAACAATACGGTCTCAAATCCATAAGCTCTTACTATCTGTGCCAGAGGTGCTACGTAAATGTTGAATAAGGTAGGGCTCAAGCAGGTACCCGGTGGTAATACTTTACTAATTCTCATTGTTCTAGATTGGAAGGAGTCTAAGCTGAATTCTAGGTTCTATTATCAAGAAAATCACTAAGCCAACGCAAGAAATTGCAGCAAATCCCTTCCTCAAATAATCTATGAATAAGGAGGCAATGAGAGACTGTTTCAAAGGCCACCGACAAGTCAAGCAATCCCAGCGTAATCGGGGTCCCTGAATCCAAAGATAATCTGTCAGAGACCGCCACTGGAGCAGTCTGCGTGCTATGTGATGCTCAAACCTAGATTAAGAAGAGTCCAGAATCTTGTGTTCTTCTAGAAAGACCATCAATTGAGAGTTAACATAAATCTCTAGAATTTTAGCAAGCAATGATACCAAGGAGATCGGGCGATAATTAGAGAGGATCACTGGATTGGCAGAGGGCTTCTTAAGAATGGGCGTGTCTTGGGGGCACTTCCATTTCACCAGAAGTTTAGCTGAGGTTAAGGAGAGATTAAACAGTGCCATAACATCTGGTGCAATATCGTTGGCAAGACTAGCAGTTATCCAAGGAGGACATGGGTCAAGAAGGGAACCAGATTATCTATAGGTAACATCCTCTGCACCTGTTCCAAAGAGCATAACTCAAAGTTGCTCAGGGTATTATTGGTATTTGTAGGGCATTGATTAATAGGATGTTCTCTCACTTGAAATTCCGGAGCAGTTGGAAAATTCTTGTAAATAAGATTTTGTCTTCAAAGAAATCAGCCACAGAATCGCATAGTTTTTGTGAGGCCAGGATAGTATGAGAACAGGCTCGTGGTTTTATAAAACTATTCAGGGTTTTGTAAAGTGCCTTAACAGAATGCTCGCCTGATCAATAGTACCCAATAGATACTCTTTGCGGGCTATCCTGAGCTGTTTATGATAGATTTTCAATATTAATCTGTGTGCTTCTTTATCGGCCAGAGATTTAGTGGTCCCGCCATCCCCTTCCAAGACGTTTGCATTTGAGTTTTGACTCTTGCAGATGTTCATTATACCAGGGAGCATGACCTTTTGCTAACATGGATGAAACTTTTTTAACAGGGGCGATCTGGTCGAAAACCCTCAAGAGGGAACTATGATATGCATCCAGAGCAGAATCAATGTAGTCACGGGACGAGATTGAAATGGGTCTATATAGATCAGAAAAAGGGGCAAAAGCGACAGCCGTCTAGGCGTGGCTAGGTTTGATAGGTATTGTGCCAGACTTAAAGGGTATATTTTTGCAAGGAATCCAAAATTGAATTAGGCGGTGGTCAGTCCAAATCATAGGAAGGGGAGGCTTACATGTTACTTCCCCAGAATTAATAACAATAAGGTCGAGGGTGTGCCCGGCCCTGGGTGTAGGTCCTAACACTATTTGTGTGAGTCCTAACATTTTCAGGTCTGCTAAAACTTGAGACACATCGCCATTCTCCTTATTTCCCCGTGAAAATTAAAATCACCTAGGTGGAAAAAGTTTTTTGTGGCCAGAATATGTGGTGCAATACAGTCAATTAAAGACGGACTAAAGTGTTTCTTCGTAGCGGGGGAGGCGATATACAAGTGCTCCCCTCCAAGAATCAGTAGCCGAAATTGCAATTTGGAAAAAATATAACCCTACCCAGCCAGTTATTAAAGTAACAATTAGTTCAACATGGAGAGAGTCCTGTAATGCAATAGCCACCCCTACACCAGGGCTACCCTCTCTATTGAGTTTAAGCAATGAACAGTGATCTGATATATCTAAAGGGATATATGGAAAAACAGTTGCATTTAACCAAGTCTCCATAAAGAAGCAAAAGTTTAGGAGACAGGAAGGAGATAAGATCCAAGATTTTTGTTGCATGTTAAGCCAGAGACCTGACATTACAATAAAGCCCCATAATTCCCTTGGCAAAGTGCTTAATGGCCAGGGGAGAGGTCCTGGAGCTTAAAAAGGGGACCTTCAGGTGCGGCCCATCTGCTAGGGACGTTGTATCATTAGTTTTAACATCTGACATGGGGCAACTAAAACTTCAATAGTTGCATGAGGTGGGACCCTCTAAGAAGGGGATGTGCTGCTCACAACATCAAATAGATTTTTAGAATTCTTAAGATTCGAACAATGTGGTGGAGTTCGGAGGAAGAATATTTCAGGGTCATAGGGCTTACCATAATGCCAAAGATAAGAACGTGAGCAGGGTTCCTGGCGTCTGGTGTCGTCCAGGTGCGGACAGGCGCAGAAGGACTTGCCTTTGGTGCGCCCGCTGAGTGTGTCCACGCTCCGCTTTCCCTTAAATAGTATCCTAGGAGGCATTCGTCAACTAGACCGCCGAACTACCCAAAATGGCACCTGAAGGAACTCCCCAATTTTCGAGGCCTGAGATGGCACTAATTTTTGGTCAGCGAGTTGCACCGGGGACAACATAAAAAACGTAATTTCAGGTGCCCAATTCTTGGACATAGGTGGCTTCCAAAGTTGCCTTTCAAATGCATAAAGGCACAGTTCGCACGTCGAGGGATCGTGATAGGACCACAGATGCCACATACGGATGTGAGAGTTAGATGGGACATCTGATTATGACAACCCCATCTTCAACAGCTTGAGAGATGACATTGGACCTTGTGTTCTGAACAAGTGTGGTTGGAAATTTAAAGAATTTGGTAAAACCCAAATGAGAGCTCTGGACCCGTTTAGGTATGGTGCAGAAAAACAGGAACAGACACCGGTGCATCACGATGGGTCGTATATAGGCTAGTGTTGTCATTACATGGGCAGGCAGAGCAGTTACAGGAGTTGTGTGGCACCTTTGGGTAGTAGTGGACAGATTAATGCTAGAAGAAAATGGTTCCAGGTCCAGTCTTGCACCCCGGGATATTCAAAAGCTGAGAAATATATATCAGAAATGCAAGCCAGTACTTTGGCAATGATTGTTCATATTTCATGGTCAGTCCCACTAAATACAGTCTTCATACTCTGCCCCTGCAAAGACACAATGTTTTAAAGAAAACGAAAAGCCCAAAAAACTCTGACAAATATGGCATCGGCATGTCCTTAGAGTTTTGAAACGCAGCAATCAGCCTTTGCCAACACATGCCGCAGTACCTAAAGATTTGCTAGAGGTTACACCAGCAGTTTGGAGTACCCCTGCCGATGCTACAGGCCCCTCGAGGCAGACACGTCCTTTCTTTTCTGTAGTAGGCTACGGTTCGTCAGGCTGTTACTAGAGAAGCCATAGGATTTCCCTAGAGGTCCCTCAATTGACGTTTTGTTTGAACGAAAAAAAATGGCAAATAAAATCTTGACTTTGATTTTGTTTTCAGCATATTAGATCATAGAGAGGGTGTGGCATATACCTTTGTCTATTCACTTTCCCAAGTCTAAAAATAAATTATGTCCTAAATAAATATGCCAATGCTGGGTTATGATGGTCATAGTCATTATTAAGGCTTTCAAACAACTCTTGTATGTTCAGGAAGAAGTTACCCTCATAATGCTTGGTATTACCAGCCACTTGTGGAAAAAATCCATCTATTCAATATTTAGAGCAGCTCTTTAAGAGTTTTCCAGAAGGTACACGAGCAAGGAAGTAATCTGTGTGTACAGTCAGGAAAGGAAAGACTGTGCAAAGGCAAAGTGGCGGGAAACATAGAGGCAATGACAGAAGTAACAGAAAACACAAGGGAGAGGATGCAGATGGAGGCGAGGACAGGAAGGAGAAGGGCACTGCGGAGAGGGAAAATGAAAGCAATAAATGCCAGAAATGGGCAACATGAGGAGAGAATAGGAACACAATAATGGGATCAAGAAAGGACAGGGAACAAGAAAGGTGGGGATGATTGGGAATGAGGGAGACAGGTTGTGTAGAACAACTTTTTGAAGCTTTTCAAAAAACCTAATAGTAGCAGCAATGGCACAATACAACATTCCGCAAAATGCTACAGGGTTGATGGACAGCCCATCAAAGCAAAGGTAAATGATAAAAAACACAAGAACCAATGTCTGAAGGGGACGGACTCAAAGTCCACTGTCTCTCTGTTCTTCTTATTAATATTGGACTTTTAAAAGTATTCAAGACATACATTCTCCCAGACAGCTAAGGTTGCCTGTGACAAGATGTAACAACAGACAGGAGGTTAAAAACAAAGTAATGAGAAAGCGAACAATCATTTATTAACCCGTTGCGTGCGTCCGTCGGCCAACGGCCGTCGCGAGCACTACCTCTGTAGTGCTGCGAACGTCCGTTGGCCGACGCGGCCCCGCCCACTCCGCTAAACCGCCGCACCGCGGCGGAATTGCCGCCGCGGTTAAGCGGTTAAGTATTGGCAGGAACCGATGTCATGGAGTATGCACAATGCCAACATGTAAACGAGGTCCTGAATCTGTTAAAGACTTGATGCAATCAGTCAACTTGAGAGATGCTTACAGTAAAGTGCTCTTGTACTCCTGAGATGGTAAAAATTGCATATATTAGCAGGGCCCATTGTAGTGACTATCAGTATGTTCTCCACAATTATGCTAGTTTTCGGATCCCTTCTTCCTTTGAAGGAACCTCTAGTACACCAAATTGGGTGTATGTGGCAACATAGCCCTGTATTTCCAACTGAGCAGCTTTCCCCAGTAGGTGTTATTCTTTCTAGATGACAATCACAGGTGTCGCTCCAAATTTCACTCCCAAATTGCATTTCCACCATCTAGCTGCCACATCTGCAGACATCGGGTAAACTTTGCAGTATTCTTCAATAAAATAAAATTTAATTGAAGTCAAACAAAAAAATAGGATGATGGGTGAATATATTTTGTCTCACTATCGTCCAACAATAAACTCTTTGATTGCTGGATCTGGCCAGCAAATCATAAAGATTAATCCTTCATGCATTACTACTAACAACCAACAACAGTAAAATCAGGGTGCACTCTTACCTAGTAGAGTTAGGCTGCGTTGTTTGGAATTGATGCATGTCAATTGAAGAAGATAAAACTCCACCCCTTTTGATAAAGTTCGTCTTTATGTACCAATGCCATGTGATGCTTGAAAAATTTCAAATATGCTTAAAAACAGCTTACTATCCTTAAACTCCAGTGGCAAACGACAGGTATTCTGAGAAGACAACTTTGCCATCCGTTGGTTTCAGTAGTATATGAAAAAATTTACTAGCCTTTGCTTAATGAAAGATTTCTTTAGACATCTTCAAGTGAGGCCTGGGCAACAGATAAGGGAGTACAAGCGAGCAGGCCGAGCAGAGCAAATCACTTTCTATCCGCCGCCCAGTGAAAGCTTCCCTGGAACCATCAAAGGGTTTCCTGCATATAAGCTAAAACTGTTTAGGCAGGTGCAGCCCATGCAGGTAAGAGCGGTGGGCCGGGTGGGGGAGGGGGCTCACCCAGCCCCACCGCTCTTACGTGCACAGGCCGCGGCTGTGTTTAGGTTGGAACAGGATACCCTAAGAAAAGGCTATCGCAGTGCCAATTTTAAAGTCCAGAACATTTGAATAAGTTCTTTGGAAGTTGTCTGTCAACATTCACTTTTAAGTCTTTTTAAAGCTATATGCTGCTAAATATCATTTGTACATCTAATCACTCTGTTCACATGATCTGCCTACAAATAAAGTGCTAAGACACTTTATTGGTCTGTGCCTCTCCATCATGAAAAGTTAGATATTGCAATGTAGAAGCCTATTCAACGCTATTTAAATTCAAAACATGTTTATAGATACTTACAATTCTTTCGGAACTGGAAAGCTCAAGATTCACACATCCTGCCGCCATCGAAGCGCAGTTACTGTAAAAATGAATAACTTCTTCAAAATGAATGAATCACAGTTAACACTGAAAAAATGCACCAATATCCGCCTGGACACGCCCATGTCAGGAAGTTCCTTCAGATGAGAGCCATACAATTGACTTCAGAACAGAGGGGCCTTTGTTGGCGGCATCTCGAGGATCTGTTCACACTAGAGCCAGACTTTTCAGTTGTTTTACACTTCTATTTGGCAACCCAGAGGTGTCTGTTGTTCTCAAGTTATACTAAATGCGATACTTCGTGGATACTGTGTAATAGGCTGGTTCTCAGCATACAGTCATTAGTCTTTCACAAACTTCTTTGCCCAATACACACGCACACTTCAGAATATTTTTTGACAAAATACAGATTATTCGTTCAATACCGTGTGCCGTGTGGTTTTGTGTATAATTTCTTAAGTTGTAAAATCCACAAGCAAACAAAAAACAAAGTTTCACTTTGTGATTAAGGCACTAAATCAGATTTCTTACTTACTGAGAAATTAGTAGCACTTATAACAGAAAGGCTGTACGAAGTCACAACTGAGCTTGAGCAGTTTTAGGGCGAGGATCAGCCACACTTGAATGTTCCTATCCAATTAGTGACCCCCTGTGTTCAGGATGTTGCGGAAAAAAGGATAAGTGCTCTGCATACTAATGGACGCGCCTTGTTATGGAAACTGTTTACTGGGTCAACAGTGAATGCCTCTTATTCCTTCACCAACAATTCTTTCCCTGCATGATGCATTTGGACTGTACTGTACGTCCTGGACATGTGTTTCAACATTAGCTTTTGAGACTACTACATAAAGATAAAGGTGATGCTTAATGATTTAGGAGGTGAGACATTTACAGATATTAGAATGCACTACGTTTAGGCACACACTATCTATGGCATATGCACGTTATTCACACTTTCTTGGGTAGTGAAGGCGGTGTAGGATTGGTGTTTTATGGGCAGGTCTTTTCAAATTCAGAAGACGGTACCTGCAATGGCAACACAACTAGGAAAGAGTAGCAAAAGTGTGGGTCAAGTTCTGGTCTACAGTAGGATGTTGCAGAGAAGAGAACCAAGTGGTTCGAACAATGTGAACCTGAAGGGAAATCATGAGGAATCTGGGTACAAGGGGATGAAGGCTGGACGTACGGAAGGGACAAGCTGGGGTATGGCACTTGAACCGCTGGCAGAATATTGGAAGGGCCAGGCTGTGTTTAGTTTTGAATACCAGGGTGAGAGTTTTGTACTGTTAGTCAGACAGCTAATCAGCTTCGTTTCGGAGAGAGGCAGGTGGGAACGGTACTATCCTCATAGCGAAACTAATGATCCGGTCATGAAGGAAGTCCTAGAAGTAGGGGGTGTAATAGTTCGCAAAACACACAAGATGATGGACGGAATGCTGCACATTGGCAAACATTCACCCCTAGTCACAGATCTGGGTTTAATCCATCGTTATTTTGCTTCACCACGCCACCCCAGTTCAGACATAGCCATATGCAAATCAGTCTTGACCCTGTGCCTCATGGGAACAGTCCAGACCGAACTGCCAAGCCATGTCTTCCTGGACCGGAATCAAGCATCCTAGGACCGGTTTCAGGCTATCAGCTTTCATCAGCCAGGATAGCTTGACTCCAGTGGCGTAGTGAGCACGGGACCCACGTCTGGGCATACCCTTCCCACTTGGGGCGAAATGCAAAACACACAAGATGATGGACGGAATGCTGCACATTGGCAAACATTCACCCCCAGTCACAGATCTGGGTTTAATCCATCGTTATTTTGCTTCACCACGCCACCCCAGTTCAGACATAGCCATATGCAAATCAGTCTTGACCCTGTGCCTCACGGGAACAGTCCAGACCGAACTGCCAAGCCATGTCTTCCCTGGACCGGAATCAAGCATCCTAGGACCGGTTTCAGGCTATCAGCCTTCATCAGCCAGGATAGCTTGACTCCAGTGGCGTAGTGAGCACGGGACCCACGTCTGGGCATACACTTCCCACTTGGGGCGAAATGCAAAACACACAAGATGATGGACGGAATACTGCACATTGGCAAACATTCACCCCCAGTCACAGATCTGGGTTTAATCCATCGTTATTTTGCTTCACCACGCCACCCCAGTTCAGACATAGCCATATGCAAATCAGTCTTGACCCTGTGCCTCATGGGAACAGTCCAGACCGAACTGCCAAGCCATGTCTTCCCTGGACCGGAATCAAGCATCCTAGGACCGGTTTCAGGCTATCAGCCTTCATCAGCCAGGATAGCTTGACTCCAGTGGCGTAGTGAGCACGGGACCCACGCCTGGGCATACCCTTCCCACTTGGGGCGAAATGCAAAACACACAAGGTGATGGACGGAATGCTGCACATTGGCAAACATTCACCCCCAGTCACAGATCTGGGTTTAATCCATCGTTATTTTGCTTCACCACGCCACCCCAGTTCAGACATAGCCATATGCAAATCAGTCTTGACCCTGTGCCTCATGGGAACAGTCCAGACCGAACTGCCAAGCCATGTCTTCCCTGGACCGGAATCAAGCATCCTAGGACCGGTTTCAGGCTATCAGCCGGCAGTCCGGCCTGCTATTGACCAGTATTATAATAATGACTATGGCACTTAGAAAGGAAGGTGCTCATTAAATTATCTTAATATTTAGCATCTATAACAGATTGGTGGTGGATGTCATGAAGAAATCAAGCTTCAAAAGAGACTTAAACTATACTCCAAACTTTCTGGCCACAGGAGAAAGTATCTAGGTACCTGGAGGAAGGGAATGAGGATGGGAACGGTGTGGGATATATTTAAGGGAGATAATTAATGGTTTTCCTCTCAGAGTTCAACATTTTTGAACTGAGAGAAGTCATACAGAAGAAGAGAAGGAGAAACATTTGGGTATCACTGGCTTACAAGTGAAATGAGAAGTCAAAGAATAAGTGATTCAATAAGGGCAGTGCTTCATTTGGAGAATGGAGTAGATCAAGGATAGAGCTTCAGGAAACATCAACTGCTAGTAATGCAGGTGTTGAGAATAAGGAGCACAAGTACGAGGACCTTGTAACTGCTTGGGTGGTATGATCGACTGAGTGAACCCAGTGGAAAATTCAAGGGGTTTGAGGTTGTATTAGGAACCATTGTGATATGCATATGCAGTCGTAATTACGTTTTGAGACATGGAAAAGAGCTGTTTCAGTTGAGTAACATTTGTAAATACGAAAATGCAGTGGATTTAGTATGTTGATGGTAAAGTATTAAGTGAGCTAACTGAACAGGCATCAAGGGGTTCATGGAGTTAAGGAAATAGGGATACTCGTCTCTAGTTAGAGGAGAGGTCAGCAGGTAACATTTTTGCAGCAGCAGAACCACATGTCTACTACATGCTGGGCAGATTCAAGAGAATAAGGAATAGTTTAAAAGAGTTGTGACCAAGAAGATACTTGATAACAGGGCTAGTGGTTTAACCAACAGAGTGCAGAGCGGGTCTGAGGGGTTGGTAAGGTGGAGTAAATTAGTGCTGTCAGAGAGGGCGAAGGGAAGAAATCAAAACTGGCAACACAGGTGGTAGGGCCAGGAAGGAAAAAGGGGTACAGAAGGTGGCCTTAAAAAGAATGCAGGGACTGATAAGATTTCACACTTTAAGTAGGAAACAGTAGTTGGCTATGAAATTATACTGTGGGGAAGAAGAAATGCAAAGTGAATACTGTAGGGAATTTTCTTGGTGTTGTTTTGAGAGAGGCATTACGATGAGGTGCTGGAATGAAGGGATAGGATGGCACACTCAATGTCGGCTGGTAAGTATCAATTTATTTCTGGGTACAGGACATGAGGGTAGAGATGTCTGGGAGATGGTGCAAGAGATACAAAAGTTGAAGTAAGTGTATTGATGAATTGGGCACATGAAGCATTAAGTTTAGGATTTGGTTTGTCGTGAATTTGGTTTAGTGAGTTAGGGTTTGATTCAAAAGGAATTTTATGCCTGGAGAGGTCTGAGGAATAGGAAGGTTGAGGTTAAGGGTCTATGGAATAACATGCAGTTAAGGAGTAGTCACAGAGATAGGTTACTAATGAGAGGAAGTAGGTGAGTGCATAGGAAATGGATGATATCAACTGGACTGCCGTAAAAGTGGGAAGGGAGCATGACACAAAATCCTCAGTAATCTCAAGCCAGGTGCGATATACCGAGAGTACAGACACACGCCGGTACCAAGACAGACCTAATGCACACTTAGAATTACTAACATTCCTGGAGTACTGTTGCAATATTGCTACAAAATAGACCATATGAGGTCAACCTAGATCGCATTGTCCTTGGAATTTGAGTAACACATGGCTGCCACAGGTACAGCTTACTACTGTCATTGCCAGGGCTGCATGATATTTCTTGCACGTATAGCTGGAGGATGTATGAATGCAAAGTGTTCTACATGATATTTGTGATGTCGGAGTTTTATTCACATGGGACTGCTGCAAAGATGGTACTGCGTACAAGACGGGAGTGTCACAGACGGATGAATAAGAGCACCGTTACTCTATTCCATCGCACATAATATAAACATTTAATTTTGTTATCACTAACATATCAGACATAAAAAGCACCTAATGGTGGTGTTTCTTTTAAGAGAAACAAGGAAAATGAGTTGAAGATTGCAATTGTAATTCAATTAGCTCTGCTAAGCTGCTAGCTAAAGCCATCAACATGTCTTTCCAAACATCCCCTTGTGAGCACCGACATACTGGTAGCTGAACTACAAATAAATCAAAGAAATCATATGCTTGCTCTCCAGGACAAGTAATGCTATGTTCTATTTTCTTTATGGGACAGCCATTAGTTAAAACCTACCTGCAGTGTTTGCCACAGTACTACTTCAAAAGGCCTTATAAGGAGGGACAGCTCCACATTCTGAAAGGTAATAGTTTGCATTCCAAAGACTATAAGGACCAAGACGAAAATAAAGAGATCAGGATTTCTAATTTTCACCCATGGAAAAGAGGGAAGGAGTAACTCAAGATAAGGTTGGGACAAACACTGTTGCTCTCCCTAAAATTTTAAATTGTTGTTCTGGTCTTGTGTGCCAAACGCAATGTGTAGCTTTGCTGCAACCATTGCATGGTGCAGAGGAAGCCCCTTGCTAGCTGGAGCTCTCACAACGCACCAGAGCCCTGCACCAGCTTTTACTGTTTACCCAAACGTTGTGCCATTGAACTGTGGCAGGAGTACCACACCAGCAGAAGCACTGCTTTGTTTACCACCACCCCCTCAACGATGCCTGCCACCCACCCAAAAATTTGACCACAGCATACTCATGAACTGTTGCCCAAGTGCATTGAAAGCACACACAGGCTTCAGAAAGATCCAATGAGCAGCCATTCATCCATAAAATAGAAGAATAACACTTGTAACAATCATGCACACCCAAGAATCTGAATTTACCCTGAACACAAGCAGTCCATTTTAGATGATAATTTTCATACAAATTTACGACAATTCAAGAGGGTCGGGTGAGGTAGGGATGAAATACTCCAATAACTTTGTGGTGTGTCAGTGAAGCTTCGCTCTCCCTTTCCTTAAGGCAATTGTGGCATCTTGTGATTAAGCTGATGATGCTTAGGTAATAGGGAACATCTGAGGGTTCCGCATTCCTTTTTGGTTGACATTTTGAAAGACAGTGGACTGACTTTAAAGGATAAGAAATGTGTGTTAAAGTTATGTGAGATTGAGCATCTTGGACATCTATCTTTAGAAGTGGTGTTTTGCATCTGTTCAAACAATTAGGAAACTGCAGTTAGAGGTGTTGTTGGCATTTCTTGGCATGATAGAGATTTATTCCAAATTAATTGATAATATGGCTAGTGGGACTGCAGAAATGAGGAAGTTACTTAAGAAGGGTGCTGCGTTTGAATGGTCTGATGAGCGTTAAGAAGAGTTGAAACGAGTTAAGGGGGAGCTGGAGAGGGACTAGGAGCTGAAAAGCTTTGATCCAAAGTGTAGATGCTGTCTCATGACTGATGCTAGCTGGAAGTGTTTATCAGACTATGGCATCTGTCTTAAGGTCCTCAGAGGAGCGGATAACTACTGACCGAATGGGAAAAACTAGTCTTTTATTCATTGTAAGCGATAAAGAATTTAGTTTGAGTTGCATGCTTGCCCATGTGGACAGATCATAAACCTCTAGTTGATGGCCATGTAGATGTTCAAGAGCGTGGGACTGAGCGATGATCCTTGGGGAACTCCGCAGTTGATCTCTGTGGGTTCGGAGAGGAAGGGCGGGAGTCTGATCCTTTGGGTTCTGCCAGCGAGGAAGGAGCGGAGCCAGTCGAGGGCGGTTCCCTGTATGCCGGCATTGTGGAGTCTGGCTGTGAGAGTGCGGTGGGAGACGTTGTTGAAGGCTGCAGGTAGGTCTAGTAGGATGAGTGCTGCCGTGTGGCCTTGGTCGAGGAGTGTGCGGATGTCTTCTGTGGCGGCGAGAAGGGCGGTCTCGGTGCTGTGGTTGCTGCGGAATCCGGATTGGGAAGGGTTGAGGATGGCGTTCTCCTCGATGAAGTTAGTCAGGTGGGCGCTGACTATCTTCTAGGTGACTTTGGCAGCGAAGGGAAGGAGAGAGATGGGTCGGTAGTTTTTCAGGTCCGTCGGGCCTGCAGAGGGTTTCTTGAGGAGGGGCTTGACTTCAGCGCATTTCCAGTCGTCGTTGAATGTGCCGGATTCGAAGGTGGCGTTGACGGTGCGTCATAGCTCGGGTGCTATGGCGGCAGCGGCTCTGTGGAAGATGTGCGGCGGGCGGGGGCCCGTGGGGGCTCCTGAGTGAGTGCTCTCTGTGGTTGTGGCGATATCTTCAGTGGTGACCGGGGTCCAGGCGGCAATGGTAGGCTGGCTGTCATTGCTGGAGGTAGGAGTGGTTCCAGGAGTCTGTTCGCTGAAGCTGTCGTAGAGGGCCTTGATTTTAAGATGTAAGTAGGAGCTGAGCTTGTTGCAGAGGTCCTGGGAGGGTGTAACATCCGTGGCTTCGCTGGATGGTTTGGTGAATTCCTGGATGATGCTGAAGAGTTCCTTTGAGTTGCTGGAGATTTTGTTCCGGATGAAGGTCCTTTTGGTGGATCTGATGAGTTGGTGGTATTCTGTCATGCCGTTCTTGTAGGTGGTGTGGTTTCTCGAGACGTCTGCAGGTGCGTATGGATTCTTGGAGGTCAGTTGTGAACCAAGTGGCCTTCATGGGGCGCTGCCTGTCGGGGTTGCGGAGGGGGGCGAGCTTGTCTGTGCAGTTGGTGATCCACCTGTGTAGTTCTTTGGCTGTAGAGTTGGCATCGGTCGAGGCAGGAGCGGGATCGTGGTTGAGGGTGGAGTTAAGGTGCTCCTCTGTGACCTTGCTCCAATTCCTTCGCGGTGGGCGTGGTGTGAGTTTGTTGGCAGTTGTTGATTTTTCCGGGGTTGAGTGTGTGGAGGTCAGCTGAGTTGTAACAGTGGGTGGTCGGAGAACCAGGGTCCCTGGCGCTGGTCGCGGTCGGGTGGCGGACGGGCACAGACGTGCTTGCCAGTGGCGCGGCCGCATAGCGGCCGCCATTAAATAGGGAAGGGGGAGGGAAGCGCAGCTGGGAGCAGGAACCAGTAGGGATGAGGGGCCGCGGGGGCAGCAGCAGCGGGAAAAAGGGCAGCGAAAACAGGCACGGAGGACACAAACAAGGGCACAGGAACAATGAAAAAATTAAAAACAGGCAAAATAAACAGAATACAGAATGACAATTACAGGGGCACAAATAACAAAAAAGACAGGCAAAAGACAGAAAAACAGGCACAAACACAAGACAGACAACAGCGGAGCAGCAGAACAGCAAGGCTTTCCCACTAGACCACCAGGGATGAGGTGCAGGCAGGAGACTGCGGGTGGAGGAGGGCCTCGAACACCTACCTTACAGAGAGGTGTAGGGGCAGCAGCACAACAGCGGAGCTGCTGGGGCGGAGAGCAGAATCTCTGACCAGGAGGTCAGAGGTCTTGCTCCACAGAATGTACCGCTTGCGGTAATAGGGGCAAACTATGCAAGATATGAACTTCACCAATGATAAGGCAATTTCCCCAAAAAATGTTAGAACAATTAGCTTTAGAGTTCATTAGTCCAATAAAAGGTGGAGGGGAGGAGAGATCATCGCAACTTGTTGGTTTTGATTGGTGTCTTCTCACATTGGCCAGTGATTGTGTAGGAAACAATATAGAGAAAACGTGTTGCAAGTGTCCTAGAGGACGTTTTGAGAAAGGATTCTACATTCCTTTTTGGTTTATCCTTGTGTAGAATGTTCCATTTTTGCCAGTTGCCTAAGGACTTGTGGATGGCATGTTAAGTTACAGTCTTAAAATTGTTGTAGTACAGTGGATTTTCAGCACTATGTCCATAAAATCTGGCTAAAGAACTGCTCCTATTACAGACAGGTAAAATCTAGTTGTGCAATGTCGCTGTTATTTTTTAGAATTTTTGCAGCATTACTTGATTGGTCCTTACTGACTCTCCCCAGGGTAGAATCTCAATCATATGTTAAGACTATGAATCTAATTGGAGGGACTGAATGTAAATATCATATTTTATACAAATCTCACAATCTATGTCATAGATAGCAGAGCAACAGTTCCTTGAGGCACATGCAGCAACGCTAATGCCCAATCACAGAGCGCTTAAAAGGATCAGGCAGAAGTGAAGTTACACAAGTCAGATACAGAGGGTACAGTGAATAGAAGGGATAATATCAGAGAAAGCTTTTTTCAGTGAAGATGAGATGTCTTGCACAAGTGAGGAAAAGACACCCACAGCTCTAAATGCCCACTGGAACCAATAAACCAAAATCAACAGGTCCTCCGAGTTCAGCTTGAATTATCTTTCATACTACACATTAAACATGTGTCAGCTATACTTGAACCTAGCTCGAAACATCAACTTGTCAGTTTCTGAAAAACCCTACAATTCACTTCAAAATACAAAATGCTCATTTTGACTAAACAAACTCACATCCTCAAATAGAAAATTGTAGTTTTCATGAATTAAGTATTTTTACCCTAATGCCAGATTTTCGTTTTTTACTGGATAAATATTTGTTCCCCAAATATTAATCTGGCACGTTCATCACTCACATGTGCAATTGGCAGATTTGAGCTTCCATGCTAATTTTTTATCATTAAATACCAAGGAAACAGAAAAGGTTTGTTATCACAACTATGCCAGGTTTATGCAGAAAGAATGGCCACAATAAATCAGGAATCATGCCATTATATGAGCAATTCCATTTTAAAACGCACTACTACAGTTATGTCAAGAACGGCCACAATGCATCAACGAATGCAAGAGCAAGCGAGAATGACATCACTAATGTCCCTTATATGCCAAGAATTAGACTCTGTTATGCCAGATGTACCTGAAACTAGACTGAATAAAGCCAGCTATATGTCAACAACACATCCCTTTTGTGCTAGGGATAGCTGGGATGTCACCAAGAACACTCACTATAGGTCAAGGATGTGTATTCATTATGTCAGAGTAAGCCAGAATGTTCAATCCAGTTTCAGGAGTATAAGTGAAGGATAACCCTCAGTCAAAAGACCAAAAACTGAAAAAACCCTGGACGGGAGGAACTATCCATTAAAATTTCCAAAACGAGTGTGTGTAAGCCTAAACCAAACAAAGGAAAAATAGAAAGGAGGTATATTAGAATCTTCTAATTGTACAACTTCTAAGGGTGTCAGAAGTCTAGGAGACATACTATAAAGGATCAGCCACACACACTAAGGTGTGTAAAAATAGAAGGAGATAACTCAATTGAACACCAGTGAGGGTTCAACATATAGTTTTGAACACCATCAAGGCTTCTCATTTTTCATGGGAGGCGTCTTCTTTTTTTTCACACTTGATTTGTCCGGCAGGTTTTGTTATTTATGGATTTTGTTATCGTCTTCAAACACCCTCAGTAGTTGTAAACTCAGAAGAGTCTAGCGTACTGGCTTTCCTTTCCTATATTGGTAGCTTCAGACTTTCATCCAGTGTCTTTTTATTTAATTTAATGTTAGATTGTCCCTTTCCAGGATTTTCTTTTTTTTATAACCAGATTGTCACCAAGAATGCCCGTTGCATGTCAAGGAAAGAACTCTACTGTTAGGGACAACCAGAATGTAATCAAAAATGTACTTTTAAGTCAAGGGTGAACATTCATTATGTCAGGGATAGGAAGAAACCCGGGTGGTCCCTCCTATTCCTCAAGCCACCCCTACAAACAAATACTCAAGTCACTTGTGCTCAAACTTACACAAACACACAAGCTCTTACCCTCCCTTCTGACCTACTTGCAGGCAATCATCTAGTCCTCTTGCTGTAAAGTAATAGAACAGCAGCTGGGACAAGCAGAAGCCATCATTAATGACAACTTGTGACTGTCCTGCCAGGTACTGCGTCCTATGTCAATCAGCAGAGGAAGAAGGGATCAGTGGCGAGTTATGCCTCATATCTTTAGGTTGGTGTTTGCACTACTCCCCTCTAATGAAAATCTGCAAGTTTTAAAAAAAAAATTCTCATGCATGCTGCATGTAGGTGGCCTGCAGCGACGCTATCATGGTAGAGCATATATGCAAGGAATTCGAAATCATTAGATAGGTTAAGGGGTTGGGTAGGGCAGATCAGCTTATCTAATAAATTACTCAGTGGAAGCTAGTAAAATTGGGGAGGGGGGCACTATACTTTAAGGGACCAGCCACCCATGGTCACAGCTTTGCACCTGTGCAAATCCACATATAAATGTAGGCTTTGCATGTGTAGTTAATGTGAATGCATGTATAATCCCCCTGCGAACCTAGGGAAGGAAGGCAGCTTACCCAAAATAAAATCCTTCAAGAAATGTGAATCTAAGAAGAAAAGCATCACTTTAATTAGCACTTTACATTTAACTGTGAAAGACAGCATTATATATTAAGTCATAAAACTGCTTGGAGAATACTATCAAAATGGGAGTCTCATGTGTGATCTGTACCAGAGTATATTACTCTGCATGAGTATGTTCCAAATGCTCACACTTTGCTACCGAAGAGTTAAAGCCTATAAATACGTTTTCTGGTGGTCAGCTGACCAAACAGAAGTATATGGTTGGTGAGATTGTGAGGCAAGAATGGCCCAGTTGCCTCCAAGTTCACTAGACCATACAGAACTGCAGTGATACCCACCCTCATCACCTCCATTTGACTGATTTTTTTCCATGAGTATTTTATCTTGGCAGCCAGAGGTGCAATTACCACTGCACCCCTGCACTCAATTATTCCTAATCAAAGGATAGTGCTTAAAGCCCTCCATCCAGTGCACTGGACCCTACATGGCAAGGGTCCATACTATGTCATTAAAATGCTGTCTTACTGCACTAGACCGTACTAGGTCCAGGTTCATACTATGTCATTAAAATACAGTCCTACTAGATGCCTACGGTTAGAAGACCAAAGGCCTTGCTGCAGTTAGCCAGGCTCCAAAGAATCTCTTACTTCATTGTAGTTACAATTTCAGCTTATTATCCTTCTACCAGTGTTCTGTAACCCCAGCCCATAAAAGATGCTATACATAAACCATAAATAAATTGGCGGGAGCAGATGACACTTTACTTCACACCTGAATTAAGCATGCCAAGGTTTTGTAAATTGGGCCCAAGCGTTTCAAGCCTTACAGCGACTCTGTATTAGTCTTAATGGATCTGAGATTTAGGAGACTTACTACTTCCTGGAGGATTCCTGAAAAAGCCATTGAGTGCCTTAATGAAGCTTCAGAAGATGGAAAATGGTCTTCAGAAGATAGAGAATGGAGTGCACATGTATGAATTTATGAAATATAGGGTGAGCTGTGATATGAACTATAGTTAAATTGGGTGAATAAAATGATAGAAAAAATTAATAGGTTTGTGACAAAGAATGTGAACTAGGCTGGGCTTGCTGATAAAAAGAAAATATGGTGCTGGTCGTCATGACGAAAATCAAAGTGAGAGTTAGAATGATGCCCGAAACCCATCTTATGAGAAGTCTAGCTGCCTAGGAAATATACCTGGATACAGGCCTAGCATCACTTCCAAGAGAAGCTCCATGGGAACTGCTCTTCTAAAAGGCAAACATTGTGTTTACAAGGTAATCATAGGAGAATCTGGTTGATTTGCACAATGAATGGCTCTTCATGCGAAAACTATGTGAGAACATTTTACTGCTTACGGGTCAACTGTGGATGATCCTGTTTAATCTGTTGAGTTCATGTTAGCTTTTCCCACTTTCTCCAGACTTATAACATTAGAGAATGGAGCTTTAGTATAGCTCTGTTTCTTAAAAACAAAAGATCGGTAAGAGTCTGCTCTGGGGAAAAAAGAATAAACAAACCCTAGAAGAGCAAGGAAGTCCTAGACTTGAATGATAACTACAAAAGTATCTCAAGTCTAGTGCATGTTTAATCCTTTACTTGAGAATTTGAGAAGTAAGCTAACAAGCAGTTGCTGAGCAAGGCTAAGATAGATGACTTCCTTTTAAGAATTTCAGATCAGCTTACCATGTAATTTACCTTTGACATTTTGTATCTGTTAACCAAACCGGAAAAGGCTCATGAGGAGGGCTGGGTGTCTCCTATTATAACAGTTAAGCTTATGTCTTCGTGAGCATATTCTGGATTCTTATTACTTCTATTTGGCACCCTCTTTAAAACAAATGTATCACTTCAAAGAAAACGTGCTGTGTGACAGGGCAGTGCCCACTGACGAGTCAAAAATAAATTGGACCCAGTCAGAGTTGATGCACATTAAAGGAAAACGCAAGGAATTAGTTGTGTTGGATTTGCCAATGCCTCCCTTATATAGATGCAGATGCTCGTATTAAAGCATAAGCTGGCCAAGCAGTGCAAAGGATTATTTAAGAGCTAGGCTGACTTCCAGAATTCACAATAAGCACAATTTGGTTCCTAAACGAATGGAGGAGTTACTGACCCAAGTGTGCTATAGGATGACTTTATGGTCTTTCGCTATTTTAATTACCAATTTTTGTTCTTGTATGAACATTTATGTTAACTAAGGTGCTCTACTAAGCGCCTAAACAGTTTCCCATAGTACATATGTTAGCTCAACCCCAGAACTCCAGCAGACACTTCCCCAACTCATAACGACTCACCGGGATGAGGCCATTTGAATTTGCCTGTGCCGGAAGGATAGCACGCTGCTTCGTAACATTTTTCAATGCTGACAAGCTACAGGTCGTCTGCATTGTTGGACATTTCATACAGCAACATGCTTTTTAGGTGAATGACAGATAGAAGTACTAATAAGAATTGTGTTACCCGGGAAGTGTGGAAGCCAGCCTTGCCCACAAATAATTCATGGCACTGCTCAGCCCACTTATGCTTCAGTTGGAGCATTTATGCTCATATGGGAGAAGCATTGACAAATGGTATGCAGTACAGCATTCAAAAAGCAGTGCCCTGTTAAAAGGCACTTTTTTTTAAGCGATACTCATATACAACAGAGTGGAGCTTCAAAAGGTTGGTCTTTTTTATTTACAAATAATTTAAGTTCTTCCTGTCATCATACATGAGCAGTGTTTGAAACACTGGAAAGGAGTGATTTGAAAACAAAGCATTCTCTAACTTATGAGGAATCCCTGATCAAGAAACACCAGGGAGGTGTGCTTCATATTGATTTGATGTTGCTCCTAGCCAAGTATTGAACACTGCTGGAGATAAGGCATGCCCAATATAACTCCTAGGAGTAGTGAAATGAAGAAGAAACCAGACGGAAAAAAGAAAGAGTGGATGAAAGAAAGAAGAAAAATGATAAAAGACAGAAGGCATGTGCGTTTGTAATCCCTTTTCTAATGCGGGTTGCCAGAGAAGACAGTTGCAGAACCTTCTAGTAGTGGCCTCCCTTTTTCACTTCTTCTCTCATACATTCTTTTCCCCCTCATTCTCTCTTTTTTTCCTCCCTCTATTTCCTTCTCGCACCCCTACCCGTGCTGGTCAGTGTATCTCGGCCTCGTGTCTCTGGGGTAGATCCACAAATGTCACAACAGAACAGAGATGCTTGCGCTTATAACACTTGTATGAGTAATGTCCTACAAGTCAGCTTGTTGGTAATGACAAACACCTTAAACAAAATGCCAAGGTATTATCATTTGCTCCCTCCAACAAGGGACAAAGAGGTGCTCTGTGCCTATCTCCCGAATCCTGTGCTCAGCAGTGGAAGATCGATTGCAGTCCCAGCAACAGGCTCTGGCTGACCTTCCTGAATTGTGTTCCAACTAACCCAGTCACACTTCGATAAGTTAGTTTTATTGTTTCATTGTTTGGTCGGGGAAGGTGTGGTGGCGCACTCAGCATCCAACATTCATCTCTCTTTCTCAGGTAGTACTAGAACACAATTAATATCTCCTTCTAACTGTTTCCTACACTGGAGCGTGGTTCAGTTTGCATTTCAAGGTATTACATGGGTGTTTACCTAAACTGTTCATGGCTGGGATGATGATTTACTACGGTGGTGTAACCCTTACTTCAAAATTCCAGAGTCACCCCTGATGATCCTACCACATTATGTCCAATCTGAAACGCTCTACTTTGACTTGTGCACATCCTGCAGGATCAGCTCCCTTACTCTTGCACATGTGCCATGTGTTCCACAACTGAGACTCTGATCTGTGAATCGCCAACAGAACCAACGCCCTCCTCTCCAGACCTGTGAACATGACCTTTAGACCCAACTCCCACTCATGCTCAGCGCGTCATGCTTCTTGTGATTGCATCTGCAGGAGAGCCTAATAAACACTGCCACTGCACACGAGTGGAGTGCCACAGAGCAACCAATCTCATTTGTGCCTGCACAGCTAAAACAACATCTTAACTTGTGTAAAAGCTGCATGCTTTGCAAGTATTGCAGAACTCCTTAAGTTGTTGGCATGAACTGTGGAACCCACTCCCTTATGCTTAGGCATGCAATAGAGAGCCAACTACTTGTAATGTTCACATTGTACACACCAGTCTAATGGTCCAGGAAACTCTATCTAAATTAAAGCCTGCTGCAAATTTATTTTACAGAGTTTCCCAGTAGAACATGCTAGAGAGCCTCCAACAGAATAAACCATGACCAAAGAAATACATTTAAGGGGATTTTTAGAAGCTTTTTAGAAATTGCTTTTAATCTGGTGTGCTCTAGTTTTTGAGGATGTACATACTAGTCCACATACTCAGTCATTAATTTAGCAGAACTGGAGAAAGGGGACCCTTTCTCATATGTTGTAGATGCAGAATTGGACTCGGCTCTCAGAACATGTCCTCCAGAACAAGCATTATAGTCCGCACCAGTGGTGGTGGCATAACCTTCAATAGGATTCATGTAATATTGTCGGTGCACATAACTCAGTAAGATGAGATCATTACATCTTTGTAAAAGAGGGAATAATGGAGAATTGTCTGATTAACTAAGTTGTGGTAATCTGAAAACATACATTTGCATGCTGTTTGGAAGATATTTGTCTAGCTGCCCTTACTTGATTCTATACTGCCCCAGAGTGAAGTGAGGAATTGGCCTCATGAACTGCTCTCTGACAGTCAAATATGCATTTCAATCATCAGGCAGATGACAATAGCACAAGGTTACAGAATAAAACAAATGAATGCCTGGGAGATGTTGGATACAAATGGTGAAGGCGAGACAGAATCAAGTGACTCCACTTTTCCTACCACTGCCATATTAATGCTGGATGCATGTGTGGGTGCAACTAACATATGGAGGATTAAAGTGTTGTACCACAGGGTAGACTTGTAACAAGTCTCTAGAGTTGCACATCAGGTTTCGACCTCAAAGAAAGGTCTCATATTTTGTGTTTTAAGGACACCTCAAAAACAAGCTAATATCAACCATCCACAAGACAAAATGTTAAATATTTTATATGAAACTTTTTATTGGATATACAGGTGATCTATTTTCTTTTCTGAATGGTATATGTCAATTCTAGGTTCAGACAAAGATGCAGCCGTGACTCCTTAGCAAAGTAAAAGAGGTAAGTGCTTTATAACATTGGCGATCATTTGATTAAAGTAATCCTGATTATTATATCCAATTTTAACTAAACAGCATCTCAAGTGGACAGAAGGTCCTAAACATTCTCATCCTAATGTCAATGTTCTAGACTAGCTACAGAAAAATATGGCAATGGTCCTTATCTTTCAGTATTTACAATTCATGTGCCTGCCTAGTTATCATACACAATTTGTTCGCTCGAGACGCAACATGCTAGAGCCTCATCTGCCATTCTCCACCCTTATGGAGGCTATCCAATAAATGTACAGAAGTATGCATTAAGAACAGGGAGGGTGGGTGTACAAAAGGCCCTTCAAGTTATTCTATGTGAACAATCACACTTCCAAACAAGATACTACTGAAGGTTACATTCAATGCTTTGCAGCCATCCATCAATTCCTTTTGTTTCAGAGCACTTATTAGCATTTGGCAAACCTAATACAAATTACATTGTGCCAAAAGCAAAACACTTCACTGCTGAAAAAAACAGAAGCTGTTAAACTTTAAGTTCATTTTTGAAGCCAAGAAAAAACGTTTTCAAGTGAATGTTCCATTGACTACTACTTAAAAGTCTGACTTCATGGGTTGCACAAAAAGACATGTTTATAGCGGACTCACAACTCAGAACAACAGCTATTGAATCCATGAATGAAAGGAGAGCAACAGATGGCCCTGCAGGCATCAGCGTCCATTATGTTGGTACGGACAAAGCGGATGGTGCTGGCAGTTAATAAGCAAAACCTGCAAGTCTATTAAAGCATTAATAGGAGAATACAGGAAGAAGTAACTCTTTCTGATGAGAGAAAACTATTGAGAAGCAGCAACCGATGCGGGTTAACCCTTTTCATACAAACGTAAATACCCTGAATATTCATTATTAGAAGCTGGTGGTACACTGATCTCTGGTAGGGACGGTTATAGGCATGTTGTCTTAAACAAATGCTAAAACAAAAAAGTCAGACTGGATTGTTTGTCCTGGTGGCCATGGGGAGGAGGTGGCTAATGAGTGTGGTGCGCTGGGAGTGTTGCCGCGATGGTGGAGTGAGCAACTCTTCCTCTCATCTCCACCAGAGTAAGCTCTGCAAATAAGCAATGCAAACTGCAAAAACTGAGAAACTGGATGAACAAGTTATACCTTGCAATAAATAGGGAAATTACATCGGAGTGATCAAATGCTTAACCCAACTGTTTGCTTTCGCCACACAGGTGTTGACTTGGGAAGACGGTTGGTGCAAATGATGCCCAAGTACAGATGGCACCCTAAAGAGCCTCATTTGTAGAGCAGATCTCTTGGAAGATGATCAGAGCCACTGGTGGTGGGCATGCCAGTGACTGGGGAGAGGCTTAGAGGAGGAGGAGGAGTCAAACGGGAGCCTTGTGGTTGCAGTTTACCTCGATTCTAAAAAGTCAGAGCAGATTCACACAAGAACACCATCTATGGAGCGGCCTCTGAAAGAGAAGCTGAACGCTTCCCACCATTTACATAGCAAGGACTGCGGTCTTCAATAGTGACAAGTGTGATGGTATAATGCATCTAAGGGGGGTTTTGGCCAACTTGCAAATGCGAGATTGGCTGCAGATGCTGGCCACGATGAACTGTACAGCACAGCCAGAATGACAGTGCTGCAAATCGGTAACAAAGATGGATAGAACACTGTCAATAAAAAAAAAAAAGACTTGATTAAATACGCAAATGACCTGTACACTTTTACAGTTTTTACATCAGCACAGAATGGGTGGATTTGTAAAAAAATAAGTCACAAAATACAATTGTGCACAGGTCCAACTTGAGTGCCATCTAACTGGAACTCCCATGGTGCCAGACTGAAGTAACTATTCAAATACAGACAGTGTCAATTGCAAGAGACTGGATTGTTGCAACAGAATGATGGGGGTGTTTAAGAACTATAGATTTTTCCCAGACCGATACCACAAAGCAATGACCTCTAAACGCGAACCAGGACTTGTGAGGAGTGACTGAGGTTTGAAGTAAGAAAAGCAACTAAGAAAACAAGGGCGCATCGGTATGATGAAGCATTGCATGAAAGACAGCACAGAGAACTTGATGAGGTTGTGCTGCTGGGAATGAATCACTTATTTATAGGAAAACAAAGAAGAAGCCCGCATCTACCTACCAAGGCACTGACACTACACGTCAGTGACAGGTTGGCAAAGGCATTAGGAAAAAAGGAGGAAACATTGCAGCCGGACCACAGTGCAAAGTTTTGATAGCTGGGTACTTATTAAAATCCTCTTTATGGAAGAAAGGGGAAGTAATAAAGTATTGCAGAAGAGTAGCCATGCTGTTAGTGGATAGCAATAACTACAACAGTGAGAAAAAGAATGTGTTGGCGCAAAGTGGGTCAATCCACCATGAAGTGGAAACTCAGAGGGCAAACAAAAGAGGCTGAGCATAGGCTGGAAAAAGTAGAAGACACTGCTGGGACCACCAACTGCGAAGCAACACAAACTCAGGAAGCAGACGGCCATCTTCACGGACCTTAAAGATTGATCTAGTATTAACAACGCCCATTTGTTGGGGCTACCAGAATAGAACATGGAGAGTTTTTATTGGAGAATACTTGTTTTCAAGAACCTGACCGCATAATACGCCATGAAGAGCCTTGCACCAGGCTCCCTAGCATGCACTATTATGATACAAATACAAAGGAACATAGATGAGATAAAGTTCAGAAGCTGGAAACAAGTTCACCACCTGGACATAGGATGCACGATCTCACTATATCCTGATTACAAGATTGAGATGCCAGGATTGCAAAAGACAATTGATGTAAGGGAACCAGTCCCTGATTTTTAGTTTGAAACCAAGCATAGCTTGAGGATCCCTTTCTTCAGCTTAAATGGTTCACAAGGCAGTGTAGACTGAAAGCTTGACTGACCCAACAGCTTTAAACAATCCGGCAAGGATTACACCTGTCCCGCCTGGTTTCAAAATCTGTTTTGTGGAAGGGCTGGAAAGGATTCAACGTCAAATGTTACAATAGCTACTTTATATTATATGCCTTTAATAATCAAGGAAGCTCTTACCTAAGAATGTGAAGTCATAAAACCACCTTTAACTGTTATGTATGCAGTAATGTCATTAGGATTCTGGTTCATTATTAGGTGCACAGCCCAAAGCAAGCACACAATGGTGCTACTACTGTCTCGAAGAGCAAAGCTTGCACATGCCTCTCCTATTCAACAAAGAAATGCAAGCTGTAGATAGAAACCAGCTTCCACCCAACATACTACCATGCCTTTGTCACCTTGGGATTTCATAGCTTTTCATTCATCATTAGCAATTTACTCCACATCAGTATCCACTCTGAATCGTTGAAGAGGAGGTAAGAGTGACTGGGGCGTAGAACAGGTAGAGCGAGATGAGGTGTTGGTGTAATTTTCTGAAAAATATGAGCAGGGATAGGCTTCCTCCAAAGAATTTTTCAAACTCTCAGTTCATATCTCAACTTCTGAACACATTTTCAAATGTTGGGGTATGTGTCAAAATCCCACTCAAGTGGTGGGCCGTGTAAGGGAAAGCTAGAAAATGGCACCTCCCGTTTCTCCCTTTAGGAAGGACATTTCGTGAAACAGAGAGTGAATTTCAGAGCATCCCTTATCCGAAAAGGAGGTACTATAAGCAACAAAGACGGCAAGTGGAAAACCCTACACAAGCAGAAGAAAAGTGAATTGGAAAGGTGTATAATAGAGATAATATCTATAGTCACAAGCCAGAAAGTGAGCAACATTTAAAAGTGGCCGCTGTACATGGAGCTTGACCAACTGACAAACTGACAGTGCATCGATACAGAGATTCAAAGGGATCCTTTTGTATTACATCGTGGCAGTCGAAAGTTTGTCGTTTTGGTCAGCCAATCTTTGCAGTGAAAAGGCATTTTTTGATTTGCCTATAACTTGGCCCCCTTCAACTGATCTAGCATGCCCAATTTCATGCAGTTCAGTGCAGGAGAGAAAAAATAGTTAAGAAGGCAGGTTAAAAAAGATGGGTTTTCCTAATTAAGCTTCTACTGGAAACTTTGCTCGCACCCACAGCCAAAACCATGGTATGGGTTTACAACAACCATGGAAGGCATGCAGAACTTTACTTAAGTGTGCTTTCGTTGGTTTGGTGTAAACCCATCGAGTAGTTTTGGGGGGTATAGGGTTTGAAAAAAGGGCTGGGTTGACTTAAAAGGATCAAACACCAATATATCTTATCAGCTGAAAAGGCATTTTCTGATTTGCTTATAACTTGGATGTTTGACGAATATGCATGAAATTTTGCAGACAGTAAGTATGGTGAGGTTTCTCCTGGTAATTGTCAAATTTATACAGATCTATTAGGGGGTCAAAAACATGTTCATTTGCTAAAAGGGTTGGCACTGTATAATCTATCTGCACAAACCTTGTCAGAAGCTTGAAATGATTAGTTTTCAAGTTCTGTGCAAATCCCAGGGGGTGAAAACTTAAAGGGGGTAAGGTCAATAAAATGTAAATTGGCTTAAAACGTTAGTGCTATTTGATGTCAATGTGGCAGGCAGTTAGCAAGTCACAACCAGTTTAGGTATTTCAGGTTTTGTGATGATCCAGTTGGGGCAGGATGGGGCAAAGTTAAAGGGAGGGTCAAAATATTTTTGATCTACTAACTTTGGTACCGTTTAATGGATCTGCACGAAACCTGGTAGAGATTTCACACCAGTTTAGCCTTCGCTTAATAGTTTTAAGTTTGTGCATATCCATCTGGGATGGGGTAGTTAAAAAAGGGGCGTATCAAAAAGTGTTCATTTGATAAAACCATTGGCACTGTGAGACAAATCTGAACAAAATGTGTCAGAAGCCTGGAAGGATAGGTTGACTACAGGTATGTCAAGTTTGAAGTCATCCATCAAAGAGAGCCAAGATAAAACGAGAGGGGTGCTAGGAAATTTTCATTTGCTTATGACTTTAGTGACAATTGATGAATCCGCACAATATTTGGCTGACGTGTATGAGGTTTAGATTTCTGTTAGTTATGTCAAAGTTTGAGCAGTTCTGTCAAAGGGAGGAGCAAAGATAAATAGGGGGCAGTAAAAGTTTGGATGAATCTGTATGAAATGAGGCAGTTCGCAAACTAAGTCCAATGTTAAGCCAAGCCAGCCCTGTGATCAGCCTCCAGTTCTGAAGTTGAAAAGGGTGGGGTGCAGGGCCTGGCTGACGGCCCTGCACAGCGCAGAATAGGTACATGTCAGTGAATATCGTACATCATTTTTTTTTAAAACATGACATGCACTGAAAAACAAACCCAGCACAGTTAAAGAAAACTTGCGGTTAAGCAAACAAAACAGAAAAACCACTGAAAGTCCCCAGTTATGGTGTGCAATGAACGAATTCTCACCATAACTCATGCACTTTCCGCCATGCTTAGCACACCCCTTAGTCGATGGCATGTACAAAAAAAAAGTCTACAAAAAGCAAAATCGGCGCTAGTTATTGGAGGCCTTTTTCGGTTTTGTGTTCGCTATACCATAAATGACATTTATGAGGGTTTTTCTTTCACTGAATACATAGAAACGTTTGGGTGCTTTTATTGCACCAATTTAATTGGTGTAAAAGCCCATATTTCACAGGGGACGAGAAATATGGAAAATATTTCAGAGTCCCCTTTGGACTATGTTTCATCATTATAAAAAAGTCTGCCCTCAAAACAGCCGACACGCGTTTCGCCGGTTGGCCGAGGGCTTTTTCAAGGCAAGATTCCTTAAGAATGTTCATGAAAACAAATCATTCAGGGTGTCAAACGTGGTCTCTGCGGTCTGGGAAACAAACTTTGTTTCCCGGACCGCAGAGACCACGTTTGACAACCTGAATGATTTGTTTTCATGAACATTCTTAAGGAATCTTGCCTTGAAAAAGCCCTTGGCCACCGGGCGAAACACGTGTCGGCTGTTTTTGTCTTTTTTCAGCGTTACTATGGACAACTAAGAAAATAAAAAAGGTAGCAACCACTGTTTATCAGAACGCAATCATTGGATACTATTTTCCACAATCATTTAAGGATTAAGGGGTACATACCTCCACCAACTACCTAAATCACCTTTTTCCAATGGCTTTTGGGTGTAGCCATTTGTGAGGCACGTACCATCACTATATTGGGTCACTACAAGGATAGCGTGAATCCCAGTTTTACCAACACCCTTGTCTTCCTCCATTAACTTGCCCTCAAAACAGTCTGCAGAGTTTTTGCCATTACCAGGGTTACTAGGCTTATGTGGCAGCGGAGGACCAAATTAAGTGGCATGAAACGGCCAACAATGTGAAATTGTGTAGCACATTCTCTGGCAGTATTGTTTACATCCTTTTGAACTACAAGCAACATTTTTCGCTGATATCTGCAAAAGATGTAGCAAAATATGTGGCAAATGCAGAAAATTTACACCTATCTGCTGACCACCACAGCATCACAAACATCCCCTCTCCCCCGATAGTTATGCACTACGTTATCAACAATCTAGTCTTGAAACGTAAATAAAACCTATACATTCTACTTGCAATCAGCTCATATTGTTAGCTGCATCTCTGAGACAAGGTAAGGTGTTTTTTTGACAACACTTGCCTTATTATGTACATTCTCAACTACACAATAAAATATAGTTCTCATCTTTTTATTGCAGGCTATCAAACAGCAAAGTTCAGAATTTCGCTTAGTATTTTCAATAAACAATCAAGCTATCTACTGTAGAATAAAAAATATAATTTAAATAATACAAAAAAGCTAATGTGTGTAATTTGGTTTATACTGCCATATTGATGTGCTGATGACCTTTTCAAACTCCTTGGCTTTTGACCTCATGGTTTATGGTGCCACCAAACCCCTTGATGGAAATATTTGACCTTATTTCACAGATACCCTTTTTTTTCCTCTATGGGCTTGGCCGAGCAAGAGCTATAGAAGCGCTGAGGTACCTGAAAAATATCAGCCTCAAACCTTTCATCTGCTAGGATCGCTTAGGGCTGAACCTAGATGCAGAAACCGCTTTATTGAAGGATTCCATTCTACACCCAGAAACTCCGCTCTAACTGGTAGTGGAAGCCAGTTCTGGCACGCTGGACGGCACTACATTTGGTAGAAGCTTGGCTCAAATAATACAAATCGACCCCACAATTATTCATTCCTCCTGACATGGGCTTTCGGAACCTACTCAGTCCAATAATCCTTTAACCAAGGTTATAAAACCTTCTCAACCAGTGGGTTGAGTGCTTTCCCTCCAGTCAGTATCACGTTTAATAGACTCAGTAGATGGGGAAATAAAAGCCAGCTGAAAGTCTTTTTGCAGTTAGCATCTTAAGACTAGTACTGAAAACGTTCTTTCAGGTATATGCTTGGCAAGTTCTTAGTATCAATGTCCTACATGCTGGTATTCAGCAATGAAGTCTGATCTTCTGCTGCACTGCTCTTTTAAGCTTCACAAATGTGGATCAAACGACCTTAATCCAACATTTCCAAACTTAGGGTGGGTTGCAAGCAGTTTTATGGTGGGTCCAAGCAATAAATAAGATGCCTTTAAATTCTGTATTTATCTTGTCACATTTGCTGAGCTTCAAAGACAGAGATCATAAGTCAGACTATGTCTTCTGACAAATTGCTGCTTATGTTTTTTAACATGGGGATTGGGGTTTACAAACTCCTCTCACTTTGCAGTCAGAGAAAGAAAAGTAAAGGGAATTGTATGACAATCTTGCTGGGGTACAGGAAGTGTGAAAGAAAAGGCTGCAGGTTGTCATTTTTTGTAACACACAACAAAATGTAAATACCTGTAAATTAATTGTACACATTCAATAGTTAGGAAAGCAAAAATTAAGCCCTTTTTTGTAATTCTGAAGTGTGATGTTAATAAGCATTTTAATAGGATCAAAATAAATTATACACATTTTCAGTAACACCCGATTACTATGGATTACCATTTGTGTGCAATTTAGCTTTTTTACCAGTAAAACTGTATGTCTGCGCAAATATAGTAGCCATTTCAATGGATAATGTGCAATTTGTAATTGACGGCGGGCTACCACATGATGCTTTTGGTAACATTAAAAAATTGCATGCCTCATGGCCCTTAAAAGCTAGGTGGGTTATTAAAGTTTACGTTCTAAAAATTGGGTCAAGGTTCTTAAAATTCTGGAAAGCACTTCTTTCGAGCAATAGCTTCACAACAAGAGCAGGTTGCACATAACATGTAAGCCCTCAGTGGGCCAGCCATACAGAACCCTCCCTAAAAATAAATATGTGCTTTGGATCAGTTAGCAGGTAGTGTAGATAAAACTGTAGAAAAATAAGGTCCAGTGTAATTGAGCACAAGCCAAGGAAGGGTGAAGAAGTGAGACCCTGGCTGAAACCTTAATAAATGGTCCTATGGGAAAAGAAAGCAAGTCACCACACAAGTTAGTAGGGGAAAATAACTGACAGAGGAGCAGGTATTTGGAACATTCCAGGATAGAGACAAGATATGCAGAGTGAAGTACACAAAATGCCCTTTAATATGTAAAGATACAGCATCGCTTTTGAAAAGTAGTTTCCGTATTGGCTGCTTTGACAGCAGCGCCCCGAAATAGTTGGAAAGGAGAAAAACTAGGCATTACAACAGGAAGAGTTTCTAATAAGGAAAAGGGTTGAGTCCTCCATCCTTGATACTGAGATAAACAATAATTTTAACATTGTCAGGAAAACCCTTTAACCAAGATGCAGCTATTTAATCCTTAGGAGCCCTAATAATTGTTTTCAATGTGAAGGGCAGTAAATTATGGAGAAAACATGAAAATTAATAAACACTGAAAAATAGAAACTACATTTAAAAGGAAAAAGCCATCGACAACGTACACATCTTGTTATTTTGTTTGCATGTATTGTGAGAAAGAAAAAGTCATGGAGAAATAAGTCAGACATTAAAACAGTCCAAGAGAAAGACTCAAAATGCTTTAGAGGGATTACAAGAAAATCTTGAACTGACCTTGACTAGGCGTCTTAGCAATGGTGCAGCCAATATAGTTGAAAGCCCTGCATTGAAGCACCTGTCGAAACAGATCACAATTCTTTGTCTAACACACAAATCAGTGCATGCCCACACTCCAGGCTACCTCAGAAAAATCTTCTAGCCTTGCATACCTACTTAATGTCTATTTGCCACAGTCAACTTCTTATCCGGCTACAAGAGATTCAGCAGTAGTTCTCGTGTACAAGGCACAACCCTATAAAACCTCATGAAATAGCTTAAGCTGAAAGGAAACTTTCCCAGATTTCACAAGGGATTGAAGACATATCCCTTCCTTGCTTGCTGTGGGCCCACTGAGTGTTAGCCTACCATCCACTATGGTCTCCTTCCCTCATGTAGAAGTAACCAGACTTTTTCATCATTACCTGGTCACAGACCTTAAACTGGTAAACTTTTCCATAAGCACATATCCCAGTCAACCCTTTCCTCCTGAAAGCTTTAGCAACTTGAGCTCCTTGAGAAGTCACTAGGTTGAGAACTACTAATGTTATGATCGTCATTGTTCCCCTTACTCATCTCACACCAAAGTGGTCATCCTCTCCTCCTCACCCTTCAGTATCTTCTTTTAAGTCGAGCACGCAGGAGACGGTAAAGCAGCAGGTAGCACTAAACAACAAGCATTGGCATAGCCAATAGGTCTCGCTTTTGGGACCTTATAAGTATTTAGTTATGCAGCACAATATCCTTGGTGCAATAACATCAACTGTTGCATGTCTAAAAACTTATAAGGTCCCAAAGGCGAGACCTATTGACTATGCCAATGCTTGTTTTTAGAGGCCTGGCATGCAGTTTTAAATGTAGGCTGGTAAGAAAGGTGCCAACCCGAGGTGCAAGGTCTAGAGAGAAATAAGATAGGAAGAGAGGTGAGTTATAATGAGATAGCACAAATAGAAAGGTGAAGCACAGAATGACAGGTCAGATAAACAAAGTAGTGAGGCAGGTAGAGCTGGTGGGATGAAAAATACAAAGATATGAGAAGTAGAGAAAAAGAGGTGCAGATGAGGTAGAGAGATGAGGCTAATACAGAGTAAGTGCGAGGGAGAAGTAGAGAATGGTGAAATAGGGAGAGAGAGAGAGACAGAGGTAAGACAGATGTATTAAACGAGTGAGACATTGGAAGCAGAGAGAGTGAACGGAAACAGTGAAGGAGATAGAAAGAGATGAAAGCAAAGGGAGTGATAGATGGAGTGGAAGAGGTAGGGAGAGCATTGTAGAGAAAGAAATAAAATAATGGGAAAGGCGAGGAAAGAGGACATTAATAAAAGAGAGACATAGAAGGCCAATAGGTGATGTAAATTGAGAGTCTAGATAGTGTATGAGAGGTGGGGAAGAGAGAGATGAGGCAGTGAGTTGTGAGGCAGAGAGAGAAATGAAAGAGAATGGTGAGGTAGAAAGAGGCATGCGAGAGGTAGAGAAAGGTAAGGTATAGATGGCAAAAATGATAGAAAGGGTAAGATAAAGAGATGAAATTAAGAGGGAGGGAAGTAAATGGAAGAGAAATGAAGGGGGATGAGATGCAAACAGAGCAGCAAGATGCAGAAAGAAGAGAAAGTAGAGAGAGAGAGGCACTTGAGGGAGAAGAGAGGGGCAGAGAGCTGACCGAGAGCTAGAGATCTAGAGGTAGGATCGGAGAGAGGTGGCAAGTTGAGGTCATGAGAGGTAAGTGCTGTGGGGCACTGAGGTTTATTGAAAGAGAGGTGTGACGTACAGAGAGAGAGAAGACAAGGACTGGAGAAAGTGTCCACACTGAACTAGAGGTTGGTGATCACCCTAAATATATTTATTAAAATAAAGCATTAAGAGAGTGCACTTTTACGGATTTCAGAGTGTGCACCATCTTGCATTGAAGATGACAAAAGAAGCCATTTTGGCACAATAAACACATCCAGCATCAGTGCTGTTGGTGCTAGCTGAGGCAGTGAAACACTTGATGAGCTCTTTGAAAACGATGACATGTCCTCCGCTGGGTCTGTTAATTCTGTCCTGTCTTATAACCTTGTGCCTGGGGAATAGGTGTGGTAATGTCGATAGAATCAGCCAGGTTTCTGTGAGGAAGAGCAGTTTCAATGTGTGGTCGTGCAGCAGGTCCCATATTTCAGTAGCGTGTTTATTGAGGGAGGTGTTGTTGAGGAGAAGGCAGAACAGGGAGGGGTGGGGAGAGGTGTGTAGGTGTGCGTGGCCGAGGGAGAGGTGAGTGTTGTGTGCGGTGCATGTGAGGGTGGTGTGAAGGTGTGGGAAGGTGCAGGAAAAGTGTCAGGTGGAACAGGGAAGGCACCTTCGCAGTCGACTACTGAGGCGTAGCAGCAGCACTGGAAGGTGCATTCAAGGTTCAGGGTGAGGAGAGGGAAGCAGAGACGTAGCAATGATGGGAGTGAAAGCAAGGGGTCTGGCGCTGGGCACGGGAGGGGCGCATACGGGCTGTGCATCCAAGCTGCGGCGGACATGAATTAGGAGCGGGGGTCTCTGGGGCAATGGGTTGGGCTAAGTAACTGGCAGGAACCGAGAAGGGAGTGCGGCGTGGGAGAGGAAGCAGGGAAGGTCGCAAATTCAGGAAAAGGGCAGGAAGAAGAGCAAAAGAGTGAGAAAAAGGAAGAAGAGGAGTTAAGAGAGCAATTGAGTTCGAAACTCGAAGAGAAGAGCTGAGACTAAAAGAAGCCAAGAGCAGCAAGGATTGAGTGAAAAGGGCAGAGAAAAATGTTAAAGAATGAAAGGCAAAAGCACAGAAGATCAGCAAAAAATGAATGAGAAAGAGTGGCAGATGCCCAGCAGATCGGCACAGAATCAGTGTAAAAGTTCAAAAAGCAGCAAAGAAAGATTGCGGAATAATGAAAAAGCACATGAAAGTGGCAGAAAGAGAATGAGAAACGCACAGAAAAGCAGCAAAGAAGGAATAAGAAGGAAGGAGTAATGCACAGTGAAGTAGCAAAGAAAGACTGAGAAATGCACATAAAAGTGACAAGTAATGAAAGAATGAGCGATGCACAGAAAACAGCAAGGAAAGGGCGAGAAGTGTTCAAACAAGCAAATGGTGCGCGCGAAAGTGATCGCGAGCAAGAATTTCGGCCGCGACCGGGAGTTGTGTGCGCGCGCGCAAAAATTAAATAAAACAAGCATTGGCCGTGCTGCCGTGCGAGACGTGCTCTGTGGTGGGGGAGGGGGGAGGAGCGGGAGAGCAAGTGGCGCGCGGCCGTGAAAGTGACACGGCCGCGCGGCCCGAGTAGCGCTCTGTGGTGGGGAGGAGCAAGTGAGAGGAAAGACATGGTGCCTGGAGCATGTGAGGAATGCGCGTTACTGTGCGCGTACCCGCATGCTCTAGGCAAGCCCAAAAAAAAGTGGTCGCATTTCTAAAAACCCACTTACAAAATGTCTCGCCCAGACCAGCGCAAGCGCTGGCTTCAGGGCGAGACCTAAAAATGTATAAATAAAGGTTGTCTAAATATACTATGCCCTCTCAAACCCACCACAAAAACATCAGTGAATGGAAGAAAACTTAATAACAGAACTAGAAAATCCGGAGAAAAGTTTGAAAAATTCAAAAAAAAATACAAAGAAACGAATTGCAGATACCTTAAGAGCATGAAAATATTTTTTTAGCAAGGTTTAATAAGTGAAACACCACATACCTAAGAGGCATGCAGTAAACATTTCTGTACTACAGAAAGAAAATTATAATAACTGTTGAGCTACAAATGAGCATTTACGGTTGGTCTAATCTTTACCTTCTAGGACTCTTCTTTTATTTCTCCATCCGAACTGTTCACAGCATCTCCAAGAAAGGCTCACGAGCTTTACGCCGTCATCTCGTAGTCACAATTCTCTGGGGTTGAACTTTCCTACAGGAAAGAAGAAATCCACGGAATTCAGAACAAGGAAGATCTCTGGAGAGCACAGCTTGAATGAGGAAGTGCTGTGTAATAGGTCGTCACAAGTCACATTCCTAAACAATGAATATATTTAAATACAAGAATGTTTAGCTTCGGTCCAGCTCTCCCATAAGGATTTAATGAGTCGCCAAACTTCATATAAAACACTCAAGCTAGACCTTTATGGGAAATGATTACTATAACGGAAAGGCCCAAACCACATGTCCTTTCTTACTTTAAAAAAACTGTAAATGAGGAGGCAAGCAAGCAGTAAAAAACAAAACGAGTAGGTCCAAGCAGTAAAATATGGTACATTTTGAACGGACATAGTTGCATTTTTGATTTCCAACCACTCTCAGCTACAAGCTCTGAAGATAGGAACATTTTCTGCCTCCCGCAAAGTGCATTTGTGTCTGTTTTAGAACACAGAGAGGAGTGATTTTCCCATTTGCCCACAATAAACACATATGAAATATTTACTAAACATGAAATTAGCTTCTCGGCCATGTGCTAACTGAACATTCTTTGGAGATACTTTACAGCTCTACAATTTGTTTCTCCTTATAGCAATCTTCTCTCGATATAATAATATGTGGCCAGCCTGTTTCAAGGCACAGTGAAAACTTTAGAGCCTACAAAACTTTTGTTTGGAAATTGTTATACTGCTAGCTCGATCATCAGAGACTGAGAAATCATCAAATTATACAGAACTGTGGTTGGTTGCACCCATTTGTGTTTTTCAAATTCTCACTTTAAAAAACAGCATGTACACCGTTATTACACTACACTCATGTAGCATACACACAGGAAGTAATACTCTATCTAATGTTTCCATGTTCCCAGTTAACCACAAAGTGATAATCTTGGTGGCAATACAACGGTGAGTTACCACTGGTGGGACAGCATTTTACCAGCTCGATAAATACCACAAGCAGCATATAATTTTATACTTTAGGGAACCGTTCCAGTAGCACAATGAATAAATAGCAGTGGTAGAAATGTACAGTGAAAAAATGCGGGCAGAAATGGTGTGCACACAGCATGCATTTATTGCAGAAACCACCTTAGCAAATAAAGTTTGCCGTTACCTTGGATACTGTACACCAACCTATAGTTCAGATTGCAGCAGCTGGTTCTGGACATATTTATTTTGGCTCGTTACCTCCACCTTTTTCGGGCGGTAATTCTTCCTATAATGAATATCGCCTGCCACGTGTGTTTAAGTATCTCGCTGGCCTGTCACTTATCTATGCTGTGAAAGTGCCGCAGGGCAGAACTGTGCAGAGACTCATGTAGACTCCGGTCCGCAGTGCTGATCCCTTCAGCACAGCACCTCTGCACCATATATACCAGCCACATAGGAACAATATCCTGGGACATGTCACATCACCCCAGCATGAACAAACGATAGTGCACAGAGCTTATCACCACCCTCACCATCTCATGGGTCCTCTCTTTCGCCACAAATCCCTCCACTCAGGTTTCCACTAGGGGTGGGCGTAACTTACATAATTCCATGTAGCGCAAACATGAGATTGCGCAAAATTACTTTACAAGAGGAGTTCTGCATTTAGCGCTATTTTCTTAGAGCAAAAATGCCCCCTCGCATCCAAAATGGAAACATCGATGCAATTCGGGCTAAGAAAAAGCGCTAAATGTAGCAGAACTTGAATAACAAGCACTCGCTAAATGTGCACTTCCTCCTAATTTACTCCTGGCATTTGGCACTATTTTCTTAGTCGGCACATTTTTAAAAAACTTTGAATACACTAACAATAGAATTATTATGGGGATCCAAAGGGAAAAGGGTGAGTCTTGAGACAGTGCAGAGAACGTGGCAGAAGGGTGGGTTGGAGGTCCCAAATTTAGAGCTGTATTATATGGCGTCCCAACTCCAACATGCTATACATTGGTTGGATGAGAATGAAAACTGGGAGAAAAGACTGCTCGCGGGCACATATGGAAGGAACTCATTGGCAACACTTCTGATGATGGGAGCTGGAGTCCCCCGGTCCACCCCGTATATAATCCGAAATGTGGTGCGGATTTGGGAACGAGCAGTCAAAAAAGTAGTGGGGCACGCCCCGTATGCCCTAGACATGCCTTTATGGGTGGTACAACCGTTTGCAAAAATAGAAGCCTCAATGTCGGTCCGAAGATGGAAGGAGGGCGGGTGCCTGACGATGGGAGATCTCTTCCACAATAAACTCTTCATCACTAGAGACGATGCGGAGTCAATGTTTGAGCTGGGGACAGGGCAATTCCTCCAATACGGAAAGATATACCAAGTTACTAGAGAGCTCTGGGCTTCTTCTCCGGAGGAACCAGCGGTGACTAGGGTGCTGCAGGTTATGCTGTAGATGGCACAGGGGGGTGCGATTCATTACACACTTATATAGGGCGTTGCGGGATGATTTAACAGTTACACCCCTACCTGTTCAGGCTAGATGGGAAGAGGCCCTAGGGTAACCTCTATCGGAAAAAGATTGGGGTAAAGTCCACGAAGGTGTCAAAGCAATAAACTCGAACGTAAGGTTTAAATTAAACCAGTATAATTTTATACACCAGGCATATCTCACGACCAGAACACTCAGTAGGATCTTCCCGACACGATCAGATAGATGTCCCCGGTGTAGAATTACTGATACGGATTTTCTACATATGGTATGGACATGTCCAATGCTGTCTCACTTTTGGACCACAATACTGGAGAAAATAAAGGAAGCTACAGGATGGAACGCGCCCAAAGGAATACGGGAGGTGGTGTTGGGTCTCCTTCCTGCTCCTAAAAATAAAAAACTAAGCAGGAAATTTGTAATGTTAGGGATCGTATTAGCCAAAAGACGCATAGCTATTTCTTGGATGGGACCAAACCCCCCGCGGACTGAGATGTGGTTGAAGGATATGGGTGAATGGGCGGCGGCAGAAGCAGTGCGAATGAAGAGGGTGAGGCGAGATGACAAACTAGAGGATGATCTACGGGCATGGGGGTCCATGCTGACGGATATAAAAGACCTACAAACGCCGGCAATAACACCATTGTGAACGATCCCCCAGAGGACAGAAATAGACGCAAAATGACTAATTAGGCACCAGGTAGACATATTAGAGATTGACAAGAAACAATTGATGTAGGAAATAGAAAGGGAAGTGATGCTGAAAAGGTGACCGTATGATTGGGGGGGAGGGGCGCGAACAGTTGTGGGATTATATCATCTGTTACATAATATAGGTTGGCATAGCAGATGTATTATAAATATGATGTTTAACTGATTAAGAGTGAAATGTGGAAGCATCAGTTTACGGTATAAATATTTACAAATGTATGCATAACAAACAGCAGATGTTTATAAAATGCCAATAAAGAAATATAAAAAAATAAAACAATAATACACCCCATTTCCAATAAATGTTCCACTAAACCATACTGCCGCCAAAATCGCAGTACAAAACACAGAAACTTCAAAGGACACTCAACAGTCACAATACTCCATCTTAACCCTTTACACCCAGGTACTACCACCATTGGCATTGCACTACACTGCACCAAGAAACCAGATAGCCAGCCGTCTATGCATTGTCAACAAAACAAGAGCATTCGTCTAGTCTCCTGCTAACATAACATCTTAAGTACACCTCAGGACACCTTCATGCACACAGCACGGTGCTGAAAGCACATAGGTGATCAGCACGGCCAAGTAAACAGCACACCCATAATTATCCACAAACGTACTCTTCAAAACTTTTCTACTCCCATACCACACGAGGCATTCACATCTTTTGAAATTCATACACTCAGCTAACTATGCATAAAGCAGGTCAACATAATAGCTATCATCAAGACCGACAACCAAACATCCTGATGAAGCACTACAACTTTCCTCTGCAACATATATAGACCGGAGAACAACCTGTAGTATTCATCCACGACCAAGAAAAAAATACAAGGATGTGAACTGCACAACAAAAAGTTTTTAAAAAAGACATGGCAGTGTTGCATCCCTATTCTACAAACCTATAAAACTTGTGTTCGCTTACAGTATATAAAACAAAGGGAACCGCACAACCAACCTTACCCTCCAATAGTGTTAAGGACAAACTTCAACCACTCAACTTGCAGATCAAATCATAGAATAATTCCCATGATCTGGCCCCAAAAGACTTCTCAATATAGCAATACAAAGCCAGACATTTTGGCGAAGTCAATAATATCATATCTGAGAATCACATCTGGCTTAAAACACCAAATAGTTGCAATTAAAGGTAACCTATTTTATTATACTACTTCCCACTTGGTGAGTAGGGCATTTATGTTAGGGCATATTATCATCTGCAGCATGCTGCATACCGCCCTAGGCTGCTTCAGAGAGCAAACGTTAGAAGGAAATAGTGGAGAACTTGCCTAAACAAATTATTAGAACCCTCCACAGGCTTACAAAATAGGCTGTTACACTAGATGCTTTGTCAGCCTCTTCCTAAATTCAGTGTGTACCTAGAAGCTTGTTGACTATGACAGGAATGGAATACTTGAGGGCCAGAATGTGATTTTGGCCAGCTGACTGTTGTGAATGGTTAGAAGAGTACTGAGTAATGTGGGCTCAAAGTATGTTCTTCCAAACTGCTCGATAAATGAGCAACTGTTTGGGGGAGATTTTACCTGAAAGTAAATGTAAGCTTTTCAGCACTGGTTTTGCTAAATCCTTTGAGTTTCAGGCTGATCAGAACAGTTCTATTTGAAATATGCACATTTCTTGTTGACTACTGCCAGGGTCATATTTACAAATGCATATAGAGAGATAGAGTTACAACAATATGAGCTAGATGGAAGATCACGGGGACAACGTTCTGTAGTTTCTCCACGTATGGTGCAATGCCGAGCTCTAGTTTCTTAGGAAAAACACTGCTAGGCCATTGTGTTTTCGAACCGAGTCACAGGTCAGTTAGTCACTAAAAAAACAGGTCCATCATATTTACTGGCCAGGAATCGGACTTACCAGCTCTGCATTATCCATTCAAAGACCTCAGACAGTCACAAACTGGTTGGTTCATTAGGATGCATGCTCATCATTCTCTCCGCTGCTCGAGCTTCTAATTGAGTGCCATTTTCATACAAAAAACAAATTGAATAATTTAAACATTGAAGCAGATCCTTGGAATCCATGGCCATTGACTATGGGATGCCCTTAATCCGAACTCAACAGCCGAACCAAACTATATGCTGCTAAAAAAATAGAACTCTCTCCTGAACAAGGGTGCACCTCAACCAACAGACTAAACTCGCAGTGCCCAACAAGGCTAATTCCACCTCATAAAAATGCTTCATCACTGAAGTAACTGAAAGGAGACACAAAGTGCTCTACAAAGTCTTACATATATATTTGGAGTCACCCAGTTACTTCAGTTGGTGGCCGCATGCATTGATCATACAGGCGCCAGGACCATTCTGCCTTTCCATTTTGTAAGGTTATTTAATGAAAAGCATACAATCGGACATTTTCTGATCTCTCTTTTTCCACAAAAGATTCAGTCCCTGTAAGAAGCACTGCGAGATTATGGTGCATAATTGAATGTTCAAGAGTGTCAAATGCAGCTGTAGAATTAAGGAGTATCATGACAGCTGCCCACACTTCGGCCATGCCACAAAGCAGTAGGTCAGGACACACTACAAAAGGACTTGTAATGGTATAGAACCAAGTAGCTTATTCAAACGAAACATTATGTAAGGAATCTCGGTAGAGACAGCATAAGTTTCTCTTAATACCAGAGTGGAATTACTCTTCAAGGGACCTACAAGTCTAACATGTCCAAAAGATGCTACTGAGTTTCCAAGTATTTCACTTTGCTGAGCGTTAGCCCTGCACTATCTTTCAGCTTGATTATAATATGTTTGGTATAGACTAGATAAAGACCAATACTGAGACGTGTCAGTCTTTTACAAAAAAACAACCTCTTTCAATAAAAAAGGAAAGGTGTAACCTATATGTAACCAAAACCTAGCTGTACACTCCACAGCCAAGACCGAAGTGAAAACCCTCACTTAGCTAGGACTAAGAACTCCACCCTGAATTTTCTGTGTGGCAATTCTTATCCGTAAACTACAAATGGATACATTTGTAATGTTTCTATGTGAGATAGATGCATTTCTCAAATACATAAACCAAGTCTGAGAGCAGAGTAAAAGTGGTCTAGTGTCATATTTCAGGATCTGAGTTTAGCTTGCAATAAAGTGAATGTATACGATATCTGCTGTGCCTTATTTCACAAACAGACTGGTCTCCAAGATAACAACTCCACCCAAAAAGGGTAAATGAAGTGGGGGGTGGGAAGCCTGTAGGGGATTTGGCGAAAGCATGTGTGTGACAGTGTGTGTATGAGAGTGTAAGCATGTGTATGCATGTGTGCGTGTTAACTACCGATACTAGTCCCTTCTTAGATACTGAGGCGGTCAGGTGTTCCGTTTTGTCAAGTAAGGCCTTTAGACACAAGAAGTAAGACAGCAGATAAGTCTTACAAGATACAACTGCTTCACCACTGAAATTTCCTGAAATCTCACCTCTTGGTACAAGGTGTGCAAACAATTGTCATGCTTGTGGAAAAGCAGGTCTTCTAAATATCAACAAAATGCTCAGAGTGGGTGTGAAGATCTCTGATATAATGCAGCTGTTATCTCACACAGTCGTACAAATAAGGAAAAAATCTGAACTTGCTGCCTCTAAAGCACTCAGCAAACAGTGTCTCACACTTGACAAAGGCAGTTTCTGCATTGCTGTAAACTTATGGTAGGATTCTTAAACGGTTATGGAAGCAATTCTTGGGGGGGCTCTCTCTTTGATGTAGATATGTATTTTTAGAGTTCAAGGCCAAATACTTGTTCATCTTTTAGAATGTTTACAAACCTAATGACAGACACTTTGAATCTCTCCCTTTTACCAACTTGCTGAATTTTCTCCAGGGTGTAATTGGCCTCTGTTGCTGTTCTTTTTGGGAATCAAAGTGTAGTTGTAGAAGAAAAGTACCAATTTATCCACCGGAACACCTCTACAGTTCACAAGACCAATATGCTCCTGGTGTCATCAGACAAAGATATTGTGATCAGGGAGGTTGGATTTTGTTTGGAAGGAATAGGGAGTCGTTTGGGTTGTCTCTAAAACCTGCTCATCCTCAAATAAGTGGCATTCTTGAACAGATCGGGATTGCCCCATTTCTCGAGTGGAAGGAAGTAACACTAAGAACTGGGTTAAAATAACTATGAGCAATGCAGAACACCATCCTTGCTTAATTCACTTTGACCAAGTGAAGCATGTGAAGGTGAACGACTGCAGCTGTGAAAATAAAACTTCAACATCAAAACTGATCCAGCTGTTTTGCACAGATATTGACAACCACAATGGCTCATTGTAGGATCTCTCTATATTGTGGTTCGAGCAGCACCACGTGCAAGAGAAAAGCTTACCTAAGCAGCTGCTCTGTCCTCTTGAATCTTCTCAAGCGCCCAGTCCTTGTACTGAGCAGTAAGGGGTTGCTAGATTTTCTAAAGTAAACTCAGATTTATCCGAGGTGTGATCTAATGGGTAGCTAAGTACAGGACATTAGAACCCCAACTGACCCTTTGGTGCTGCTGCGATTTTAGAACAACACTTCATGTATCAGAGCCTGAAATAAACATATATGGATGTAAAATTGCAACTTTAGGGTGTGCTGGGAGGTGCTGTTATATGTTCGCATCTCCTCTCGGTCATACCCTGCTTTACGTATGTGGCCACAACCAAACCCAGCACTTCATAGTTGAAACGTTCCTGCTGCAATAAGTCTTTCTGAATAATCTGCTTGGTTCACCTTTGCAGCAAGTTCTGTACTATTTAAGATACATAAAAAACGATAAGAACATCATATACCCTTTTAGCCCGCCATAGTGAGCTACGCTGACCAGTTAAGGCCAGATCCAGTGTTAAACACAAGCCTTTAACAAGGGAGCAGGCCTTTAATGGCCAGTACAGCCCGCTATGGGGGGCTATAAGGATATTAGAACATTCAGCCTCTTGAGGCAGAATGCCCTAATTAGAAAAACAAAGGCTTCTCTGAGATCGAGGGGGTTGAAATCCCCGAGGTTCCCGAAGCCCTTGTTTCACAGCTGCTGCTGTGATTGCTCAACAACTAATGGCCATGCCAGGGGCGGCTCCTCCACTAGGGCGGAGGAGCGTCGCCCCACTGCTTTCTCGCAGTGCAAGAAAGCCAAAACATAAAATGGTAATAACTAAAAGTTATTACCATTTTATGTTTCCTTTGCACATTGCGGGCGGACAGGTAGGCGGGGCTGCTCTGCTCTTTGAGCAGGGCAGGGAGGAGTGGTTTGCCCACACCTGAGTGCGCAAAGACTGTTTGGTCAGCCCCCTCGGGCCGCCCAAACCAGTCATGCGCACTCTGCCCTTCCCCATGCAGGCAGCCTGCATGGAGAACATGGCCACCCCATTAGCCCTTGGCTGGGCGGCGTCCCGATCAATCACAACACTGCTTGCAGCATTGTGACTGGCTTAGGGGAGGAAGCCTGGCTGCCTGCTTCCTGTTCCTGTCGGAGGCAGGAGAACAGGAGCCGAGAAGACGCGGGACCCGGCCCGGCGGAAAGTTACGTTTAATTTATTATAATTTTTTTAATTTCCCCGCGAATACCCACGAGCAATGCCGGCCGCTACTGGGCCATGGTGGAAACTGCTTTTACAGCACGGGCTGAGCCACGCGTGAAGTTTCCCGGCAAGTGGAACCACGCTTGCCTTAACCACGCATATGCCTTAACCACGCATATGCGTGGTTAAGGCAGTGCACGGCCTAGATGCGCGGATGGGCAGGCACAGGAAGAGGACGGATCAGGAGAAGTGGACGTGGTCTGGTAAGTTGGGCTGGGGCCTGGTTTTGGGGGTAGTTTTTAAGGCTCAGGGGGGTCAGGGTTGTTTTTAGGGCTCAGGGGGGAGGGGGAGGGGTTGTTTTTAAGGCCTGGGAGGAGTGGGGGTTGTTTTTGGGCTCTGGGTCGTTTTTAGAGCTCAGTGAGGGGTTGGGTTGTTTTTAGGGCTCAGGGGGGCTATGGTGTGATCTTTACCACACATATCCCTTTCCCACAAAATTGCGCTATAAAGGCATGCGTTAAGCAGCGGTATTTGTTCGGGCAGCATTGCCATAGCCATGCGTGCCTCTGTCATACAATGGGGCAGCGGCTGAACATTCACAGCAATAGCTGTGAAAGGAGGCTGAAGCCAGTCCCTGGTTCTCCCTGGGCTCGGCTAATCTGCTTTTTCTCGTTCAGCTGAGCCAGGTAGACCGAGGACCTGAGAAGAATTCCCCTTCACTCCTTCCGAGGCTCCAGTGACTCTCTGGGTATGGGAAGCAGGAGGGGGAAAGCTCCAGTGCAGTACAGCCTCTGTCTCTCACTTTTTCCTGCCCACTCCATATATTTTGGAGAGGCAGGGGAAAGAAAAAGGCAAAGGCAGTACATTGAAATGTTGAGAGTAGCGAACTATACCAGTTTATATAGGCCATTGCTGCTTCATTGTCTTCAATGGAGCTCTCAGCATTCCAATATTCTAATAGAGCCTTAGAGCCCGCCGTAGCAGGCTTTACCGGCCATTAAAGGCCCGTTCCAGCGTTAAAGCCCTGAGCCGAAGGCAAGGGCCTTTAACAAGGGAGCGGGCCTTTATTGGGCGGTAGATCCCACTACTAAGGGCTCTAAGGCTATTAGAACATTCTGCCCCTAGAGGGCAGAAGGTTCTAATTTGTAAAACAAAGGACTCACAGACCCAGAGGGGGGTTGAAATCTCCTCGGGCTCCATGAGGCCTTTGTTCACAGCTGTTGCTGTGACCAAACATTGGAATGTTGATGCTCCGGGCTTCTACCACCCATTAGACATCTGGAGCACTCCATTGTCTTCAATGGAGCGCTCAACATTCCAATGTTCTAATCAGAGTTATATTACACATTTGAAAAGAAAGGCTATTGAACTAGAGGACACTTTTCCCTCTCGACCGAGTATAACAAGTATTTACGAGTCTCTATATGAAAGAACAAGGGATTGGTCCGAAGGTTTGTTTTTATTTTTACATAATACACTCAATAAATGTCTATTTGTACAGACTGTAATGAAAAAGCACTAGCAAAGCCAAAAGGCTGGGCTTGCATATTCAGTTAACGGCCTGACCTACTGCCTTTAGCAAAGCCACTGGGGCACACTAATTTGTTATTGCAGCAGGAGCCTAACGGCATGAGGAGGAGAGCTGTAACTGCTCTGAATCCTATGATCGGTTCGATAGCTCAATGTGTTTGCTAAAGAGAAATGAACCTTTGGCGTCCCTAGCAATTCATTTGTTTTTCCGTAAAGTGGAAATTTATCTTCCAGTGAAATTTTTTTTTTAAATCCTTTTGTATATGTTTGCATTAGATAAAGAATTGAACGTGACAAAAACTCTGATTATTGTATTTTTAAGATATAAAACATTGCTTCATGCATTGCAGTACCACCATTTCATAAGCGATGGAATAATACACCAAGGAGCCAATCAGATGAGGCGAGAAATATATACTCCTCTGCACTATCCAAGAAGTGATTGATTCCATCTGAAAGCGACTAACCTACTAAAGCCAATGGTTGAGCAGGGCTGACACAAACCCACTCTATGTAAATAGTAAATAACTGGGCATGCAGACAGCTGCGCTGTTAAGCTAGACAAAAAACGTCGACTCTTCATGCACCTAATATTTTATTTAGGTCTTTAGAAGATCTGCTTGTGTGGAAGCATGCTTCCGGCAAAAGCAAACAATGACTAAGCAGCTGCTTCATTCACTGATAGTCAGGCTTGAAAAATAGACTATTGTGTGACTTTCATCAGCCCCCTGTAAGCAGACATTTCCCTAGAAAACTCCTTTCTCTGAGGATGACTGAAAATTCCGTTCATCAGATTTGAAGTGTGAAAGGATGCCATCTACACCTGAGCCATAAAAAGAATTATCTTATCCTGTCAGAAAATGTAGTCTCCAAGATTCTCCCATCTCCTATCCCGGAATAGTCAAGGTTTTTTTCTCTATTCTGTGAAAAAGGGACAACATTCCAACTACCTCCTGCCACGCGCTGGCAGGTGTGTGTGAATGAGAAAAAGCTCCAGTCATTCAATAATGCGGAGACTTCTGCCACTGTAAAACCACCTGCAACTGCTGTTGCAACAGCGACACGCCTGAACCTACACATGGTAGGGCAGGCACCTACAACATGGAGATTCTGACATCAGCAAAAATGTTGGCTTCAGTGCAAAACATGACTGTGGTTGCCTACTTCCTAGGTACACTGCAACTCACAACAAGGTACGGAGGACCCTTTTGCAGTGCACCTAGGAAGTAGGCAACCACTTTAAGGAAGCAGCGAGAATGGTTTCAAATCTCTAGTCGCTTGTCCCAGTTTCCAGAACCACCTGCGATGGGGATTAAGCGTTGCTAGCTAGCCGTACGCAGGGTTGGATTGGTAACGCTGGCACTCGGGCAATGCCCGAGGGGCCAGTGTCCAGTTCCAGTCATGGGCTGCTTTTTGAGCAGTCTGAGGGGTGATTTGGGTGGTTTCTGCATAGTTCGGATACCGCCAGTGGCCCAGTGGGTGCCAGAGTGGCCTTTCTGGAGGCAGATGGGCGTCCATTACCGTGGACGCTTGCCCACTTACTGGCAAAAGACGTTTATGAGGTTAACATCAAGCACAAGACGACCGTAGAGTTACCAATTGTCTAAGCTCTTCCTTGAAGCTTTTGCCTGTGACCTCTGTTACAAAGCATGCCATTCACAGCTCTGCTCGGTCAATGACCTGCTGCCTCTATGCATCCCATGTGGCGGTGACTCCAGCACAAAGACTTACACAGCATCATTTTCCTGAAGCGCTCTGTTGTCCTAGCAATAAAAGATTATGCAGCACTGCTGCAGCATCATGGACTTGAGGAGGCCTAGTCCCGGTATTCCTGCATTTCCTGCAAGCTGAGAATTATGGCAGGTATGTAGGCACTTCCACCATAAAAGTGATAACCTAGTGCCTTAGAGATTCACAACCTGCCAAGGAAGAGTTTTCGGCATTCTTTGAGGGTGAGACATACCTAGGGAGTTGGTGATTCAGGTGTGAGGTTCGTGTCCATGCACCAGTGGAAGACTGCATGAGTTCTGGCATGCGCCAATTCAGGCATCACAAACAATTTAAGTGATAAGAGAAGAGGTTTAGATGACAGGATTGGGCTTAAGTAAAGTGCTTTTCCGAATGCTATTCTAAGCATAGGGATATTTAGGCTAGCTGTTGTTGGGACTTGATATTTATATGATCAGATCCCTATTGTGCTTATGCAGGCATTCCTGCAGACTCCTCCTATTTTAGGAAAGTGTTGAAGATACTGCAGGGTAGATTTAGGGCAGAGCTCTGCTTTTATAGCGGTGTACTCTACAGCTGCCATTGAAGCTTTCTTAATCATTTCTGTGTACGGGTGGAAAGGCGCAGAGTGCACAGAATCATGCCCACCTACAGTGGCAAGACGTTACAAAGGATGAGGTACATTGTTTTGTCCTAGACACTACCATGCACTGCTCCAGCTGGACCTCCTATACCGTGTCCATACGCCTTGTACAAGATCTGTGCTATACCTCCAGTTTTAATGGCATTTCACCCCCTCCCCCAACTAAATGAAGAAGATTGTCCCCATCTGACTTCCATAAAGCAAAGGCGAGTATGGCAGAGCATGTGAAGCATATGACTAATGATGTACGATACCTGGCAGGGGGTAGGAGGGAGAGAGAGAGAGCACAGAGTAGAGTGAGAAAGAGCAGAGTAGAGCGAGAGAGAGTGCAGATCTGTTTGTGCGGTGTGGGGATGAGGGCATATACATTACGTCGGAAGCGAGGATCATCAGAGTGTTGCAAGACGTCCATCGAGAAAGCGGTCCCCTAGAGTGAGCAGGTTATGGCGACGACATGGACGCTGTACTAGCTTTTCACGTGTGACTGGTAGCCAGGGATAATCTAGTAATGGAAGAGCGGGGGAATAAGGAGGTCCGCCGCCCAGTGTCTGCCTAAGCCTCCGCCATGCCCAACAGGTCATGCACACAGTCTGAATGTCACTAGCATCTAATTGGACTCCCTTCGGTAGGAACGAGGAGTCGGAAAGGTCTTCCAACTGGTCCCGCTCGGGCTTCAGATATGGAATACGGGCATCTGGGTGATACCACTGATGCGCATATTAGCATTGGGCCGCGCGATAATAGAGATAGAGATCGGGGACCCCAAATCCGCTGCAGTCGCAGGGGAGGATGAGAGTGTCTTAGCGGGTGCAAGGGCGGCCCCCAGCCAAGGTGAGGTGTATAAGAAGGCTGCACAGAGAGCTAAAAAAATTGTTCTGTGTAATGGGAATAGGAATATTTAAAAAGAGGTACAGGAAGCGGAGAGTATAACCATTTTGATAATGGCCACTCGTCCCACCATGGACAGCAGCAATTTAATCCAGAGCTCTACCAGAGTTGTAAGATCAGCAAGTGCAGGGCTGTAGTTGAGCTGTAATATCTAGTCTTTGTATTTGTGGAGTCGGATACCCAAATATTTGGTGGTGTCAGTAGCCCATATTAAGCTGCATCACTGAGAGGAAAGATCTCAGATTTGGTCCAATTGATCTGAAGCCCGGATAGACTGCTGAAACTGATGATTTCCTGCAAAGTGGGGGGGAAATTGTCTGATGGGTGACGGATTAATAATAAAATGTCATCTGCGTGTAAGGAAAGCAGTAGGGGACCATTCGTAAGTTGAAGGCCTTGATGGGAATGGCGCTCCTGCATATAACGGACTAGAGGGTCCATTGCAATGATAAAGAGGAGAGGGGACAGGGGGCACCCCTGCCTGGTCCCTCATGCTAGGGCATGTATTGGTTAATGAGCCATTGACCCGCAGACGAGCCACTAGATTTGGAATATAAAAGCATGATCAGGGAGATGAAGGTGGCAGGGAAGCCCAGTTTGACCAGAACTGCCTTTAGCAAGGGCCACTCCAGGGAGTTGAACGCCTTTTCGGCATCCAACAGAGCACCTATCGCAGGTGATGACGGGGAGATCTTATTATGAACTGCAAAAATGGTGCATAAATTAAGGAGGTGCACACGAGAAGTATAGAGATGTTCGTATTAATGTTGGAACTCTGTCGGGACATTCTCACCCCCGAGTATCGGCGAACCGGAATCTGCCCACAATTTGGTAACGGAACTATTTAACCAATTGGAGCGCAGTAACCGTGCGAGGGTGTGGCCAGGGCATTCGCCCTCGCCATAACGCCGGCCTTAGCATGCATCCCCAAATGTGCAATTTCCCTTTCGGCAAGGTCACGGAATTCGGACAATAAGACAGTGCAGTGACGCAGCCGAGGGTCCCCACCAGAAGAGGCGGCTCGGTCTATATATCCTGCAAGTCTGTTTCAATAGGTTGTATTTTGGAGCGAATGTCGCAAAGATACGGATGTGCTTAGAAATGCACACCCCAAAGATATATGCCTTGAAAGCTTCCCATTGGGTGGCCTGTGTCTAAACTGTTCCTGTATTCAATGTGAAGTATTCAAATATGGAGCAAAGTATGTCGCTGTGGAACCTCCAGGGAATCAGTAGCTCAAGAAGAATAGGACTATGGTCTTATAGCATCTGTGGTAATAATGTGATCTCCGTGGTCCAAAGCGAGGCAGTAGCAGAAAGGAACAAGTATTCTAACCTTGTCCAGATAGCATGAGGAGCGGTATTAAAAAGTAAGACTGGGGACAGATGGGTATTGGGCACAACAGACATCCTGTAATGTATACGTATCTATGACATGTCTGAGCACGTTCCTTACTCGAGGTTTGCTATGGGGTAGTGTGCTGGATGAGTCAAGGCGAGGGCGGTGTGCCATATTGAGGTACCCGCCCAGTATCACAGTCGAATTCTAGGCACCCCAATATGAGCATATAGCTCCTGGAGAAATTCAGGGTCATCAACGTTTAGGGCATATACATTTATCAATAAGACACGCATGTCGGCAAGGATACCCTGTAGGAGAAGGTAATGACCACTCAAATCCGTATGACAGTTGTGAAAAGAGAAAAGAACACGTTTGTGTATTAGAATGCAAACGCCACAGGAATATGAACTCTAGCAGGAAAAGTAGTGATGCGTTCCCCAGACCCTTGCATATGGAGGATCATCATTTGGTAACTGATGTGTCTCCTGAACGAAGGCTATTTTGGCCCCATGTCTGTTCAAATAAGACAATACCTGCTTACCCTTAACTGAATTGTTAAATTGCATGTGATAAGGGAGACTTCTATCACCCTTTTTAGCTCAGAGTGTAGCATCATAGAAAGGTGAGGGATATAGAATATGGCGCACTGTGAAGCAGTGTTGCGGGAAGTGTATGATGTGCTATGTAAAACGATTATAGAGAATAATTAAGAATTAACCGCAGGCATACAATAGTGATATGCACAGAAAGATACTGATAGAATAATGAACGGTGCCCAATATCAAAGGCATAGCATTAGAGTTGAGTGGGCGCAGCCCACTGGTGAGGGATGGGACCATTGTGTCAGTCCAGCTCAATATGGAGGAGTTGTCTGTGAAGAAGTGGAAGATCCAGCATGTTCTGGTGTTGTCTGCGAATGAGAATAAGGTTTGGAGGGTAACTTTTTACAGAAAGCAGTCACCTCTGCTGGAGTGTCAAAGATGCAAGTCTTTCCATTTAGTTTGACTCGCAGGCGTGCAGGGTTGAGCATGGCGTACTTAGGCCTAATTTGCTAAGAGTTCTTAACGTCACTGAATATTGGACGGGCCGCCTGTACAGTAATGGTGAAATCGGGCTAGAGTGAGATGGTGGCACCCTGGTAGCAGAGAGAGCCCTGCTCTTGGGCCAGGCAGAGGGATGTGTCTATGTCCTTATAATTGAGGAGACGCGCTATGAGAAAGCGGGATGGGGTGCCCCCAGGAGGCAGAGGGCCTAAGGAGCGGAGGGCGCATTCCACTGCAAAAGTAGATGTAAAGCTGACACGATCAAAATGTTCAGTAATGAGCTGCTCTACAAACATCTGGTTTCCCCATATTTGTGGTTTACGCAATACCCGAGATGTGGATGTTCCTAAGGGACCTGGCCTCTAAATCCTCATTCTTAATAGCAACTTGCTTTAGAATACGTTCCATCTTATCCATGCGTTTCAACGAAGTAGCAGTGCCATCCTCTAAGCCCGATATCCATTGTTCAGCACCATCGATCTGTGCGCTCTGGCGATTGAGGCGTTCCCCCAGTCGATCTATGTGGTCAACCAAGGTGTCGAAACTGGCGCCCATGGCACAGAACCCAGTCTTGAGTTCCGCCATGATGACGTACGTGCCGCTAGCAGCGCTGGCATTGGGCTCACGGTCCATGGGTTCATCTGTATCTGAGTGAGAACTCTGTCTTCTCGCAGGCTTCACCGGGCAAAGAGCAACTTGCGCTGCTTGGGATCCGTGCGGCCCATGGATGCAGGGTGTGGGCTGTGTTGAGAGGTGTTAGGTAGATATGCGCCATAGCAATGTGAAGAAGGCCTCGGAGACGTGTCGCCAAGTCAGACCCCCACCCAGCAGGGGTAGAATGGGCGGAGGAAAAATTTAGATGACCGGTAAGGTTAGGCCATCAGCAATGGGGCCCCAGTGCATGGGGCCATGAGGTGCTCCAGCTGTGTGGCAGGAAAAGGAGAGACTCCCAGGTCACTGAGCTCCTGCAAATTAAACAACGAGGGGAAGCTTAAGGTAAGCAAATAACAGTGTCTATATGGGTCAGTGACGAGGGCCAGCGAGTGCCCTAACAGCCAGGATCAACCGAGGTGGGGTCCAGAATGCATCAGCGAACGCAGCACGGCCTCCAGACTTTGAGATGGGCAGCGAGGCAATGTCGGTCACAGAAGCGTGCAATTGCTGGGGAGCAACAGGAGGCCCAGGAAATGCAGCCCAGCAACAGGGGCAACCAGGGCGCCACACAGCGGCAGAGAAGAAGCAGGCCCAGAAGAAACACAGGCCCCACCGGGCACTTGTATAGGTGGGTTAGGTCTGCAGAGGCAACACGGAGAAACATGCAGCTCTCCCAGAGAGGAGAGCATTCACCAAACGCACTGAATCAGTGACCGGGCCAGGCGCAGGCCTTCAGTCTAGTGTACGGCAGCGTTGGCAGGCGTGGGGTGTAGAGGCCAGAGAGAGCACGCGGCACCCACAGTCCAGCCACCAAACAGCAGTTGGACGATGCGAGAGGCCTGCAGCACCAGCGGGTGGGCCCAGCCTCAGGCTCGCCTACGGTCTCTGTCACCGCAGGTCCTCCGAGGCAGTGCCGTGCAAGCTGCTCCGCTGGAAATGGGTGGTCAGGTGTAGGTCCTCACCCTCAGGGCCGGCAGCGACGACCGGCATCGATCATAGGGTGTGAGGGTCGCGAGCCACCCGTGGTATGCTCACCAGGCTGCCGCTAGATGGGACGAGCAGCCTGCAACACATACAAGGCCAGGTGGTCTCAGGCTCGCCCGCGGCCAGTGTCGCCGCGGGGCTTCCGAGGCAATGCCGAGCCGTTCAGGTCAAAACCGATACCTGGGAGTTGGCCGCCATGCCTAGTATCAGTGCATCCAACAGCCCATGCACTCAGGAACAACAGCAGGGCACAGTCTTCGGGTTAGAGACAATAATGGCGGAGATTCAGCGTGGACAGAGGGAAACAGCTGCTGGAGCCTCACAAGATTGCGGCCATCTTGGCGGCTGCCGTGTCCACACCCCATCGTTTTATGTTATTAAACACCAATGTAGGCCTTGAAATAATGGGTGAAATAGTAAGATGTAAGAAGAAATAATTGAGATTATTTAAAAGACATCAGCACTTATTTCTGAGTAAGATCAATTAGTTGTTTTTTCCGTTTCTTCAAAATGTTGTGGATAAAATTGTCTCCTTAAAAAGGATGTCGGTTTTGTGTGCCAAAATTAACTGGAAGGAGGACAGGAAGAGATTGCAAAGATCCTGTGCTTAATTAGTTGTACAGTGTCTCCAGGAACCAGCAAAGGTGGAAGATGATAGGGCATCCAGGTAAATGGGAGTGTAATAAATCACAGATAGGATGTCTTGTGCACTTAGAGGAATATAAGCAAAGGTCTGGATGCTTGTCAGATTGTCTTTGTGGGCATTATTTTGTGTGGGTGGTGGATTGATGGGTGCGTGGGTACGTGTAGTGAAGGAGAATGAAAGACTGGGAGCCTGAGTCTAGGCTACAATCTGCTCATATCCACCAAGGGAAAATTCTAAGCTAATATTACCGCTGATTAGAGTTAGACTGGCTCCCAAGTCAGGCCAGAATAAAGCAAATTCTGTTTACAGACAACAAGGCTATACATTTGGGTAGGCCACCTTATTTGGCAACACTTCTCACCATCTGCGGAGAACTGAGGCGGGTAAGCAGCAGATACTCTTCAAATAAAAATTCCTACCTCCTGGTACTAAAACAATCCTTCACTTGTGATACCATTAGCTTACAGAATATCTCCAATCCCTAATTAAGACGTAACTAGACTTCCTTGCCTTCAGGAAACAGCTAAAAAAACACCTATTGCAACATCATCTCATGCTATATTTATTTACTCACTTTTTCTTGTTTATCTTCCCCTACCACCCCATCAGTTTACTCTAGGATTGTAACCCTTTCTACTTGATATATATGTAAAGTGCACTAATACCTTTAAGGCACACCAGAACTAAAGAAAAAAATTGGAAATAAATACTACTTAGAACATTATAATGTCTGGAGCTCCACTGAAGACAAAGAAGTGGTTGAGCGCTAATAATTGCTGGTATAAATCTTCTGCTCCATCATCCCAATGTTAGTCTTTCTGTTTCTCCCTTTTTAATTTAGAACATTCTACCTTCTTCCGCCTCAGGCTATACCAGCAGTTAAAGGCCCTCTCCCTCATTATGGCAGCAGGCTATAAGGCTATAATAAATGGCAGAGGCTCTTCTTCTCATAGTCTGCAGCCAAAGATGTCATCAGAAACCAAAGAACATAGACATTACTTACAATCACATGAAAAAATCATGGTTAAACAGTCTACGCAGAAAATTAAAAAGTGCCTCCAGGAGTTGCTTCTGAGGACAACAAAACATCAGGTGCTGAAAAACAATCCTGATAATTAAATAATATAATAAAAAACATTCAGAGGAAAGATTAGGAAGGAAATGAATTGGATGGACCACATTAGAAAGAGGTGCAACTAAAGTCACGTTCACGTTTATAGAAGAAATCATTGTATGGTTGTGTGACGAGGTGACTGCCCATGATCCACGGACTGGGGACGATTCGGACTTGTTCCCCCCTCATGTTTCCCCTCTCCTCTATTTCCAGTCTTCTGCTGCTGTCAATTACCGGGACCCGCACTGTGCCTTTAAGGATTGGGAGTTCCAACCTCCTGGGCCGACACATGTGACCTGCTCACATGCACCTATCAACGACTGGTGGCGTTCGGAGGAGGAAGTGAAAGGGACCGGCGTCAGCACAACGAGCGCGTCTCCCGAATCGAGTGGTCTCCTGCCAGAACCTACAGAAGCGGAAACCGATGGCCTATACGTCCTGGTGCGGAATCCCCCCAGCGGAAAGAAGGAGCCGAACCCGATTCGGCACTGCGACCACGCCAGCCACGTTCCAGGAGAAGCGTGGCTACAAGAGGTACGTGATCGTGTCTCGGCCTTTTGGGTTAAGGATAGGGGAGGCGGGACAGTATCTGGCACCCAGAAGCCAAAGTAAAAGACGTGCTGGCTTAGCCCGGATAAAGGCGCGCGATTCACTGGTGGCGGTACTTGGGTCTTACGTCCCCCCCACTCCCTTCCCATTTGCAAAGTATAGCCTCCACAGGGCCCAGCCTTACTTTTCCTTCTCTTTTCTTTTTGACTCCAATCCCTGAATCACGGAGCGTGAAGATCGGAAGAGGACGCAACAACTCCTGGGCCCGAGCACTGACCAGCACCGAAGCGGACGCCTCATATTCCCCCCCCCCCTTTTCCGACTACCTACCTGCTAACAAGAATAAACACCCTTGAAACGCTACCTCTCTCCGTCTTTCTGTCTCCAAGCGCCACAGGTTGTATTGAGGAACTTTGTCAAAACTGCAGACTTACTTCCAGCTAAGGGGAGGAAACTTCCATTAACCATAATGGCACAGAGACCGCACCAAGCGACTCAACTCGAGAGAGAAGGCTAACCAACGTGGAAGACAGAAAATAATTTTAAGGCATATGTGGTCTGTTCATTACACTTTCTCTCAAATTTAAGTCAGTATGGATAAAAATGTAACTGAACATGCTAACATTTGGGGGAAAAAAGCTCAAACAGGCAAATCGTAAGGGGTCAGACCATCTTAAGTTGCCATCAAGAGCAGAGAATAAAACATTTCTCTTTAACCTCTTCTGCATCTACAACAATCACCAACAATATTCATTCTAGAATCTTGTTTTGTTTGAGGATGTCTGTAGAAGGCCATTCAAATAATATCAGAAAAAAAACTGAAAAGGAATAATGGTGTATGTAACGCATAAGGCTTGTGGTTTTATGGTGTATGATGTCACAATAGCCAGAATGAACACCATTGTGCTATCCATGTTCTGTTTATCCCAGGCTCTCTCAAGCACCACAGTCAAGGCTTAGAAAAGCAGTGGAATTACTTGTAACAAAATTATGTTTTGAATTACTCTGCATCCCTAAAAAACCTATAGACAATAAACACCTCTCCATGTTTTTTCTTGTTTGAGACATGTATGTTATCTTGAAAACAGGCCTAATCCACCGGCATGAGGCAGATCAGGCAATTAATCCATACTCGACAAGTTACATACACTGATGTACAACAAGTCCTTTCTGGCAAATTAACTATCCAGTACAACCTTACACGCACAGGAGTGTACTCTATAAAAATTATGGAATGGCTCATAACAATGAAAGTCCAAAATAATTTATCCCCTAATTATTCTGTGTATATTTTCATACAAAGCTATACTGAAGTACAGCAATGGCACTGGTAAACGCATTTTTTAGTCTGGGTTGGCAGTGTAGCTGTCTGAAAGACCTACTGATTACAGAATACACAAAGGTGGCTTCGGGTCAGTCCATTTGAACCAATCAATTACTTATATCAGTGGCCATCAGCATAAAGCAACGGCAATCACATGTTAGGTCAGTCCAGGGGAGTATTTCTCTCTTACCGTCATGCTTTTGGCCGTTTGTTGCATCATTCAGTTTTTTTTTTTTTTTTTTTAATGTTTTTTTTTTTTTTTTTACTACCGCAGCAGGATTTTTAAAATCTTTTTGTCAGGACTCAAATGTGAGCAAGACCCTAACAAGGCCTCATAATTGCTTTAGCTGAAAAATAGTGCACAATTATGATTGAACTACCCACACATACTCAAATTCGGGGCCACAATAATTCCCATTTTAATTTCTGATTTTTAAAGCATTAAACACTTCATTGTAGCTTATTTTTGCGTGGTTACTTTTAAATCACTTGCAAATCATTTATGAAACCGTGTTTTATCCTGTTGCTTAGTGTATCAATTTTTATTAATTGTAACAATAGGGATTACGAGTACTTAATTGCCTTATTACTAGCACACCATCAATAGCACAACACAAAATACAAACTACCACCAACACATCACATTCAATACTATCACCAGCACTACCTACACCACGAGTTCAACCGTCAATATTACCATCGCCACCAATACTATCACGAACATCAATACCACAAATACCATCGCCATACAAAGCCCAAATAGCACTAATACTAGCAGAACGCCACCACCACCAATACCACATCACCACCAGCAATACCAAGCATTGCCAAAGCCATTACGTCTGGCTCTAATTTGCTATTGCATGGAAACATTTCTGCATGCATGTGTTGTCACATTTAACCCAGACCTATCCGCTTTGCCAATGTTTTTTTTAAATTTAAAGGTATGTGAACGGGAAACATGGGTGTCGTCTCACTCTTCAGTAGCAGTGTAAACAGTAGAAATGAATGCATCATTCATGCTTGCACAATTTCAGTAAAGAAATCCTTACGCTCTTGTTTCTGCTAATGGGACGTTAATAGACTAACTTTGCCTGTAGTATGAACTATTCGTTCACCGTTTTTCTGTACCATGACACTAGTCGTACTGAATAATACAGCTGCTTGATCGATCGTATCAGCTTGCAAGCAGCGTAGCCCCAGCCCTTCCCGCTCCCCCACCCCTCCCAGGCCTTTGTGCGCGTCCTGCAAGCATGAAGAGGAATAAATATGCCCTGGTGTGCTGTAGCGCGACAAAAAAGAGCAGGAACCGGTTTCGCCTGTTATGTCTGATGCGGCTCGAACCAAATCTCACTTTCAGCAGCCACTGAAACCACGTCAGCCCCACAGAGTAAACACGATTCCGGCCGCGGGTTGTGGCGAGGCGAAGAGGAGGTTAGCGCGCGAGACAACAACGGGAGACTAGTAAGGCCCGGAGAAAGGGCGGCGCTCACTCAGAAGCTTTTCTTTCAACAGCCGGTGGTTATTTACAATACATCGGACATCTGCTACTTCTACATTCCTGAAGTTAGGAAACTGGGTAGTAATCACGAGTGACATGCCAAATTTACAAGTGGTTTGTTAGTAGGGGCTGTGAGAGGCGCGCACGCGCTGAAGGACAGAGGGTTTGTTTGGCTAGTTCTGCTGGGACTGCAAACAGGTGCACGAGGCCGCTTATACCAGCTGTCAGAGAAAGAAGAGAATGTGAGTAGTGTTGGTCTTCGCACGAGGCAGGAGCACTTTAAGTTAGTTCCGAATCATTTCTCTTCGTATAATTTCTCTTTAGTTCGAAAGCTGCGTTTTTTCAAAGGTCCGCTTACATAGGATGTGACTGTTCACTTTTACACGTTAAACACAGGAACATAATTAAGAACTTTCAATTCACACAAGGCAGAGGGCACACATTTCAACTGCGTACTACTCTACTACGGACATCCTATCCAGGAAGTACCAGATACACTCCCTCAGTCTTACCCAAAAACTGCACACAAAAGCGCAGACACTTGAAAGACTAAGGTGGTGCTATTACAGATGGCCCGCTTGCTAGCACTATATCGCATGTCAAAGTCCCTCTCCTGAGTTAGGGTCTAAAAGACAACTATTACACTAGACATCTGAGATGCAGATCTATGGTTAGAACATGCTGCGCAACGTGGCTTAAAGTCATTGAAAAAAACAAATATGAAACGGTCAGCGTTGACCGCGTCATAGTGTTTTTTAGTTTATGACATGCTGCATAGCAGTGAGGTCTGCTGTGCAAAATGGCTAAGAGTAAAGGAATAAAGGCGCTATGACGCGACTAGTGTTGAGCGTGTCATAGCGCTTTTTTTAAAAACCAACCATGAGGGGTGGGGGCATTGGCGGCAGACACATGTCATATCTGCAGGGAAACAGGTGGTCTTGTATTGCCATTATGGACAAAGGTGATGATCTGAGGAATATGGGCACTTCGTTTTTTTGTATTTTTTTTTTAATATATAGCGCAAACTCGACCCAAAGGTATTGCAGAGCTTTACATGAGCACCCTTCCCCCCACATTGATAAGCTTGTATATTCCCTGTCCCCCTGTGTTCCTAGTTCCTAAGAATATAACCTGTTCACTGTGAATCCTAGCATGCCTAAGGATTCGATGTGTGTCTTTAGCTATGTCTTCGGCATGCCTAACAACATTCTGTGCATCCTTGACATATGACCAAATGCCCATGAAAACATTACTTGTGCCTCTGAACATGAGACAAGGCCTGGAGAGACTTTGTTGTAGGCCTGAGCAGCAGTGGGTTGTAACAGAATGTTGTAGGCCCGAGAGTCGTGCCTGCATGCCTGAGAACATTCTTTGCAAAAGAAACAATTGATGGACGGAATGCTGGACAATGCAAACATTCACCCCCAGTCACAAGGATCTGGGTTTAATCCATCATTCTTTTGCTCACCACACCACCCCAGTTTGGACCCAGCTATATGCAAATCAGTCTTGGCCCTGTTCCTTATGGGAACAGTCCAGCCCGAACTGCAAAGCCAGGTCCTCCCTTGACCGAAAACAAGCATCCTGGGTCCGGTTTCAGGGCATCACCCTTAATCAGCCAGGCTAGCTTGAATCCAGTGTTGTAGTGAGCTCGGGACCCACGTCTGGGCATACCCTTCCCACTTAGGGTGACATATGCTATAGAAACAATTGATGGACGGAATGCTGGACAATGCAAACATTCACCCCCAGTCACAAGGATCTGGGTTTAATCCATCTTTCTTTTGCTCACCACACCACCCCAGTTTGGACCCATCTATATGCAAATCAGTCTTGACCCTGTTCCTTATGGGAACAGTCCAGCCCGAACTGCCAAGCCAGGTCCTCCCTGGACCGAAAACAAGCATCCTGGGACCGGACCAGTCCTAGGATGCTTGTTTCCAGTCCAGGGAGGACCTGGCCTGGCAGTTCGGGCTGAACTGTTCCCATTGGGCGCAGGGTCAAGACTGATTTGCATATGGCAGGGTCCAAACTGGAATGGCACGGTGAGCAAAAAATTGATGGATTTAGGCCCAGATCTCTGTACTGGGGTGAATGTATGACATTGTTCTGCATTCTGTCCATCAATTGTTTTTTTTGCATTTGTCACCCCGAGTGGGACAGGTATGCCCAGACGTGGGTCCCGTGCTCTCCATGCAACTGGAGTCCAGCTATTCTGGCTGATGAGGGGTGAAACCCCGAAACCGGTCCTAGGATGCTTGTTTCCAGTCCAGGGAGGACCTGGCCTGGCAGTTCGGGCTGGACTGTTCCCATTGGGCGCAGGGTCAAGACTGATTTGCATATGGGAGGGTCCAAACTGGAATGGCATGGTGAGCAAAAAAATGATGGATTTAGGCTCAGATCTCTGTACTGGGGTGAATGTATGACGTTGTTCTGCATTCTGTCCATCAATTGTTCTTTTTGCAATTGAGAACATTCTTTGAGCAGCCGTGGGTTGCAACATGAAGTTAGATTATTAGCAGAAACTACAACAGGCTCAGTGAGATATGTTGTTCCCAGAGGGAACAGGAACCTTCCTCAGTACATATTGTGTTACAGGAGATTCTGTTTAAATGCGCTAGGATCATCTCTGCCCACCAAAAGTCCTCTCCAGTGAGGTAAAACATGCATGTGGGCCAGCAAGTAGGGCCCAGGACGGAAAGCTAGTGCTTTTCCCATGAACCTACAGTTCTCTCAGAGAGCAGGCGTCTGTCTTAGTGCGCTAGGGCCCTTCCTAATTTTCTGAGCGGTTAGTTTAATACTCAGTAGGATCCAGGTATTACTAACAAGATTTGAAGGGGTTAATGAATGACCGCATCCACAAGTGGGGAAATCGACATTCTAGCAGCAATAAAATGAAACATTGTTAATTGACCCTGGAGGAGAGAAGTTAAAGAAAAGCAACACGAGGGAGGGTGGGACACACAACGAGGGTGGGGGAAATGCAAGGAGAGCGGGCAGAGGGAGGGGAAACGTGACAAGAGAGGGTGGGGGAAACATGACAAGAATGTGAGGAGGGCAGGAAGTGGGGAAAACACAACTAGGGCAGGGGGTGGGGAGAATGTACAGAGACATGCACCCTTGCATGATGATTTCTTTTTAAAGTACATGGAGCAGAATGAGACCAGTGGATTGACACTGGCCACAAACAGGAAACTGTGCTAGGTCATGCTCCAAGGCAGGGACAGAGGCCACAAAAGAATGCAGGAGGATGTGATCAGCCGGAGTGACCAGTGAGAAGTACGGAAACAAGGGTGACAGGGAATCCAACCAATGGTAAGTAATATGTGGGTTCTAGTCTAGTTTTTAAGTTTTATTTTTTTAATTTACAATAGTTTTCACTGACAGTGCATGCACGCTGTAGGCAAAACATAAAAATGAGCGAAACAAAGACAAGCTTTGGAATGTTGGGACAGAAGGTCTGTACCAGCCATCACTGGCCCTCTGTCACTCCACTATCTTCAATGCAGCTGCCAACATTCCAATGTTCTACCTAAGCATTATTATTCAAGGTGAAGGGCACCTCCGGCAGTTAGTGATCAGGATGTACAACCCGGTCATTAACTACCTAGGAGTGTCCTCCCACTTGGATAATATTGCAACAGTAAATCATATCCTCAGCACACGTCTATAGAGTAATGTTAAATACCAATGCAAGTATATACAAATTATAAACACAGTTTCAGAAATCTTCTCTTTCTTTTATTCTTTTCTTTCTGATCAGCCAACACGTGTTTCGTCGAACACACTGGGAAATCGTCCCGTGACTTTCTCAAGGCTTAAATGTCATTGGTAGTAACTTTCCATGTGCGTACTCGAGGACCAGATTGACTGACTTAGTTGCAGCTATACTACGACGCGGAGCGGGACGCTCATACTGAAAGTTACGGATTTGTTCATTTCGAAGCAAGGATAATTGAAAACACTTGCAGTCTAAAGCGTGTGGGATGGAATTATCACCACATGGAAAGTTACTACCAATGACATTTAAGCCTTGAGAAAGTCGCGGGACGATTTCCCAGTGTGTGCGACGAAACACGTGTTGGCTGATCAGAAAGAAAAGAATAAAAGAAAGAGAAGATTTCTGAAACTGTGTTTATAATTTGTATATACTTGCATTGGTATTTAACATTACTCTATAGACGTGTGCTGAGGATTTTGTTAATTTCTATGTTGGCTTTGGCCACAACCTTGGGGGAGGTTGGTGGTTCTCCTCACCTTACAGCACCGTAACTCAATACTATCCTGAATTGATGTATGTGCGATTGTTCCTAAGGCGCTGAATAACCTATAACTATACCACTGTCTATAGAATTTAGTAAATCATATCCTTACAATTTACGTTGAAATTCACAAAATTGTTAGATGCGGGTCACGTCCACAACTCTTGCATCTTTTGTGGGGACCGCAACTGTGGTCTGGGTGCTTGTGGAGCCTTGTGAATTCTTGGTGCTCGATATAGCATTGCGAATCTGACACACGAGCTCCTAGATATAATTTGTCTACATGGGTACTCTCGCACATCATGGTACTACTTAGCTGGAAGATTACAAGAGGAACACCTGTTGTATTTGTTTTTTGTGATGAGGCTCTGCCATGATTGTCCTATACACTTGCATTGTAGTGAATGCTTTGTTTTGAGGCACAGAAAAAGGATCATATAGGAAAGACTATAGCACATTTTAGTCACAATATAAAAATGTATTGGTGGTGCCATACTAATTTTAAGAATTATGGCGAAACATAAGGTGATTTCACCCTTGGTCAAATCTGATAGGATTTGATGAGCTTTGAGAGAAAACAGTTTTCTCTCCTAATTTTCTAATGGAGATTACGGTTAATGCTCGAGAACCAAAATGAGGACAGAATTTCCCTAAAAATCACATTTGTAACGGAACTTAACATTTTACTACCTTCCTCACTTATATCTCCACTTTGGGAGAGTGTGTGGTGTGTGTGTGTTGGTGTGTGTGTGTGTGTGTTTGTGGGGTGTGTGTGCGCGTGTGTAACATTTTGGTAAAAATCAAAGGGTTTTGGCCAACGCCAGACCTAAAAATCTGTCCATATTTAAGCATGGCTTAGCGTAGAGAAATACACCTCTAAAAATGGTTGTCCGCATCGATGCTCATTTTCTGCCCGTAAGCTTGATATAGTAGTGGGTATACTGACCGCTGCCAGCAGAATATACCAGTAGGTGTACTGTTCTTTGCTATCAGGGGGGGGAGGAGATGGAGAAATAAAGCAATGTCACAGAGCATCTTCCTCCTAGATGAGTCGAGGGATTGAGTGACAAGGTCACGCGGAGAGATACAACAGAACAACACGTTTGGTTGAGGGTAAAAGCAGGGCAACAGAATCTGGGAGCAGCAAGTCTCTGTGAATGAAAGTAAGTAAATCGACAATGAAGAAGTGGGTGCAATGAAGGCACTCAAAGCAAATGTGTGCAGCAGACATGGCTGATGAAGGCGAACAACGAGGCAGCCATTAGCTTGTCCAAGAACATGAGACATTTTCTTCTTCGAGGAGGAGTCATCACCCTTTCTTTGCAGCTTTTTTCATGACTTGTTTTGAACACTCCTTAAAGGAGCGTGATTTGGAAGATCGACTCTGATCTCTGTACAAGGTTAAAAGCACACAGTAGAGTCCACGCCAAGCTGGAAAGACGAACCATGGAAGAAGCCCAGTCTACCTATCTTCCATAGGTCACTAAAAAAGATAGAGCATTTCTCCCTCTGTACATCATAATACTTTGTCCTGGAGCGGGGAACGCTTGCGAGCTATATTAATAATACATTCTTTTCATATACTACTTTATATCACACTTGTGCAGTTTCTAAGCACTGTAAATACCAGGTGTTCCTTTCGCAGAATTTAATTTAACATTGAACGTTGCGTTAGTTTTGTAGCAATTTGAACCTGTGGCCTGCAGATCAATTCATACATCAGCAGGCAAGCTTTTATTTCACTGACCCATTCAGCCTGCTTTCATAACTAACTCGAATAATTAGCCATAGAAATAGTCCCAAGTGTGAATCATGCATATAAGAGTTTCTTAGCAAAAGGGATGGGGAGAAATATGGTAAAGTTAAAGTTAGAGAGGGCTAAAGTTGGGCTTCACTGCTGTAAGTAGAGACGATGTTTAAGTGGATTAGGGAAGGTATAAGCGAAGAGCTAAGAGATCCCAAAGATGGGTTAAAAGGAGAAGAAGGTTAAAACAAACAGTAAGGGATGAGATTCAGAAATAGGCAATATCTTTGAAATATAATGCGGTTAGCAACGGAGGAGACACGTGGAGTAATAAAAAAGTATACATTACATGAGATTAAATCAGCCCATTGAGGAATAAAGCACTAAAGGATATGCTAAGGCTACGTACGCTCTAGGAGCAAAACTGCTTTAAGGCTGAGGTGTCCACATATGTTCGTTAGGGCTGGATCGTGACAATATTTTTAGACACTCCTTGACTATGTACATAAGTTCCAATTAGCTTCAGTAAATATGGATACACTAAAAGCCAGCTCACCTGTACTTGCGCTGGAATCCTTGCTTTACACAACGAAAGAGGCTGAGGGCAGAGGTTATGAATAAGAATGTATGAGTAGTAGTATAATCAAATTGATGCTTAACATATCAGTAGCTGCATTAGACAAGGCATTTATAGTATTCAGGAGTTTGCCAGCAGTGATACCCTGTGTATTCTCATGCTTGCATTTTTTACAGATTTAAACAGTAGTGATCAAATACCTCCCTTCAGAGGCAAAGTAAAGCAAACCACCCGACGCTGGCAGCAACAGTAAATGTTTGAAGAGAAGGTGTGGTTAAAACCAGACAAAGCGGCTTTAGCGTTTAGTGTACTCTGGTGTTGGTCCACACAGACACTAAAGAACATACTGTGAAACATAAGTATGGATATTGTTTAAGTGTAACGCTAATTTCAACTTGTGAAACAATACAAATGCTAGTGTTACGAAAGACTCCAACACCACATTGCATTCGAGTCTCAGAGGCGACATAGTGAACACTAAAACTGCTGTGTGACACAGCAGGTGCTAGCACACACTAGGTTCTCACTGCAACTTTCAAGGTTTGTGACCTACCTTGCTAGGATGTGTGTATCAATCAATCAATCAATGGCTTGTAAAGCGCGACTACTCACCCGTGAGTGTCTCAAGGCGCTGGGGGAAGTGGGGGGAGAGCTGCTGGTCCGTCAAATGCGCTTTGGTTCAGTCGACGAGCCATGTCTTGAGGTCCTTGCTGAATTAAGGCAGTGACAATGATTGCCCGAGTTGGAGAGGCAGGGTGTTCCAGGTCTTCGCTGCGAGGTATGAGAAGGATCTTCCCCAGGCTGTGGTCTTGCGGATACATGGGACGGTAGCCAGGGCCATTTGGGCGGAGCGGAGGTGTCCGATTGGTATGTGGTATGCGAGGCGGTGGTTGAGGTATGCAGGTCCCGAGTCGTGTAGGGCTTTGTAGGCGTGTGTGAGGAGCTTTAAGGTGATTCTTTTGTTGACTTGGAGCCAGTGGAGATCTGATGTGGCTGGTGATGTGGCAGCGGCGGGGGATGTTGAGGATGAGTCTGGCAGAGGCTATCTGGATGTTCTGCAGTTTGATTAGTTTCTGGGTGATGCCGGCGTAGAGTGCGTTGAGTCGATTCTGCTGCCGACAAGTGCATGGTTGACAGTCTTTCTGGACTCGGTGGGGATCCATTTGAAGATCTTTCAGAGCAGGCCTAGTGTGTGGAAGCAGGATGATGAGACGGCGTTGATCTGGAGGTTCATCGTGAGCGAGGAGTCCAGGATGATGCTGAGGTTCCGCGCGTGGTTTGTGGGCGTGGGGGAGGTTCCAAGTGCTGCAGGCCACCAGGAGTCCTGCCAGGCTGATGGGGTGGAGCCCACGAGGAGGACTTCAGTCTTTTCTGAATTGAGCTTGAGGCAGCTGTTCTTCATCCAGGCGGCGACAGCTTTCATCCCGTCGTGATAGTTGTTCTTGGCAACTCTGGGTTCGTTGGTGAGGGAGAGAATCAGCTGGGTGTCGTCGGCATAGGAGATAATGTCGAGTCTGTGGTTTCTGACAATTGCTGCGAGCGGGGCCATGTAGACGTTGAAAAGCGTGGGGCTCAGAGAGGAGCCTTGAGGTACTCAGCAGCTGATCTCTGTGGGTTCCAAGAGGAACGGAGGCAGTTTGGCTCTGTGTTCTGCCGATGAGGGAGGAGCGGATCCATTCCAGGGCTTTGTTGCGGATGCTGGCGTTGTGGAGTCTTGTGCATAGGGTGCGGTGAGAGACAGTATTGAAGGCGACCAAGAGGTCCAGGAGGATGAGGGCTGCAGTTTCGCCTCGGTCGAGGAGAGAACGGATGTCGTCTGTGGCAGTGAGGAGGGTGGTCTCGGTGCTGTGGTTGCTTCGGAAGTCAGATTGAGGGAGGTCTAGCTTGTGGTTCGCTTCGATGAACTCGGAAATTTGGGCGTTGATGGCCTTCTCGATGACCTTGGTTGGGAAGGGGAGGAGAGGGATGGGATGGGTCTGAAGTTCTTGAGGAATGTCGGTGTGTATGTATGTACATACGTATGTATATGGTATTTCTACAGCGCAAACCTAGCCAAAAGGCAGTGGAGCACTCTACATGGTCAAAGACAAGCATAAAGTCAATAAGAGGAGAGGAAGCTGGGTTGTGTATGGTAATGCATTGTCATGTAGCGTTCTTTAAAGTGGTGAGTCTTCAACTCTATCCTACATTGGAGCAGCATTGGGGCAGTCCTGATGGAAGATCCTGGGTGCATAGATGGAAAAGGACTGCTATCTCGCTTTTCATTTTTACACTTCTTAGTCTACAGTCTGTTGGTGTCCTGTTGTGGGTGTGCCAAGATCCACCAGAGATGGTGACTTTGTCTGCAAGATAAGCGGGGGTGCTGGTCGTGATGGCTTTATAAATGATGCAGCTGGTTTTGAATATGGTGCAGGCCAGCAGGGGGGCAATGGAGTTCCACCAGGATGGGGGTGATGCGATCATATTACTTCAATCTCTGAATCAGACACATTGCAGCACAGAGGATGTGCTTAAGGAGTGCCAGTGAAGAGTGTGGGAGTCCATGGAGAAATGCATTACCACCATCTAGATGCAAGAGTATGATGGCTTGAACAGCAATTCTTAAGTCACTTTCTAGAAGAAATGGTGTGACTTTCTTTAGAATAGAGAGCTGGTACCAGCCAGTCTTTGTTTTTGGCAATGTGTTCCTTGACGGTCAGGTTGGTGTTGTTGTCCAGAGTGAATCTATGTGACTTGACATTCAGTGAAAGTTGGGGCTCAAAGTCATCAAGATTCAGGTAATTGAGCCAGGTTTGTACTGTATCTTGTTTGTTCTCGGCAAATTACAGGCAATCTGTTTTGGTTGGGTTGAGCTTTAGGTAGGCACTGGACATCCTGGACTGCATTATGTGTAAGCAGTGTTTGATGCAATGGATATCTGAAGCAGAGAATACTTTCAATTAGTGTTGTGCATCATCAGCATATTGGGGAATCTTGTTACTATTACATGTGAGTAGAGCACCAAAAGGCTCCATGTATAGGTTGAAGATGACAGGAGACAGTATGGAGCCCTGGGGGACCAACAGGTGACAAGGATCCTTTGTGACCTTGACGCGCTTATGAAAACAAACTGGTGTTGTTTGAAAAGACAGGAGGAGAACAAGTGAAGGACATTACAGGTGAATCCCAGTTGAGACTCCAGGATGTAGACGAGGGAGGGTTGGTCGACTGTGTCGAGAACAGCTGAAAGGTCCAGCATTATCAGAAGGCATGGGTAATCTTTATTTGTGGTCAAGAGGGCATCGTGTATGATGTGCAAGGTTGTGGTTTCCGTTCTGCAGTGTGATCTGAAGCCAGACTGGTAGTGCGCAGATGTTGTTTAGCCCTGATGTGGTGTTGGGGTTGAACACCGACTGCTTTTTCATGAGCTTTCCGATGAATGGTAGGTGATTGATGGGCCAATAGTTGGCGAGGACACCAGGATTTCTTTAGGAGTGAGAGGATCTCACTTGTCTGAAGAGCTTCTGGTAAGTTGCCTTGAATGAGAGATGTATTGACAACGGCAAGTAGAGTAAGAGAACATCTCCACAGAGAGCTTTGATCAAGGATTATGGTAAGGCCTCATCTTCCTAAGAAGTGGCTTTGAGTGAGTTGAGTACGCGTGACATCTGGGAGGGTTGGGGCTTTGAAAGCTGACCAATGCGGTGTTCTATGGAAAACAGTGGGTGTACGAAGCGAAGCAAGCTTGGTGTTGTCGGATCTTCTGTATTTTTTCACAGAAGAAATTGCTGATGGCATTGCACTTTTGTGGCATGAGGAATAGGTGCGCCCGGCAGGGGGTTGATGCAGTGCTTAATTGTCTTGCACAGCGTTCTGCCTCTGTATGTGGCTTCAATGATTATGTTAGAATAGTACTTTGCTTTGGCTAATGCGATGAGCTGTCTGCATGTTGAGCAGAGGGACTTTTTAGTATCACCCACATTTCCCTTCTGAACATTTTTCGCATCACTAGTTTGATTCTAGCAACTTGGGTTAGGAACTGGCTTCTTTTTAAGAACAATAAATAAATTTGGGCATGATAGACCATAGATAGATTTTCAAAATTGTGTTTTTACAATAGGTTTCTATAAAGAAGGGTCTCGGAAATATAAATATCTATATCTAACCTAGCCAGTAGGTAGTTGGGACCAAAGTTTCCATAGGAAAAACTTTTTTGTTTTGCCAATAACTTTGGCGCCGCTTGACGAATCTTCACAAAATTTTCCCAAAAAGTCCCCTTTTTGGTTCAGCTGCTGTGTTGAAAGTTTTAGGGTGATCAGTCAAGCGGGGACGAGAAAAACGGGGGGTCCCAAAAGACATTTTCCCTATGTTATGTCTATGGGGATTTTTCATTTTTGAACACTAATACAACCCAAACCGCTGAACGGAATTACACCAAATTTGGCAGAAAGCTAGATCTTGGTCCAGAAAGCGTGCACTTTGTGATTTGGTGTAAATCGCGGAGTAGTTTTTGAAATATTTAAGTTTACAAAAATATAGATATCTGGGACGTGAGTCCTTGAAGTGGACTCACGGATCCTACTGAAATTTGATTGACTGCCAACACGTCAACCAGGAAGTGTTGGTAGCCATCTTGAGACTTGGCTTGAAGCAGAGTCCCACAAAAAAAGTAAAAAAGAAAGAAAAGGGGGCAGGATAGGAATACGTGGACCCCCCAGATATTGTGGGGGGGGTCCCACAGGGACACCGGGGGTTAAAAGAATTTATGATTTTTTTTAAAAATGTTGCTGCGAATTCGCGTGTGGACCCGGGGATTGGAGGTAAACATTTTTTTTTAAAAAGACGCGCGGCCTCCCACATCTTTTATAAGAAGCCCCCAAGTAGGCCAAATCCCAGGGGCATGTTAAAAATAAAGGAGGGGGTGCATGCACAAGGGGGTTTAATTAAACCCCGGGGACCACCACCTCCCACAGGTTTTTCTTTGGAATTATGCGGCTGTGAAAAGCTGGTCTGGTATATGATGTCCACTAATTTAAGTGGGCACCTTCACCAGTCCAGACAACCCTTATGGTGATTTAAGAGGTCTTAGACAACCTTAGAAAGCTCTCTAAGTGGTAGCTGTGGAGAGCAGCCTTCAGGCTTAGTCCAGGAGGAGTGTAAAGCAGCTTGTTTTACCAGAATGCAATCTTATAGTATAGATTAAGTGAAAAGAACCACACCAAGTATTTATAAAAATATGTATTTATTATATAATACTCTCTAGTACGTTCAAATATCTCCTACACAGCGATAAACACAATGCACACAATACCTTAGCAAAGAAACACAGTAAATAACACAGAATACACAGTGGACCCTGGGGGCAGGGGAAGGGGGGGGGCAAACCATATACTGAGAAAGTGGCATAAGAACCATGACTCGAGTCAAGACAATGTCGAGAGGACGTAGAAGTGCTGGGGGACCCTCAGAACCACCCAAGGTAAGTAGATAGGGACCCCACAGAGAGCGTGTGCAGTGTGGAAACACGACCACGTGCTCCGTACAAGTCTACGTGTAAGTCAAGGTTGGATTTTTAAAGATTAAGGACCCTTCCCAGTGGACCCTGAAGAACCCCCTGGAAGGCAGAAGGTTGGAGAGCCATCCCACCCGTGGATACCCTAGTACCCACGTTACCTACACCAGGGAAGCCGGTTGCATATGTGTGAAGTGATGTCAGAAACCGCCGTCGAACCCAATGCAGGACTTCAGTAAAGTGCCACTGTTGTAGAAGGAGAAAGTGTCCGGTGGAATCCGAAAGTGAATTCTAGATGAGAGGTACCTGCAAGCAGAGGGAACAGAGTCTATATCACTCAGGAGTGACCGGGAGACTTGGAAGACGAATGCCCTCCGATGTCGGGTGTTGCAGGATGGCTGATGAGGACCTTGACTCCGCAGCTGTGAGGACCAGACGACGCTGAGGAGGACCAGGAGCCGCGCACTAGCTGTCTCACGAAGGATGTTGAGTGCTGAGGGGTCGGTGTCCGCCGGGAGCACCAACAAGCCTTGGCAAATGCAGTCAACGCAGGAAGTGAAGAAGGAGCAACGTCGGGACCAGCAAGGTCCAGGGGACTCACCACAAGCAGGGGAGTCAGGGCAGGCCTCGAGCAATCAGGGGGGCCCAAAAGAAACAAGTGTGACCCTCAAATGGACCCACAGGCCGGAGGCACTGGAGTCGCGAGAGGACCTCAAGCAGCTCACCAAAAGATGCAGGCCACGATGCACACAATGCGGTGTGGCTGAAGATCCTGGTCACTGAAGGTGCTAGAGGTTTGGGGCTACTTGGAGCCCGAAGATCTTCTTGGAAAGAAGCCAACAAGCCTTTGCAACTGCAAGTTGACGCAGTGCACAGGGGTTCGGTTATTGCAACCTCCACGAGTGATACTGGCCTCAAATTTGGTCAGAGGGCAGGGCAGGCCTCGGGAGCTGTGGAAAACCATCACCTGTGTTGCAGAACCTTACGGAGTCCGGAGGAGCTCAGGATCAACAGACAGGTCGACTTAGTTGCAGTGCCTGCAAATGCAGGGAAGTGACTCCTTCACTCCAAGGGAGATTCCTTCAACTGTCTTTGATGCTTCACAGGACTTGGAAGGTTCCTGTATGATACACAGGTACAGACGATGCAGCAAACTGGAAGGGAGATGAAGTCAGGCCCAAACAAAGTCCAGAGTGCCCAGACGGTAGAAGAAGAAGTGGTGTCTGATCTGAATCTTATCCCACGACGAATCTAGGGACCTACACCCAGGTAAGCCCTTAGGTACCCTAGGGAAAGGGCTGGGTAGATTCAGGGGACCCTCCCTGGGAAGGGTCTGGACAGGGGGGAGGTTACTCCCATGTCCTTTGTCCAGTTTCGCACCAGAGTGGGAGCCGATGGCTCCCAGGAGTGGTTTGAAGTGGACTATGCACGGGGACACCAAATGTGCCCCTCATGCAGACTGAGTGGCGCTGGCAAGCGCACCCACCCTACCCCAATACACTAAATCCGGTCTGGGAAGTGGTCACACCTCCCTGTGACTGGATGCCTATTGTTCTGCCATTCCCTGCTTGGCTCAGCAGCAGGAGGAGGGCAGAATCGTGTCTCTTGTCGGCAGCAACCATTTTGTGCTGTCTGGGTCAAGAAGGCTGGTACCGGGAAAACTGAGAGCCTAACGGAGGGCTCTTCCAGTGCTTGGAATCATACCGGGTTATGATTCCAACATACTTGATACCAAACATGATAGGATTCGTTGCAACCAGTTTCGAGATGGTCATCGCGTAATTACGGGGTGCCCCTCTATATAGTATATGGCTGCTTCACTGACAACCCGGAAGAATGGACTCCGTAGGCTGCAGGGGTGTCCTGCTCATGCAGGGGCACCCTCTCACTTAGAACCAAGCACCCTGCCTTCAGGATTGCAAAGGCCTGCTAGAGGGGTGACATAGGTTTTAAGTGCATTGACCCTAGATATAGGAAACCTATATCTTTAGTAAGTGGTGCAAGCACCAACTTACACAGGCTGCAATGGCAGGCCTCTAGTTTCGCATAATACATGCTTCAGCCCATGGGAGACCTCTGGGGTACCTATGCCCTGGGTACATGGGTACCATATACTAGGGACTTATAAAGGTACCCCAGTATCCAATCTGGGGTGTACTTAAGTACTGAACATAACAATTTAGGGAAAAAGCAGATAAGACTGGGGTCCTGATTAGCAGGATCCTAGTCTGACTAGTCAAATACAGCTTTGCACCAGGCAAAAAGTGGGGGTAACCATAGAAGCAGATCCTACTTTCCTACAGCGGGGGTGCCCGCAAGGCACCCTGCGCACCGGGGACCACCACCTCCCTGTGGCTTGTTTACTTAATAAATGGGAGGGCTCTTGGACCCCCCCCAGTTCCAGGGAACGCCACCTCCCGGGGCTTTGCAATAACTTTAACTTTCATTAATGGGGGGGGGGGGCAAACGGACCCCGGGGTCCACCACCGACCTGGGTCTTTACTTACATTGAATGCGGGTGGGCTACGCAGCCTCCCTGCAAGCCCAGGGCCACCACCTTCCCGGGGCAAATTCTAAAAAAAGGAGGGCGGCCACATGGTCCCCCTCCTGGAGCCGAAGATGGCACTGGGAACCGCCAACCCCCCAGAGCTGGCTCCTGCTATGTCCCAGGGGTACCCACCCCTGGGACATAGCTGTGTGCTTTGGCTTGGCGGAAGCTTCACCGTTCCCGCCTAGCCATAGCAAACGCTGCTCCGCTTTCAGCAAGCGAGAGCATGAAAAATGCTATACTTGCTGAAAGCAGAGCAGAATTGCCTTTGGACAGAGGGAGCTGCATGTTCAGCAGCTCCATCTGTCCATAAATCATTACAAGTATTGAGTCAAATTTTCAACAAAAAAAAAACCAATCACTGGGCAGTGTACTTAAAAGCACATAAAAGGCAGTAGTCTGTATGCCAAATATAACACTTGGCCCGGTGATCACCGATTTAGTGCTAGGCATTTAAATAGGAAACAAATTATGGAAACCACTAATTTCCCAATAACATTTGCTGCTCTTGACCAATTACCATGAGTCTTTCTAAAAATTAATTTTAGTGGAATGAGTTTAGTTGGAAAATTAAATTAACATTTATCAGCTCAGGCTAAAGTTATCGCGATCAAGACTTCTTCTAGGGACTAGTACCCTCAAATGTCACAACGTAGACTTTGTACTATAGCCACTAAAAAAACACATTCAAAGACTGTTATGGTTACGATTCAAAACTTAAAAACACTGAAATTCTTGTTATGGTGGCTCAGACAGTCAAAGCAAGACAAAACACAAATATGGACGTGATCGCAGTCTTAAGTTTTCAGGGGTTCAACAAAAATGTGTACATGGTTGTAGAATGAGAGCATGGCAAATCTACGGTTGAGAGGAGTTACAAAGAAGTGAAAGGTTGAAAAAGTCAGGATTGGAGTTCAACCAGAATCCAGGGTTTACAGAAAATTGCAAACACATACCGAATGCCACAGACAACTGCAGCAGTTGGAAGATTAATTGACGACAATCTGCTCCCAACTGTTACCCAGACTGAGGAGAGGAGATCACTACACAAGGGTAGATCGCTATGCAATAAATTACATTTTTCAGTTACTTTACCACATGGATGCCTTAATTTAACGTCGAATGATTTTTATAAAACGACCAGTTTCAGTGGAACGTATGGGCAAAAAGCATTCAGGTTTACAGATTGTTAAAGCGCTTTAAATAAGTCTGTGTTCTGTAAACTACAGAATCTCATTAAAGGGTGCAGCACTTGTGGTATGGGATGATCAGTGGGAAAGCCTCTGCTGTTCATCAATTCACTAATGAAGCAAGGCAAAGCCATTTAAAGCTTCCCACATGCTAAGTATTACGGAAATCCCTGGGCAAAACGTAAACATTCGTCTGTCAGGAAGCTAAAAGCTGTGTCGGTCTGAAAACATATAGCCAAGGCCTCTGAGACAATATTAAGTGCCCGAAAAGCAGCCACACGTGCCCCACTGGTCCTGTTAGGCAACGAACAACATAATTGTCTCTGCTTTTGGTGTAGAGAACAGCAACACTTAACTGTGGCGACAAGGGAACCCTTTTCATATCACTCCAACGCAAGGTTCAAGGACTAGACTAGACATTTAATTAAACATAATATGTAAGTAACTAAATGGCAAATTAACACAAACTATTACTTTACTAATTTCTGTTCAGGCATATATTTAGGACTTTAGAACAATAAAGCCAACACGCCACAAGTGTTGTAATACCTTTGCTTGATAGTACCCCATTAACTTGGGGTTCACCTGCTTTTCTAAACCCTGTGGATGGCAGAAAAATACGTTCTAAAATCATATATGCGTATGCTTTTTACTGGGACCTGTTTTTGGCTAACAACCCGGATGGAAGAGTCGTATAATGCCTGAACATACTGACTGCGGAGCCCGGGCCGTCAGTTTTCACTAGTCTAGAGCCCGGTCTTCAAAGAAGAGAAAAGACAGTTACAAGCAGAAAGAAGAACACACCCAACTTCTATGAAGGTTATTAGCAAAGCCCACTGCCGGACTTCCCAGACCCATAGGAGTCCTGGACGGACTGGGGTTCATGCCCTCGCCTCTGGGGATGCCTATCCACGACGCATCTCCTATGTCGTACCCAAGAATTTCGCATGGGCCCTTTTCAGGTCCCCCCTCTGGTGTAAATCCACACCCACTTTACTTATTATGGGAACGTGCTGTAAACCACAATTATATCCTGCCTTCCATCATAACCAATGTACTGCACAAAGGTAACATACTCTGGATTTATGAAAGAGAATTGCAGTGTTTTCCTTACCTTGTTTCCTCCAGGTGCCCTTGGGTCATAACCTGAGCAAACTGAAAGAGGGCCAGTCCGACAGGGACTAGGGCGGTGCTCCTTTTTTCTGTAGACCTTACTTTGGGCCGACCCTGAGTTGCTGGGCCTTCACTTCTCTGACTGCACTGAAGGACCTGAGTGGCTGGAGCTCCCTCGCGAGAGACACTGAACTCTCAGGGGCCATTTTGTTTTCCTGCACTGTATTCAAAACCCGCCCTGGACGTCTAGATGCTTTGCAGTGAGAATTCCTGAGTGAGGAGGTCATGCGGCTCAACGCTCTAGTCCGGGGCGGCTTCAGACGCCATCCGCCAGGGGAACCAGGGACTCCACATTACCTGGGGATTGCAGATAAGTTGCAGCACCCGCTTGGCACTTAAACCTTGGTCAGATGCACAATACGTTTACCGTAACTAGTAGCACCTGCAACTAACTCCTCCTCTGTGTAGGGACGCTTTAGAAAGACTTTTGCATTTGCGCCATCTTCTCTCCTGGGGGAGAAAAGATAACAGTGGGTCAAGGGAATTAGACCCCGTGCTCAATTTTGTTGTGTGGCGATCTGTGTAAATAAAACAGACTTTAACCGCATCTTGCGATTTGTTGTGTATACCTTGACTCTGTAATTTCTCATGTTGCATGGTATAGTGTGACTCTAACAGTTACCACGGCAACCTTAACAAGTGCTCACGGAACTCACTTTTAGAAAAAAAAATTCTTTGGTTCACAGACTTTTCTGTGCAGAATGAATCTTTTAAACAACCTTTGTAATTACATCAATAATAGTCTGGAATAGAGAAAGGAAGATTCCAGATAAGCCAGTATTTATAAACAACCACGGTTCAGCCGAACCAAGTTTATTGAACAAGGATTATTTGTTTAGACAAACAGATGTGAGTGTTTCTCAAGGAAAGCAGGAAGAGTGAGTATACCCTAGGTGAATTGACAAACCAAAACCGAATTTGAAGACGAGATGGTAAGGTGCAATGTGAACATACACAGTATATTGGTTGCTTTACAACAATAGACAGCAGTTTTCTATTCAATAAAATTCGAGACAGGGAATTAATCACTGTATCACAGTTCAAAGAAACAATCTGTCTTTGTTTATTTGTGGACGATGTTTCGACCAGTGGAAGAATAAATAGGGTCTCAGCAGGACTGAAATGCCTGGGGTTGGCTGAGGAAGTGGAGGCCCAGTCTGAGAAGGTAGGGCCTCTATAGGTAGTGACAATAGTAGTTCTCACTTGAGCAATACCTGGGTTAAGATTGGTTGGGGCGGCAATCCCCTTATAAGTCTCTTAAATGGTTAGGAGCATCTGTAATGGGCTCTCTTCCAAGGAAAAGGGATCTTGTATGGTAAATGATAGCACATCAATTAGCTACTGGCACGAATTATACCTAATGGGCAGTAAATGCTCCTAAACAGACTGCTGTGCGGTACTGTGTGAGGTCGGGTAGCAAGCCATGCTAACAGTTCCCAAACCTAATTTCCATGGCCTACCATAGTGGGGGCAGGGTCTGATATTATTGTGTCATATAATAAGTATGCTTGTTACCATTACTTAACCTGTTAAGTGATATTGTGGGCTGATAACATGATATGTTGCAGGAGCTGGCCTCACAAACTACTCAACTAAGAACCTCAGGCAGGAGCAGGCACCTGTTGTCTTATTTATTTTATTAGCTTTTTGGGTTAGTTTATTGTTTGTTGGCAAACCTCATTTCCTTGGGATCATCGGATGGGTACTGGTAATTTTATTTTCAGTATCTGTTGTGTAGTTTTTCAGGATTGTTGTTTTCCAGCTGCCTCTGATCTTAGCAGAGAGAAGAACATATTCCAACATTCAATTCCCAAGCTCCCCTGATACCCACGAAAGACAGGGCACAAGATAGAGAGAACACACCCATGTTAAAGGCACTGACCAAGGCAGTATATTCATTTTAAACAACGGAAGCAGCTAAACATAACAGCATCTCTACATGGTTCAATGGCTGGCTACTCTAAACAAAAGAAATTGTTACTTTGCTTGAAAAGTGCAAAATAGCTGCACATACATACTTATGACTACATACAAGGGATTTTTCACAAGGTTTGCGTTTTAAGAGTGGAAATTAGAAAGTGATCTTAGAAAAAGCTGTTCGTTGTTCCATGGAACTTTTCAGTTTCCATCAACTACCAACAACACCACCCACCATAGAACATCTCAACTTCGCATATTGACCCCCAGGTCCCAGCTCCAGCAACACCATCGCAGAATTCAAGGCGCCCCTAGCCTTAGACTCCAAGGACCACATCTTCCTCAGCACCCTAAATTTCCACATAGACGTCCCTATGACAAAAGCACCGCACACTTCCTCGACAGTATGAGCAGCCTCAGATTGAGGCAGATTGTCCACGACCCTACACACACTACAGGACAGTCATTGGACCCAATTTTTACCTCCAGCAACTGCATCAAATACAGCCATGTCACAGAACTCACATGGACCAATCACTCCATCGTCCACTTCAGCATCTTCAGCCCCTGCACTGCCACCCCCAAGATGACCAAAGCCCCCCGCCGGAGGTCTAACAAAATGTCATAGACCGCGGGGCGAACGCCCTCAACACCTCCAACCCTGCTACCGCCACCAACCTCGAACAGGGAGTGAAAACCTTCAACGCCTGGTTCACCAATTGTGCAGACTGCATCGTCCTCATCAAGAGCAACATAAAGGGAAAATCCTCCAAAAAGGCCAGCTGGTACACCCAAGAACTCAGAACAGGGAAACAGGACAGCAAACAGTTGGAGAGGAGATGGCCTGGCAGCAAAGACACTTCTGAAACAGCATCCTTCAATACCTCCCTCAACCTCTACCACCGCCTGCTGAGGGCAACAAAGGAGATAGCCCTTGCCACACGCATCGAAACCAGCGCCAACACCACCAAAGAACTTTTGAACGTCGTTAAGGAATTTTCCAACCCAGCTGCCAGCGAAAACATCATCATACCCTCACAGGAGCTGTGTGACAACCTCAACCACTTCTTCCACAAGATCGCAACCATATACAGAAACTTCAAACCTCAACTCACATTTACAGACTTCCTCAACAGATACGCCACCACCGTAACCGACATGAACCACACATTGATCCCTCGGAACATCCTCTCCACCCAGGACAGCACTTCCACCATGGAATTTATCCACGTGAGAGCTCCCACAGACCCATGCCGGCACCACATCTTCAACCTCGGAAACCAAAGGATCGGCCAGGAACTCACCACCTCCATCACCACCGCAACATTTCCCGATGCCTGGAAACAAGGCGAAGTCAACCACTACTCTTAACACCGTCCACCGACCCCAGCAAACTCAAAAACTGCCGGCTAATCTCCCTGCTCCCATTGCCAGCAAAGGTACTGGAAAAGATCATCAACAATCAACTCATGACACACCTGGAGAAGAACCACCTACTCAACGCCTTCCAATCCGGCTTCCACAGCAATCACAGCACCGAAACCGCCCTGATCGCAGCCACCGACGACATCCGAACCCTCCTCGACCTAGGAGAAACAGAAGCTTTGATCCTCCTCGACCTCTCAGCAGCCTTCAGCACTGTATCCCACCACAAGCTGATCGAACAACTCCACCACATCGGCATCCAAGGGGACGTGCTCAGATGGATAACCTGCTTCCTAAGTGAAAGAACCCAGAGGATCCACCTCACACCTTTCACCTCTGAACCCAAGGAGATCACCTGCGGTGGCCCCCAGGACTCATCCCTCAGCCCCATGCTCTTCAACACATATATGGCCCCGCTGGCCATCATCTTCAGATCCCACGGTCTCAACACAATTTCCTACGCAGACAACACCCAACTCATCCTCTCACTCTCAGACGACACCACCACCACTAGAGCCAACTTCCACAGATGCATGACAAATGTCGCCGACTGGATGAAGAACATCTGCATGAATCTGAACACAGACAAGACTAAAGTACTGTTCTTTGGCAACAGCAGCAACACATGGAATGACTCCTGGTGGCCATCAGACCTAGGACCGCACCCACTTCCTCCGACCATGCCAGAAACCTCGGAATCATCATTGACAACAAGGTAACCATGTAATCACAGATCAAAGCCGTCTCCTCCGCCTGCTTGCTCACTCTGCGCATGCTACCTAAGAACTTGAAGTGGCTACCCCTACACACGAGACGCACTGTGACAGAAGCAGTCATCACCATCCAACTGGACTATGACAATGCCTCTACATAGGAATCGCCCCACACGTCCTACAGATACTTCAGACCATACAGAACGCCACAGCCAGACTCATCCTCGGCCTTCCCCGATGAACTCACATCACAACTTCACTGGCTCCCCGTACAGAAGAGATGCCAATTCAAGCAGCTGACCCATGCACACAAGGCTCTACGCAACCAAGGACCCGCATACATTGACCACAGTCTGAACTTCCACCAACCGTCGAGATGACTACGCTCCGCCTGCCTTTCACTTGCCGATACGAAGTAGAAGTGGAGGACGCTCCTTATTCCACATCGCATCAAAGACCTAGGACAGCCTCCCCACGCACCTACAGACCATCGCCTCACTACCGGAATTCCTGATGACCCTCAAGACCTGGCTGTTCGAATAAGCCTCCAGGACCTGCAAGCTCCTGAATACCCTATCGGGTGATTAGCCACTTATTAATCCTGATCGATCAACTGAAATATGGTCATTAACCCTTATCAGTCACAGGATTGCGTTTATACGGTTTTGGATCACATGCCACAGAAAAAAAAGGTACCTTTGCCCTACTAGCATTCCCACAATATGCCACTTGAGAATCTTAAACTTTGAAATATGTTCTTCTCTGATTAACACCAACACTGTCGTAAAGATACTTGGTACAGATGCTCTCAGAGCTATATTCAAAACCGTACTTATACAAATGGAATCATAATTCAGTCTTATCCTCCATTTTAAAATTATGTCCTTGAGCTTAGTCTATCCCCCCCATATTTGCTCACTGACAAAATGCTTTCTGCATCAAGTCTTGACCATTTTCACATTTCACCCGCTCCAAAGGAACACACTCGCCCTCAAACTATGAGAACTCACCTCCTTTTACATCTCTAAGCAGTCACTCAAGACTCATCTTGAAAATCCCACGACTTGCCAATAATCTCCAGCCCCGAGCATTACCCACTATTACTTCCCACACTTACACATTTCTCTTCTGTTTTGTACTGTCCAGCTGATCACCTAATTGAATCGCAATATATAATTAGTTTATTTTGCTACTTTGTGTATGTGCCCCATTGCTATTGTGCTAGCAGCATCACTTCGTGCAGAGGCACTCAACAATAAAAGAAAAATTCACAACAATATGTTTGCTGCATCCTTCAGTGGGGTGCAAAAAAACAGGAACCCAACAGGAGACAGATTGTGATGCGGAGCTGGGGCACGTCCTGGACACAGGGAAGGGACAACGGCCTCGGTGCCTCCTTTAACTGCTAAACAGAGTATAGGTTTCAGTTGTGACACATCAGACTGAAAGGTATAGAAGACTCCATTCTTCACAGGTGGTAACAACAGATCTTTTTAAAATTCAAAAATCATTTAATCAGCTTCGAGAAACTTACACTTATGTCAAATAATTGGAAAGAAAAAAATGATTGTCAGAACATAATTTGTGAGACAACACTGCCCAGTCTGAATAATTAGGAAATCCATAGGTCGGCATGATCAACACTAAATGAAGGCAAAGTCAGATTCATGATGAAAACGTAGATCATACGTATATTCTACTATTGAGTTCTGGATGACAAGGCCAGTGTTTATACACCAAATACTAAACTAAACAAGCATTGGCATAGCCAATAGGTCTCGCCTTTGGGACCTTATAAGTTTAGCCATGCAGCAGATTATCCCCTATTAGCATGCCCACACACTCAACATTTTTGAATAATCATACACTTTTTATTTAAAGTCGATATGAAATGAGCCAAGATGCGTTGGAGATGAATGGGCGTTTCTAAGCACTAGTAAACAGTAATCATCAGCTTAGCGCCTTGAACTCTGGAAGGAGGGCTGTCTTCGAGGCACTATTGAGAAAGACACTACAGGTGTTCAACGCAGCTCTTTCACTGCCGTGAGACACCACAGATTGTGAAGGGACAGCAGTTAACACACGCTGACGGGCGAGGAGGTTTATCTAGACACTAACAGCACATGAGGGCGGCCAAGAGTTGTAACCTGAGGCGCTACACTCTGCCAGGCACCGCCCTTACAGAAGCCAATAGCAGTGCATTCCTGACACGGGTGAGTTCACTACAGCTCGGCTTGTGAAGCGCTGCATGACTATAGCACGCCTGAGGCCATAGAGCGCGAAGAGCGGCCCGGGACTCGGAAACACGTCGATTGTGCGTTTACACTGGCAGCCGTGCATTTGCACTTCTATGGTGTGGATGAAATATGTACACATAAAAGCAAACACCGTCTTCCACAGCAGAGCCCAGCCGTGTTGCACAGGCGCAACTGCAGGGCCAACTCAATCCTTTACCCTTCCGAAGTCAACAAAGAGTACCAGGGGGTGGAATGGCTGCAGTATATTGTTTTAGGAACAAGACACAGCTCGCTCTGCGGCGTGCGTTATATGAGGGGTGACTGTAACCGTGGGCAGCATGTCCAAGACACCTCGGCCTGGAAGGTCTATGTGTGGCTAGCGCCAATTAGTACATGAGCCTCGCAAGGCACTATTGGGTGGTACACACCTGGACACGGACTGATGAGCAGACATATAGCGCTTTAATGTGGAGATGCCGACCCTGGCACACACATCTTCAGCGAGGGTCTGAGAAAACACCACGCACACCTCAATGCGGTCTTGCCGTGACGTGCCAGGAGTGTAGCGCAAAAGTGAAAGCATGCGAGAAGACACAAAAGCGAAGATACCATACGCCAGTGACAACAAGTGTTATCACATTCATTACATGGGGCCCCAGGGGTGGAGGAGGCGGGGGAGGCATGCAGATTAAAACTTGAAATAAATACGGCTATTTGTAACAGCTGAGTGATAACAAAAGCAACAACAAAGCCATGCAAGAGACTTCATTTCAGGAAAGGGTCATCTGCTAGCCCGCGAGTGGTGCACGCGCGCTGTAAGGAATGTAAGGAATGCAGCTGCCACCCTGCGCGCCGCTGCTCGCTCCCGCAAGCAAAACGCTGTGGGAGTGAACCTTTGCTAAAGAGGTGGGACATGCGCCCGCCTTTAGCCATTTGCAGCCTACGAAAAGTAAATGACACAGGCAACAACCAACCTAATGCGTGGGGGGAGTCAGACCCACACGGAGAAGTTTGGAGAGCTCACAAGAAGCCTTCCATAGAGTAGCGCATGCGCGCTGCGCTAGGCTCGACCTAAAAAGGACTCCAGAAACACGGGAAATATACTTCCATTTAGCTGTAATTTAAAATATCAGACCCTCGGGTGATATTGTTGCTGCTTTGTGCGAATCAATATAGGAGAAGAAAAAAACGAGCACTGCTGCGTTTTTAGGTCTCACCTACCAAACAGTGGAAGCGGTCTGTTGACAGAAAGGCCTATTTGTCAGCTTAGAGCCTTCCCCACTGCCTACCATTAGTTAACCTATTTCACTCATTTGCTTGCTTTTTATTTCTTTGGTGATGCTGTACAGCATGGGTGAAAATATCGGCAAAGCCTACAGGTCCCAAAGTCAAGACCTACTGGCTTCAGCAATGCTGGTCTGATTTTGAATGAAAGGACTGGGGTTCACTGAAGACGATGTCAACAACATTCTGACATACCCCCCTCTTTTGGCAGACTTTAATGTAGCTACATCTATTGCACAAACCGCAGATTGGGAAAATCTAAATGAAAAGACACGCAACAGAATACGGGCTATTCTCCACGGAGTAATCCTCACGGAGTATCTGAGAAACAACACAGCCCCAAGAGGACTCATCGTTACCAATGCTCCACGCATCTTCCTAGAAGATGCCACCTTCCGCAAAGACTGGGCCCAGATAGCGTGGCGATGCACACGCGACTGGATCATTCTCATCATCCAGACAGTAAAACGCCTCTCTGATGCAGTCCTAATTGAAATCCAAGCTACTGGGCTCACTTCAAGACTACACTAACCTCCTTTAAGAAAAAACTGGAAGAAACAAAGAGAAATTAACGAATACAAGGAGGGCCTCACTCGAGCAAAGATCAATAAATTCCAAAAAGATCTGAAAAAAGTTTCGTACCTCAAAACCTATCCATATGCTGACAGTGAGTACAAACCCCCAAAACGACCTGACACATCAGGAGGCTCCTCGGATGAGGAATCATCTGGAAGTAGTGGCTCCAGCTCAGGGAGCTACCGAAAGAAACAACAGGGAAGAGGGAGGAACATCAGTTGGCAACAACCATGGCCACAAGACCCCAAGGGGCCAACATGCAGTTTCCAGCCCCATACCCCAGATGCATCCACAATTTATGTACGGATGGAACCCTCCATTTGGACCACCACCATCCTATATGAACCAGAATCAAAGGTTCCCTTTTTTAGGAGGAGGCCAACGGGGACGCGGAAGAAGACGACGACAAACCCAGGTCCACTGGGAGGAAAATCAAAACCCTCGAGCTCAAACGAGGAGCAAAACAAAGGATCAACAACCGGGCCCCAGCACGAGATGAGCCTCGTGACCAACCTTTCATCTCACACCCTGACACCATCAGAACTTGCAGTCCTGGAAAAAGGACTAGGATACACACCGACAGCCAAATTAGACAAATTCCAGTTGCACTGTGAGCTTGCGGAATTTTTTCGCAAACTAAAATTAAAAGCATTTTTTGAGAGCTCGCCACACCAACCAGAAACAGACCCACAGGGCGACACCCACTTCAAAGTAAAGTCCACCTTCATCCCACCACCAAGTGCCATACCACCTGAAATTACAGTATATGAGCAAGCAGTATTCAAGGAGATCGAAGCACTGAAAGAAGAGCACACATTCCAGAATACCAGCAATGCAGAACGCCAAGCCCTCAAATCATTGAAAGCAAATGAGACAATCGTCATAAAACCAGCCGACAAAGGCGGGGGCACCGTCATCTTAAACAAGGATGACTAACGTTCAGAATGTAAAAGTCTGCCAAATGACACCAAGAACTATCAGAAACTCACCCAGGACCCCAGTGAATCTCTCAAAACACGTATTCTTGAACTTGTTGAAGCAGAAACCACCGGACAAATCACTAAAAATGAAGCACAGTTTCTCACATCTACCCCAGGGAAAATACCATACTTTTATATAGTCCCGAAAATACACAAAAACAGAATACCACCACCCGGGCGCCCCATTGTTTCGGGCATAGGGTCATTACTAGAACCCCTCTCACGCTACTGTGATTTTTTCTTACAACCCATGGTTCAGTCTACCAGCACCTACTTAAAAGACACTAAAGACCTTCTGGGCCTAATCAACTCTTTGGCCTACAATCCAGAGACTTCATTCCTTGTCAGTCTTGACGTCGAGAGTCTATACACAAGCCTACCGCAAGATGACACCCTCAGAGTACTGAAATCCGCACTTGATGATAGCACCTGGAACTACCAAACTCCAAAAAGACTCGTATTGGAAAGTGCTACACTAGCACTCAAAGATAACTTTTTTGAGTTTGAGGGACAACTCTACTTACAGAAATATGGTACTTCAATGGGGAGCGTTTTCGCTCCCAGTGTGGCTGGTCTGTATATGTACAACTTCGAGACTAGGTACCTACTTGATGACAACATGCCACGGGTCCCCCAAATCAGGTTTTATAAACGTTACATTGATGACATCCTACTGATTTGGGAAGGGGACATGCAGTCCCTCACTACATTTTGCCAATGGCTAAACACCTGTGATCCTAACCTCAAATTCACACACAGCTTCCACAAACATAACATGACCTTTTTGGACCTAGAGATACAAGCAGTGGGAGGTGGACTGAAAAGTAAAACACACTTCAAACCCACTGCCCGCAACACTCTCTTACATTACACCAGTTTCCATCCCAAAACCCTGCGTGAAAATCTCCCCTACGGACAGTTTCTCCGGCTCCGCAGAAACTGCAGTGATGTACATGATTTCAAAAGCCAGGCCAACGCCCTGAGCACAAAACTACAACATCGAGGCTACCCGAGGCGTATCACAGAAAAAGCCAAAAAAACGTGCATGTAACCAAAACCGTGATGGTCTACTAGAAACAATACAACGAGAACCAACCACCACACCCCTAACGTGCGTAACCACTTTCAACGCAGTCTCGAACAAAGTATCGCACATCATCAAAAAACACTGGAAGATACTCCAGACCGGCAACCTGAAATGGGAACCACCTTTTCTCTCACATAAAAGAGCAAGGTCCATAAAAGACACCTTAGTATCTACACGTCCAGTTCCTCCACAACAACCCACAAACACAGTTCTTAATTCTTGGGGGGCTCCCGAACATTTTTGGCCACTCCCCATGTGGCAACTGCAGTGTATGCCACATCACAGAAACGACTAAAAGCCTTAATCTGGAACCCGGAAAAACGTGGCAAATAAGGCAGCACACGAACTGCAATACTGCACACGTCATCTACCGCATCATATGCCCCTGCAACCTAACGTACATCGGGATGACAAGCCGCAAGGTAAAGACCCGGATCTGTGAGCATCGCAGTACCGTCAGATGTAAGAAAAATACCACACGACTGACTAACCACTTCCTAGAGGTAGGCCATACAACTAATGACATGCGGTGGGTCGTGATTGAAACACTAGACCTCAAACTACCTAACATACAGAGCCGCCTCTTAGAGAAAGAGCAAAGATGGATTTACCGCCTGTCGAGTCATGTGACAGGCCTCAATGACAACATTCCGTGGAACAGCCTCAGGAAACCCCCATGAGGCTCCCAACTGGCACACAAGCTGCATATACTCGGTCTTCCTTCTAGGTTCTTTTTCGGTCTGCTCACGAGGACGTGAACATTTTGAGATCTCCACTTGCTAACCCACACCACCGGTCTATAGCAACCGGGCCCAAACCTAATACAACTGGCTATCCAAGTCTGAATAACCTATTCCCAAAACCCAATGCAACCCATAATCAGGAACGACCACAAGTTAAGTGATCCGCAGTTTTAATACCTAACACCCGGATCTTAATTGTCTGCCTCTTTTAGCTATTTAATTTCCAATTCGTCTTATTATGTGCACTTTTCTTCCGAACCGCGACTTGCGGGTACTTAGAACCTTACAATAATCCACATCACCCTCCTAAGATGGCCGCCATGCGTTGCACTCGCATCTCGCGTACAAGCCTGCCAATCGTTTACCTGATCTTTGCACATGCGTGCGCAGGCGCAGGGATAGTTCCGGTATTACCAGTCTCTCAGAGGTCGCACAATCTCGCACGTACCAAACCGTGTCCCGCTGTATAAAAATGGCCAGCACACGAGATGCCATTACCAGCCGGGACTACGGGAGACCACATCAGGTTTTTGACGGGATACTCATCTACACCAAGTAAGGTTGCGCATCCGCTTCTCTTTCCCAGACGCTAGTCCATCATTGGAAACCTTTGCTCACGATGTCTCCCTCTCTTCATTCCTCAGAGTGGGACTACAGATGATACCCCTCCCGAGCCTCGAATCTCTGCCTAACACTTAAATCTAGTGTAATCATGAGCTACCTAAATGTAACATTTTGCATGTTAGCAATCTAATTGTTTTTAAACTTCACACCACCTTAGGTGACCGCATGACATTTAATCACGAGTGGTCACCCCTTGCTGAGCTTTTTGTGCCACAACTCACCAAGGGCCCTCACAGGGTTACACGTTGGCCCTGCTTTTATCATAATTTCCATTTGCACACTAAACCTCCACGACGACACGCCGCCTAAGCTGTGCAGCCACTAGTCTGGAGATCCATCGCTGCATGTTGCAATAAAGTGGCTGTGCGCACCACGAGTTATTAGCAGCATGCGCCGCCACTCATTAATGGCTATGTATTATCTCACTGTTGTGACCACTTACATGAGACTCAAACAGTGGCACAAATTTAAGATTGCATTTTATGTTGCTACTATATGTGTCTTGTTTTGTCTTTTTTCTCCCAACAGGTTTTTATTTGATAGAGTGTCTGTAAGTACACCGACACCCTTAGCGACTGCCACACACCTTAGCGCGTGTGTAGGCACTTCACAATTTCACGTGGCGATTTCATTTTTGCCACTCACGTTTTTCACTCACCCGGTCCTGAAGAAAGCCTACTTTTTTGGGCTGAAACATGTAGACCACGTTACTAGCCAACTAGGAGCAATAATACCCCTCCAGTAGTTGCACCACCAGTTTTTAACTATATCCTGGGCCGTCATTATTAAATACTACAGGCAAGGATTCCCAGAGATATTTTTAATTCACAACACTTCACACAAATCACACCACACCAGCTCCGCTGTAATCAGGCGTCGTAGCACAACCAGGGGGCATTCGGCCACCCGGTTGGGACCCCAATGATGAAGCATGACACCAACTAGGTTGGTGTGTGAGGGGTCTTTTAAGAAAACCTAATGGTTCCATGTGCTTATCACAACAGTGATTATCACACATTTACTCAGTGGGTCCGTCCACATTGTTTAGTCTAGTATTGAATTGGGGACAAGGACGCACCCCTCCATTCCCTTGCGCTCTCCTTGTTTTCCACTGAAAGAAATCCATGGCATCGTTCAATTTGCAGAAGCAATGTAACTCTATGGGTCCAACCGTAAACATGCATATTCACCCCGAGAGCAAAAACTTGGCAAAATCCATTCTTGTTGCACTTACACTCTAGTTGTCAAATGAGAATAGCCAAACAAGATGAAGGGGGATATCTGAACCCAGATTCTAGAATAATATAACTGGTAAACATAGACGTCAATAGAGATCAATCAATCAATCAATCAATCAGGGAATTGTAAGCGCGCTACTCACCCGTGAGGGTCTCAAGGCGCTGGAGGGACGGGATGGGGGGGGGGGGTCAGCAGATCCGTTAGCCGAAGAGCCAGGTCTTGAGGGTCTTCCTGAAGGTGTTCAGGGAGGTGGCGCGTCTGATGTCTGCCGGTAACTCGTTCCAGGTCTTGGCTGCAATGTGAGAGAAGGATCTTCCGCCTGCACTGGCTCTGTGGATGTGCGGGGTTTCGGCCAGTGCGAGGTTGGAAGATCGGAGGTTTCTTTTGGGTACGTGGAAGTTGATTCTGTCGTTGAGGTATTTGGGTCCGTTGTTGTGTAGGCATTTGTAGGAGTGAGGATTTTGAAAGTGACTCTTTTCTCCACGGGGAGCCAGTGGAGACTTCGTAGGTGTTGGCTGATGTGTTCATGTCGGGGGACGCCGAGGACGAGTCTTGTGGCGGTGTTCTGTATTGTCTGGAGTTTGCGGAGTAGGGACTTGTTGATGCCGGCATAGAGTGCGTTTCCATAGTCCAGTCTGCTGGTGATGAGTGCGTGGGTGACTGTCTTCCTTGACTCAGGGGGGATCCACTTGAAGGTCTTGCGGAGGATGCGGAGGGTGTTGAAGCAGCTGGAGGTGACGGCGTTGACCTGTCGGATCATGGTGAGTGATGAGTCGAGTACGATGCCGAGGTTCTTGGCGTAGGCTGAGGGGGTAGGTGGGCTTCCGAGGGCGGTCGGCCACCAGGTGCTGTCCCATGCAGAAGGGGTGGTACCGAGGACGAGGACTTCGGTCTTCTCGGCGTTGAGCTTCAGGCAGCTGTTGGTCATCCGGACTGCGACGTCTTGCATTCCTTTCTGGAAGTTGAGTTTGGCAGTGGTGGGGTCTTTGGTGAGGGAGAGGATGAGCTGGGTGTCGTCGGCGTAGGATACGATGTTGAGGCCGTGTTGTCGGACGATGGCTGCGAGGGGGGCCATGTAGATGTTGAAGAGGGTGGGGCTCAGTGATGAACCCTGTGGGACTCCGCAGGTGATTTTCGTGGGGTCGGAGAGGAAGGGTGGGAGTCTGATCCTTTGGATCCTAGTGTTATTGCGAAAAGTACTTCGGTTGAAGACGTAATTGTACTTGATACACTGGATATATATGTACCAGCCCTATAATTAGCATGATGAGATTGTGCAAATTACACATACTTGTTTCTATATATTCTCATAGTCGCAAAGGCTTAGGTTTGCTTGTTCTGATTGACTTTGTAATATATGAAATATTACTTTAAAAAGATGAAGGGGCTGGACCCTCACCTCATATAATAATTACTATTTGTAAAGCGTGAACATATCACCCCCTTAAGGGTTTCAAGGTGCCTGGGGCTGTCGGGGAGATTAAGTGAGCTATTGCCCAGAGTCACATGATGCTGAGCTGAGCTGCCGCCGGCGTCTAGGATCGTACCGTGAACCCTGTGCTTCCGGAGTCAGCCACACTGGCTGTTGCGCCACACCTTTACCTCATAAGAAATTGATTGAGCTTGTACATAATACAAACATAAGAAGCAAAATGCAGCAAGTGACTGATTTTACAGAGGAAAATAGTCAAAAGACAGCCAGTGTCACGGTTTATCAGTAAATGACAATCTGAAGTGAACAAAATATTTGCTTAAAGATTTGTTTAATGCAACATTAATAATAACATTAATTTGTTACCTTTATGTAAGAAAATCATGGCGAGTTCATGTCAAACAATTGTAATTTTGGCATTGTTACTATAGTACAAAATGTGCCTTGCTCTCCAACACAAGTTATGGACGATTTACAAACTTTAGCTCAGACAACAAAGGGGAAAAATAAATGTACTCCCATTTCTGCTCCGTGTTGTCCTCAATGGGTACTATTAGGCCTTCCACCCTTACAGAGGGTAAGAAAAGGATATGAGCCATCGAAATCATTATTTGTTTTGGGTAACCAGAACAATTTAGAATCCAACCATCCCATGACGGCTTCCTCAACAGATGCCACAGAAAGCACCGATAACTACTTTCACATCTCTAAGCCAGTGTGTTAATCATCTCCTCATTTCATGTGCATATCCTCCATGCTGGCTTTTGTAGCCCACCTTTCAATTTTCAAGAACCTCATGCTGCATATCTTACCAACCTGCCAAAAATAAAGGACAGGACCAACTCTGATCTTGTTGCCCAAAATCCTACCCTTCCATAATCTTTGCAACATTCATAAAACCACTCAACGAGAGCATAAAGAAATTAATGGTGGTAACACGTTATCTAGAGTGATTCAAACTGGCCAGGGATACGACTAGAGTGCCTTACTTCTAGGGAGATTATGGCAGGAACCCTGCTCCAGTACAGTTTCTGATGAGAAGAAACAATTTTAATCTAGGCGTAGAAGTTTAATTCACACCTCAAGTCAGTGACTTTGTAAGTTTTATTCATTTGAAAATTCTTGAAAGGTGTTTTGCTCATCTTTAGCCTGAAAGCTTAGTAACGTTGGTGATGGCTGTTATGTTATCCCACTTTTAGTGGGAACCCTGCATACTTGTGTTTGAATTATATACTTGGTGGACACTTGCAGCATAATTCAAAAAGTGACTGCTAGTTTACATCTCTGAGGAGCGTTACCACATCTCCCACTGGCTCCCTCTTAAATGGCGTATCAAAATTTAACCACTACGTACAACCTTTTGGGCATAGTATTCGAGTGCCCATCTTTTCTGATTCACAGGCTTCACTATCACAAAATGTACAGATGTCTATTCCAACTTCTGCCAATTCAAGATTCATTGGGTGGCCTTTTCTGTGATGAAATGAGACCCCTAAAATTCTTTACACCGTCTCTGTCGCTCATCTTTTTTATTAGTATATAACCCTTTGCCCTTGATGTAAAAGTGACAGATCACAGTTGTTAATGTTCTTCACAGCCACAAGATGCAGCAGCGGTGTATGATTACACTTTAGAAATACCAAATCGTCAACTAGGTTTTGGCAGCACACAAACCATACCACCCTACAATACCTGCAAGCCAGGTAAAGACAACTCATCACAGAGGTCAATCAGAGTACTACAAGCATACAATATGCAATGCCGCCAACAAATGAAGGAACCATTTACAGCCTACATTCTTCAACATTTTCAAATGCAAAATCAGTACCTTATCAATAGCATTTCATCACCTGTGATTCATATTTCAATCCTGCGCTGCGGCATGCCCAACTAAATAACCTACAATACCCCCTCCGAAGAGGAACTTGCAACATTGTTCCAGTCACTAAAGGACCTTTCCAAAACCATTCCACATCATAAACGCAACAGGAACACCATTTAAGTAAATACTAAAAATCATCAATGTGCCGCTCCCACAACGTACCTTCTGAGATGCCTTCAAGTCTGAACAGATCCTGTTCCCCGTCAAAAGTCAACCTCAATGACCTCACTAATTACAGTCCCATCAGACAACTTTCATTTCTTGGAAAAATCATTGAGAAAGCAGTAGTTATCCAGGTCCATAATAAAATCAGGGGCAATGCTATTCTACAAACCTACTGTGCAAGCTTCCAATCAAGATGTTATAGAGACCATTCAAGTGGTAGGCGATGCACTGCAGATCACAGACAATGGTGACCTTTGCCATCTTGCCCTATGTGTAATTCTGTGGCTTTCAATATCATTTACCAAAAGAAATCCCAGCTGAAAAAACAAATTTAAAAAATTCGCCTACGGTGGTTCATATCTTACTTTCAGAAAAGAGCCCAGCTGCTCCACCCTTCAGATCCGAGCCCAAGGAGGAGATAAAAGCTTATAATCTTCAATCTCTACTCGGAACACCTAGAAAAAATTGCCATCAGCATTCAAAAGTATGCCAAGGACACCCACTTATATGCAAGAATCACATCAGGTCATAAAGTCACATAGCTAGAAAACGTTTTTTGTAATTATCCAAGCATGGATGTACAGGTCCATTGTCGAAGTAAATCAGACAAAAGCAGAATTATGCCTCAATTAGTCCTCTATGCCTCTGCCAGAAAACAAGACAATGTCCAGGATGGTTGGATTAAATTACCTTGGAAAACCTGACCAGAAAACTTACCAGTATCAATTCCGATGGCATTACCAGCAACTTCAACTCGAAAACTCACATTGCATACAAAACGAAGACTTCCTGGTGTTAACTCACTACTGCAAAGAGTGAAGCCTTTCTCACAGAAGAAGCCTTCAGAATGACAATACAAGAACTAGTGGACTCCCACCACAACTGCACCAATGCCCAGCTTCCCGATGTTCAAAACGCCCACTTGTCCTCCAGCAAAGTAACCTCTGTGCTCCTGCACACATCATCCAGGGCCTCTAGATTTTCCATACTAATAGTCAAACTCAAGCACCCCCACTGGCTCCCACTGCACACCTGCATCCTCTCCAAGGTAAGCTACCTTATTTACAAGGCAGTGAATAAAGGCACTTCGTTATAGCTTTGACCAAGGTCAAGACATCAAGAGAATCCCTGAAATCTGCAGCATCAGATATGGCAAACTGAGGATTAGGAGAGTCAATCAATAGGAAAAAAAAAGATGCCAGACATTTTCCTGCCCCAAGAGACTGACCTGTTATTCCTATGGGAATTCACCAGCCTCACTACATCCTGTGATTTAAAAGAGCACAAGGTCCTGTTTCTTCATGCAAGTTACCATCCAAGTATAACTCTGATCACCCTACACCAACCAGCCCATTGCCCCACTGGCTCCCCTTCAGTTACCCTTTGCTCATTCCTCTAGCAGTTGATGCCTCTTGCACGCACTTTTCTTTGCCCATCATTCACTCGCCTTCTAACTGTATTAACAAACAGGCACTTCTGACATTAAAAATGTAGCTTTTATAGGTGTGACTTGTAAGCCTAAATTGCAAGCATTTAGTAGACAAATAAGAGAACTGTAGGGGTTTGAGCAATTGACTTTCCTGAGCGGCTATTTGGAACAATCTGTGTGGGAGTCGTCTTTGTAAACCTTCACAAAAATGCACAATTCTAATACATGACACACTCGCTTTTTATAGGCGAGTCTGCATTTATCTTACCAAAATGTAGATTTGTATAGAAAGAAAGGCTTATATACTTGAATAAACAGCGATAATTACTGAATGTTCTCTGGAAATATGGATACCTTTCACTAGGAGGAAGGAGGCTTACAAAGGCGACCAAGTCAAGAGAACATCAGGTCAACAATCTGTGGCACTGACTTTACAGAGGAGAACTAGAACATACACTGCGATGGACTATGTTAAATATATTAACGAATATTTGAATGAATGTATACATTATTTAAAGGTTTGCACCTTCCATTTTAAAGGCAAAATAAAGCATCCGAGTTTCTCGTTTATAAAGGTTCCCTCAGAAATTCACCACTGAGTAACAGTTCTTCAGTGCTTTCACAATAATGAATTTGGTAGGAGAAAATACGCAAACAATTGGACGTCAAAGGAAATGTGCAAAGACTGACTGATTGAACCGGACAGTTTGTTAATATCTCAGCTCCACCCTACGTCTGAAACACACTCCAATGTTTTGTTTAGGTTTCGGCTACGTCTGAAAGCAGACATCACAAGAGCATCTCTTTAAATGGCAACAAGATAGTAAACAACAAAGGGAAGGTCATCTTACTCATCATCAGCCTCAGTACTTTCAGTGGACAACAGACAGGTTCAAGACATGGAGTGAAGGTATCAAACTCAAAGCATTGTGAGGCTGGCCTAATAGCAGAATTCACACTCTACAGAGCTCTCCAACATAACATACCATGAAAACAATTTACCTCAGAACTTGGGTCAACTTACAACATCTCTGTGGCATTTAGGATGCCCCCCCTCTTGCCATTAGTCCATGGAGCCTCACAGTAGCAGCCAAGATTTCATGCACTAGATTCTCAGAAGTATTAAGACTGCAACTAAACTCCTTTCAGAGCGCTTTTAAGGATGTGTTAAATCGCTCACAGTACCAATCTCATGATCCTTCACTTGTACCAAACCCAGTCGCTACACTCAATTCCAGAGCCAGTTTTTACCAGACTCCAGTGGCGGCTCCTCCGTTATGGCGGAGGAGCGTCGCTCCGCCTGCTGCCAGCGCAGCAGGCACACACATTCATAAAATGGTAAAAAAATACCATTTTATCATGTGTGGCAGGCTCGCTCTGCTACAGCGCGAGGGCAGGGGCTGGGGCTGATTAGTGGAATTGCACTATTATATCAGCCCCCTGCCAGTTCGCATCAAAGATTGGCCGGCTGTCTAAGGCTGACCTGGGCACTCCAGGTCCTGAAATCCCAAGACTGAGAAACCGATTGCAGCCGCAGGCCCCCAGCCTCAAAATAAGCGCTGGGTTAGCCTGCTCCAACCAATTGATTGGATTCGCGTGGCACAAGGGAGGAAGTCTCTCCCTTTCCACCCGAGAACGCCAGAAGACGAGAGAGACGGCGACCGGACCCTATAGTCAGCAACATACTTCTGGTGAGTTTTTTTGGGCATCGTGCCCTACCAGATATTAATGTTGCCGGCCGCTGCTGCCAGATTCATAGCCCATCAGGAGCGTAGCTGTGCTACCACACTGGTCATCACACCCGTATGCGCCTCCAGGGAGACAAACAACCCCTCTAAACTGATCCCATGGCTCACCTGAGCTCCTCTCCACTCGCTCAGTTTCCGTCATCTCACTCCAGAATTCATTCGAAAAACACGAGAGAGTTCTAAGCACGAAAGGCTCACTCATACGCTTGAAAAGCCACCTGTAATGCTGCTGGTAAGGCAGAGGTATCAAACGTTTGCCATAAGCAATCATCACGCACACACATCCCCTAGAACTAGGGGATGTCTAAGCAACATGCACGAAGACCTGGTACACACCTGGACGCAGGAGCGGACCTATTTAGTGCTCCTTTTCAGAACAAAATAATGACCTTGCAGGCTTCTATTTGGCACAAATTCACCCTTCTGTGAAGCAACAATGTTGAATTCAACAATTGTTTAAAACAGAAAAATACATGTGTCTAAAGTGTCGCTCTGTGTAAATAATACCAATATTAAGGGGAAGAAACTCAAGGTGCAAAAAAATAGGTCCAAGCAGCAGTTTTGCTTAGCTGCCATAAACACATTTCTATGAAACGTCGGCAGGTGTTCAGAGGTTGCTGAGCAGGCGTGGTGCCTGAATGATTTGTAGTGACAGGTGGGATTGTCAAATGTTACCGTGTCACTAGAAGCACAAAAACAACTTTGAAAGCCATCCCGCCTCCACCAGTTGAGTGCAGTCCGAGTTCTTTTGTAGTGCAGCACGCACTGGATGTTTTGGTGAAGCGTGTGGAAGGAGCTGTCCGGAACCAGCAATCTCCTCCATTTTAACAATCCCTCCTGTTGGACCACAGGTACGTAAATCGTCCTTTGCTGTGCTCCAAGCAGCAAAGCAGTTTAAAGATGAAAGCGCATTTAAACTGGCCAACCAAAGGGAACAGCAGATAATATACATGCTTAGAACGGCGTAGTAAAGAGGTCCATTCATGATAAAGCATTACACATAAGGAACAGCCCTGAGCAACCACTCACTGGTTATGTATAACATTTTTTTATTTATTTTTTAAACTTCTTACATGTAAAAAGCACTTAAAAAAATACAGACTAATTAAGTAGTTTCTGCGCTCAAATCCAGTTCTGGTTAATTACTTTATAATTACCTTCATTATCACAACACTACCCTTTTAGCAAGCAAACTGTCGCAATCGAAATGCGATATTAAAAGAGTCAGGAGCGTTTCTCTTATTTGCGCGAACATCACACACGGTTCTTGGAGTGGCTGACTGCCGAGGATGATGACCCTCGTCTAGAAAGAGTTTTGCCGGTGGTCTCCAAGCATTCTATAAACAAGCATTTGCAATGCAATAGGTCTCGCAATTGTGAGATTTTGAGCTATTGGCATTGTAAACGACAATGCCTTTCATTTATGTGTTTAAAAAACCTGCAATAATAAAAGGCAGTGTCATTTACAATACCGATAGGTCAAAGTTTCTAAAATGCGAGACCTATTTAATTGAAAATGCTTTTTTTGTTTACAAGCGCCCCATGCTGCGCTTTCACGTTAATAGAGGCCATGCCCCTTTCATTAGACGAGCTCTGTCTAAAGAAAGGTCCGCGGCAGCTATTAAAGTGAAAGCGCGGTATGGGGCGCTTGTACCAAAAAAATAAAATCATTTGTTTGCCAAGTTGACAAACAAATGCCTTTTTTTGTAAAAGCGCCTGTGAAAGCGCACATCGCGCGCTGAATGTTGCAGGAAAGCATGTAGTGCCTGTATAGGAGAAACTCATTAAAGAAAATAGTGCTTACAGAGTAAATAAGACATACTGTGTAACAGAAGTAAAAGGGCCAGTCCTCATGGGAGATTACAAATGAAGACAAGGCAGTACTAAGGAGGGACTAACAAGCCTATTAACGAATCAGAAGCCATCATTTACGAAGGACAATGACACAAGCCAATGACAAATATGGGCGAAAGTGTGAAGGGCTTCAAGTCCATACTCCAATACAGACAGCATGCCTAGCAGAGCAGCACATGCGCTGCCCAGGCTCGACCTAAAAAGCATGGATGATTGTGAAAATTTTAAAACCAAAGTGTGCCTTCCAAAAAGCAAGGAAATTGAGATTTTCGTTTTTAAGTTTCTGATTGAATTGCAATTTCACATTTTTTTTATTTATTTATTTTTTATTTTTTTATTTTCCCTCCAATGACTATAATATCGACACTACAACAAACGGACAGGGAAGAGACAGTCTACTGATAATCTCCTTAAAAGTAAAAACCCAGAAAACGACCAATAAATAAATATGGGGATGATGTACCAGCCCTTAAAATCTCTTACACTAGCCATTTCAAACAAGACATATAGGGTGCCTGAAAACCACAGTGAGATCAACTCATGCGACTTCCATCATATTAAGTAAATGTCGCCCACCTCTTGATAGATTTCATAAAAATGTTGTTCTCTGCATGATTGAGTTTGCACTGCAGTTGTCCTCAAGCAGTGTTTTGTCGCTGACAAAGGATAGCTGCAGAGGGCCTTACTCATTCTAGTCAAATCCACTTAGTGCTGCTCCATCATGCAGGAACTAATTCAAGTTGAAGTGTGACAGTTTGCCCCAACATCCCTCCTACTAAGCCCGCTATTAGGTTTGACCAAGTCCTTGTGCGTCCCCGTCATACATAAAAATGGCCGCAGCATGCCTACATTGTCGGCTGAACACTTAAATTCATTCCCATACGACTCGTAGAGACAGGAATGCTTTGCCAGACTACTGTATCTGTCAAGGATGGAATCCTGTGCTGCAGATACTTCAAAACTTCATGAGTGCCACTTGACATAACAACCCCTCTAGCAAACACTAAGACCTAATTAAATTATTCATCCAAGACAGAACGCTGTAGTGGCACACCGCTCCTCGGTACCTCTTATTGTTCAGTTCATAGTTGCCCAACATCCATGTGCCAGCTGTCTTCTACACTTAGCTCACAGTAAATATTATAAAACGGGGAGGCAACTTTCAAGCAAAAATTATATATTAAATAGTCCCATCCTTGATTTTCAAAACAACGGTTTTGCGGCTCTATTGTATGTTATGAAAATTCACCCAAAAAAACAATAAGGGCATTTAAAATTGGAAACATACAATGAACAAACCTTTGTGTCTCCCTTGAATATGGAATTGATCTCCTACATGTGAAGTGAAAATCAGGGATGGGGCTATTTAATATATAATTGTTGCTTTAAAGTTGCCTCTCCAGTTGCATACCATAACAAAATTATTTTTACCTTTTTAGTTGACGATTTTTCAACAATTACAACAAACAACGACAAAGCCAACAGGCCTGTTTTAGGCAAGCAAGTCATTATTATTTTTAAAATGTATTTATTTTTTGCAAACATATGCATTACCTCAAAGAAAACCTGGCAACAATATAAAAATAAAGGAGTGGCTGGGCAGCCCAGGAATACCAGCTCTGGTGCACTGATGAGCACTTCTTTTAAGGGAGCGTGATCAGGCGAAATGGTGGCACTCAGTGCAAGACAGCTAGTGGATGAACCGGGCTGAGCCATTGCTGCACGCTGTATGCTGCAATGGGGGGATAGAATGAGAGTGGAACAAACCAACAGATAAAGAGAGCTGACAGAAATCCCCTCCCCGTATGCTTGTATATATATTTATGTATGCTTCTTATAGTTTTTATTTTCAACTTGAAGCGGATGAGACAGCTAAATTTGTCTCTAGGACAGACATGAAAATTCAACTAACCAGGGACAATTTAGCAACCAGATGAAATGCCCTTATTTCGTTGCTTGATATATTTGAGAATGGCAAAAAATGCGTTATTCTATTTGCCTCTGGGTACTTGAAACAAAATGGATATATTAGCTGGCATCACTGTTCTGCAGCTGCCAATCAATATCCAATTAAAAAGCTCTGAAATGTCACTTCAGAAATATTTATGTGAAGAAGCTGAAAATCAGAATAACCGGTAAAGCTTCCACAAAATTATACCTTCACTAAAGTCCAAAGTGATCTGACACATGAGCAAAACTGTAAATTTGTTGGTCACATTCAAGAAAGAGCACGCATTCAGTTGCACCGCAGCTTCACTTCAAGCTTCAGTCGTCTGGAAAATCCGATCTTAATGTACACAAGAATCCTGCAGTAAATTCACACTGTCATTCTATGAAAAACAGTTGACTGAAATTAATTAATGTCCCATAGGAGTGTGTGCCATTGTCTAGAGCCTCCCGGGGCCCTTCTCATCATGTGTCATGTTCATCTGTACTAGCCAACTACAACCAGCATGAGTAGATCCTGGGGGTTTATGTCCAGATCATGTTCAATACAAACTGTAGCCTGGGGATACATACCAATGACAGCTAAATAAAAAAAACAAAGAAAATGCAAGTACATCGCTCAAGTTTTAAAATATGATAGGCCCCGCCCTGGTTCTTGTAAATACGGTATATGAAATGAAGCATGAAGATTGGCCTGTTTGCTCAGGTAGCTGTTTACAGTAATGTGTGTTGTTAGACCGCCCCACCCCTAATGACAGGAGTTATTTTAGATGACTAGGCAAACGTTTGTCTTCAACCACTCTAGTATACAACAGGTATTAATAACATAAGGTACACTAGAAATATACTACCATCCTTTTAGCTCCTTAGTGCCTGGATTCAGCTACTCTTGCAGAGGGAAGCACTGCGGACTACCCCTGGGATTCAAAAGGTCCAGTTTTCAAATAATTATACAACATGGCTGACCCATTCAGGACAGGAATCAGTCACTATTAGCAGACCACGATTAAAATAATATATCATGAGAAGAGGCATTAGCATGGAAGTAAAACCCGCTCATAACAAGCGGGTTCGACCAACCTTTGCGAGTGTACGGCATCACAGGCTCCCCAAGAACCAACAGAGCTTTAAGCAGGAAAGTAATGGGAATGACTGCTTAAGAGTTAAATTGGGTTACCAAATGTACAGTCCTTGCTGTGGAATGAATGACAGGGTCTTGGAGTTGGAATATCAGCAAGAGGAGTGGATTTGGACTTTCTGTTGACACTTAAGTTTCAGCTCCAGGAGACAGTAGAAGTGAGCGGTGATCATTACCGGAGAGAAAAGTTCCTGTGCACCTGCATCAGAATCTTGAGGTTGTTCAAGAGGTCAACACAGAAGGTTTGCTCATGTAAGTTGCAAAATAGCTGATGCTTTCCTCTGGGCATGTAGCCATAAAAGGATGAGTCTTAAAGCATTATGGGACAGGGAGTGATGCTGAAGTGGCAGGCAAAGGTGAAGGATATACCGAAGGACCCTTATTTTCTTGGACTGAAAGGGACACATCCTTGGCAGCACCTCTGGCTCGGTTCTGTCCAGATAAGTTTAGAGACGGCCTGGCTATGGGAACTAAAAGGCAGCAGTTCCAAGAGTTAACTTATAACAGCTCCCAGGGAGTGGTGCTTAATTAGGTTGAAGCCAAAATGGTTTGGAATTGGCAGATATGCTCCTCCGTGGTAGTAGGGCCTGGGGGTTTGAAACCTGGGTAAATGAGCAATGAAGCCGACAAGCTGGTAGTGGACAGTGAATGGTTTCATGTGCAGTATTGTTAAACGGTGTGCCAGACAGAAACAGAGCCCATCAAACATGGATATGTCTTGCGAGAACTTCTGTAATACCTCAGGGCCTGCATAAATAGGAAGGAGCCTGTTTTCATTAGCTGTGTATTGTTCCTTAAACCCCTTTCGAAATCCTTTTTTTAAATTTTTGTATGGATTGTTTCCAGGAACAAAGCATCAAATGCCAACTTTGAGGCATCAAGTGCTAAGGTAAGTATTCATTTAACCATCTAGCTGGATAATTGATGTGAATACTCTGCTATAACACAGCCTCTGAATGTAATCATGATACATATTGTCTACCCTATATCATGAAGACCATGAGTAAAGAAGAGCAGGTTGGTGATCACTTTTTGAGGAGGTGCCAATGACAAAGATTTCAACCAATGCTAGTACCGAACTGTAAGAAAGGGTATACGTCTGAAACTACACACAATGCCTGAAATTAATTTTTTTTAAAGCAATGTAACCAGCTCTGAGAGGCGAATGCCTTACTTGTCCCATGGCAGGATCAAGTTCATAGTCTTTGCTCGAAAGAGTTACACAGTGCGAGATCAAATACTGAACACTGGGCGCAGCGTGTAGGAACTAATATATAGAAAACGACAGGGGAGACAAAAATATAACATGAGATGAGCAATTTGCCCTTTTGATAGGAGATGTACAAAGAATTGCATTTCAGTTCATTCTTTCAGTTTCACTTCTTGAGTCAAATCGGACCTCATTCCTCAGCGACTCTAAAAAAGTCATTCAACCTACCACCAAGAACTGCCTTCCGGGTAAAAATAAGGCAGCTATATTTGCTTTTTTAAATTGGTTTAATTCATTCTTATGGAATTCTACAACAAAAAATGTGAAAGATTGTGTGCTGTGCAAACGTGATCAACTCTGATGTCCATAAAATCCACAGGTTAAAAAAAAAAAGAAAGAAACCCGGGCAACAGCAAAGACACGCTGTTTAAAACCTACCTCTTATTTTAAAATCCATTTGACTGTACGCCTCCCCAAAATATTTGTCATTTGAAGCCGATTACACTAATAATGCTAGCTTGCACAACATACAATTATTTTTCAACATTAAAGAGGAAGCAAGGGAGTCAGGCAGATTAAATAGAAAGACGCAGGGATGTGTAAAATATAGATCACCAAAGGGAAGCAATATATACATTTTCAAAAAAATTGGTTGCGCAATTCCTAGCAAGCGTATTTTCACCATATCTAACCAATTAAAATAATAATAATGTCTCCACTTAGCTCACGGTGAAGATGGAATTCTCTTTCGTATTAATAGGTGAAATTACTCATCTCAATGAAACTGATTTTACCAATCCCGTGAGGGTGATAGCCAGGATTCGAACAGAGTTAAGCTTCTCTACAATAAGCATGCACCTACAATAATACCATATCAGCTTAAATATAAATCGCTGTCTATAATTCCTCCTGCTCAAGCAAGAAATGGTCAGCGGCGGCTCCTCCACTAAGGCAAAGGAGCGTCGCCCCACTGAATGTAAAAGGAAAAATAAAATGATAACCCAACATTAATAAAGTTACGTTATTATAATTTTATTTTTCTGTAAGTAGCCTGACCCAAGTTAGGGCAAAGCAGGGTTGGGCTATTTCACTGGGAGAGGGAGGCGGATTGGTACAATGCTCATTTAAGTGTGCATGACGGTTTGGTCGGCTGTCTTGGGCCGGCCAAACAGTCATGCATACTTAGTAGGTTCTCCATCCCGCTGCATTACACAGCCGGGTGAAAACATGCACAGGCTCCTATTCCCTGCCAGAGTGCCGAACCAGGGTGCTCAGGCCAATCACAACGCTGCTGTCATGCTGGTGACAACAGTGTCGTGATTGGCTATGGAAGTCTGGGAGCTTGTGTACTTCCATGCTGCCAGGAGAAGAGAAGAAGACGGAGAAGAGGCAGTGGTCCTTCAGGTAATCAACTTCTATGTATTATTTATTTATTTTTTCATTATTTTTTATTTATTTATTTATGTATTTATTTTAATCGAGCCCCTCCCCTTCCCTACCACTACATTTGCAAAGTGGCAGCCACTGGAAATGGAAAGAGGGATCAACTAAACTAAAGAAACATATTAGTGACTAACTGGATGGCATGACCCAACTTCCAGTAAAGGGCATTTCAGAAGGTCAAGGTGAACAGCAGCGCTGTCAAAGCTGAATATCGCCAACAGAAAAGGCAGTTTACCTTGACCTAGAAGAATCTCTTAGACACCCAGTGATTGAGAGTTGTTACGAAAAGAAACCATATTTTTGGAAGTGTAGCCATAGGGTTAATCAGGCTACCTTAGCCTATCAAGTCTATTTTTTGCACAAACTAGTAGGAGTCAACTAGAGCAGAGACACGGTTATAATCCCAAAACGGAATTCACCAGGTACCCTTTGGCAATCAATACTTCAGGATAACCAGAAAAGTGGCCTTTCTTCCTTGAGAAAGAATTTAAAGAAAGAAAGGTGGTGCAACAAAAACGACTCTTCTTGCTGAATCACCCATCTCTGTGACAGGAACTGGACACTCTAGCCATCAAAAAGAAGGCAATCCTATGGAAATGATCACAATTCTACCAATTCACGGATACTCTAGTATTAGCAACAGCAATAGAAAAGGAGAACTTGAAGAAACCCTTCCTGTCAACCTAGGAAACCCATTATATTACTAATACAGGTACCTGAAGTCCTGCATAGACCCTTTATCTTTCTGTCTCCACTCACCGCTCACTACCAATTTTGATACCATTTAACACACAATCTTTCCCCTCCCGGAGAACACAAATGGAAGCCGACAGAGAACACACTTACAGGAAAATATCTGCCACAAACTTGGGCAATGCCCCTTTTCATTTGCACCAACCTGCATACATGTGAAACAACTGGTGCACCCTTTTTTCCCACATTCCTTTCTCTACCACCAGAACTCCGCTCATCTAATCCTATCCCTAACTCCAGCTTTTTTCATTTCAAATTCTGTGTGCAAAGGTGAAAGCGGATGAATGCTACATAAAAACAATCAAGAGTTGGTGTGATTCAGCTCAAAGGTGATACATCTACCATCCCCTCAGAAGGAAGATACCCAAGATTCGATCCTGTAACATGCAGTTTACACAAACCTCTCCAAACTAACTACACACTTGGTAGATATCCTGTCAGAAAAAAATGCAAATCAAAGACTATAGTTGTTTCTATTCAAGGAAGACGTAGTAACATGGCTCATGTGCACAAAATGAAGGTGCAGAGAAAGATTGAAGTTGTTGCTTAATCTATAATATTGAAGTTATGCTGACACCGCAAGAAATTAATTTAAACAAGATTACAGCCAAGCAGCTGTGATGTTGAAGGAAAAAAATAGCATCCTGTATTGAACGTAGGAATATTTGTAGTTTTTTGGTAAGTAAATTAAGTAGAAGGTTGAGCTAAAACTTCATTAAGTAAGATCTTGTACTAAAGTCTACTAAAAATTTTACTGATCATGTTAAAGTGTTCTGAAAGCAAGAATAAAGCACCAAAGGCTACCTTGAAACATTCTGACTTCAACTAAATTTAGCAAACAGGAAGCATGAGACCTGTTCTCTGAACATGTAAATAAGCCAACAATATTCACATAAACTAGATCACAGAAAGTAAGACTGACCTGGAGCTGCAATGCTTCATGAGATCCTTTATTTTCTAAAAGGCTAAACAGAGTGTGGACTGGGGCGAGCAGAGATCCCATGAACTGCCACCTACCTCTAAGGAATGTAAGGCCATACCGGTTTGCTGCTATTTAGTGCTATGCTTAATAGGAGGAACGCGTCTGGCAAACCCCATGGCCTCTGTTACACACAGCACCACAACATGCATTCATCTATCAGACTTCAAAGTCTGGAGACTACATCGAAGTTGACTAGAACAGTCAAATGCAGAAGTCATAGTATTGGTTTAGGTCTGAATGTCTCAAAAACTAAGTTTATGAAGTTCACAGTACAAAACTGTAGGGGAGAGGATGTAGCTTTACGGCTAGAGCGGTCGGCCTCGAAGCTGGGGAACCGGCTTCGAGTCTCGGCAACGACGCTCAACATCCTGCGATTCTGGGCAAATCACTTAATCTCCCCGTGCCTAACAAAAATTAATGTGTCCATCTGTAACTAAACTGGTGCTCATGTAAAGCGCTCTGATACCTGATATCTTCGGGTCTAGTTCGCACTATATAAAACTAAAAAAAAAAAGTGACCACAAACAAAAAAGGGATTCAAGTAGTATACCTTGTTCTCTAAAACATTACAAAACACATTTCCACTTTTATTTAAATTATGACAAAACAAATAATTTGCAGATACTCATTATGCGGACACATCTCATTACCCTTAACAATGCATCAGACTAAAGTGTAAAGTAAAGAATTGGACAGAACCAGACCCTTTCAATACACATAGACACACACGTACTCACACAAATACGCTTAATGTTTTGGTTTGCGAGCCCAGGTTTGCTCAGAGTCCCTATGATATGCCAAGTATAAGAGGCGGGTGGCAAATTTTATTAGAAGACCGGAGGCTCATATTATGCTGTCTTTTCTTGCTCTTTATTAACAGCAGCAAAGTAAAATGAAAAATTACATTACCCAGTAAACCTGGAAAAAGAACTTCAAACAATGACATCATAAGAGAACCACCAATGGCAGGTTGAGTAACCTAATTATCTTGACAGAGCAATAATTCCTCTTTTCTTGCTTCTCGCAGTCAAGATAAGAATTGTATTCACGTTTCCATTTCATTTAAGGTATTTTCTGATATATTTCATTGTATGCTATTATTACTGTTTTATTATTGATATATATTGCATTGTTGGTTCTCTTACCCCTGTGAGCACTTTTGCCTTTCGACTCTGTTGGCCTTAGCGTTTGTCAGTTCGCCTCTCCTGCTACGCAGGTCGCCTCCGCCTGCCTCCCGCAATGCTTCAAGCTCTTCAGGACTTTTCCTTTCTACCACTACGCGGTAACATCCTTTCCTGTATTGCTCCTCCCGTGTGCACTTCTCCTCACCTGGGCAACTCCCACTTTACACGCTCCTTTTCCCCAGAGCCGCACCTCTAGGCTCGTTTCCTTCATTACTTAACCCTTTCCTTTCTACTGTGGGAGTATTCGATTTTGACAAAAATCGTTTTTTGCTGTTTTTTTCCACATTTTAACAATTTTAAAGTTACTAGCCTTCTGTGGTTTTACTCACTATGTCGGAGGAAGAAAACACTCGGGGTCTTTAGGGACAATTTGAAATCCTTTATCAAGTATTCTGTTCAGCAGGTTGTAGCAGTCTCTATGCTGGATGTGTCAAAAATGTAGAGGCATCCCTTTCTAAAATGCGCTCTTCCCCCACTGAATGATTCTCTAAAAAGGGCAACAAACGTGCAGCGACCTCTGGCGTCTCTAATAAAGGCGTTTCTTTGAATATTGGTCCTCCAATCCGAGAGGTTTCATATTCGGGGCTCCGTTCTTACCCTCTTCAAGTTACCCATTTAAAAGACACCAATGATGATGATGACTTGGCTGACACACACAGTTTTAATGGATTTTCTGATCCTACAAATAATGGGCCTCAGGAGAAAAGGTAGAACATCTCTCTTATTGATGGTGGTGTTTCTCAACCATTGTCCAGTCATTTAGGGAACCACCTTGGGAGACCCATGTCTGATCCCTCCCTTATTTGCCACCCCAACTCTACTGAGTGGTTTTCTTCAGAGCATGTAGCGGATTATGTTTCCTTCCATCTTCGCCATGCTCTTGATAAATCATCACAAAATAAGTTAAAGTCTGAATGCCCCTGCCCTTTCCTTCCCAATAACATCACTTTTACTCCTGTTATTGATCACAACATGTTTATGTTTTTTAGAAAGTATGGGAAAGACCCAAAGAAAGGAGTTGAAAGGGTCTGGTCCAACGGTCAAGATAGGGTATTGGATTTGGTTGGTCTTCTGACCAGAATATTGAACTTGGCTGAAGAGGCAAGCATTGAAGTCATGCAGGTCGATCCAGAGACTCTCTCTAATTGGGCGCAATGGGATATATGCATTTTGGGCAATGCCAAAGCCCATATTTCGCAGGAAAGGCGAAAAAGTCTACTATTTAAAATAGACTCTAAACTTAGTAGCCTTGCCACTACGGAAGAAGGACCCCTTGCTAACTGGCTCTTATTTGGAGAATCTTTTATTAAAGAACTTGGAAAATATGTCTCCACCTTTGCCACAATGGATAAGGCCCAACTCTCTCTGATGAACATTTTTTCTTCTGTGGTTTTTGCCAGGGCCGAGGTAGGTAGGTACGAGTCACTTTGCCGGCTGTTATCTCGCAAGTGGACAATCCCTCAACAGAGGCTCCTTCGACCAGCAGTCCCAGGTCAACATCTACACTGGCTACAAACCCCAGTTTTATCTCTGGCATCCCAGAGGTTACCAGTGCCGGGGATAAAGTAAAGGAGAACAATTCTCAGGTAAGACTTTCCGATTCTGGCCTTCCTCCTGTAGGAGGCAGATTAGCTCTTTGTCTAAATGCATGGTTTTCTCTCACCACAGATCCCTGGATAATACAAATGGTTCAAAGGTATCAGATAGAACTCTATCAACCCCCTTTTCAGTTGCAACTTCCTCGTCCTCTTATTTTTCTCAGGACCAATCCCTCTTGATTCAGGATGAAATCCAATCTCTTCTGACCAAACAAGCTATCGAACAAACAGAGTTCGATCGCACAGGTTTTCTCAGCACCATCTTTTTGGTGCAGAAAAAGAACAAAAAACATTTGTCTTTTTTAAACCTAAACGTTTTAATCAATTTAAGTGTGTTCCATCACTTCAAGCTGGAAACTATTCTCCAATTCAGGGATATTTTGCTCCAGGAGGATTAGTTAGTTAGACTGGATATTGAAGATACTTATTTTTCAATTCTGGTGCATCCCCCTCACAGAAAATATGTTCAATTACAATGGAGGATTTCTTTCTTCCACTTCAAAGTTCTTCCTTTCGGACTTTGTTCAGCTCCTTGGTGTTTCACCAAGATTCTCAAACCCGTTGTAGCCTTTCTCAGAGCACAAGGACTCAGATTGATCATATAGCTCTACAACTTTCTGATTAAGGCCCAGACCAAGAATGTTCTTTTTTCTCATTTACATCTGTGCCAAGACCTTCTTCTTCAACTAGGTTATCTCATCAATGTTCAAACGTCAGCTCTGGTTCCTTCTAGTCAGATGGAATTTCTAGGTTTCTTGATAGATACCTCTAGGTCCATCCTGCAACTTCCTCAACACAAGGTCACTCTCAAAAAAAAGGAGATCTCTCATTCACTAACTTTTACTCACTTTTCACTCAGGTTTTTGGCCCGTCTTGTGGGGAGTCTAGCTTCTTCGATTCTGGCCATTTTTCCTGACCCTGTCACTGTAGGGTCCTGCAAAGATTACAAATCTGACATCTCTGCAGAGGTCTCGCTTATTCAGACCCCGTTTCTTTAGATCCAGAGTCCAAAGAAGAACTCCTTTGGTGGTTGACTCACTTAGACGCCTGTAAGGGGAGAACGATGTTCGCTGCCGCCCCAGATCTTGTCTTGTCAGATCTGTCCTACCAAGCCGTTTGGCTGTGTGCAGCAGGGTTTAGCTGCGGGATCCAATCCGCCGTGAGCTGCCAACCCTTGCTGTGTATGGCCTCTGGCAGCAGAACCAGCATATTAGCCACAAGCGGCAGATTTAGCGCAGGGCCTGTGTGTAAGTCAGGGCAAGTGCCCAGTCAGCTGTGAGCTCACAAACCCAACAGCAGGGGTTGGTCTACCACAAACCTTCCATGGGATGCCAACCTGCCGCTGGTTGCCAACACGGGCTGCCAATTCCTGCTATGCACATCTTTTGGCTGTGCACAGTGCTTTTTTTCTTTTTAAAAAACAACAAATGGGAAAGTTAGTTTTCCATACTTGTATATTTTCCCATTTTTTATTTTAGTGAAAAAACACAACTTTAATGAAAATCATAACTTTCAGTAAAAAATAATTCATCATTTTTTTATATTCAACCTTGGCCGTAATCTGGTGCACAAGGGAAATAATATAAATACGGAGTAGTAGGAGGAAGAAGACAAAACCCTGGGAACACTGCAAGTTAAAGTTTCAGTGTAGATCTAAATTGCCTCAAGTAGACACATTGAGATCTTCGCTGTCAACCTGTTGCCAAGCAATCCAGGGCTCTCTCTCACCCCAACTACTAACTCCACCTCTTACCAAACAGCCCATGGTCCATAGTATTGAACGCTGCAGACAAATCTAAAATAATTAAAGCCGTCAAGTAACCCCAATCATACAGCTGAGGCATGCATCTCTAATATTAAACACAGCAGATTTTGTTCTTGGAGGACCCAAGCCAAACCAAGTTAGAAAAAAAGAATGGGTTAATTCTATGGTTGCTCTGCAGCTACTGTGTCAATGATTTTAGCTAAGAAAAGGGGGATGATATTTGTCTGTAATTCACTGGAATCTTAGGATCTAAGTTGGGCTTCTTTACAACAGATGTCACCATAGTATATTCTAACAACAGTGAGGCAAGAGCTTTGCTGTGAAAAGGCATTAACCAAACTTGTAATGTCTGCAGCAAAAATTATTCTTATTCTTAATCATGATTGTTAGGATCACATCATCTCTGTGACCAGATGATTTAATTCCACCAACAAGTAGATTAATGTCCTTTGGAGAAATTAAGGCAACATTTTAAACTGCAAAACAGAGAAAGTAATAAGATTTGATTTAATTGAAGCAAAGTTTATTGATAAGCCTTTTATCAGCAGCATTAATATTTAACTGATCACTTTTCTACTGGAAATACAAACTTACTTCATCACAGAAATTCTGAAAGGACATATCTGAAGAAGTACTTGTAGGCTGAGGCCTACTCAGTTCTTTACATATCTTTAAAAGTACTTAGAGCGAGATCTGAGCTCCTTCAATACAATCCTTGTTGTATTTATCCTGAGCTACCACAATTGTCTTTGTATCTAGAGGATAATGTCTTTTGCAGGTTGACTTCATCCAAGTTGGCCTCGAGTCATCACAATTCAATTTGATGACCTCTCTTTTTTAATATCTACAATTCACTAGCAAATCAATTATAATCCCTTCTTGGTCATTTTAATGGGCAATAATGTTATGTTATGGTGACTTGTAAAGCGCACGGCTGCCCCAGCAAAGGGGCGTCCCGGCGTTGAAAACAGAAAACTGCAACAGCTTGTAGCAAAAAAGACAGCTTATAACGGAGGGAAAAGAAATGTTTTCACAGCTTTACGGAAAGGCAGATAGGTCTTTATACTGCGGATAGAAGTGGGGAGCGCATTCCAGAGTTTCGAGGCCAGCACACGGAAGGAGCGCCCTCCTTATGAAGTGGAAATGATATAATATTTGTTTCTGGACAAGACCTTAATAATACATGACTATATCAACCCAGATTGGTTTCATATCCCTATAATGTTTTTACTTGGCTACTCAATTGAGGTATAATAAAAGGAAACCCAGGAAGGGGTATTGAAAATGTTATCAATGCATAGTCTGTACAAGTGAGCGGTGTAATGGATTATTTGGTAGGAAAAACATTGAACTCTAAAATGTAATCCAGATGATGGCCAGCAACATGAGTAGGGCATTTAGTATGTTGAGCAAAGACCAAGAATACAAAAAAAAAAAAACTGAAGCTAGAGCAGGATCTTCATCAGGTCTAACGCTATAATCACATAAATTAACAATGTGTTTCCTTAACTCTGATAATGAAATCCAGAATTCTTAGAAACCTGTGAGAACCAGCATTTGCAATGCAATAGGTCTCGCATTTACGCAAGCTTGAGCTTTTGGCATTGTAAATGACAATGCCTTCTATTTATGTTTTAAATAACAAAACATAAATAAAAGGTATTGTTATTTACAATGCCACTAGCTCAAACTCGTGTAAATGCGAGACCTATTGCATTGCAAATGCTTGTTTTAAAAGAAGTGACGCCTTTAGACGTGCTTCTTCACCGGGGAGATAGCTCGGGTGGTTAATGCAACAGCTGAGCTGTTTCATCCATTCAAATCGGATCTTCACAGAAAGGTCTCGGACGCTGTCATTTTGGAGGTGGATAACACGCTTAACATGGATTTTGTTGATATTAGCACTTGTAATTTATAGCGCATTGAAGCTGCAAAAGACGAAGACAGAAAAACCTGCCCAGTAAACACAGTATTTAGTACTTAGAGGCTATTCAAGTTCAGGCTTGGACTACAGAACGCACCGTAGTGAAAGGCATTCTTTAATAGTAACAGGTTATAAGCTATTGGACATCAAGTTCTTTTAAACGATATTAAATACAGAAATAATTTGTAGTATAAGATAAGCCTGTGTTTAAAAATTAAAGCGTCGTTACAACAATGACAAACCCCAGTGGCTGGCATGGGGCAGGGCGCGGGTCTGCTGCCTGCCTGCTGCTTGTATTTTTAGGCCGTGTGTTTCCTGTGCTGTGTTTTCCCTCTTTGACACGCATAGGGGGCCGATCGGATTTCCCTTCCCTACAACGCTCACCTGGCATGACGTAACTTCTCCACTAGTGAGAAGTGTGCAGCGAACATCGATGTGCTGCCTGCAGTCCGCCTGTGCCAGGGCACAAATAGAGCCCGGTAGAGACCCGTATCGAGGACCCCTTTAAACAAGGGAAAGTGAAAGAGCGCCATGCGCGCATTGTAGGCACGCCGTGAGCGTGCACATCGGCATGGCCTGCAGCTCGTGCCCAGTGGCGGCGCCTGCGGACTTCGCCGTACTTCAATAAGTGCTGCGCGGCTCGTGCGGCCCAGGGACGGGGCCGCCAAAGCAAAAAAAAAAAAAAAACAGTAGAGGAAGTCCGGCGGGAGCTCACCCCGCCTTCGTGAATGCCGCATGGTGCGGCCAAAGTAGGATTTTAGGCAGGGCTCCTGGGAGCAAGACGGAGTCCCGCGTGTTGCTGCAGTGACCGGCTGAAGACGGAGACCAGCCGAGGAGCAGCGCAGAGTCCCCACAAGAGCAGGTAAGTGGGGGTGAGGCATGCTGTGCGTGTAAAGCGCGCCGCGCTTGGAGCTCGCGTGCGCATTAAAAAGAAAAGAAAGTCATATTGCATGAGGCTTGCGAGGACGGAAGGGGGACAGGAGATGTGCACATCGCGTGTCTGTACGTGCGTGTTCACGGGCGTGTTCACATTTCCAGTCCGTCCTGCGCGTGCACAGCTCCTGTCTCCCTTCCAAAGCAAGTCAGTAACAATAGATCTCGCTAGCGACATCGCTTTCGTGCTGCATCGCCAGGCGAGACCTAAAAAACGATACTGAGTGTAGGAGTTCTGTATACCACTACAACAATGCAGAATAAAGCATTACTGTGGTACATATAACAATTAAATGAGACATTATCATTTAATTGAGGACAAATTACTTGGCTACAGTAACAAAGAGCAATGCTACAGCTTTTTTTTTTTTTTTTTACAAATGACTTGATAAGATGCAAGTGGTAATTTATTTGAAATTACCTGCAGCTTTTCTGGAAACCAGGTCTCTATCATAACCTTCAAACGTAACGGTTGAGTAGCTCAGCGAAATAAAGACAATTCTGTGTACTGTCAGTAGGAGAAAAAAGAAGAGCGAAGGGGAGAAAATGCTTTCAGGACAAGAACCCTCACTCACCGTTAGGTGACATGCTTCATCATATGGGTTCCCTCCTCACACTGAGGTGTGGGCTACGACTCCCCGAGGGGAGCAGCGGAGGTGTTTTTTCTCAAGATGAGCATTAGATGAGACGTGAATGAGGGGCAGCAGGCAAGGTAGGTAGTGATTTAAAAATGTCTCTAGGGGGTACACTAAATCTTTATTGGGTGACCTCAAGGACAAATTAAAAGTAGAGACCCTTGACTGGTAGGTCGCTCCCCCACCACACAGCTCCGTCTGTGTGCCCTGCTGCTGCCCCTGATGGTGCTCTGTTTTTTTCCTTTCTGTGCCCCCTTGCTGCCCCTGATTGTGATCGTTTTTTCCTTTCTGTGCCCCCTTGCTGCCCCTGATTGTGCTCGTTTTTTCCTTTCTGTGCCCCCTTGCTGCCCCTGATTGTGCTCGTTTTTTCCTTTCTGTGCCCCCTTGCTGCCCCTGATTGTGCTCGTTTTTTCCTTTCTGTGCCCCCTTGCTGCCCCTGATTGTGCTCGTTTTTTCCTTTCTGTGCCCCCTTGCTGCCCCTGATTGTGATCGTTTTTTCCTTTCTGTGCCCCCTTGCTGCCCCTGATTGTGATCGTTTTTTCCTTTCTGTGCCCCCTTGCTGCCCCTGATTGTGATCGTTTTTTCCTTTCTGTGCCCCCTTGCTGCCCCGGATTGTGATCGTTTTTTCCTTTCTGTGCCCCCTTGCTGCCCCTGATTGTGATCGTTTTTTCCTTTCTGTGCCCCCTTGCTGCCCCGGATTGTGATCGTTTTTCCTTTCTGTGCCCCCTTGCTGCCCCTGATTGTGATCGTTTTTCCTTTCTGTGCCTGTTTCCCGCAGCTGCGCCCCTGCGGCCCCGCCCCCTCACTGCCCATTCGCTGCCCCATTCCCTGCTCCTCCCTCCCACCTCCCCATTTATGGCGGCCGCTGTGCGGCCACGCAGCGGACGTGCGCAGCATGCGCGCCGCGGGCGCGCCTAAGGCAAGCCCGTCTGCGCCCGTCCGCACTGTGGCCGCGCCCAGCGCCAGACCCCCTGGTCCGGGCATCCCCCGCGCCCGCCACATCAACAGACGCCGATACGACGCCAGCACCCTCCACGCACTCAACCCCGGAAAAGATCACGCCTGCTACCAGGCCACCCCGAAGCGCAACCAAGGGCCCTTCACCTGCCGGAACTGCAGCTTCCCCAGCACCCGCCCCGCCAAACCACCGCCCAGGAAAGAACCCAACTACCTCAGATGCATCCTCCTCAACACCCGCTCCGCCCGCAAACACGCCATCGAACTCTGGGACCTTCTCGACTCAACCTCCCCAGACGTCGCATTCCTGACGGAGACCTGGCTGAATCCCGCTTCAGCCCCAGACATCGCCATTGCCATCCCGGACGGATACAAGATCACTCGCAGGGACCGCACCAACGGAGTCGGAGGAGGCATCGCCATCGTCCACAGGAACACCCTCAGAGTCTCAACCAACACCGACGACACCCTCAGCACCGCCGAACACATGCACTTCCAGATCCACACCGATCCCAACACCACCCTCAGAGGAACCCTCATCTACAGACCCCCGGACCCCGACCACAGTTCAGCGATTCCATCGCTGACTTCGTCAGCACACACGCCATCGCCTCCACGGACTACATCCTCCTCGGGGACCTGAACTTCCACCTCGAGAACAACAAGGACACCAACTCCACCACCCTGATCGACAACCTCGCCACCCTCGGACAGCTCGTGACTACACCCACCCACGCCGCCGGCCACACGCTAGACTCCATCTTTTCCGCAAGCCCACACGTCTCCTTCAACCACACCTCCGAACCCCACTGGACTGACCACCACTGCATCCACTTCACCTACAGGAAGCCCACCACGCACCACCGCACCGAACAAATGCCTCGCCGCTGCTGGAGCAGAGTCACGGAAGACCAGCTAACCACAACCCTCGCCCTGAGCCCACCCGCCGAACCCTCCGACCCCGACACCGCCGCCCGCAACCTCAGACAGTGGATCGACGACTGCGCCAACACCCTTGCCCCGCTCAAGAATCCGCCCAACAGCCACACCAGCAAGAAAGCCACCTGGTTCACCGAAGACCTCCAGGCCTCCAAACGAACATGCCGAAAACTGGAGAAGATCTGGCTCCACGAACGGACAGCGGACAGCTACGCCGCCCACAAGAGCGCCACTCGCAATCACCATCACCTCATCAGATCCGCCAAAAGGGCCTCACTCAAAGACCGCCTAGACAACAACGCACACAACAGCAAAGAGCTCTTCAACATCGTGAAGGAACTCTCCAACCCCAGCTCCAACACCAACGACATCCAGCCGTCGCAAGACCTGTGCGACTCACTGGCCACCTCCTTCCACCGCAAAATCGCCGACATCCACGACAGCTTCAACACCACGACCGCCCCGGCAACCACCGAGACCACTGCCCCCACAACCACCAACCGCCTGCTCTCCTGGACCAACATCAACGACGAGGACACCAGCGAGATCATGAACACCATCCACTCCGGTTCACCGCTAGACCCGTGCCCTCACCACATCTTCAACAAAGCCAGTACAGCCATCGCGCCCCATCTCCGGAAAATAATCAACATCTCCTTCGAGACAGCAACCTTCCCGGAAAGCTGGAAGCACGCCGAGATCACCGCCTTACTCAAGAAACCCAAGGCAGACCCCAAGGACCTCAAGAACTTCCGACCCATCTCTCTGCTCCCGTTCCCCGCGAAGGTCACCGAGAAAATCGTCAACAAACAACTGACCCGCTACCTCGAGGAGAACAACATCCTGGATCCTTCCCAGTCCGGCTTCCGCAGCAACCACAGCACCGAAACCGCCCTCATCGCCGCCACCGATGACATCAGGACCCTGCTAGACAACGGAGAAACAGCAGCCCTCATCCTCCTGGACCTATCAGCCGCCTTCGACACGGTCTGCCACCACACACTACGAACACGCCTTCACGACGCCGGGATCCAAGAGAAGGCCCTGGACTGGACCACATCCTTCCTTTCCGGCAGAACACAAAGCGTCCGCCTCGCCCCTTCCGATCCAAGGCCACCAAGATCATCTGCGGCGTACCCCAAGGCTCCTCCCTCAGCCCAACGCTGTTCAACATCTACATGGCACCCCTCGCCCACGTCGCCCGACAGCACAACCTCAACATCATCTCCTACGCCGACGACACCCAGCTGATCCTCTCCCTCACCAAAAACCCTCACACCGCCAAAGCCCACCTCCACGAAGGAATGAAGGCCGTCGCCGAATGGATGAGGACCAGCCGCCTGAAGCTGAACTCGGACAAGACTGAGGTCCTCATCCTTGGTTCCAACCCTTCAGCCTGGGACGACTCCTGGTGGCCAACATCACTGGGAACAGCCCCGCCACCCACCGACCACGTACGCAACCTAGGGGTCATCCTCGACCCCACCCTCTCCATGACTAAGCAGGTCAACGCCGTTTCCTCATCCTGCTTCAACATCCTCCGAATGCTCCGCAGGATCTTCAAGTGGATCCCCACCGAAACAAGAAAAACAGTCACCCAGGCCCTCGTCACCAGCAGGCTGGACTACGGAAACGCCCTCTACGCAGGAACGACGGCTAAGCTCCTGAGACGGCTGCAACGCAGCCAGAACACCTCTGCACGTCTTATCCTCGACATCCCCCGACGCAGCCACATCACACCCCACCTGAGAGACCTGCACTGGCTCCCTGTCAACAAGAGGATAACCTTCAAGCTCCTCACCCACGCACACAAAGGACTCCACAACTCCGGACCAGCCTACCTCAACAGACGACTCAGCTTCTACACCCCCACCCGCCAGCTCCGCTCGACCAGCCTCGCCCTCGCCACAGTCCCCCGCATCCGGAAAACGACCGCCGGCGGCAGATCCTTCTCCCATCTCGCCGCCAAGACCTGGAACACCATCCCCACCAACCTCCGACAGACCCAAGACCTACTGGCCTTCAGAAGACTCCTCAAGACCTGGCTCTTCGATCAGTAGCAGCACCACCCCCCTCTTCCCCCAGCGCCTTGAGACCCTCGCGGGTATGTAGTGCGCTTTATAAGTGACATGATTGATTGATTGATTGATTAGGGGGTCCACTAAATCTTTATTGGGTGACCTCAAGGACAAATTAAAAGTAGAGAGGACTAGGGATTGAAAAAATATATCCCTAGGTGTTGGTCAACATGTTTCTGCCATGTATTTGGTCCCCTAAAGAGATCCAGTGGCATTCAAAAGGACCATATTAAATAGTCACTCTGCTAGTGTGAAAAATTATAAGTATACTGGCCACCACAGGAACAGGGCGGTCAGGTGATTAACGACCCAAGTGAGTCCTACTGGGTTCGTCTTTTCTTAAAAAGTGACAGATCAAACCAACTCTCCGGGCTTAAGGTACGCCTCGAGTGTGTCCAAGTGTTTGTTCGAATCACAGTCCTCGGGCGTCCAAGCGAGAGTGTGACCAACACCTAGGGATATATTTGTTCAATCCCTACATCCCTAGTACTCTCTATTTTTAATTTGTCCTTAAGGCCACCCAATAAAGATTTAGTGGACCCCTAGAGACATTTTTAAATCACTACCTCCCTTGCACTCTGCCCCTCATTCACCTCTCATCTAACGCTCATCTTGAGAAAAAACACCTCAGCTCCTCCCCTCGGGGAGTTGTAGCCCACACCTCAGTGTGAGGAGGGAACCCATATGATGAAGCATGTCACCTAACGGTGAGTGAGGCTTCTTGTCCTGAAAGGATTTACTCCCTTTCGCTCTTGTATTTTCTCCTACTGCTACACCTTCCTCTCCCAGTACCCTGATGTACAGCCGGGCGTACCTTGTGTGATACACACGATGAAAATGTAATGCCAGGCCCTATACAATAGTACCTACCTTTCAGGAAAGTTCTGAAAGTTATGTGCTACAGTAGGAGTTGTGTAAACTTAAGGGATAAGCATAAAATACATGTAATGAAAACTCTGGGACAGTAGAAAAGTCACCAACTACCCCTGCTACACCACATCTTTACTGAATTAATAATTCGGTTACTCTAGTGATAATATAAGTATCTATTAGTAGAGCTAAGACATCAAATGTACAATTTTAGTTGGGGCTTCTGTGGATGGAAAACCAAAAAACACAGAAACCATTACAAAAAAACTATGAACAAAGTAAACTGTTATTTTTTAAAAAAACAAGCAATAAGGCTTGAATTGATCCCACCAACAAAAGTCAAAAACGAATTCTATAACATTTTTTTTAGTGGGGAGGGGCCAATCTGTAAACTACATTAGGTGGAAAACGAACCTGAACTAGAGGCAACATGCACAGAAATGCTTGTGCTTTTGAGTTTTGACTTTGCACTCAGAGGTCACAATGTACCTTTTACAGAACAAATCAAGTAAACACTTCCATTCCTTTTATTTTCAAAAAGACAGAACTGTTTTTTCGCCATGAAAATAAATGCACACACATATATATATATATATATATATATATATATATATAATTTTTTTAACAGCGACAAAAAGACATTTGCGACCGCGCTGACCTTATTTGGGAACAGTCACGAACGCAACCCTCAATTATGCTTGTTTTTATACCGCACATCACTTCCACACTGCAGGTACTGATCTGCCCACAGCACCGGTGAGCACACAAAAAGCACAACATGTTTTAAGAGAGGACAAAGGAATCACTTTAAACAGAAGATCGTTCGAAGTAACGAAACCAGCATGGCATGTTTTTGCTTTAAAGGAAACAAAAGAAGGATTAAACAGTCGCAGCATGGCCAGGTGCAACATTTACATCCTCAGAGGTGTGCGGCATGAGCGTTCCCAAGGCTCAATGCCGCGCATGCACAAAAGCAGGAATCACAGTTACCGCAGAGCATGTGATAAATTTAGATGTGTATTTATTAGCTTTTCTCTTTTCAAACAACACTGCTAAATAAAATGGCCTAATTTCCATAAGTTTCAAATAAAGAGCAAAAAATACGTAACAGACCTGCTCCTGGTTCCACTAGTTGAAGGAGGTTAAATAACTGTCTGTGGAGATGTGATCAGAGTCAGGCCAGGACCTGCTCAGCAGCAATACAGCTGTGACTCAAAGCACTTTCAATGTGAGAAAACCATAAAACGTCAATTGATCATGACTTTTTAATTTTGCATGGCAACACAAGCATATCATTCCCAAAGAAAGGCACGGATCATATACCAAAGAAACACTTTCAGCGTTCTAAGCCTAACCCCCATCATCAACCCAACTTAATGCGCTCTTAACGCCACATGACAAAGCAAAAGGCTATTTAATTATTTGCAAGTTTGTGTAGTGCTATACATTAGCGCCAGTAACATGCAGAAAACAAAGAGAGCACATAATATTTAAGAGTCCAGGAGATGCGTGGGGTCAACCTTGACCAGCCGGTCTTCAGCTACTAGCTTGTTGGCCAGCGGTCAAAGTGCATTACAAAAAGGTATGGAAACTGTGATGCTGCATGCAATAGGGAGGGGTCAGTGGGCGTGGTCACAGGTGTGGCTAAAAAACAAAATATTCTGTACGTTTTTTTGGGCTTTCACCGTCAGATAGCTACATATAAAATAACGTGAACCTTAAATGAAAAATGGATTTAAAAACATTTTACTCGGTAGGAAATGCATTATAGTATATTATAAAACCTCCGTTAGCTAATGCACTGCAGAGGTCTGTGTGTAACCAGAAAGCCACAGGATTAAATCTTGGTTGGAGCAGTGGAGAATAGGGGCATGCGTATTTTTTGTGCTAGGAGGTCACAGCCTGTGACAACAAGCATTGGCTTAGCCAATAGGTCTCGCCTTTGGGACCTTATAAGTGTTTAGCCATGCAACAGTTGATGTTGCACCAAGGATATTGTGCTGCATAACTAAATACTTATAAGGTCCCAAAGGCGACACCTATTGGCTATGCCAATGCTTGTTTTTGGTAGGCACGGGAGATTAAGTGATTTGCACAGAATCACAGGATGTTGAGCCAACGCCGAGACTCGAACCTGGTTCCCCAACTCCAAAGTCGGCAGCTCTGGCCGTTAGGCCACATCCTCTCCCCTACATGGCACACTGTCATTTGACCCATACTTTAATAAGCTTGCTTAAACAGCAAATTTCCAGGTTCAACAATTAAAAAGAATAAAACATCTGTTCTCAAAACTTCAACTCAAGGTGGTCACTCATACACTCAGTCTCTAGAATAGATGCAGGCAATGCCATCCTACCGGGTCTCTCAGCAAAAACCATGTTGCCCTTTAAAGCAATTCTACACCCAACAACCCAGCTGATCTCAAAGAAGTGGAAATGTGATCATATCTACCCCGTTCCGAGAGAGCTCTATTTGAGGCGAGAATCAAATTCCAAATATGTTGCCTAACATTCAAACCTATACACACGGGTACATTGAGGTATGTATCCAATTTGATAAAAATACCCATCGGCTCCAAAATCTCATGCAGCAAGGACTCCTTCGTTATTGACCATGCGAAATTCAAAACTGTCCTAGCTCAAAAACAAATACGGACCACTCAAACATGAGGTTATTGACACCCAGCTATAGTGCAACTCCTTTCAGCGATAGATAGTATCACACTAATTTATCCTCTGGTAACTCCTAAACATTATACCCCTTCTTCCTCCAACCCTTTTTAAACCACCCCCATCCTTCCGCGGTTTACATTTGATTTGATCTGCATGTTAATGTATAAACAAATGTCGCATATGTAAATACGCTTCAATACCAGTTGGTGAAGAGGCACTATAAAACATTGTAAATAAATAAAATACATTTTATGAATGTTTATAAACAGTGTCAGTGATAGAAGGTATCTGGCAGTGATTATGTGACACCATATGTAGCTGACCCTGCTTTAGGGTCTGTAATCTTTACTGTAGTAGGCAATTCACATGCATGATCAGTAGCCACAGCATGGGATGGGGGTGGTGGCTCACCTGCTGCTGCAGTCTAGCCCTGTACTCAGATACCTGGACATCCATCCTCAGCGCCGCTAAATCCCAAAAAGAACGAGCATGGAGGAGCCGGCCCAGCACGTACTTTCTGCCCAAATAGACAGTTTCCTGCTGTCTATGGCAGCCTGCGAGGGCGACTGGACTTTAGCGCGGGTTCCGCTGCGTGGCAACTTCTTTCCGAAGCAGCAATGTCCCGCGTATGCAACTCCTGGCGCTTAATCGATATGCTCTTGTGTGTAATAAATAATCCACGGGTACGAAGGGGCAGCTGAGTCGTCAGTGGTCCTTAGTTATAAAGCTGCATGATAGCACCGTGAATCAAGTGTGGCAACTACCCGGCTGAACTCCACTGCATTTGGGTTAAATGAAAAACAAACAACTACATTAGAGTTTATAGAAAGTACTTACTTTTCATCGGCCCTGCTGCCCCGGTCTTTTTTGCAGTTATCTTCCAGCCATACCTTCACTGTAGGCACAGAAGTGGATACCTGCTTTGGCCCCTGGGGGACTACTGAATCCTCGATGATCGTGAGGCACTGAAGCTTGTGCCTGAATGTACCCCAGGGGGACTGCTGAATGCGTGCTTCAATCGGAGGGTATTAATGCCTTTTGAAGCACGCGAAAAATGTTAATCAGAACGAATTATAAATCCCTCTTCCAGCCCAATAATTATTTACACGACCCTTAATAAAAAAAAAAACTAAACATTACCCTTTTAAGCTACAAACAAAATGAACTCCAGGAAGCCCAGTGTACAAGAACGGTGTGCCTGCTATTGGCCATTCCAAAATCAACGGGGGAGGGAGCTGGGGGGGATTAGCCTTGCAGTGTGGGAGGTGCATATGGTAGCGCGGCATGACCAGCGCTAATGAAAAGTACTTCTAAACAAGCAGCAGCTGTTTTGAAGCACTCGTGCTGGCCTCCGCCTTGCGGCAGCGGAGGCGCGAGAGCCATATGTTTTCACTTAGCACGCGCGCCACTGCTCGCTCCCGCAAGGTGGATGCCAGCACAAGCACGAGTGTGCTTGAAAAAGGAGCAGACCGATTTCTAAAGGTCATCTCCTAGGGCATCGCATGCGCGCTGCCTAGGCGAGACCTAAAAAGCACTGTGAATGTGTGTCACTATTCTAAACTTGCATTACACATAGAATGATAGACTGCTACAAAATGCGCGAAAAGGTTTAAGATAAAATGGTGCTTCCAAAATATAGATTTTAGTAATACCCAGAATGTACGTAGTGCAATTTTTTAAAATAACTGTCCCTTCAACACCTTATGAAGGGTAGTAACCGCTATATAAATACAATTACAATTAACAGCACGCACATTCACAGCTCAGTCATTAACTTTTTGCACTACCACTCAAGAATAAATCTTTGTCATCACAAACATTCTAGTGATTCGATCAATTAAAGCAAGTACCGGCTCCCAAGCATCCTTTACATTTGCATAATTAATTCATTGTGCATATTTGCATTTCTTTCAGGCAGCCAGACACCCTGGCAGGAAGACTTGTTTAGCTGTCTGCTCTGCTTCAGTTTCACAGCACAGGACGCTCACTGAATGACACTTCAGCTGAGCCATTTAAACTTTCGAAATTAACAGTCCTGGGACGGTTGTTTTTTTACAAAAAGTAGGGAAACGGTTTTAAAATAAAATAAATAAAGTATGGGCACGTCGTGCCCCTCCGATCCCGCTCCTTTGACCTCTGCCTGTATGACACTTCAGCTGAAGCATTTAAACTATCGGAATGTATCTGAATTAACTGTCAAGGGACAGTTGTCTCATCACAAAAAGTAGGGGGAACGTTTTTTCATAAATTCTAAAAGTATGGGCACATTGTGCCCCTTTGATCCCGCCCACTTTGACCACTAGTTGGCCTAGAGAATGGATGACAGCCAGACTGAAAATTCAGCTTGCAGCAGTGTCTGTAATGTCGGCGGCTCTTGTGGGAATATAAGGAAAGCGGCTTTGTATGCCATGTGCAGTTAATAATATTTGAATTTTTTCAACATGGATTGAGTTGCTCTAAAAGCCATACCTTTTAACTGGATAAAGATGCCATTTGTGAAAATTTTACCAAATAATATCGATCCAAGTGAGTTTAATAAACTCAGCACTTTTTTTTCCACTCATTAGGGACAATTTCAGGTGATGTGTAAGAGGCATGGCGCGGGAGTAGAGGAGTGCCAGATTGGCTCTGCTACTCAGTTTCCTCCATGCAGTTATGCAACTGTGTCTGTTCGTGGTGTGTGTTCATAAACCACAGTGGTCAGTGGAAGGGGGGGCGGCGTTATCTTTTTCAACCCCCAAGTGAGGGAGCCATGCCGCTGGTGGTAGCAATGCACAAGTTACTACTTGTGTAACGATATATCTGTAAGAGACATTAGTTAGTGATAGATTCCTTACCTTAGAATATCCCCAGGCGTCAGACTGGATCCGGAAAGTTTTTCGTCAGCAGTACCCTTGCGCGTCGGTAGGTGGCGTCGTGCGGCTCCGCGTTCGTCGCTGGCGTCGTAAGCGCCGAGATGACATCACGGAGACTACTTAGGCACCACCCATGCGCGCCGACGTCAGTTCTGAACATGACTTTCCGCGCCAGGAACGCAGAGCCATGCAAGAAACTGACCACTGGTGCCATGAAACTAGGGCCCTGAAAGGGATGACCTTAACCCTAGAATCAGTTCACAGAACGGGGAGGATGGGTGGGGCGGTAAGGAATCTATCACTAACTAATGTCTCTTACAGATATATCGTTACACAAGTAGTAACTTGTGCATCTGAAAGAGACACGTTAGTAATAGATTCCTTACCTTAGAATAGATACCCCAGCAATACCAACCCCGGTGGTGGGTCTGCGAATAGATTACACCAGAAAGTCACAGAGAACAGAACGGCCAAAGAAGCCGTCTCTCCGGACTTGACTGTCAAGGCAGTAATGCTTGGTAAATGTGTGCAGCGAGGCCCACGTGGCTGCCTGACAAATATCCTGCAAGGGAATGCCGCGTCCCAAGGCAGTAGTGGCTGCCGTCGCCCTGGTAGAATGGGCACGCAGCCCCACAGGAGGCTCCTTTTTAGCCAACGAGTAACACGCTTTGATGCACAAAACGACCCACTGAGAGATGGTTCGTTTGTGCACGGCCCGACCTTTTTTGGTGCCCACGTAGCCAACAAAGAGCTGGTCATCCACCCGGAACTGTTGTGTGCGCTTCAGATAGAACGAGAGCGCACGTTTTGGGTCCAGACGGTGGAGCCGCTCTTCCTCTTTTGAAGGATGCGGAGGCGGAAAGAAGGTGGGCAAAGTGATGGTCTGCCCGATGTGGAAGGGCATGACAACCTTTGGCAAGAAAGAAGGACGGGTCCTTAAAACCACCTTGTCCAGATGAACAGAAAGGAAAGGAGGTTTAGAAGAAAGAGCCTGGAGCTCACTCACTCTTCTGGCAGAGGTGATAGCTACCAGGAAAGCCATCTTTAGAGTAAGAAGACGTAAAGGACAGTTATGAAGGGGCTCAAAAGGAGCGCACATCAGATAGGTCAAGACAAGATTTAAGTCCCATTGAGGCATTATGAAAGGCACGGGAGGAAACGTGTGTGCAATGCCTTTCAGGAAACGGTTAACAACCGGGGACTTAAAGAGAGAAGGCTGATCTGGAAGCCGGATAAAGGCGGAGATGGTCGAAAGATAACCTTTGATAGTGCCCAGAGCAGAGCCCTGCTGGGCCAAGGATAGTAGGAACAGAAGGACCTCAGACAGAGGGGCAGAAAGGGGATCCACAGACTTCGCTGTGCACCATGCCACAAACTTGTTCCACCTGCAGGCGTATACCGTCTTAGTGGAGGGACGCCTGGCTGCCAGAATGACATCACAGACTTCGGGAGGAAGATCGAAAGCTGTCAACTGTCGCCGCTCAATCTCCACGCATGGAGGTGGAGGCTGGACAGGTTCAGGTGGAGGACCGTTCCCTGCTGCTGCGACAGAATATCCTCCCGAAGAGGCAGTCGGATTGGGGGATTGATCGCCATGTTGAGTAGCTCGGGATACCAGTATCTTCGTGCCCAATCTGAAGCCACAAGGATGACTTGGGCCCGATCGCGCTGAATCTTCTTCAGCACTCTGGGCAGAAGTGGTATAGGCGGAAAGGCGTACAACAGACCGCAGCTCCACTCGCGACGAAAAGCGTTGCCGAGCGAGTGCCACCTTGGAAATTCCAACACGCAGAACTGATGACATTGCGCGTTCTCTTCGGTGGCGAATAGATCTAACCAAGGCTCTCCCCACTGCAGAAAGAGACCTTGCGCCACGTCCGAGTTCAGACGCCATTCGTGATCCATCAAGCACCGGCGGCTGAGTTCGTCCGCCCTGGCGTTCAGAGAAACTGCCAGGTGTTGAACCACCAAGGTAATGCCTTGATGTTCCAGCCATGTCCAGAGGCACAGAGCCTCCCGACATAGGGTCCACGACCCCACCCCGCCCTGTTTGTTGCAATACCACATGGCGGTGGTGTTGTCCGTGAACACCTGCACTACACTGCCCCGGACAGAGGGAAGGAATGCCTTCAGTGCAAGTCGGATCGCCCGAAGCTCCAAAAGATTGATATGGAGCCGGGTCTCCGCCGGAGACCAGAGGCCTCTGATCTCCGCCTCTCCCAAGTGGCCACCCCAGCCCTGGAGGGACGCATCCGTCACCACTGTGTGCTCCGGTTGGGGGAGGGAGAGGGATCTGCCATTGACCCAATCGCGATTCGTGAGCCACCACCGCAATTGTCGTGCAGTGCCCTCCGAGATCTGGACATGATCGGACAGGTTGCCCTGATGCTGTGCCCACTGGAACTTCAGGTCCCACTGCAGAGCCCGCATATGCCACCTGGCATGTTGCACTAGCAGAATGCAGGAGGCCATCAGGCCCAGGAGCCGGAGGGTCATCCTGACCGAAACCCAGGATAGAGGCTGAAAGATCGGAATCATAGCCTGAATATCCCGGACTCGCTGCTCGGGAGGATAAACCCGAAACCGCGTCTAATCCAGAACCACTCCGATGAAGGGGAGCTTCTGGGAGGGACTCAGGTGCGACTTCGGCACGTTGATGGAGAACCCCAGCAATTGCAGGAGGTCGGCCGTAGTCTGAAGGTGGGTGACGACAGCCTGGGGTGAGCCCGCCTTCAACAACCAGTCGTCGAGGTAGGGGAAGACTGACACCCCTGACCTGCGCAGATGAGCTGCGACCACCGCCATCACTTTTGTGAACACGCGAGGGGCGCTGGTAAGGCCAAAGGGGAGCACGGTAAACTGAAAATGCTCATGGCCTACCGTGAACCGCAGGTAACGCCGGTGGGCCGGCAGGACGGGAATGTGAAAATATGCGTCCTGCAAGTCCAATGCTACCATCCAGTCTCCAGGGTCGAGGGCAGCCAAGACCTGAGCCAGAGTCAACATCTTGAACTTCTCCTTCCGGAGGAAGCGATTGATGTTCCGGAGGTCCAAGATGGGGCGCAAGCCCCTTTGTCCTTCTTGGGGACCAGAAAGTGAGTGGGAATAACAACCATGTCCTACTTCTGGCCCAGGAACGCGCTCGATGGCCCCCTTGGCCAAGAGGGCCGTGACTTCCTGTTGGAGAAGCGCTAAGTGATCCCCGAAATGCGGTGGAACTGAGGTGGCATGGACGGGGGGCAGACTCGAAGGGAGGGAGTAGCCCCTTCGGACGATTTGCAGCACCCAGCTGTCCGAAGTGACAGAGCGCCAGTGGGGGAGGTGATGTTGAAGCCTGCTGCCCACCGGCGTGGGGTGCACCCCAAAGCGCGGACTAGGAAGGCTTTGAGGCGGATGCTGCGGGAGCGGAGGTGGGCTGACCCGCACGCTGGCCCCGTGCCGCCACGGCGGCCACCGCGGCCGCACTGAGGCTGGTTCTGCGCAGGCCTTTGGCTGAACGGACGTGTAGGGGCGCCCCTTCCGCGGCCACGAAAGGAATGAAAGGTAGACGTGGCCGGGCGTGTGGTGGAGAGACCCAAGGACTTGGCTGTAGCCCGAGAGTCCTTAAAACGCTCCAGCGCACTGTCTGCCTTATCGCCAAACAGGCGAGTACCATCAAAGGGCATGTCCATGAGGGAACTCTGGACATCCCCCGAACACCACGTGGACCGCAGCCAGGCATGTCACCGCAAGGCCACTGTTGTGGAGATGGCTCTTCCCAAAGAGTCCGCGGTGTCCAACCCACACCGAATGGCGAACTTCGCGGCATCCTTCCCCTCTGCAACAGCTTGGGAAAGCACAGCCCGAACCTCTTCCGGGCACTGGGGCAGAGTTTGCGCCACCGTGTCCCACACAGCGTGAGACTAGCGGCCCATGAGGCATGCGGTGTTGACTGACCGCAGCCCCAGGCTGGCAGAGGAAAACAACTTTTTGCCAAGCTGCTCCAGCTTTTTCGATTCCTTATCCGGCGGAGCGGTAAGGAATGCAGTTTGGGAAGTGGAAGCTTGAATGACCAGGCTCTCCGGTGTCGGATGAGTTGTCAAAAAGGCAGGGTCACCCGGTGCCGGGCGGTGACGCCTGGCCACGTTTTTATCCACAGGAACCCCTGTGGCTGGCCTAGACCAGGTACCCATCAAAACATCCGTCAAGGCCTCATTGAACAGATGCAAAAGAAACAATTGATGGACGGAATGCTGGACAATGCAAACATTCACCGCCAGTCACAAGGATCTGGGTTAAATCCATCATTCTTTTGCTCACCACACCACCCCAGTTTGGACCCAGCCATATGCAAATCAGTCTTGACCCTGTTCCTTGTGGGAACAGTCCAGCCCGAACTGCCAAGCCAGGTCCTCCCTGGACCGGAAACAAGCATCCTAGGACCGGTTTCAGGGCATCACCCTTCTTCAGCCAGGCTAGCTTGAATCCAGTGGTGTAGTGAGCACGGGACCCACGTCTGGGCATACCCTTCCCACTTAGGGAGACAAATGCAAAAGAAACAATTGATGGACGGAATGCTGGACAATGCAAACATTCACCGCCAGTCACAAGGATCTGGGTTAAATCCATCATTCTTTTGCTCACCACACCACCCCAGTTTGGACCCAGCCATATGCAAATCAGTCTTGACCCTGTTCCTTGTGGGAACAGTCCAGCCCGAACTGCCAAGCCAGGTCCTCCCTGGACCGGAAACAAGCATCCTAGGACCGGTTTCAGGGCATCACCCTTCTTCAGCCAGGCTAGCTTGAATCCAGTGGTGTAGTGAGCACGGGACCCACGTCTGGGCATACCCTTCCCACTTAGGGCGACAAATGCAAAAGAAACAATTGATGGACGGAATGCTGGACAATGCAAACATTCACCGCCAGTCACAAGGATCTGGGTTAAATCCATCATTCTTTTGCTCACCACACCACCCCAGTTTGGACCCAGCCATATGCAAATCAGTCTTGACCCTGTTCCTTGTGGGAACAGTCCAGCCCGAACTGCCAAGCCAGGTCCTCCCTGGACCGAGAAACAAGCATCCTAGGACCGGTTTCAGGGCATCACCCTTCTTCAGCCAGGCTAGCTTGAATCCAGTGGTGTAGTGAGCACGGGACCCATGTCTGGGCATACCCTTCCCACTTAGGGCGACAAATGCAAAGAAACAATTGATGGACGGAATGCTGGACAATGCAAACATTCACCGCCAGTCACAAGGATCTGGGTTAAATCCATCATTCTTTTGCTCACCACACCACCCCAGTTTGGACCCAGCCATATGCAAATCAGTCTTGACCCTGTTCCTTGTGGGAACAGTCCAGCCCGAACTGCCAAGCCAGGTCCTCCCTGGACCGGAAACAAGCATCCTAGGACCGGTTTCAGGGCATCACCCTTCTTCAGCCAGGCTAGCTTGAATCCAGTGGTGTAGTGAGCACGGGACCCACGTCTGGGCATACCCTTCCCACTTAGAGGCGACAAATGCAAAGAAACAATTGATGGACGGAATGCTGGATAATGCAAACATTCACCGCCAGTCACAAGGATCTGGGTTAAATCCATCATTCTTTTGCTCACCACACCACCCCAGTTTGGACCCAGCCATATGCAAATCAGTCTTGACCCTGTTCCTTGTGGAACAGTCCACCCGAACTGCCAAGCCAGGTCCTCCCTGGACCGGAAACAAGCATCCTAGGACCGGTTTCAGGGCATCACCTTCTTCAGCCAGGCTAGCTTGAATCCAGTGGTGTAGTGAGCACGGGACCCATGTCTGGGCATACTCCTTCCCACTTAGGGCGACAAATGCAAAAGAAACAATTGATGGACGGAATGCTGGACATCAATTGCATTTGTCACCCCGAGTGGGACGGGTATGCCCAGACGTGGGTCCCGTGCTCTCCATGCCACTGGAATCAAGCTATCCTGGCTGAAGAGGGGTGAAACCCCGAAACCGGTCCTAGGATGCTTGTTTCCAGTCCAGGGAGGACCTGGCTTGGCAGTTCGGGCTGGACTGTTCCCATGAGGCACAGGGTCAAGACTGATTTGCATATGGCTGGGTTCAAACTGGAATGGCATGGTGAGCAAAAAAACGATGGATTTAGGCCCAGATCTCTGTACTGGGGTGAATGTATGACATTGTTCTGCATTCTGTCCATCAATTGTTGTTTTTGCATTTGTCATTGAACAGAAGCAGAGGTTCCATAGAACTTGCCGCCGGCTGAAGCACTTCAGTAAGGAGGTTAGTCCGGAGGGTAACAGTAGGCAATTCAAGGTCAAGAGCCTCAGCTGCTCTACGGAGCACCACAGTGTATGTTGCGCCTTCCTCCATGACAGTGGGAGGAGAGACAAACCCAGGCTCAGAGGAGAGGTCAAGGCCACCTGCATCCTCTGAGTCTTCTGCCCACTCCTGTTCGGACTCACACTGCCGTGCAAGAGGGTCCTCCGACCCCTCCCAGTCCTCCCCCTCCACAACAGCCCGAGGCACAGGCTGCAAAACAAATGCTCCACCGGCGCCGAGAACGGCGCCGGTCGACGCCGCTCCAGCTCCAAGGCCCAATCAGGGTCCCAAGCCGGAGCAAAATTGCCCAGAAAACTCGGGCAAGGGCGGAGGTGGGACGAACGGAACCCAGGGCAGCGCCGGGAAAGGAGCCGCAGGGGGCGCCGGGGCCGGAGCCGCCGGAGCCACCGGCGGAGGACCCTGCAGCACCGGGGCCGGAGCCGCCGGCGGAGGACCTTGCGGCACCGGGGCCGGAGCCGCCGGCAACCAAGGGCCCTCAAGAGGGACCGCGGGGCCCGAAGGCGCGCCGGCGGGAGCCCTAGGCCTGAAAAGGCGGTCCATGGCGGGAAGAAACTCTTGCACCTGGGCTGGAGTCGCCGACGGTCCCGGGTATGGCGGGTAGGCCGCGGGACTGACAGGCTCCAACGGAGCCGCGGGGGAAAGACCTTGGGCCCCCTCGTCCGCGCCCGAAGACCGACGGGGGGGAGGTCGGAGAGCGTACGCGCTTCTTCGACCTTTTTGTGACGTCGCTTACCCGATTCCCAGGGCGAAGACTTGGACCCCGAGGAGTGATGAAGATGACTCCGCGGCCGGTCCCTTGAGCGACCCCTGGTCCTGGAACGGCATGGAGACAACTGTCGGGCCTCCAGCAGCTTTCGGGACCGCTCCCGCAAAGCCTTCGGAGCCTTGGCCAGACAGTCGGAACATGACTGGGAGTCATGGTCGCGCTCCAGATTGTAGAGACAGACGCCATGGGGTTCGGCCACCAACATCGTACGGCGGCAGGCCCCGCAGGATTTAAACCCAGGCATCCCTACGTGGCACCAGGAGTCAAGATTTAAGAAGTAGAGACAAAAGTCCCAAAGATAACTAGTCAAAAAGTGACTAAGGTACGTGTTCTCTAACCGGATCTGCGCTTGCTGGCGCGGAAAAAGAAAGAACTGGCGTCAGCGCGCATGGGTGGCGCCTAAGTAGTCTCCGTGACGTCATCTCGGCGCTTACGACGCCAGCGACGAACGCGGAGCCGCACGACGCCACCTACCGACATGCAGGGGTACTGCTGACGAAAAACTTTCCGGATCCAGTCTGACGCCTGGGGATATTCTAAGGTAAGGAATCTATCACTAACGTGTCTCATTCAGATGCTGTGTATTTTAAGCCTTCGTGCAGAGATAATCTAGTTCGAAAGCTGGTGCTGCACATCCCCCGTGGTCGATCATTAATGATCGTAATTTGGCAAATATGACCCTTGAAATCAGCCGCAGGATATTATTCAATAGACAGAGCAGCATAGCAACAACAAGGGATGTTCAGCGTGTCAGGGAGAGATGGGGAGAGAGAGAGATACAAAGATTACCTGATGTAGCTACTCCATAGTTAACTCGCAGAACTGCATTAATATCTCTGCAGACTAATATACCTAGCTATTTCACTGAATCATCTGGCCACTTCAGTGGGTACTCAACAGGGAATTCTATCATATTTGGGGTGATAGGAAAGGCTAGTGATTTGCTGCAATTAATGCGGAGTCTCAATAGGTAGACAAATTGCATGTATTCTCTAATAATTGACGATAGATGTTCTTGTGGGTCTTTTAAGATGGCCACATCAGGAGGCTCCAGTGAAACAGCAAATATAACTATGACAGTGAACATCCTAGTCTAGTGCGTCGCATTATAATCTGATTGGATATCGTTCCAGTTTCATGTATGCACACTGTGTGTGAGCATCTTTTACTGATCCAAAATTATATTTAACATAGTCTATCATTTCGCTCCTAATATCACTGCAGAAGGCAGTGTCAGGGCTCCAGGACGAAGTCTTCAGGAAAAGGCTCTGCGGACTACACTTGGCGAGCGCATGGTTAGCGGTGCATGTGTATGATCAGATCGCATCCTAGCAATATGTTGGATAGAGTGCACGCTGCCACTCGCATTTTTTACAGCTAGCCAAAAGTCTAGGCAGGGACACATGTTTTGTAGGTGGGATGTGTCAGTGCCCTCTCGTAATTAAATGAGTCTTTCTCTCCAAACAACTATAAGACCAATACAGTTTTTAATGCTGTTGATGATGCCCTTGGAGGACAGGTCCCCTTCACTTCTCTATTTAGAGTATAGTCTAGAGCAGTTGTAAAGTCTCCACCCAATATTACCATACGAGGTGACAGCTGATGTGCCCGGTTTCAAATCATTTGGTAAAATTCTGGATCGTCTACAGTGGGACCATACGCATTTATGACCGTAAACTGTTTGCCATGCATGATACATTGCGCAATTAATTACTTATCTTACCTGGTCATTCTACTGATCTAATGAGAGTAAAGGGAACACATTTTTTTACCGGGATTATTACTCCATGGGCATAGGTTGTTTAGGACGCTGCAAATCTAAGTGACGCCATTCTTTTAGCGATTAATAGACTCAATCTCTGGGATAGAGAAGTTTCTTGGGGCACAACAATTTCTATCTGAGGCTATCAAGATATGGTATGCTCATTCTTGAGGGGTTTTCAGCGAATTATTTATTCCACTCACATTCCCCGTAATAAGGTGGTATTCATTTGCACTCGTTGTGTGCTACGATTAAATAGGGGTGTAATATGAAAGGCTCATATATAAAGTACGAGATGAGCTGAATGTCTATCTACATGTCATCTAGACAGTACGAGGTAGGGAGTACTGATATGGTGACAATGGCACCAGAATGGTCATTACTGTACCCGTTGATACTCTAGCCCCCCTCCCTCTTCCCCCATTCCCCATTCCTCAGCACCCAGTACCATCCATCTCCATCCTTCCTTTCCTTTCCAATGACGTGCATGGAGCGACTGCAAATACCGCATGAAACGTCACAGCGGTTGTGCTGCCGATTAAGGCTACTTAGATTCTCCACTAACACTATACTCATGATTATGCTTGGACTCTTGTAATATCGTGTCTTTTGAGCACTTTGTTCTTTTGTTACTCCCCTTTGTATTTACCCTCTGGGCTTGGGTCCTTACTCTTTTTTGTGGAACTGATACTGAAGTAAGTGTTGCAATACTGATGCCCGTTTGACGCCCCAATAGATTAGGGGTCTCTAACCTTTTCTATAGTGAGAGCTACTTCTGATCGGTGTAAATCATCATGAGCTACTAAAGGCCAAGCAAATCGTGCATTGCTCCCAGAGGGTCCACACAGTCTGCTTTATTGACTTTAACCCTAATTTTCATATGTACAATTAGTTAAAATGCCTCCCTCTGAAAAGATCACCATGATTAGTATGTGTCACATTGAGATTTGTGTTCTATGGCTGTTAACTAGACCTTATCACAGACATGTGGGAATGTTTCTCAGAGACCTAACTGTGGCAGCATCTCTTGTCTTGGGACATATTACAGCCATCATCAGCCTGAGAGAAGAACTTTCGAAGCGAGCTGTGTACCATGCAGATGCCCAAAGGAAAAACAAGGCCGTGCGCACGTTCCTCAAAGAAAGTGCAGTGTTTATGGATGCAGTCTCTTTAAATAGTGAGTGCTGAGGGTTCAAAGGTGTCCAGCAGTGGAGCTTCCAGCAATCTCAGCCTCTAATCTAGTAAGAAGGGGAACCCAGTATGAAACATGTATTATGAAGAAGGAAGTTTCAAGTGAACATTTAAAGATATTAAATAAAAACGTTTCCATTTCAGTATCTTAAAGGGATTTTAAAAAAGAAGCACTTGTTTTCATCTTATTTACAACATGACCTCCACCCGAAGGTATTGGGATGCTTTACATGGGAACCAATAGCACTAGACAAGGTAGCATTCACAAGATTTGGACTAACGTTGAGACTCGAAACGGGTTCCCCAGTTTCAAATTCGGCACCTCTGACCGTAAGGCCCCATCTGCTTTTCAAACTCACTTCTCTCTCTCTATTTAGAGGGCAAGAATTAACACATAGAGCGGAAATAAGCACAAATCAATTTACACTGACAGTGTGGAAAAAGCTGAATAAACAAAGAAAGTTCAATGATCCATACAGTTGGTACAACTAAAACTTTAAATTATAGGACAAGCACCAATGTAATAAAACAAAGGTAGCTCTACAATTAGCGAGGAGGAAATACATGAGCAAGACGGCGATTTGAGAGAAAGGCCTAGTCAGGCTGTTACCATTTAATCATTGTGACTAGGCCCTAGTAGACACAATGATTATTAAAGCAGCGTTTGACTTTTTATTTTTATTTTATATAAATACAATTCCTCCTCATTTAAAATTTCTCACACCGTTTCACACGGATCTTTTTTATAATGAAGTACCTCTCACATGATGGAAGTCATGGTGCTGCCAGGCTTACACTGGTTGCGGTCTTGTGCTGAGCACCGCACCACCTGCGTTGTATGCAAACCAAAGTCCTGTGCCTTATAATGAGACTTCGGTGTCAAGGCTGCCGCTGCAGGTCTCTGATGCTCCAGCCACACATGTTGTGCTGGATGTAAGTTTTGTGCCGAGCTGCTGAAGGCAGACAGCGTGGTTTCCGGTGGGCAGTCTAATTCCGCTTGTGCAGGGCTTAAGGCAATGACGTCACCCGCTTAACCTCTCCTCGCCCTAGCCAAGCTTAATTCAGCCAATCTGAGCAGCTGGTTTGGGTGAGGGTGGGCAAGCACTGAAAAGAGGCCTTAAATTGCCCGGGCCGATTTCTAATCCCAATCCAACCCTGATAGCGGAAGCCCTGAGTAGCAGTCTATTTCCACTGTCTTTCACCTCTTCCCCATCATGCCTGATCATCACTCCAATCTTAAATCATCCCTTTCTTCTTGGAGTTTTATATAGCATGGTCTCGGTCCAGGGGTATTTGAACACTTTACATGAGCGCCAGTTACATTAAACAAGGTCAACTTCATTTTCTTTTTTTTAAATTTAGGCACGGGGAGATTAAGTGATTTGCCCAGAGTCACAGAATGTTGAATTGAAGCCGATTTCCTAGTTCCAAAGTCAATAGCTCTTGCATTAGGCCACAACGCCTCCCTTTAAGAAAAAAAATGGTCTTCCACGTGATGCCCCCGTTTTTATTGCCAGCAAAGGCCCTAATACCACTAAAGAAAATGAACCCCCTTACCCTTTTTGTTTTTAGAGGAAGAGTGTCATAACTGTGACCAGTGGGTCCCTGATATCCATGGACCACAGGGCAGCTTCGCTTGCCTGACTCGTGATGGCTACTGCCTTGCGAGGTGGGTTGTTTCTTCCACCCTTTGTTAAAAAACACATGGACTTTCATCTTGCCCCACTCCCCTTGCTGCCATCTTTCTGACTAAGGTGTCTCCTCTGCTTCGATTCCCCCCCCCCCCTGTGGGCCACTGCTTCGAGGCCCAAAGGAACATTTGCACAGCAAGTGTGTTCTGGACCCTCATTCAAGCAAGGTAGGACAGTAAAACAGCGATAATAGGGATTTAGTCAAGGCCACTGGAATTATGTGATTTTGTAGCCTCTGTGTTTTCTGCAGGATTATGGATTTGCGTATTTGCTACAAATTTCATTATCTGCTGATTAACCTGTAGATTTTAACAAAAAAGAAATTCTAGCTCAAACAGATCAAAAGTAACTAAAAACACAGATGTGTTGCTGCACAGTAAAAGGCCCTTCAAAAAAGTTGACTGGTTCCCTTCCTGTTGCATATTGCTATATTTGGGTGTTAAACTGGTACTAATCAAGTGAAACCTATGCCAAGTGTTAAAGTAAAAATGAAAAAATAATGAAGCAATGCTATCACACAATGTGCCACATAATTTGCCTTTTCTTGCTGCATAATTTGTTCAACCCTGCCACATGGCTTGGTTATCCCCTGCCACATAATTTCAGTGGCCCTGCATTTAGTTGGTCCCTCATACTGCTAGACCCTGTGCACCAAACAAAGGCTGCTTGGGAGCTAGTATAGACTTTAACTGATGGAGTCACTTGCAGCTCCAGCGGATTAAAGATTTATTCTTCTTGAGAGGTAATGTAAGGGTGTTACCAGTTGAGTTCTGGAGTGCGTGCTTTTAATGGACACTTATAAAATGGCTTCTAGGTATAGTCCGATTACTTATTACTAAAATACACAGCTATAACTAATAATTTACATATGCGCATTGCTGTTTGCCACAGACTGGGTCCTTGTAGCCTTATAAAGACAAGTCACTATTTCCTACTGCGGCATGCAGGATTCAATTCTGTGACTCTTTGGTCACGCACATATATCTGCACTGTTAGATTAGCGAACTAAAGTTTCATAATGTAAAAAAATACGTTTTACACTGATTAGTTTGACTTGCATTTTTCATTAAAGGAGTATCTGCTGTTTTTCTTTTATGCAGTTACCTGACAGTGAAAATCATAACAAAATAGCTACTAAAACTTTTGTACATTTTACCCACATTTTTTACTCGGACGCCTCCTTCACGGACTGTGTCCCCAGGGCATTCAGGATTACAGTTCCACCTTTCTTTCCACTTCAACCTCTGCATTTAAATGAAGACAGACTAGAAACGCAGGAAACAAACAAACAAGGTCACGCTTCCAGGCCATCTTCAGTTGCAAGTCCTTGCAGACGCATTTGCGCCCCCGCTGGAAGCGCAGTAACGGACCCTCAGTGGGGCACGCCCCACAGTTCAACGACACATGTGCTACAGTGTTCTATCCAGTGTGTTCCTCTCATGTCTTGTGAAAGTCTGAATGTAGATAAGACAGGTGTGTGTCTGTATGTATGTATAACAGATACCAACTCTTAACAACCCTACTGTTCAATTTGACCCCACCAGTGCTGATTTCCCAATATGTCAATGTTATACTGATCTCCCACATCTTCAAGTAATACAAAAAAAAAATACTAAAGGTGACTTTAATACTATACAAAACAGGAACATAATCTGTAAGAACTTGAGGGTATTACCCTGCGAGGGCACCAAGAGTGCCAGTCTTATCTCCACTCAAGGGCAGAGGTGGTCAGAAGATTCATTATGCTTTGGCAAATCGTATGTCCCAGTTCTTCGTGTGCCACTTCCAAAATCACTGCTGCAGCAAATGTAGTATGCGGATGCAAGATGGTATTTAGGCATTTAGCATTGTCTGCGTCTTTATACTTGCTATATTCATCCGATCTAATAAGCCTTCAGGGGCCAGTGATCTTGGGTAGGTGTAGTTGCAGCGGGACCAGGTCACAGTCTGAATCGCCAGGACCTCTCAGTTTGTTTTCCTTGTTAGGTGGTAGATGCAATACTATTCCATATCACTGAGATGATCCTCTGCGGAGGTAGCAGTGCCATCTCTCAGTCAGTCCCTACTCAGCCTTTTCTCGTTAAGCAGAAATGCCATCGTTTGCTGGGAGTTGATAAAAATGCGGCCTTGCCACTGATGTTTAATCTCAGGCAGGCTGGATATAAAATGCCATATTCAATACCAAATACATGCAGATTTGTTTATAAGGAGATATTCATGCCTGGCTTCTTGTACTTCCAAGGTGAAGTCTGGCAATATAGTAATGTGGGAGCACATTATTTCGATCAATGACATTTAGAAGGCGGGCAATTATAGATTGAGCACGTAGGTGCTCCTGGTGGTGGTCTTGGTGCCAATTTTTGGTGAGCTCTTTCCACTGTCAATCTGCCCCAAACATTGTTGCCAGCATTTTTCCAAATATCGTTCCAGTCTGCCAGCATTTGCTGATTCGTGTACCCAAGAATGTGGAGCTGGTTCCTCCTTGACTTGGCCTCTTTCCTTATGAACGATTGCTGTTTTGCACTAAAACATGCTCATGAATACACACACCCAATCAGGATGGAAGAAGCATTGAGAAAGCCGATAGGTTTTGGCTCTGGGATCCATTGGCTTTGCCAATGGCTTTTCAGAATGCTGAACAGAGCAGGACATGTCATTCTGCTGATGCGTGCATGCATTGTAATACAGTTGCCATTTTCTTTTTCACTTACTGATCGAAGGTGACGGGCGACACTTGGGTCAGTAAATACATTTTAAAAAAGCTTTTTGAGAATTTTTTTTTTTTTTAAATACAATAAAAGACTGCAGGGCAAACCAAGTAGGAGAGGGTGTGGGGAGCAGGTCGTGGGGTGGAGGGAAAGCAGTTAACTAGGGAGACAGCAACATGGAGAGAAACATGATGAGTTGGGGAGTGGGGAGAAGAGGATGGAGCATTGGGGTGTGGGGGAGAAGCACTCAAGAGAGCGCAGCACACAATGGTAACGGGAACAGGGGGAGCGAAGGGAGAAATAAACAGAGAACACAACGGGTGGAGTTCTTAATCAAAAAGAAACAAAGTAGCTCCCTAAAAGTCAGCAGTGGAAGGACACAAGTCAGCCAAATTAAGAGGATGGTAAAGAGGATATGCTCCATGGTAGGAATAAACACAAGATAGAAAAGGTATGCCATCAAATACAAAGTAAGGAAATGAGAGTTACAAGCCCATCAATGGTAAGCAAAGGGTGGGGGTTAAGCAGACTGTACGTTCTTGTTAAATGGACCATTGGTGTTTTTCAACCAAACAGCTCCACTGTCTGATAAGCTCGACCTAAAACGTACTGCTGCTAACATGTACCAATAGGTGACAAGCTATCAGTATTAGTCATGGTGACATGTTATGTTCCTACACACAAAACAAACTAAATTGGAACGCAGACCAATGATTATGAGGTATTTCAATGCTATGAAGCCCTAACAAAATGGCTGCCACTAAAGAGATCTTGGGTAAACAGTTTCAATCTAAAAGTGCTAGGACACCATCTGACCGTGTGAGATTTTTGAAGTACGAGAATCAAAGAGAAAAGCTCACAGTCACAGTGTAGAATCATAGTCATGCTAAGTGCTTACCTCAAAAACAGCAATTTGCTTCGGAGTCGCTCCTGAAACAAGACACCACGTTTGTACCCTGCATTCGGTTCCAGCTTAGGTTAAGACAGCAAAGGAACTTCAGTCTTCTGTTTGTATTACTAGAGCTTTTCAACTGTACATTGTATCATTTTTGCTTTACGTATTAGCAGTTTCACTTGGATATGTTTGTATACCGTTGCGACTTTGTTGGCATCAACGCCAGCCTATACCATTTACATCACTATCTTCTCCACCCTCTTTATACTTTCACTACCCACTAACAATGGTGATGCATTTTTAGGTCTCGCCTGAGCCAGCGCATGCGCTGCTCTGGCGAGACATTTAGTGAGTGGGCTTTAAAAAGCCGACCACAGCCTTTTGGGTGGCATAGAGCATGCGGTTACGCACACAGTTACGAGCAGAGGCGCCATCTGGCTTTCCTCTCGCTCTCCCAAGCGCACGCTCGCGCTTCAATGCCCCTCCCCCACCACAGAGCGCGTCTCGCAGCCGCAGTTCTTGTCGCACTCCCCCCACCCCTCCCACTTGTTTCCTTCTTCAAGCCTCAAGCCCACGTGCACTCCCCCCACCCCTCCCACTTGTTTACTTCTTCAAGCCTCGCGCGCACTCCCCCACCCCTCCCATTTGTTTCCTTCTTCATGCCCGCGCGCGCACTCCCCCCACCCCTCCCACTTGTTTCATTTTGTGGCTCGCGGCACAACTTTAAAATTTGTTTTTGAGCAGTAACAATGGTGGGCGCGCGGGTATGCGCAGTTTACCAAACTCTTTTTTACTAACTTAGCACGGAGCCCGCTTTATGGACGTCGCGCTATAACCTATTTTTTTCATGTTGATAGTTTGTTTTTATTAAATGAAATCAGTTTTGTCTGTGAAAAATATATATTCCAAGAAAGTGTGAACAATGGAATGTAAAATAAAACATGTAACTTTGTGAAGCTCCCAGGAAGGTGCTTGCGGTTACCCGCACGGGCGCCATATGTTTTGAATTATCGTGCCCAGACACGGGCGCGATAATTCAAAACATATGGCCTGGTGCTCGCTCTCGCGCACACCACTCGCGGGCTTGTCACAGATGGTGGTTGCGCTGGCCCTGGTGATCGCGGCACTTTCACTTTCGCCGCCGACCTTGTTTTTAATTAAGCCCTGTAATCACAGGTTTTCGGCAACACTCCAAATACAATAGCGATTCCCAGTACTATTCTAGAAGATTGAAAATAGTATATTTAAGAACGTGTTTATTACAAACTTCAAATAATATAAATACATTTAAAACTGACATTTTAAATACATCTCCACCATTGCCAACATGTCATAGTCTAACAATTACAAGTATTGTATTTTTGACAATATCGTTACGATAAATACGCAATACATCTTTTCAAGATGGCCGAAATAGTAGTATATTCCGGCGGGGCGTAGTAGCGAATGCCCAGAGAGATGAAAGAGTGAGCGTACGTCGTCTCCTTTCTATGTCTACGGATGCATGCTAACATTTCATTGGCCCCAGGCACGCCTGCTGAGTCACGCACACCTCACGGGTAAGCGGACGCGACAGAGCTTCGGCAATGTTCTTTGAAGTGCAGTGTAATGGAAGCGCGGGGAGTGAATGTAGTCTGTTCATATTGAACTGCTGGAGTTTGTATTGAGTTGTGCTGGACTGGGCTAAAGTGCTGCACAGGCATGAGCTAGGAGTGAAGTTTGCTCTCCCTCTACAGCTGGAGGAGCAAGTGGTTGGCAGCCTGGATATCTGCCTTGAATGTTGAAGCCAAAAAGTGGGTGGTAAGTAGTCACCCACTGCCCCGTTATGGGTTACAAATCTATTCGCTGGTGACAATAAAGAATGCTGTTTTCTGCATCATGCAAACTATTTTACGTTTATTATTCACGACAGTTGTTGCAGTTTGCATGCTTATTTTAAAACGTGCAGTCTCATATGTTAATGTGTTGTGTCTTTGAAATTTGAATACTATCTCTTTCAGCTTTCATAATGCAATGGTCCTAATATTTATTCTGTTATTGCGGTCTTTTGAAAAATTGTTGCGAATTAATCTTCTTTGACCGCGCCACGCTTTCAATTCACCCGTTTCCCGTGTTGCCTTTAGCCCCGCCCTCCCCTCCTCATTATTTACCACCTTGTCATAGTAAAGCACGTCCGTGCCTCGGGGAAGCTCAACATGAGGCGACATCACAGTTACAGACGCCGGGCGCTTTAAGTGCACGGTGTTAAACTTTGCTGTACACAGGTGCCACTCTTGGATGCCACATGAGCTGCAAAGCATGCTTGTGGCTGCTCGTCCGTCAGATCAGCTGTTTGCTCAGGGGTGTACATCGAGAAAATATAGTTGCCATCGACACAAGTAAGCATTCATTTTGAAAACACACGCAGGTTTAAATGCTAGGAAAAGGCTTCGGGAATTATATTGAGTGAAAGAACGTGTGTTTTTTTCCAGCGACAGCAGTAAAAGGGGAGTGGGGGCCACCTGTTGCCTCCTCGCTCACACCCCCTCCCTCCCGTAGATTACGCCACAGTCTCTCTCCTGCTGGTATCCCTTCCCACCCACCCCTTCTCCCTTTTGCTGTCCCCAGTCCTCTCACCAATTCCTGCTGTTTGTCATTGGTGTGCATGTTAGCTTGTGCCCTCTCTTTTTTGCGTGTCTGTTGTCTTTCATGCACGCGTAGAAATTCACACCTGTGAATAAATGGTGGCCGTACTCATTGGAGCAAATGCATAAACTTACAAGTTAGCAAGCGGACTGAAAGAAGCGGCAGCCACCTACCAAACACTCAAAAGTAGCCTTAAAAGACTCAAGTTAATAGAGACGATGTGTTCGGTCACTGAATGCTCTTTATAGTTGTTTCTGCTACCCCTACTCGCTCTGCACCAGCAAGCTTTACTTTACAACCCTCCATTTGTCTTGCTAGCTCCTGCCCGTACACATACGAACCACACGGCAAGACCCTATCAGGACTCAGCAAAGCAAAAGCCCATACAAAATCCATGCACAAATATCTATGGACACATTGTTTCACGAATAAAATGAATCCGTTCAGGACACTTTGAGCGACGCTGCACAAGCTGAAGGGAGCTATCCAATAAAAAGTAAAAGAGCTTGCCCTCTTAAATCATTAACAATTTCCAGCAATATAGGTTTGCATTGTGTTTTCAATGACCTATTGCTGTGTTGTAAAATATATTGTGACAACATTCACCAGATATCCCCCATTAAACAAGAGTCACCGCCCACTTCTATCTCTACCTCTCTGTGCCCCAGTCTCTGTTCTTTTCCACCGTGTCTGTCTCTGCCTTTTTCAAATCTGCGTCCGTCTCTCCACGAGCCTCAGTCTCTGCCTCTTTCTGTTTTCCAGGGCGTCTTTCTTTCTTTGCCTGTTTGTCTTTGTCTGCTGTCTGTCTGTTAGAACCGGGGTCACCGATTCCGACGCGGTAGCTTGGCGCGAGGTAGGAAGGCACCCGAAGGCAATGTGTTAAGCACTTGTGCAGCACACACTCACACTGACTCAATAATGCGCAACAATAAAGGGGGACACCACACCAGGCTTTGATGTAAAAACAAGATCCTTTATCTCATTTAAATTAGCAGTTGATAAGGCAGATAATCTTAGGCAACATTTCATTTCATTGTAGCTTCATAAACTAGTGCGTAAATTTCATTCAGGCACATTAGAACAGTAGGACGTCACGCCATTAAAAAGGCAGTATCAATAACCTCCTAGAAAAACAGGTAACACTGTAGGTCATAGACTGTAGGTCAACACATAGACTTCAACACAGTTGGCGACATGCAATTAGCTAGACATTAGATGCACATTACACTGTAGATGATGAAGAACCTGTATCAACCTAGGCACAACCACATTCAGTACAGTGGGCGCCGCAAAGCAGGTAGGCCTACAACATAAGAACACTAACTCTTGGCAGGTGAACACTGCAGCTCAATTCAGGTAAGCACCTTTACACTAGGCGAACACATTTCATTACTAAGGATATAAATCAGGCCTAACCATTAATTAAAGCAGGCATAATAATCAGGCTGGTAAATAGCTTAGGGAACCCCTCCACATGTCCCTCTCTCTGGGGCTTCCCTGTTGATTCGGGCTTCTGTGGCTCTCAAGGGCTACTTAGGGGTTAATTCTGGCCAGGCCCACTCCTCTCCGGGCCTCGCCTCTTCTCGTGTACAAAGTTAATCCGGGTTTCCCCCTTGTGTGGCAATGAGGAGGTGGCCCCCGGCCTCCAGTGGCGACTCTACATGCCCTAGGGGCCTCCCGGGCTCACCTGCGGTGGTTTCGGTGGTTGCTCGCCTGAGCGGCTGGTTTCTCCCCGGGCCGGCCCGTGTTCTGTCGGGCGGGGCCCGGACTGGGGCCGATATGCCTTCTGGCAGTGATCGCGGGTCGTCGGGGGCCGGTAATGCTCTTCTCCGGTCCCCGTAGCCAGCGTTATGATGCGGGGAAGGGAGCGGGAGCAGGCAGTCCTCTCCGGCCGGCTTCCCGCCTCCCTCTGCTCACCGGGACTCCTCTCCGGCTTCCGTAGGCGCTGGGGGCGCGGCGGGAGTCGGTAGCCAATCACTTCGCGGCCTTCCCGGGGGCGCGGCCGATGACGCGGTCGGCGTCCCCGGTCGCTCGGCAACGGCGTCGGCGGGGCCGGAGGCCTCTCTCCCTCACTTGGGCCGCGGCGGTGATCTCCTGGCCGCAACTTCTTCCTCAGAGGGCTCCCAGGCCCGGCGGTGATCTCGTGGGCAGCTTCTGGATCTTCGGTGAGGGCGCGGACGGCGCGCCTCACCACCAAGGCCTCGGGGAGGCCACGCCCACCTCCGCAGCTCTTCACACGCGGCGACGGCTGCAATGGCAGTTTCCAGCCCCGAGGTCAGTGGCTTGATGGGGCGATTCCTCCCACGTGGAGGCACAGCGCGGGAGCGCGCTTGAAACAGGCTAGCAGGGGGGGCAGTTACAACAGTGCTTTGGGCAGCCCCGCAGCAGGGCAGCACTGCGACAGCTAGTAGTGGATTGGGGTGAAGGTTTAGCGCTTCAGGGCACGGCGCTTTACCTGGTGATCCCCAGTTTGGCAGTTCAGGTTTCTGACCTTGCTGTTTGGTCAGGGTTGCAGTTTCAGGTTGCTTGCAGTAATTCTTCTGTGGTTGCTTCTTTGGTTTTCTCCTTATGGGGAAGGGAATGAGTTGGTGGTACTTGGGGTGCGGGATGGTACTTCCAAGCACGCTGAAGATGGTTCCCTGGGTCCCCTCACACTGGGCAAGGTCAGTGGGTGGCGGGCGTTCCTCAGCGGTCTTACTACAGCAGTGCCTAATCCTTGTCAGTAGCAGTAGTGTAGGTCTCCCCCCTAGGCCCTAAAGCCTGTACTCCGGCAGAGGTTCTCCCAGGATCAGTGGTGCCCCAACTGACTAAAAGATTTCCCTCCAAACCTCTTATACCCCTAGGTCAGGTGACCCTCCTAAAGGCGGCAAAGCATAACTCCTCCCCAAGCTGGAAGGTTCTAGAAGCTTCCCTCATGTCTCGCTATGAGGCCCAGAGGCGGGGACGGCATGGATACTGTATCATTATGTCCCAGCCTGATCCTGACTACTAGTATGTGTATGCAAAGGCCATTCCGCAGTAGCAGGGGCCTGTGGCAGCCATCTTAATAGGAGAGAGCACCTGTACCTCAGCACTGTTTGGCAGTGGTAAGGCGCCCAGAGACCTAGGTCCAACAAAAGTGTAGTGGCAAAAATGAGGCGCAAAGAGAAAAAAACGGGGTAAGACCACCCTAGGGCTGACAGGTCTAACACTGTCTCTATCTTTTCATTTTTTATTTTTTTTTATTTTTATTGCAGTGAAAAAGAAAAGAATACAGTACAATAGCAACATTTAAACAAAGTTTAGCAGACCCCCCCATCCCCCCCGGAGGTTTGAAAGTATAAAGCTAATGCTGAATCTTAGAAAAAGATATCTAAAATATTATCTTATATATAAGTATCAAAACATTGTTAATATAAGAAAAAACATTTAGATCACAATGTAGCAAAACATTACTAAAAAGAAGATTAGTTTGACCAACGTTACTAAAAAACAGTACATAAAGTGACCAGTGCAACAATACAACTCTACCAAAGTGGTAATGCCTCCCTATGGTTTAAACATTATAGTTATAAAGAAATATACATAAGTTACTAGTGCATAAGAGAATAAAGTGACTTGTGCATATTTATCGAGAAAAATTAATTTAATCGCTATTCTCGCCTGTTTCCAAGGTTGATAAATTAAGCCAATGAGAAAGATGATCCCAGATGATTAATCCTTTTTTTTTTTACCTATATCCCTTTTTAGAGTATATTGCCTTCTCGAGTGAATGAATTGAATAAAATCGGGCTAGCCAATGTGAAAACAATGGAGGATTAGGATCCAGCCAGGCGGACGCAATACATAGCCTAAGGACAGCCATAGCAATAAATATTAGGGCTCCTCCATTCTTTCTTTCTATTGAGTCTAATGTGCCCAGCATTATGGTGGAGGGTGTTAAAAATAAGCTATGAGAAAGCACCTGTCCCAGAAAGTGTTGGATTTTATTTATTAATGGTCCTAATTTAGAGCATGTAGCAAACATGTGGATTGAATCCGCTTTATATTCAACACAACGAGGACAGTATGTTCCTTTGCCGGAACCCCACTTCGCAATCTTACAGGGAGTATAATATAAAAAAAAACAAGTTTTATAAAACTGTGCCTGAAGGTTGGAAGATAACAAATCACTTTGGGCAGCCTTGAGTGCAAAAGAAAAAGCATTATTAGTGATGTTCAATTTCTGTTGCCACTTGGAAGAAATTATAGACAAATCATCAGCCATTAGACTGTTAAGAAAATTATAAATAATTCCAATGCGTGGAGGTATTTTCCCACAAAGATTTTCAATCAGTTCACATTTAGAGAAGCCTGAAGGACCCCCTGTCTTCCGTAAAAAAAAAGATTTAATAGCTATATATTTAAAAGATTCCCTATTATCCAAATTATAGCGGAGTTGAATATCTTTAAATGGCAAGACCTCGTCAGATGAACAAAGATCTCCTAATTTCTTTACTCCATTATCTATCCAAATTTGAAAATAGGACGTATTAAAGATATCTGGCAGATTCGAATTACTTATTGTTGGAGTATAATAATTCAATCTGCCGATACCAAGAAATTTGCGTAGAGCTGTAAAAACTTTATAGACGCCTAGAAGGGTCTTGAATTTAACTCTTTTATAGTATCCCAATTCCAACTGTCGCCACAAACAGCCCCAAGCATCGGGGCCGAGCAAAAGTTCAAAGGATGAGGGCAGACCAGCAGCGGGCATTAGGGGGGAATCTTGTAACAGTACAGGGCATGATTGTAAAACAGTTGCCCAGTAATATAATTTTAGGTTGGGCAAGGCCCATCCCCCTCTATCCCGGGGTAACGATAAAAATTTAAATGCCCTTCTAGGTTGAGAAAATGCCCATATAAATTGAGAGAATAACTTCTCAAACTTTAAAAGTGTCAATTTGTTAAACTCTAAGGGTATAGCCCTGAATAAGTATAGTTTTTTGGGAAAAAAAATCATTTTCAACAAATTGCATCGTCCAATAATAGAAAGGTGCAAATTGTTGAATCGTTTCAAGGCTTTCCTTGTTTCTAGGATAAGAGGATCTGTGTTCTGACTGACTATAAGGTCAATATCAGCTAAAATATCAATGCCCAGATATTTAGCTTTAGCCACTACTCTTCCATCATTCCAGGCTACTTTGCTATTAATTATAATTTGGGTTTTTCCTTCATTTAGTTTATAACCGGATAAGAGACCGAATAGATGAGCCTCAGCCTCAATTTCGGCAATGGCTTTCATTGGATCCGGCGTGACTAAGGCCAGATCATCAGCATAGGCCATGACTTTAGTTTCTATACCAAATCTACTCACTGCCATTATAGACTGGTTTCCTTCTAGTTTTTAATGAACGGGTCAATATAAATGGCAAAAAGTAGTGGGGAACAGGGGCAGCCTTGACGGGTCCCCCGAGTAATTTTGATTTGTTCGGTCAATCCCCCATTGATAAATACCCTGGCCATGGGGGTAATATATAAAGCTTTAATGGCCTGAATGGCTTTAGACCCAAAGTTCATTCTCTGCATGACGCCCCAGAGAAAGTTCCAGGAGACCCGATCAAATGCTTTTTCGGCATCTAAGAATATTGCAGCAATCGGGTCCCCTGAAATCTGTGCGGCGTCAAGCAGAGTAATGAGCTTCCGGATATGTTCCGTAGTACCCCTAGCAGGGATAAATCCATGCTGCCACCTGGATACTAGACCTTCGATTCTAGCCGAAAGCCGTGAGGCAAAGATTTTGGAATAAGCTTTCGAATCCCCATTGATAAGGGTGATTGGACGATATGAGCCCATTTCTGTTGGAGATTTATCTTTTTAGGAAAAACTATAATTTTAGCAGTAGACCATGATTGAGGAGGAGAAATACCCTGGAAGATTTGAGTCACTACGGCATTAAAAATATCTTTGATTTGTGGGAGAAAACCTTATAAAATTCGACTGGGATGCAGTCGGGCCCGGCTGCTTTCCCATCTGGTAGGCTGTGCAGAGCTCTAGCGATTTCTTCCCATGATGGGGCAGTTTCCAGTAGCTCTCGTTCTTCTCTGCTAAGTGTTGCCAGCGTAATCAAATCTAGATAAGTATCTATATGATTACTGAAGTCAGATTGCTCACCTGCACCCTCAGAATATAAATCCCGGAAGAATCCGCAGAAAGCTGTACGAATTTAATCAGGGTCGTTGGTTAGAAGTCCCACAGATGATTTAATTTTTTGAATTTCGCTGGCCGAAACTTGTAGCCTGGTTCTCATAGCCAATTGATGGCCAATTTTTTCGCTGCATTCATATGTTTTTTCCCGAGCTGCTGCCCATTTGGAAGCAGCTTTATCCGCCAGAACCGAACAAATCTCTGCCCTGGCGGCGGCCATAGCCATTTGAGCCGAGTCAATCTCACCCTTAGACTGGATTACTAAAATAAGGGTTTCTTCAGTTTTTGCTAATTTAGCTTGTAATTCCATCAACTGAGCTTTTTCTTGTTTATTTTTCTTAAATGAAAATTGTAAGGTTTCCCCGCGGATGCAGGCTTTTAAAGTGTCCCAGACTACCATAATGGGGGCTGTGCCTAAGTTGTTGTCAAGGAAGTTCTTAATCCAATATTTCATATGAGTCTGGTAGCCTTCATCCTGTAAAAGTGCTCTTTCAAAGCTCCAAGATGGGATTTCCTTTCGTGTTATCAGCCCCCGGATATTGAGGCTTAAGGGGTTATGGTCAGAAAGAATACGGGGAAGCAATTCAATTTCGCTATAATGAACTAAAGAGGAAGAAACCATAAAAAAATCCAAGCGTGCCAAAGATTTGTGGGGTGCCGAAAAGAATGTATATCCTGGTGAGTTTGGGTGTAAATAAGACCATACATCCACCAACCCATGAGTAAATAGAAGATTTTTAAGTGCTTGAAGTACTTTGGGTTTGCGTGTAGTCTGATAGCATTGAGAATTGGACCCCCAATTAGACGGTAAATTAATATTAAGATCCCCACATAAGATAACAGGCAGGGGCCAATGAGCCAATTCAGCTGAGACCTGGTCAATCACACTGGGGTCGTCCAAAACACTCCCGTATATAGAACACAAGGTAAATGAAAATACAGGGGTTATACAACATTCCGTAAGCATCCATCTCCCGATTTAATTCGAATAGTTTGAGGGAGATAGTTATAACGAGCTAAGATGGCAACACCCTTGGTGCGAGTCCCTTGTGTAGTACCCCCAACAACTTTGTATCCTAAGCTATTTAAAAGATGCAATTGAGAGCCTTCTATATGTGTCTCTTGAAGACAGACTATATTAGCCCCTGCTAGACGAAGACTCTGAGCTACCCTTTGCCTTTTCCGGATGTCGTTTAGCCCACAGATGTTCATAGAAAGGATCTTAAGATTTAATGTATTCATCAGTGTTTGGAAAAAAGATTTTCCTCGTAGAAAACATTGTAAATGGATATGCATAGAATATGTACATTGTATGATGAAAGACCCTATTTATCTTATTGGCCCCATAAAAATACCCTGTGCAAAAACAAAAAAGAAAACCACAACCAGAAAAATAATTCACAATGAGCCATTGGGATGCATAAGTCTCACTATAGGACACTCTATGTATACAATTGGTATAACATTGCGAATAACAGCTAGAAATTAGACACATTGGCATCATAAAAACAGCTAGCTTAGATTCAGCCTTCTGCTCCTGAGCAACCCCCCCCCACCCAACCCAACCTTTTCCCCTGACCCTTCAACCCCACCCTCCCCCTGAAAATGAGCAATCAGGAATTCCTGAATGATGGATCCTGTAGTGACACCCCGCCACCTTTGCCTTGCCAAGATAAATACATTCAATTTTTTAGATAAGCGGCTTGTATGTATTATCACAGAAACAAGAAGAACCTATAAGCGGAAAAAAAGAAAAAGAAAAAAAAATTATATAAGAAAAAAAAAAAAGGGGCTTTTTAGTTACATTATTCTGTGATCTAAGATAGACTACATGCTTTTTGAAGGTATAGCTGTAACCATCCTATGACATTTTATTTATTTTAACGTGTTTTTAATTTTGAGTTCGGCAAGAAACTCTTTTGCCTTGATTTCTGATGTGAAGATTCGTGAAGTGTCATTCATGATAACCTTCAATTTGGCAGGGTTCATAAGGAAGACCTGGGCTCCCAGCTGCTGGAATGGGGTTATAAGTTGTCGAAGATGCCATCTTCGCTCCACGGTGATGTGGAAGAAGTCTGGTTTGGCAAAGAAAGATACCCCTTCAAAGGATTTCTGGGAGTACTGTCTAGCTTGATCAAAAATTAGTTGCCTCAATAGAAAATTCCCAAAAAAAAACAAAAACGCTCGTGGCCTTGTAGAGTCATTGGAATTGCCTGACTGTCTTTTAAGCATAAGGGGAAAGCGGTGAGCTTGTTGGATTTCATGCTCCCAACACCATTCGGACTGTTCAGGAAAGGACCCCTTTAGAAGCTTTATGATGTAACGTCTGGGATCTTCCCCTTCAACTCCTTCGGGAATCCCAAGAAGGCGAAGATTATTTCGACGTTGCTTGTTTTCTTGTTCCTCCAGCTTCCATACAACATCAGACATGCGATCACTTTGGGAAGCACCTTGGTTTTTAAGTAACGCAACATCCGATTCAAGATTTTCAGCGCGACCTTCTACCATTGTCACTCTTTCACAAATATCGGAGCAAGTTTTATTGAGTTTTCGAATACTCCCTTGAAGTTTTTTGGCAGCACATTTAGCCAGTTGATTGTCTGCCCGAACCTCCTCTTGAAATTGCTTAATGGAGGCCAAAATAGCGGCTAATGATGGTTCATCAGGTTGAGCTAGTGAGGTGCGGTTCGTTTTAATGGATTCATCATTGTGAGAAAAAGAGAGTTGGGTCCCAGAATAGTCCCATTTAAGATGATCCTTTTTATCCTGTTTCTTCCCTTTACTTTTTGCCCCCTGACATCTCTGCTTGCGAACCGTATTTTTCCCTTTGGAGGCATTGCTATGATTGGATTCCGAAGAGTCGCTGTCACTTGAAGACAAAGAACATGCCTCAACCGGAGAATTAGACCCATCTGACACCGAGAAAAAATGCTCCCCCACGGGGTCTGGGGAGCCTGTATTTGATGACCATTGTGTACTGATATTTTTAGAATCATTGGTATCAATTGAGATAGGTCCCCAGACGTTATGATCTTGAGTACCACCTGTGGTTTGGATCATGTTGGTGTCAGTCTGTACAAAAGGGACTAGAACTTTCAATTTTATATTAGGGGTAGTTTTATCGATTACCGTAGTCCCCTGTTTTTGAACTAGTTGATTGGCTTCAAGTTCTAGAATATCAGTTGGGGGTACAAGAGGGATCAATTGCAAACCTGGAAGCTCATTTTGGCTAACTGTGCCTAAGTTTGTCGAGTCACCTTCTTCGTGGGGGTTGTTTGTTGATCTTAACCCATTGCCGGGACCCATCCCTACAGTGGAAAACAATTTAGCAACAGAAGGTTGCGAATAGCTTCTTTCTTTTGAGGGACCCCCGTGGGTAGATTTATTTAGCGCCTTTTTAGTACCCGGAACCTCTTTTTTATTTTTGGGAGTAGGTTCTGCTTTGGGAGGAATGGACGCAGCACCAGAGCTGGAATTACTTGATGGCTTGCCTTTCACCCCTCTGACTCCGCGAAAAGCCATGCCCCACTCACCGGCACCAATGTCAAGATTCGAGTCACCTAAGTCGGCGATGGGCACCTCTGTGTCAAATTGGCTTCGCAGGGGGCCTCGTCGTATAACCAAAGAAAACAGCCAGGCAAGGAAAAAACCACAGAGAACGCCGGGACCAAGCCAGTCCCACCGGCTATTCCAGCTTTTCCGGTTCACCAGGAGCGTTATAATCACAATCCGGGCTTCGGAAGTTCCGTGGCTTGAAGTTGTCGGTTTCCTCCGAGGTCTCAGAGGTACCCACAGTCGCTGTGTTCGTGAGGAATCACAGTGTTGCAGAAGGAATCTTCTGAAGCGCCGGGAACAGCAGCCAGACGCTCCCGCTGACCTTTCGTGTGCGGTCACGAGGTCAGGCCGCATAGCTGATGGCCGAGAAAATCCCCGTGGCGCAGGCGGCGGTAAGACGGAGAATCACACAGGAACCATCTTGCTCCATCTCTATCTTTTCCACTGACTCTGCGTCTCTATCCACAACTTGCCTCCGCCTCTCTCTGTACCCTGCCAGTGTCTCTGTCTTTTACACTGCACCTGTCTGCCTCTTGCCTGCTTTTCCACTCTCTCTCTTCCACTGACCATTTCTGCCTCTCTCTCATGCCCCAGTCGCTCACGCTCCCTTTATCTTTCATATATGGCCGTGGCGCAGCCCTCCAGAGCCAAAAACAAACCGCAGAAATATTTCCTTGCAGTTGAACAGCACTCACATGCAACAACTTAACGTAGCATAAACGAAAACACGCTGGGGTTAGTACCACCAAACAAGAATACCCTCTTCTGAAAATCAGGGGCTATTTATATTTCTTGGTTCGTCGATTTGGCACTTTATTTAAAAATTAGGAAAGCAGCGAATCTTTGCAAATGCAATAAAAGCATCCGCCCTCCAACCCCCAACAATGCGTTATAGCATTTTTTATGTTAATTCTTTTTTTTTTTTTTTATACAGTCGCTCAGTTATACATAACTTAATTATATCCAAGGTAACAAAAAGGTTTATAACACTTATTATACATTTATAACATACTGTACAGCAGTCACACTGCTCTACATCATCTCTTAAACACATTGGCAAAGCCAACAGCTCTCGCTAAACACTTATAAGGTCCCAAAGGCGAGACCTATTGGCTATGCCAATGCTTGTTCTGTGAAATGCAGTTCTTCCGTAGCATGGTGAAGGCTGTTGTAGTGTCGATTCCGCATGGTGAAACGGGGGCTGAGATAATGAAAAGGCCCTGCAGTTAAATACATTTATGATACAGGCTCACACTGTTTGAACAGTCTGAACAAGTGACTTTTAGAAAGAAAGTCGGGCCTCGTTTTATAAATCCTCGAGGCAGCTTAAGAAATTAAGAGCATTTGGATAATGAGAGAAAGCAGGTATTCATATTTATTTTTAACTGAGATTAGCTGCTGACAGTTTAATACATGAAAGTGGCAAATTCCACGGAACGGGCTTATAACTAAGAATATTAATATTAATTAATATTAAACCTTGAAATAAATAATGAATGGCTGAAACAATGACAAATCAGATTTGGTACTTCAAAATATGAGCTACCACATAAATTAACCCTTAAAGAATGACAGTTGGAGGGGAGATGTTGATGTGTGCGTTAGTGTTAATAACCACAGGAGGAGAAAAAGTATAAACTCCTGGAGATGCAGAACATCTAAGTGTGTGGAAAAATTGTTCTATCCTCCAGTCACATATCCTTGAGGTCCAGAGGAAAATATAATTGCCCCTATAGCTGTACTTCAAGAGTCAGGTTGTTACATTAAAGAATGCAAAGCAGAGATTAAGTACATTTCTTTGTACCTACAAACAAGCATTGGAAAAGCCAACAGGTCGTGCCTATCCACGAGCTATTGGCTTTGCCAATGTCTTTTAGTCATATTGTAGAGCAGCACAGCTTCTGTCCCGCATGGCTAAAAGTTAGAAAAAAAAGCACTATGACGCGGCCAAGGAGAGGTGGGGGGAAGAAACAACATGAACAAGGAGGGGTGGGAGGGGAAGAATCAACAAGGACAAGTGGGAGGGAAGGGGAAGAATCAACACAGAAAAGGTGGTGGTAGTGGAAGAAGCAACACGGACAACAGGGGATGCAAGGGAGAAGGAGCAACACGGACAACGACAGAAGAAAAAGAAAGAAATAGTACCTCAATCACGTGGAAGGACCCTAATCAAGATGAAGCAATTGGTACTTGCTCCACACAAAAGAAGTAGTGAAGCTGGTATGTGCTGGCCAATTAGGAGGCAGCAAATAAGAGTGACAATGAAGCCAACGAATTGTAAGCAATAGGAGTGCTGCACGCCCCTTGTAGTATACAATATCTCTCACAAGCAACAGCGCATGCTAGCTCTCTTAGGTGATATCTAAAAAGCGAGAGAAGGTGGAAGAAGGTCAAAGTGGGAGCACCTTAGAAGAAATGACATACAGACACTGTGTTTCACTGGGAACTCCTATCCAGCTTACAGTACCATAAACAAACCTCAATCTTCTATCATTTTTGAGTCAGCCCTCTGTTGACTTTATTCGAGCCCACCCCTCAAAAACAGTTTATAAAATCCTTAAGATGATATGGTTTATTTTGGTATCACAGTGTTACGTGGGCTGGTGCCAACCCAATGCCAAAGCAAACAGGTTCAACAATGGAGAAAACTATTTTGTCCGTGCTTCAGGAGTTTATTAAAAAAATAATACATTAAAATACGTAATTTTTTCCCTGGCACACTAATCACTTCCTTTCCTTAACCATAATTAAGGTTATTAGGGGAAACAGGTGTCAATGTACATCTGATATAACAATTTATTCTAGCACAAAACTATAGAGCAGTGATAGTCCTCCATTATAAGCCCTTTCACTTTCTGTCAACCACTAGGAACACTAGAACCATTAATCGTAACAAATGCCCAGTTCCCCTACAAGAATGTTCTCCTCTTTCTGAAGCCAACAGAATAGGGTTAGGAACGAGAATGTCTTTAACTTTTGAGGTGGTGTGGTGAAATGATTAACGCAGTATGTTTGCAGTCATGAATCTAATATACGAGTGATCATGGGCAAATCCCTTACCAAGTCTCAGAAGCGCTCAAACTGTAAAATGGAAGAGGTTAAACAGTGTAACATCCACACCATAAATGATAAAGTCAGTCTTTGCCTCTAACCCACTAAATGAGCAGTAACGAAGGGCTCCATTTTTTTTAAGTAAGCTGACAATCATGAGTTACCGTGGCCAGTTATAGCAGTCACCAGCGAAATCACGATTACAAGTCATGTGAGAATAGTGTAAATCACAAGTTTTCACCCAGACTTTTTGCCCGCTGAAAGCAAGCTATACGTCTAGGTTACACTTTAAACGGAGGAGTGAAATGCGGGAATTTTGTGGATACACAACATTTCGGCATGTCAGTTCCTATTTGTCAGGGGCAACCATGTAATACCCCAGTATCACCACTACTCAGAAGTATAGATACCCTCAGTGTCAATACTTGCAGTTACAACAATACCTTTTGTGGTATTCGCATATCACACATGATAATCCATTGAGTATTTTATCACATTAAAATTGCACTGCATTCAGTGAATTAGCGAATTGTATGCATTACCGGTACCCATTTTGTTTAGTTGTAGGCAAAATATTTATGAGGTTAGGCTTCTGTATCCACACTTACCTTTCCCTGTACAAAAACTTAAAAGTTAAAGAGCAGGTAACACCCAATACGCTATCCAGCTTTTAAAGCACCTATATTCTTGTTTTTGGGCAGCATGTGTGATAACTATTGCGATATTAAGCTTACCATTTGTAGCATTCTCTATTTTAGCAAAACCTCCATATTTTTGCCTAAGAAGGGAAAATAACATAAGTCAATACATTTAAATAAATTGAAGGGCCAGCAAACCCTTCTCACACCAGATTAGGAGACGAGGAGGCGTACCAATGTATCTAAATACATTCATGTACAGTTCATATCGGTTTGCTTCATGAAACCTTATAGTTGCAACAGATTTGTTGATGTCACAAAAACATGAAGCAATTGACTGGGTTCCTGGGAGAACTCACCAGGTCATAATTACATTTGAGTGCGTTTATTGCACAAATGCAGTGGTATGAACCCCCATTTTTCAAAAGGACTTGTGAAATAAGGAAAATATTTCACAGGTCCCTGTGAAATATGACTTTCATGATTATCATGACAGCTTCCAAATGCATATAACCTAACAAAAGTATACCTACAAGCAACACTGCACCACATCATTAAATAATAACACATTGTCAAACCAATGATACATATTCATAGTTGTCTATTTGACGATACAAATACTAACGTGATATGTAATCTTAAGTGGTTTTGTCATTTGCACTCGCATCTGCCACATCAAAAGCAAGGAAGGTCATGAGCACTGTATTTGATGTGAGAGTTATGGTTGGAATGGCTGTCTGTAGGGCAAGTTATGGTTTACAGAGCCATAATAGATTAATATTTATATATATATATATATATATATATATATATATATATATATTTATTTATTTATTATCTACTGGCGGTCGCCAGTAGATAGTTATAGTTAGGACCTATTATCCATAGGAAATCCGCAACATTCTATTTGAAATAACGTTGGCGCCGGTTGACGAATCTTCGCGAAATTCTCCAACTTGTTGGGGCGCTCCGGTCCGCTCCTATCCTGAAAGTCTCGGGGTGATTCGTCAAGCGGGGGCCGAGAAAAAAGAGGGGTCCCAAAACGTTTTTGCCCATTCATTTTTCCATAGGAACCTTTAGTCGCAGCTACAGCCCGAACTGCTGAACGGAATAACACCAAATTTGGCAAAGAGGTAGCCCTTGGTTCAGTGTCGTGCCTTTTGCTAAAATGGTGTAAATCCGTTCAGTAGTTCCTGAGAAATTAACAAGTAAAATCACATATATATCTATGGCCGCGTCGGATCCGCGTGCCCTCAGCGCACCCTGCGCGCACCGACCCGATCACGAGCTGCATGCTAATTGGCTGTCAGCTGGCTGTCAACATTCCGAATCAGGAAGTGTTGGCAGCCATTTTGTGCCTCGGCAGAACCGAGGCACAAAAACAAGTGCACAAAACGCACAAAGGGGGCAGGGTAGAAACACCCTGACCCCTAGGCCTGCTCAGGGGTCCCACAAGGACCCCTGGGCAGAAAAAGCATTTTTTTTTTTTAAATCGGCAGGATGCGCTCAGGGTGCGCGGATCCTGCCGAAAAAAAAAAATCGAAGCGCGGTCTCCCGCGCCTCGATGGTATTTTGCCCCCGGGGACCGCCAACCCCCGGGGCTTCTTTATTTTTTTTTTAACCTGTGTGGGGGGGCTCCAGCCCCCCCACACGCCCCGGGACCGCCACCTCCCGGGGCACTAAAGACTTAAATATGGGGGTCCGTTACGGACCCCGAGCCCCGGGGACCACCACCTCCCCGGGGCTTTGAACAAGTTGGGAGGGGGCCGCGCGGCCCCCTCCTGGAGCCAGTGATGGCCCTGGGGACCACCACCCCCCAGGGCCGGCTCCTGCAGTGTCCCGGGGTGCCTACCCCGGGACACTGTAGTTTGCTATGGCAGGGCGGGAGCCTCGCGGCTCCCGTCCTGTCATAGCTAAACTTGTTTGCATTTTGAAAGAGAGAGCAGGAAACCTGCTCTCTCTTTCAAAATGCAACCCAATTGCTTTTCCACACGGGGAGCAGCATGTTAGCTGCTCCCCATGTGGAAAAGCAATGCCGGCTCCCGCAGGAGGCGGGGAGCCGGCTGGGACTGTGGGGGGATTGGGGACCCCCCCACAGTCTCCAACGAGAGGCCAGGCCCCGGGGGATGGGGTCCCCGGGGCTATAAGTGGCCCGGGAGAAGGGCCACGCAGCCCCCTCCCCAATTAAAGAAAAATAAAAATAAAAGGGCAAGGCCGGCCCCGGGGATGGGGTCCCGGGGCCTTAAATGGCCTGAGGAGGGGGCCACGCAGCCCCCTCCAAATATATATATTTTTTTTAATTTAAAAAAGGAGGGCATGCCCCGGGGGATGGGGTCCCCGGGGCCAAGAGAGGCCCAGGGAAGGGGGGCCACGCGGCCCCCTTCCCGTTTTTTTTTAAAATAAAACAAACAAAAAAAATGCTCAGGCCCCAGGGGATGGGGTCCTTGGGGCCAAAAGTGGCCGAGGGAAGGGGGGCCACGCAGCCCCCTCCCATAAAAAAATAAAAGAAAAAAAAAAAACTGCATCGTGCCGGAGGCTCCGCCCTCCCTGCAGCAGTGTCAGCGCCCCTGGCGCGTTTAAGAAGGGGAGTAATTCCCCTGAATACTGGGGGTCCCTGGGGCCAACTAGCCCACCAGGAACCTTCCAGTATGCGCCAGGGGGCTGTGTTGCAGAGAGGTGTACAGAGGCCACGCCCTTTATACACCTCTGCAACGCAGCTCTGTGGCGCTTTTGGAGGTACATGGTGGGCTAGTTCGACTCCAGGGACCCTCAGGATTCAAGGGGACTTAATCCCCCAACTTAAAACGCCCCACGGGCGCGTTTGCACAGTGGTGAAGGGAGGGGCGGGCTTCAGGTGACATGTGTGCAAACAGGCCTCGTGGCGCATTTTAAGATGGGGAATTAAATCCCTTCAATCCTGAGGGTCCCTGGGGCCAACTAGCCCACCAGGTACGTCCAGAAAGCGCCACAGAGCTACGTTGCAGAGAGGTGTAAAAGGGGCGTGGCCTCTGAACACCTCTCTGCAACGCAGCTCCTGGCGCATACTGGAGGTACAGGGTGGGCTAGTTGGACCTCAGGGGCCCTCATGATTCAAGGGGACTTAATCCCCCAACTTAAAAGCGCCACAGGCGTGTTTGCAGACATGTCACCTCAGGCCCCACCCCTTCCTTCACCATTGCGCAAATAATCCTCTAAAATCAGCCGAACTACGAATTCCGATTTACTCACCTGTTATCAGGAGAGACCTCAGTGCTGCATCTTTGAGCCCAGTACTGATCCTGAAAAGTAATTTTAACCCTACTTACCAGTAACTTGAATTTCCTTCCATAGGCTAACATTGACTGGTTTCACTTGGAAATTCTTCTAAGTGTGGAGTTTTGGAACTTTATAATATTCCTCTAAAATCAGCCGAACTACGAATTCCGATTTACTCACCTGTTATCAGGAGAGACCTCAGTGCTGCATCTTTGAGCCCAGCACTGACCCTGAAAAGTAATTCTAACAGTACTTACCAGTAACTTGTATTTCCTTCCATAGGAATCCATTGTCTGGTTTTCAGCAGAAAAGTTTCAAAGTGTCAATTTTCACAAACTACAAATATTCCTTAAAAATCGCCTGTATGACAAACGCATTCTTTCAACTATTTACAGGAGATGCACCAGTGCTGGATCCAGGATCCACCACAGAGTAAGAAAAAGTAACGATAACACTACTTACCTGCTAAGTGAATTTCCTCCCATAGGATAACATTGGTGATTCTATGTGAAAAGGTTTCTAAGTGTCAACTTTTAAAATACAATAATGTTCCTTAAAAATCACTACTGTAACCAAAACGCTTTTACTCAACTGTTTACAGGAGATGTCCCAGGACTGAGTCTAGGATCCAGTCCTGTGGTTAGAAAAGTAATCCATAAAGTAACTAATTGCATTTAACTAGAAATTCCCATTGAGTTCAATGTTGCATTGTGTTTGAAATTGTGTTGCCCATTGCAACAACTGTAACTACTGTACTTAAAAGTCTATTGCCTATTTGCAAAGTATTTAAACTAAAGTAATTCATTCTGAGAAAGTATATTTTGTAATGTAATGTATAATGTAATTACAATGTAATTTAAAAAATAAAATATCTAAAAATAAATAGTTTAAAAAAATGTAGTAAATGAGTATCAAAAAATAAATATAACAATTTATACATTTAAAAATTGTCATTTACAAAACCTTTGAAATTCACTGACAAAAACCATAGGTTTCAGACATGTTATAGTTAGGAATTAGCATTTAAAAACCTTAGAAATTCACTGAAAAAACCATAGGTTTTATGGACAGTTATAGTTAGTTGGACATTGCACTCGTACAAAACCCGTGAAATTCCCCCGTTATAGTTAGTTCAGCTAACTATAACTCGCGCCTCGCAATGCACTGCTGATGACGTCACATATTACATCACTCATGACATGGTCAGTGACATCACTGATGACATCTCAAATGACATCACTGATGACATCATCTACGTGATAATCTGATGCACCTCCTCACACCTTAATATAACCTTTCATACACCCACTCTAAATTACAGACTGCTATTCGCAAAACCACAGACACTCCAACACCAATAACTACATACCCACTCACTGATTTAGGTCTACACACACATCCACTCACTCACCCGTACAGTCACTCATACTTACAGTCACTCAGTACAGGATTATCATATGCACTCATACACCTATATAAACACACACACTGCCACTCATCCATAGAGGTACTCACACACCTAATCAGTCATGCAAAAAATTAATCACACTGCCATTTACTCACCTATACAGTTATACACACACCAGCTCACTTACTCATACAAATACTAGCACATTCTTACGCTCTTATACAATAACTGCTACAAGCACACATGCATCCATACAGCCACTCTCACAATCACACACTCTCACTTATAGCCATTTAAATACTCTAACACACATATATACTGCCTTTTACATATGTAGTTACTCGCACATGTACCACTGAGATATACATTCACTCACTAACACACCCATACACACACTCACCCACCCAAGCAGTCCATCACAGATGCACTCTTGAAATCATGCACCCAGTGAATCACCCACTCACACATCTATGTACAGAGTCACACACACCCCACCCACACAAACACTCAGGCAGCCATACAGATACTCTGTGAATCAATCAATAACCCATATAGACACTCATGTAGCTATTCGCAAATCCATGCATCTACTTACACACCAACAAACAGACGGATACAGACATTCACACAGTTTAGTCACTAACCCATGCATTCAGTAAGATACGTTTAATCACTCACTTGTAGAGTCAGTCACGCACGTACTAAATCATCCATTTAGACACTTATACACCCACTCAGTCTGCAATACGCCTTTCCCTATATATATTAAACATATTTAAACTTTACAGAAACACACAGTCACTGACCATGTCATGAGTGATGTAATATGTGACATCATCAGCAGTGCATTGCGGGGGCGCGAATTATAGTTAGCTGAACTAACTATAACGGGGGAATTTCACGGGTTTTGTACGAGTGCAATGTCCAACTAATTATAACTGTCCATAAAACCTATGGTTTTTTCAGTGAATTTCAAAGGTTTTTTAAATGCTAATTTCTAACTATAACGTGCGTGAAACCTATGGTTTTTTCAGTGAATATATATATATATATATATATATATATATATATCTCATGCCATAAAGCCGCTGTAGGTGGGAAAATGGTCAAGTGGTTCATCCCCTCTTTGTTGGCTAGAACCCAAAAAATATCCCTGGGCCCTTTTGTGTTTACCTCTAAAATGTGCGACTGTGGTGTACCACAGTGTCCAGCACCCTCTCCATCTAAAGCAGCACCTCCTTCAAGGTGCTCCATTAAACACAATGGAGTGTTTTCCCTAATTTTAGCTGTTAACTGTAGAGAACTTACCTCCCTCCAGGACTCGCCATTCATCAATGCAGAACTATTAATTATTTATGAATTTAGAAGAGCTCGCATGGGGCCATCGCCAGATATTATTATACACCCGAGATTTGAAGATGGCTGGAAACCTGTACATAACAATTAAAGATCCTTTGCAAACTAGTATTCAAAGCACCCCCATTTATCCATTAAACCCCTGACCTACTTACTGAGCAAGCGCACACCAAGTTCAAAGACGGTTCATTAGCCCACTAGGAAACAAAACGTTATTGACATCCTGTCGTTTTGGCCTTAGATATGTAAAAGAATAGGGATATCCATCACAAGCAAAGGACAGGTAGCATTCCCTGAAGAGAATTTCCCGTCTGAGATTCTATTGCTCCCCTGCATGGAAGCATTGCAACAGGCATATTTTGATATGATCTTGTCAGAAACCTTGTGGTGCCGTGTCCATCAATTTACTGAAAGCTTAATGAAACAATAGTGCTCAGCAAAAACCTGCACTGTGTGTGTGTCAGGCATTTTGAACCGCTTCAGCAAGCAGTCAATGACCTCAGCTTGAAGAGCCATCATCCCAGATGGCGAGGCACGTCTAGACCCCCCCCACCCACCCCCACATGGGCCTGCACTGTAGGTCAAGTTTCACATCCCAGCTAGTAGCAAAATAACTGCCTCTTCACCTGCCATCCTCTCACTACAATCACAAAATGGCTTCAATAAATTACATTCTCTCCATCGGTGTTGTGAGTGTCCAGTACTTACCTCCAACAAGGAGTTGAAAACAGCTCACAGATACAACTCTTGCAAGCCCATCATTCACAGAAAAATAAACATTAAACATTCCTTATTTATCCATGCCTCCTCTCTCTATGTTAAAAAAAAACATGACTTGCTTCAAATATAAAAATGCATTCACCTACTTCTAAACTAAATTAAATGTGCAGTGCTTTCACTACAAATGAACTCAACCATAAAAATACTTCATTGCTATGATAGTGTTGTGCACTAATTGATTACATGAGAGCCATAATGTTGCCTTTACTATTATTTGTGACTGCTACATCGTATAACCGGTCCCACATCCCCCAAGCTTTCAGACACCAAAAGTACTTCACAGGTATTGAGAACAAGCTCTTATGACATAACGGAATTTCCTGGAACAAACTCTGCTGAAGGACATGAAATCCCTGCACACTATGAAATGGAAGTAGAAAGCTAAACACCACAGTTAAATAACCATAAATAACCAAATTGGCAAATTACTCACTCTACGACAATCACCACCTGCTAAAGCCACTCATGGTTCCTTCCATCAGCGTGGACCTCTCTCCCAGAAACTCCGATCAGTTGACAACATGTACCCATTACAACTTCCATCTTTAAGCATAAGAGAACCAACAATATTCTCCCTCTGTTACCCTTCACCTCTTATTTTTCTGTCCGCTACGGCATTTCACACAACTGCCTCTTACCTTATTCACCAAGCAAGGATTAGAAAACATGGACACTAAGCACCTTCCTAGTTTGACTTTGATCCAATTCCTAGTACTGACCATGTGCTTGATTTCCCAGTACTGCCTAAAGAACCAACTTTCTCACCCAGTGCTTCAGCCTACTTAACCTCACAAATTGACTTTAGCCAACAGGATTTCACCCAACTATCCATTTTCTTTCCTCTCCTTCAAAAATGTAATCCATCCTTTTAGGCTTGTCTCCCCATTTCACTGACAAACAAGACAAGCACTCAGACTGCTAATTTTTCCAACCGAGCTGATATTCAATCCTGTTCTGAAAATCCTGCAATTGTGAGGCTAGCCTAGCCAACTCTGCAGACACTTCAAAAGCTACTCCAGACGGCAAAGCCCCTACCAAAGGTTTACTGTCAGTGTGCAATACAAAAATCCCCATATATAGGTTCTAAAATATTTGTTTATCCTGCTGTAGCCACTAATTCTGTGTCAATGATTTAATACCTCCACAATGCCACAGCTACAGCTATACAATGCTCATTTTCATGTTTCAACGATAAAATAGCCCTTATTCTACATGCACTTACATCTACTGTGACACAAGTTTCTCTATGTCCAAACAGCTTCAATACTAGTGCAATCATAATGCATTGCTTTGCTTTATTTAAATCCTCCTTGAATTTCATTGAAAGCCTTCATGTTTGTATCACATCTGTCTAAAGAATTAGTCTTGCCTGTAATGTTCTCCACAGTAATGCTGGCATAGTCCTTGATCAGAACCCATAAACTGCCGTAACTGATCCATGTGTAACAGAGTACATGATATGTTGGTCGCTTTCATCAAATCTTAATTTGATCCATCAGTTGAAATGGTGCAGCCTAAATATTCCAACTCCTATAAAATGAATCAGAACTATTCCTTACACAAGATCAGTTCAGCATCCTCCAAAATCTTCAATGTACCATGTAATACAGAATTATGTTCTGCTTCTGTGAACCCCCCTAAACAAATATGGTTAGCCTGGAAAAACACATTATGTTGCCCATATCACAATCACATCATCATGTGCGGGAAAACAAAAGCGACAAGCTCCTCTGATGTAATGGAATGTTATGAGGTAAACCCTCTTAAAACAAGACCATGATACAATTACATACTGTGTAAAACACCACGGCTAAAATTACTATTCACAGGCAAAAGGCAAAGCAACATTTTACTGATATGAAGTTCTTCTCCAAATAAATGAATCGCTTCACACTGTTTATTAATCAGATTTTTGATTAAGTAAATAAGGATATAAACCTTTTTGATTGCCCGGATGTGATAGACCATTTCTCCATCGGTGACATTGAACAGACAGAACGCCGCCTCGCAGCCTGTAGTCTTTCTGATAAAGTAAACGAGTCAATTTCTGCAATGTTTCAAGGGGAACTAGTAAACTGTGGACCGAAGTCCTACATCTGTAAAGAGAACAAGCCTGACGAAGCTGCTGGAGCAACAGTGCCTCGTGTTGGCAGTTCTTCACTAGTCTTTGGAAATTCTATACATTTTACTCCAAATACATCCTCTGGTTTGGTGCAAGCAACTCCATCAAACGTTCAGCCATCACCCACTGTCCACACAAAGGAAGCACATGGTTATATATGGGACATGTTTCAGGTGCAGCCTGGGTCTTCTAATATGGAGGAAGATGAGATGTTTGACTTGGATAAAGGAAATAATCTAGACCTAGAGGCTTTTTGCAGAAACGACTTTGACCCAAAAGGGAAAGGTATCCAGAGCATCCAGAACTTTGTCACCACAGTTCAACCTCCATTCAGCATATTCGAAGATGGCGGTTCTGTTAAACAAAACGAGTTATTGAAGAAAGAAAACATGCCAGAAATACCAATATTGCGACAACGTACTCTATCCAAACTTGGACAGAAATCAAATGCTGATTTTCCTGCTCGAGATTTTTTATCGGATAACACAGTTTTGTATTTTTTTTGTGATAAAACACTGGCACCAAATCCCAATTGTTCTGGAGACTTTACATCTGCAGCTGCTCGGGTTTCATCTACACCATTCAACGGAATAACACTTCAGCCTGTGCAGATTCTAGAGAATAAAGAAAACGCTGTGTCCGACAATGGGGGGCACATGATCTTTGATTACTCGGAGGATACATTGACACAGGCAGCAAAAACCAGGAGGCTGCAAAAACCAGGAGGCTAAGTCCTCTTCAGGAGCAACATCCGTCGATGAGTGTGCAGCCTGTTGCATCATTCCCTGGGTTCAACCACCAAGCTGGGATTGGGAAGGTTCCAGAAACACACTTGGAACAGATAGAACATCGCTTGCCAGCCTGCACACTTTATGATCTTGGTACCCGAGCAGAAAATACTGAACTGCAGCCATTCGCCAGTGGGGTGAACTATGTGGATCGTACTGCAGAAGCTGAAGGTAGAATATAGAATTATCAAATAATGATCCACAGTAGATTGTTAAATCTGATACGATTTCATAGAATGACTTGGTCTTAAACGTCAACTGGCTTACATCAGTCTGATTACCAAGAGGCTCCGACTTTGAAATGTCCAATCTTTTTTCTCCTTTGGGCCTGCTAAGTAGGTCTGGGCGGAGTTCTGCTACTCGTAACTCCGTGAAGTGTCAAAAAAACTATGCTAGCTGAAGCTCTGTGGTGGACCCTCGCACGACAATCCGGAGCGGCGTTTCGCCGCACTAAAACCCACCACAAATACAAATCCCACAATCGGAATGTCTGAGGAGCTCGTAGCACTCAACATCGCCTTTTCTAATCATTGGTGAGCCGTAAAATGAAACGAAACACTATTGAGCACCCAAGAGCTAAGATGGCGCCTGGAGGTTACCGAGCCTACACCCGGAGATCGTAGAATGGAAGCCGTGATACCGCTGGATCCAGCCTCGACAGTGGCGCTAATCTGACTACCTGTGGGGGCCCCTCAGTCTCCATTCCAAGGTACAGCCCTGCCGATTGTAGCCCTGCCGGTGAAGACTGCCCCCGCGGAGGACCTGCCTGCCCGCGACATCGCAACGAGGGGGACTCAGCCGGTGGGGAGGGGCCCGCGTACTGGGTCTGCGGCCTCTCCTCTGCTGAGAACTCCTGGGAGACTGGGGCTTCGGCAGGGGACTCTGCGAACCCTGAACCTGGGTATATACCCTGCTGAGCTGCGTTCACCCAGCAAACACCCTCCTGAATACGACTTGCAGCGTCCCACGAGACCGGATCTTCATCGGGGTCCGAGTCCGCGGCTGCTTCTGAGGTACGGTTGCGTCTGGAGGGGGAGGGGCACACGAGCCCGACCCGCAGCGTCCCATGAGTCCTGAGCCCGGGGCTGCTTCTGAGGTACGCTTGCGGCTGGAGTGGGAGGGGCACACGAGCCCGACCTGCAGCGTCCCACGAGAACGGGCCTTTTATTCGGGGTCCAAGCCCAGCAGCTGGGAGGTATGTAATCATTGGCAGTGGCTGCACGCCGTCCCTTTGCACTCTAAACACCCCTCTGAGCGAGTTGATTCCATAACATCCACCGTCAGGGAATCCTTTTTTTCCTTTACTGCCGCCAATGATCTCTCCCTATGACCTTTGGGAACTTGAAGACCCCAGTTTCCTGGTTGAGGCTAGAAGGCTCTATTCGGCGGCCTACCACTCTCCGAGCATCACTTTTTCACCCCTGAGGTGCCCATGGCCCCCCCTACCACTGTGTTCCTGGACTATTGCCCAACATTCACTACTGCCTCGGAGAATGGGGAAGATCTGCAGTCTTCAGAGCTGTCTCTTCCACCTCTCCTCTCATGGGGCGAGCTGGATGATGAGGCGGACGGCGTTCCCCAGTAACACCGGGACCGTTGCCTTCTCTGGAACTATGACAATGCCCCGTGGGCGGAAACTAAAACTGTTTGTACTTACCGCGAAGCCCGAGCACCCTTGGCCACTGCCTGGTGGAGCTGTCCTATGCAGCTATAGAGGAGTCTGGCTCTGGCTCAACCCCGCGGCCGTCACCTACCCAGCCGGACATCGGACATTGTTTCTCACGGTTTTATCTGTCTTTTCTCCTTGACTGCTATGACTGCTTTGTTCCCCCTGAAGTACTTTCCCCATTCCAGCCTACCTGACCATCTGCATTCCTCTCCCCTGTTTACCTTTCCCCCCCTACCTTCCATTCCCCATTAGACACGTGTCTTGGCTATGCTACGCGCTAATAACTTATATTATTGTGTAATTTCATGTTTTTCTCCTAAGCTTAAGACACACAATTTGCCTATACTTGTAACTTGCACCTGTAACTGATGTAATTTTCGTAACCTGTAACCCGCTGATCCTCATGTAAAGCGCTCTGATACCTCCGGTCTAGCCAGCGCTATATAAAACTTTTCAAATAAATAAATAAAATAAATAAAAACCTCAGGAGAAAAAAATAAAATAAAAATCAAGCATTTAATTAATGTTTACATTTATTTTCAAAATGAAATCAACCACCAAGATGATAAAAGACCTAAAAAGCACTCTTGGGTAACTCATTACCAACAAATAATTCAGAGTTAAAACATTTCAATAGCTGCATTTAGTGCGAATAACTCAAACTTTTGAATAAACTTTCTTCAGTTAAAACACCCCTAAAACAACATTTCCCACAGGTTCTGGTTATTCCTTTCTTATGGTAGACTACCTTTCTTCTTTAACCTCATACTGGGAAGGGACAATAGGTGTGTGGGTGATTTTGTCATTACATTGGCAACATAATCTGGCCTAATGTGCGATATTTTTTTATGTATACATTCCTAGAAAGACACGTAATTTTCTCTTTTCAATGTTTAAGTACTGCCTCGATATCAGAGACAAGGACAATTCTTAAAGGCACCACTCGGGTTGTACAACAAGCCCACTAAACCATACAGGATGGAGAAATCGCACATATCTTCCCCTCAACAACTTCTGTTTAGAACGTAATGTACGGTTTATTTTCAAGCTAATAAATTAATTCTTCCACGTGAACTCAAGTTCAATGCATAACTTTTCAGCAGGTAAGAAACCATTTTGATTCATGCTGGGCTTTCACACATTTAGTTAATGATTTGTGGCTGGTCTTATCGGTTCAGTTTGAGAAAGAATTCACGAACCATTGTTGTGGGGGAGGCAACACTTATCCCAAGGTCATAATCACAAATTCCAGTGAACACGTCATGTAAAACAAGCAAATGATATGGACTTTATCTCAATTTACTAACTAAGGAAGTAACTTGGAAATTACATATTAGAGGTTTACTCAATGAGATCACCTGTAATGTTGTTAATGTTACTAATCATAATAGCATGAAATGAAATACCAGCATTAGAAGCGCACAGCTACCTCCGGAGAGGTGTCCCGGCGCTGGGGGCCCTCAGGAAGATTAAGTGAGCTATTGCCCAGAGTCACATGGTGCTGGGCTAACCTGCCGCCGGCACCGGGGATCGAACCGTGAACCCCGTGGTCCGGCACCCTGGCCGCTGCGCCACACCTCTTCCACAAGCATGCATTCTAAAGTGTAACAACCTAAACTGAAAGACGACATCGAGGGATTAATAATGGCTAGTGCGCCCGGATTTATCTATTCATTTTTTTGACATTTTGGTCTATATTTATCAATTTTTATTTTGTACTAATTTTATCTGTGTTAATCGATATTTATTTTGGGTTCTGTGAAAAAATGAAGCTGAGACTAGTAAAATTCCACATTTAATTAACCGATAAATGTACACTCATACTTGATGCCTGGCCAGTTCCAATATGTGAACATCAATACACCAATATGAAAACATGCAAAGTTTAGTGTCATCCCTGTGCATATCTACTGCTGTTTAAGCCTCATTACTAAAATATATATATTTTTTAAATCCCCTCACCTGTCAATCCACTTAGCTATTGGCCTTGAAGTCATACCTGACAGCATTTAGAATCACTGAAGAAAAAAAAAAAGAAAAAAAACCTTTTTACCTACAATTAAAAATAATTACAGACTGGAAAATAAATGGTTTTCTGCCTCAATGTATCGGTAAACATCATTAAACTTGGAAAACAGAGGGCGTTAATAATTATGGTTCAAAACAATGTTACTTGAGCAAACGCCCCTCCCCCCGAACTATGAAACTAGAGGCTGGATTTAAGGAGTGAGATCAAACAATGCAAATCATTTAGGCTTACGTCCATCCCCTTATGGTGCTCCCGGTTCAGCCGAGGTGTTTTTTTTTTTTATTTCGCTTAAGGAACATGGTACTAAAGACTGAATTTCTACTGCAATTCAATCTGTTGCTTAGCCTTCCAAGCGCCCAGCATCACAGTCAGTAAAATCAGACCAGCGCGCTAAAAATATTTATTCGAAAAGGTTATGAATGGTTTGAAGGTGCTTTCGCCATACCTTTATTAACTGATAGTTTGTGAAAATAAATGCCACCATGAAGCCCGAACAGTGTTTAAATGGTCTAATCACAGGTCCACTGTACACTCAACAAGCAATGACACTTCTACAGTAACTAGGAAGCAAAAGTTTAAAATCTATTTTTGCTATTTTTTTGTCAGGATCACAGAGTATTCTGTGTTCGGGAGTATGATTTTGCCTTGATGGCCAAGTTAAGCGAAGTTAACTCAACCAGGTTGTAAAGAATCAACACTTCTGGTTATTACTCATGAAAAGCAGGGAAAGTCAGCCATTAACTTTTGAAATTCCACAGTGGTCTTTCTCACAGTGAACGTCCTCAACAGAAAATGACATTTACCAGAAAGCTTGCTATCATTAGGTGTACTTGAAAGATCACAAAACCCTGTGGAGCTTCCAGGAACTTAGGGAACAGTACGACATCGAAGAGGGACAGTTCCTGACCTACAACGCTCTGTCGACCACAATAGGGAGGCTACGGGGACCGGAACGAATGGAACCCGAGCCTTTCTCGCCCTTGCAAATTCTGCTCATCCACGGCAACGCTAGCTGGTGATCACGGTGCTGGATAGAGCCTTACTAGATACCCATACCACGAAATTTATCACCCTCAAGGATGAGTGGGCAAACTTAGCAGGTCAAGATCTCACAGACAGACAGTGGTCCACTGCTCGTGAATATGTTAGTAAAGTGTCCAGAAATCTCCGTCTGAAATGTATTCAATTTGATTACTCGCATCAGACCTACCTTACCCCTGTGCATATCCACCGCATGTTCCCCGAAGATGCCCATGCTTAGAGGCAGACTTTTACCATATGGTGGGAGTCTGCTTAATCATTAGAAAATTCTGGATGGCGGTGTCAGACACTAACGGACATAAACAGACTGACCCTACCCATGGACCCTCTGCAGTGTACCCTGGGGATCTCATCACACACATGCAAGAATAAATACGCCATGAAATTTATTGACCTAGCCTATGTTCTTGAAAAACGTTGCATAGCGATGACCTGGAAATTCCCTGATGCCCCCCGTACACAACTATGGATGAGGGATCTGTCCAAATAGGCGACCAGGGAGGTCACGACCTGGCACTCATTAATACCATGACATGGGGAAACACCGCAATGGGACACCTGGAACACATACTTACAAAATTGGCAGCAAAAACTGATGACAGTCCACTATGAGGGAGTGAAATTCCTCTAAACTCCAGAGACTGCAGCACTAGCGACTACATTCGCAACCCCACTGCATTAACACCACATTGGTTCTGGCCAGTATGCTATACTTTCCCCTGCTCTAGTCCCTCCTCTGGGCGTGGGACCCTGACAAGGACAGCAGTATCTTCGTCTGAAAGGCTGCTTGAAAGGAGCCCAGACATTTAGACGGGGAATGAATGGAAAAGAAGAATTTTGAGGAGGATAAATCAAATTGCCCTGATGAAGCCCCTATAAGGGATGAAACATGTTGGCTGGGTCTGTTTTAAGTGTGATGGAATTGGATCCTTTATAAAAAAAGAACTTTATGGAAAAAGACACCAATGTCTGGAAGTTAATTAAAAAACTAAATATGGAAAGTAATTGAAGAAAAAAAAAAGTGATTACAGATACATGAAATTCGAATTGGAAAGTTCAATGTGAACAAGGAAATTAGGTTGCCCTCCTAATATTGTGAAAACATTTACCAAGGACTGAGTTTTGTAGGCAGTAAGAACTCCAGGAGTGGGCATAAGAGAACTATAAGATTGGGAGATTTGACCGGTGCCGGCTGTCTTTTGGAAACTATTCCAACGATGCATGCCATCTAGACAGCTGCGTTCTGAGGGGAAAAATGTGCTAGTTATTCCTAAGTTCCGAAAGGCAAGATGCGGAGGGACAGCTTTTTCTGTGGCTGCATCCAAGCTCTGGCATACTCTTCCTTATTCCATTTCTGATCTGCAAGCTCACCTTCCTTTTCATAAGGCTCTGAAGACCTGACTATTTTCCTTGCAATGCCTCCTTTAGGGCTGGGACCATGCAATTCTTCTCCGTCCCCTCCGCTCCACCCTCCCTGCATTGTCCAGCTGCTTGCAGTGGTCCCCCAGCCATTGTATATTTCATTACACGAGTCCTCCAACCCTCAGTTGTTTGTGTGCTTACCTCAACCCCTCTCATCCAACCCTCTGTTGTCCGTGTGGCTGCTCCTTCCTCTCTACAGTCCTCCTTTGTTCGTGTGCTTGCCCCAGCCCTACCAATCACCCTCCGTTGTCCATCTGCTTGCTTTCATCCCTTTCCGTCCATCCTCTGCTGACCTTTTGCTTGCCCTCAGCCACCCCAGTCACCCTCCATTATCCAAAGAAAAGTAAAAGCTACAAATGAAAAAACACTCGTGCAACAATCAAGGTGCTGTCACTTTAAATACCCTAGCTTGGACTAGTCACGCTACAGTTTTACCTGACCCAAAAGTGATTTGTCCCAAACTGTATGTGAAGGCATTACTTACTTCTGCACCAGGGCAACACTTTCTTAATTACAGCAGAAACACAATCTAGCCCAAGGCACCATGATGGATCAAATGTGACCGAAAAGGATCACTCTAAGGGAAATCTAAAATATAAGAAATATTAGAACATTGGAATGTTGGGAGCTCCATTGAAGACAATGGAGTTGCTCTGGGCTTATAATGGCTGGTATAAGCCCAGCGCTCCAACATTCCAATGTTTGTCTTTGTTTCTCCATTTTTAATTTAGAACATTCTACCCTTAGTGGGTGGAATGTTCTAATAGCCTTATAGCCCTTCTGCCTCAGGCTATACCGGTTGTTAAAGGCCCTCTCCCTCGTTATAGGACCTCGCCTGCGGCTCGGGCCTATAACTCGGGATCAGGGCCTTTAACAGCCGGTATAGCCCTCGGCAGCGGGCTATAAGGCTATATATAGTATAATGCCTACTAAATAGCCCACAAATGTACACTGACATATTAAATTCAAATGTAAAACACAATTTCTTTCTAGTACTAAACGGGCATTATTTTATAGGTAGTGGCTGGGTGTTAAACTGCATCCTTTTTTATTAGGTGGAACAAAAGTGTTTGAGAGTAGAATCAATTCAATTTGTGATCATTGTCAATTGTGGGTGCTTTTCCCCCCTTGCCCATCTACATCCGCTTCCAAAAACAGATCCAATTAGCTAATTTATTAACTGTATCACTGAACATTCTGCTAAAGGTGCTTTGTCACATTTAGTTCCTGATGACGACTTTCATATATGTCTTTATTAGGCAACATATCGGTGGCACACTCATTACACAGCTCATGTTCAAATATTATCTATAATGTTCAGAACACTTCACAGCATACTTTAAGGCAGAGTTTCTTGTAATAATGGAAACTCAGCATTCTCTTGATATACAATTACATAACTTAATTCCTTCACGGACATACAAATCCTTACAATACAAAAGGCTTTTCTTTTTGTTTAGCAAATTTCCCATACCCATATGTAGTTGGATTCATTTTTAGGGCAATATAAATCCGAGAACTAAAAAGTTTTGTTCTTTTAATCTTTCTTTCTGTGACATATTCAATAGTTTGAAGTTTACAGTTAAGAGCATTTGCCATGATCAATTTATTGACTATAATACATTGTTCAAAATCACAATTAGAATGAACAGTCCTTTTCCACTCTGAGACCCACGTACAAAAAAAGCACAGCAGCCAGTCTCAGGGTGGGGCAGGGTAGCCTTTCAGTATTTAAATCTGCAGTACACAGGGATTTGTGTGCTCCAGCTGCCACAAATCATCTCCGACAAACGCATGTCTGGCAAGGGTTGGGCCAGTGGGTCCCAAATGGTCTTGAAGGCAAGCCTGGGCTAAGTCAAGTTGGGAGGTAGAAAAGTTTTGGGGTGGGGGTTGAAGAGGTTGGGGGCAGGGGAGGAGGATGGGGGAGGAGTGAATAGAGAGCAGAGGGACACTGCTCTCCATCGCTATTGATAACGTGGCAAAATAGCATGTGCTCCTCCATGTACATTATGTGCAGAAGCCTGCAAACCAAGGGGGCTTAGAGTCCCTTTCAGCAGTAGACAGGGATTTCAAACTAAATAGGTAGTGCAGAGTTCTTACAGAGTGCACTCAGAGCGGCCACCTTTGAACAGGAACCCCCTTCTCTTAAAGAGAGATTCAACAGCAAATACTGATGAAAACAGACTTCTAAAAAAAGTTAAATAATTTTTTTAAAAGCAAAAAGAAAAGATCAACAGCACACATGATCCATGCAATAACCGCTAAGAGGGTGGTTTGTGTGTTCGTTTTCATTCATAGCCTTACTCCCATGTTCTTGACAACCAAGTAAAATTTCATTTTTATTTTTTAAATTCTTTTTATTAAACAGAAGCTTAGCAGCACACATTGCATGCACCGAGTTTTCTGGACAGTCATCATGAGGGCTCCGGTGACTTCACACATACCCAGTACAATTATTCCATTGCAATGTAGTATAATTAAATTCAACCTCAATGTTGTTCCATTGCATTATGAATCCCCCAATCACAACCCCACCCATCATATCGTCTACGGTCGCATTGTCCTCAATGCCCCACCCACCGGCAACCAGGTAACATTTCAGGTTTGCATTTTAAGATAACGGCCTTGATACCTGTGTTTGAAGGTTTACAATGACTGGCTTCTGCAAATATTTTCACACTGAGAGAAGATTGCCAAAATTCTGATAGGTCCCCTATGCTGACCTGCAGTCATTACATACATTTGCAACGCTGTCATGGGGACAAATGTTGTCACACAGCAAGGAAAAATTTGAGAACATGTCCTTTTCTAACGTTTTGATAAAATGCTGTCTCTTGCCTCAACAACGTTGAAGTCCTCTAGAGGTGCTGCAAGAGTTTCTCATGTTCACTGGGTGAGCACAAGGATCTGCTGGGTCACGGAAGCACCAATAGAGCGCTCCAACAGCAGCTACGTGGCTGCTGCTCACACATATGAGGCTACACAGACTGGACGGCAGATGTTACTTTACTTTAGGGCAGCGGTTCTTAACCTTTTGACTTCTGTGGACCCCCACTAAATCATTACTGGAATAAAGGGACCCCCACTGAGTCATTATGGAAGCCGGGGACCCCTGGCCTAAGCAATTTCTATAATTTGAACCTTAAAAACAAAACAACAAAAATGTATACATCAAACAAAATACTAAAATACTGAATTATATTTAATTCATAAACAAATATAGAAAAGTTTTCACATTTTCAATTTTGCTTTTTTATTTGTATATACTTTATTTATTTTAATTTATTAATTTTAATATTATCTAATTTTGTAAAACTGTAGCAGATCCCCCGAGTAGGCATCGTGGAAACTCAGGGATCACCAGGCAACAGCTTAAGAACCACTGCTCTAGGCAATCCACATTCCATTAGGAATTTCACGCCAACCCCTTCCTGCTGCGTAAGGGCTGTAAACTGCCTAGATATGCTCTACATGGACTGGAGTAAGGTTTGAATTGTAAAATGTAGACTGCCTTTTGGTGGATTCTGGCTTCCAAACAGTTGCACCAAATGAGAGATGTGCCCCTCAATCCACTAACTTATGCTTTGTGTGAACCATGCGATGGGCTCTATGCACCAGTATAGAGGCAAGTTTGTAAGAAAACAAATTCTGGATCCAATTCACAAAAACAAAGGTAGACTCTACATGCGGGTTCAGATGAACTACTTTTTCAAATTCACAAAGCCTACCAGAAATATGCCAGGAAAGCTACAACAGGTGTACATCTGGGAATGTTATGCAACTATTACAAAGAGCTCCTATTCTCTCCTTACGGAGCTTTGCAAGGTGGAGTAGTCAGCACATGTACACCTCCCTGTGCAGATACGCACTTCTTTTTGTCTCTCTACAAAGATAACATTTATCTCAGTGATGAAAGCCCTTTCCATACACTCCAACTAAATGTGGCCGTGATCCGTAACCCCTTCCCCACTTGCAGCTTAGTTATTTCAGCCCTATGCTAGAGTAAATCTCGGACCATTTCAAGGGTGGAAATGGGTTGAATCAGAGTTTGGGAATGCCCACTAACCTAAAAGTTTGCAGGTGTTCCTAAACTTCCAGGAAAGCACACCTTGGAGCAGCAACTTCCCACCCCTTCAGTAGGATTTACTCATGCAAATTGATTTTTCCAGATTCACAAATCCATTTAGAAGCACCAGAAAACATATTTTGGATTCCGGACAGGTGTAAAAAAGGTAAGTTTGTCTCTAAACATGTTTTTAGGATCCAATTTACCTTAGTGAATTGGTCACTTTTTGTTATGCTATTTCCCTAAAGACCAAGACCACCACATACGAATCTGGAATAAGTGCTACTGCTGTTACCTGTTCCTTTAAGAAGACGTTGCACTATCCTCACCAAGACCACACAAAAAGGCCCAATGGATTAAAGCCAGAATGGAGGCAGGTGGAAGGAACTGAGTCACCAAAAAGCCACGAGGAACCTGCAGTCTAGCTGGACACATTTGCATCAACGGTTGTTCCTTGTCAACTTAAGGCTTCGGGCAGTGTTTCCTGGATAAAGTCCCTTGCTTTGGATAATAATTTGGAAAGCACCTAGGCTGCAAACTGGTCTTCCTTTGGGTGTATCCAATGGTCCAGACAAAGACAGGTGGAAAATCCAATGACCCCGTTACCTGGACACAAACTCTTGGCTTTTGAAAACGAACTACGAACATTCTAAAAGTATCAATTAGTTACTTACGTTTACTTTGAGTGGTAGGACTGAATGACTGGGATTTTTTGCATTTATGGGTAATCACAGGTGACTGGGCTCAAACTCACTAAGATGTACAAACTTGCCCCAAAGGCTGCTGAAAAATCTCAGGCATAGAACAGACACTATCACAGCCACCCTGATGACACATTCTTTCTGGCACCTTTGCTCCACTTACTGGAAATTGCAAACAAAGGCAACAGTAGTAGGCACTGGAGAAAATTAGGCTACAATTTGTCATATTGCCCTCTGATATTTAACTGTGTTCTCTTTTACAAGTGCAAGTAATCAAAACAAAAACAGCACAAAATATATAAATATTACCATTCTATATGAAAAGCTCAGCAGCAAAGCCCCAGGGGCTTCAGATCCAAGACCGCTCAGTTTGAGTCCGGCAATACATTCCTAAATCTTGCATTGCAATAACCTAATTTCATATGCAGGATGAATTTAGCATGACCCCTTTTATAAGGGTAAATATCCTCCACAACGAATTTTTTATTACGAATACTTTTACCCAGCATACAATTTCAACGCATGGTGTTTAACGCAGTCTTTTACTCCGCATACCATTACAACGAAATTACTATTAGCACGTTGTTATGGTATGCAGAGGCAGTAGAGATTGGCTCCTTGTATGAGAAGTGGGTGTTGAGCGCTTTGTCTCCAGCACGTGAGGAACACTTTGTTTGACCCCAATATGAAGCACATGGTGAGCGCCTCAGTTTTCATACTTGTTCTGGACAGAGATCAGCGAGTCTTCAGTGCTGTCGGCAGCGAAGCCTCTGGTTTTTAGTATGCCCCCCTCACACAGGGACGCCGCGACGTGCAACTGATGAAAGGGGAAGGGCTGTGCTGAGGCACCATTCCTCTGCTTCTGACTTTGTGCCGGTTGCCGACAGTCCCCTAGCGAGGCACCTTCTGCCATGAGAGACGTCACGCGGAGAGCAGGACGCGCGGTCCCCCTAACTAGGAGAAAAAGCGGGTCCACAGGGACCACCCTACTCGCACCAGGAGTCGAGGTGGTGAGTCGGGCTCTGGATGGAGTTTGTGACGAAGAGGTGTGCTGCACTGATTCAGTAGCTGCAGGCTAGCCAACAGCTCAACTGGTGATCCTGCACGACTGGGACCAGGAGAGGTCTCCCTGCTAGTGTCTGCAGTGTGTGTACCCCCGCCGGGCCATGTCGGGGGGCCTTTGGCTTCAACGGTGGCATTACGGACAGAAACCTTGAAGGAGGGCCCCCTGAGCGCGTGTAGTATTGCCGAAAGATGCGCAAAGGTAAGTCAAAATACATTCACATTTATTTTTCGTTGTACTCTCATGCGTTTTTAAATTATGCGTTGTAAATGTACATTTAATAGATTAAATACAAATTTCGTTGTATTTGATTCGTTCTAGTAACTTGGGGGTTCATTGCATTTGCGTGGTGAAAAATTTGTGGTAATTGTATGCTGAGTGTTTGTCTGCGGGGTAAAGTTGTATATTCTTTATGTTCAGTATCTTTAAATCAGGAATTCCGATATCCTAACAAAAATAACATAGTCCACTGTATGTGCATGAGTAAGGAACAGCCATGGTAATACTTTTTTTCACATTAAAATCAAACATTTTCTTGCCAATTGAGTTGGACAGATTTTCAAAATATCTCAAGGCCCTCATAACGTACAGACCTGTTATTTTACTGCTAGATTTAACAAATACTACTCTTTCTATGGTAATCACCATATAAGCATCAACTATGAAAAATAAAGAAGATTTGTATTTTCGATATCGTACACTTTTTCCAGCAAAGTAAAACCTAGTCACATTGAGATAATCACAATTATGTTCCCAATGAATCCAATAACACTTTGATAGTATCTCAGTAAAATGTTGCTGGTGTTAACCTAGTTATTGTGGCATCTGTATCAACAGGGGACCAGCAAAGTCCTAGTGGATCCAGAATTTCTGAATACAGAAGCCTTGCCCACTCTTTTGTGGTGTGCTTCATCATTGATAACCTCACCCTTCCTGGTAAGGTGCTACTAGCTAGTTCTCATTTGATACAGGTTCCCACACTCATTGCGAGATACTGATAAGATAGGGAAGTTGTGCAATGTTTTACCTATTCCTCACCCATCATAGCTTTAGTTCATGCCATGGCCCAACTTGTTTCAGACCAGAGAAATTTTGACCACATCTCACTGGTTTTGAGTAAATTGCACTGGTTTCCAACTGAGGCCAGAATTACATTTAAAATAAGATGACCCGGGTCCAAGGTGCACGATCTAGAAAATCCGCCTCATTTGGTCAAATTGGTAGTCATCTCCAGCAAAACCTGAAGAGTACTATTATATTACATATGAGAGCCCTGAAATTCTGAACTTCCATAGCTTTGAAACAATCCTTTACTGGTGTTGCATCCAACTTCTGCAAAACCTTCATCCTAAAAAATATAGAACCCAACAAATCCCCCAACTGAATGGAAATTACTGAAAAACACTGCTCTCCTGCTTTACGCCACAGTTGTATTATTTTTTACTGCTTCAGCCACAACTTTCAAAAGAGAGCTCTATTGTGCTGTGTAAATCCCACGAATGCCTTTCAGGTGCAGCGGTGCTGTAGATATTTGTAGCGTTCAAATGCTGGACAACGTTTTCAATTGGAAGACCGAAACGCAAGAGCAGCCATTTTTAAAATATTTAAGTAATATCAGTTTACAAGTAACTGTTTGACATTACAAAAGGGGTGGGATTATGACACAACAGGTACAGTCATTACAGCAGGCAATCACAATCATCAATTTATGCCTCCATCGGAGGTCATAAGCAGCACGTTGTATCCAGAAATGCAACTATATGTCCTGAAGATGGGCGAAGAGTTTTAAAATGACTGTCACATTACTGAAGTACACACACCTTGTTTAGAATGTATGTACACATCAATGATAACAAGCATTTGCAATGCAATAGGTCTCGCATTTACGCAAGTTTGAGCTATTGACATTGCAAACAACAATGCCTTTTTTTCCGTTTTTTACACACAAATAAAGGCTTTGTCATTTACAGTGCCAATAGCTTAAACTCGCATAAATGCGAGACCTATTGCATTGCAAATGACCAATAATGGGGCACATGCAGACTATGCATGTAATAGATTCTTTCACTTCCCTACATAATCTGCATGTGGTGCATTCAGAGGTTTTTAACCATTGTGGAATGAAATTCAATGTTGACGGGTAACGATAAACCATAAATATATATATTTTTTGTTAATTTGGAATAGCATGTTGCAGGGTACGTTGTGTTTTAAGCTGGCTATAATTATATATTATAAGGCAGGCATGAGAACTTTGCCTTGCCAAAGCGGTTTTGTCCTCAAGCGCTGACAACTTTTGAATGTTCTAATTCAAGGCATTTTTAAATTCTCTCAGACTGGCTGATGCGGTCCAGAGCTCTAGCATGGAAGTTATTTAATGATTCTTCCAAGTATCATCTGTAAGAAACATTCACATTGGAATGATTGATTTCTGACAAAAGCAGACTGGAGTGCGTGTGAGATTTCTTTTTTGTTATTTTATTTCAAAGTGCTTGTTAGAGGCGACTGAGTGCGGATTCTCCTGCGTGCTTTCCCCACCTTGGGAGGGGCAGGTTTAGTTCTATGGACCGGGGTTCAATTGCAGTGACTTTGCAGGGCAGGTGAACAGAAGCACACGGGAAGAGACACACAAACTTCCACAGCAGAGAAATGCAGAGAGAGACTGACAGGAGCAGGTGGTAGATACAGCGGCGCTTAGTGTGATAGGAAAGAGTGACCGTGAATTCAACGGAGGCAAACAAACAGACAGAGGAGAAACACGAAGTCTGACAGTTACCACGGTGACAGATACTGTTAATGTAGAGATAGAAAGACACGGAGACAGTAAATAGACCAGGGAAAGTGAAAGAGCGCCATGCGCGCGTTGTAGGCACGCCGTGAGCGTGCACATCGGCGTGGCCTGCGGCTCGTGCAGTGGAATAAGTGCTGCGCGGCTCGTGCGGCCCAGGGACGGGGCTGCCAAAGCAAAAAAAAAAAAACAGTAGAGGAAGTCCGGCGGGAGCCCACCCCGCCTTCGTGAATGCCGCATGGTGCGGCCAAAGCAGGATTTCAGGCGGGGCTCCTGTGAGCAAGACGGAGCCCCGCGTGTTGCTGCAGTGACCGGCTGAAGACGGAGACCAGCCGAGGAGCAGCGCAGAGTCCCCACAAGAGCAGGTAAGTGGGGTGAGGCATGCTGTGCGTGTAAAGCGCGCCGCGCTTGGAGCTCACGTGCGCATTAAAAAAAGAAAGTGATATTGCATGAGGCTTGCGAGGACGGAAGGGGGACAGGAGATGTGCACATCGCGTGTCTGTACGTGCGTGTTCATGGGCGCGTTCACATTTGCAGTTTGTCCTGCGCGTGCACATCTCGTCTCCCTTCCGAAGCAAGTCGGTAACAATAGATCTCGCTAGCGACAGCGCTTACGCGCTGCGTCGCTAGGCGAGACCTAAAAATGATATTGGCTCACACAGATGACAACAGCTTGGGAGTTCTGGGTCACCTATTTTAATGCTAGAATTGGCACAGATTTGACAAGTGATGAATAACTGTTTCTGGGGACGCATCACATTTTTTGCAGGATGGACACGAGTTTCGTTTTGAACAACTACATTTTTCACATGCTGAATGGCACACTGGATTGTGGTTTCCCATGACTGCAAGCATTTCATCATGCATTTAAACTATGCAGCAAGTGAGCAAAATATGCCTGAAACCACGAACCTTCTTTGTGACAATTTTCAACAGAGACAGTAACTATTTGCGGCATTCCCCTGTCCGAGTATGTGAATCAGAAATTTAAAAAAACAGAAACTACAGTTTTAGCGAGTCACCCTGGGTCACAGCGCTGTACTGTAGCAGCGGTCGGGTTTCGTCTATACACTTCATGTATGAAAAAAAACTGGATGTTTCACTAAGGCAAAACAAGAGCGTGGTGCTTACATTTAACATTGTACTGATGTTTTAAATAGCAAAGTTATGGGATGTAAAGTTCATTATTAGATTAAAATCGGCTCTCATTGGCTATTAAATACTTTGTATTAGCTGTACATAACAATATTAATTATTCTCTAAGTTTACACGATTGCATGATCGCCCTAAGCAACTGGATGAGTAGACACTGCTTAAAACTGAACTCGAGTAAAACAGAGGTTATTCTGTTTGGAAATCTCACTGCAGCATGGTCTCCGGCTTGGTGGCCGGACAGTCTGGGCTCTCCTCCCACCCCAGTGACTAAAGCTAAAAATCTTGGATTTATCATGGATGATAAGCTCAGATATGATGCACAGGTGGCGAAAGTAGTATCCTCCTCTTTTTGTGCAATCAGAACCTTGCGGAAAATTTTTCTTTTCATTCCCAGAGATACCAGAACGATTGTTGTTTCCTCACTGATTTTATCAAAACTGGACTATTGTAATGGCTTGTATATGAATCTCCAGGTTAAACTACTTGATAAGCTCCAAGCGGAGCAGAATACAGAAGCCAGATTGACTTTGGACATCCCTAAATACCAGTCGATATCCGCAGGCCTTCGGGAGCTGCACAAGCTCCCGGTGCGAAAACGGATTAAATTCAAGGCACTCTGTGTGGCCCATAAAGCCTTGCACTGAGAAGGACTGGAATTCCTGTGGAAGGTTTTCAACTGGCATTCACCAAGTAGACTTTTCCGGTCAACTCATGCAAAATTGATTACCACCGTAAGAATCAGGAAAGTGAAATGGGGAGGAAGGAGTTTCATTAACAGCACAGCTAAGCTGTGGAACTCCATCCCATTGTATCTTAGGTCCATACCCACCCTTCTCGCTTTCAGAAGGGAACTTAGGACTTGGGTGTTTAAGAATCAGTAATGCTCTAGCTTAGTAGCTAATGATCCGTAAGCGCCAAGACACCTATGGGTAGACGCGCGCTATAGAAGTATATTTAACATAACATACCTGTAGAGCAAAAAAGCCTGTGTTGTATACAAAAGAGGCAGACACTTACTTACTGCAGCAACCATAACTGCCAAAACCGACAGTCACTGGTTGGACAATGTAAATAGATTGCACTGCTATGGCAAAAACCTTCAAATAAATATATTACAAAAGTGCACTCTAATAATTGGGCTGCAACTTTTTGCTCGTATTTGGGCTCCTTAAGAAGAAGACTTATAACCTGTTTTATCACTTTCGAAAATGAAAGCTACTGCTTTGCTCCTGGTGCCAGTATCATGATTGCTGCAGATTTCCACAGACCATTTACGACTATCCTCTCAGCAGTTTCAGCTACATTCAAATTCTCTGCATGATTAGGACAGTATGTTTCATTTGGTAACAACGCGAGTACTCACGGCATTTTCACTTCTTGTTAAAGAGGGATTGCCATGCCTTGCTATAAACAAACATTGGCAAAGCCATTAGATCGTGAGTTAACGAATGACCTTTTGGGTTTGGCAATGCTTGTTTTGTTTGTTAATGTTTTTGTTTGAATATACGCAACTCATGAGCAGGCCTGGTTGCAGTGCTGGGAGAACTGCCAGTGTCTTGTCCAAGTACAACAAACATTGCCTGGTTAGCATATGTATGTATGCATGTATGCATGCACGCATATGTATGCATGTATGTGTGTGTGTGTGTGTGTGTGTGTGTACATATATATATATAAAAAAAATGTTTTAACCTATCACGGTCAGAGACAAAATGCATTTTTTTGCATCTTATGATGCATTTATGCGTCATTGGGGCAGTGAAAGAGCTTCTGTAAAAGGGCATATTTCACCAGTAGTCTCTGGCACTGAATGGGACTAATTACTGTGGGCATGTAAACATTGTGCAAGAGCAGAACGCCATCACTTTTAGTCAGGTAAACCAATAGTTGACGTGGGCAGGCACTGAGCCTCATACTATTTGCTGTGGTGGGCAGAAGCAAAATGTGAATGACACTACAGCATACCAATTGATGAAGAGGGGTGAATGAACGGCCCCTGGATGTATGTATAGTACATACATAGATTTGTATTTTTTTTAAAAGTCTTGGCTAACACTATACCTAAAAAGGAGAAATAGCAGGCACCTTTAATTATATGCAGGTTATCTTACTGAGTGAATTGTTATGTTATAGATGGTGTCCTGGTGCTAAGAAACACAGCTGAATGTAACATGAAAGAAGAAACTACTGCCCATGGAGCCAGGTCTTAAAGGCTTTTCTAAAATGTAGCAGATCCAATTTCCTACGCAGAGTTACGGGAAGAGTGTTCCACTGTTAGGCAGCAGCCACCAAGAAAGACTTACCTCTGAAACAAGCCCTACTGAATCTTGGGATAAGAAGGGATGAGTCAATGGAACAAAGGATATGATCTGGTGCATAACGGGTAAACTTATTCCGGAGATATATTGGACCAGTATGTTGCACAGCTCTGGGAACGTGGCAGAGGGATTTAGAAGCAATCCTCTTCACCGCCGGGAGCACCTGCAATTAATCCAACGCAGCAGAGGCAGAAGGATGCCAAGGTAAACCAAGAACCAGTTTGGCTGCTGCATTTTAGATATGCTGGAGTTTATCAGCAACTCTAGTGACACACCTAGAAAGACGGAATTGCAATAGTCCAAACAAAACAAAATGGTCGCCTGGACCACCACCCAAAGAGCTACCACTGGCAGGAGTGGCAGAATTTTTCTCAGCACCCATAACAGCAGGAAGCATGTGGAAAATAGATGGTTAACTTGTTTTTCGGGTGAGTTTTTCACTGAATCAGTGGTTGAAATCTCTGGGAAATTAATATTCATTATTAGAAGCATGTTGTCCGGTGTGAAACTCTGTCATGGACACTGTTTAGATTAAGGCGCTGAAACAAGATTTTACTCAAACAACTACTACATTCAGCAATCTGCAGCGATCACTTTTGTGTGTCACAGAACTCTGCCCCTCTAATGAAAGCCGAATCAATTTAAACCCAGTTGTCAGACATTGTGGTTTTCCTCTACAAGAAACCTCAAAAAGTAGGCACAGTGGCCTCATAAATCAAATAACATCCTATCCTTTTGGGACCAAGGGCAGATAGATTAATGGCAATTATAACTCTACATTTTGTGTCCTCTGCCATCATTATATTACCTTACATTTGAAACAACGCTTATAGAAACCTCATTTGTTACTCCTGGGAGCTTTCTACCTAATCGAGACGTTGTCAAAATATAAAAAACACACACACACAAAAATGTTCCCTGAATACAACCGCTTGAATACAACATACACACCTAGTAAATAATGTCATACATGCTGCCCAAGGTACACACTTGCTATTGTCCAAAATGAATATACTGAACTTAAAATCGGACGTAAAAAAAGCGAAATAGGGGAATCTCACATGAAGATCAAAAGTACACACCAGGACTAAAGTTGCCCGGCTTGGAATCCCAATTTCCCCATCACCATCTAGTAGTAATATGTGACTCCAGAGGTTAAAGACAATATACGCAAACAATGGAAAATTGGAATGCTGGCAGCTCCATTGAAAACAATGGCATGCCAGCAGGGAATAAACACTGGTCAGCATTCCAAAGCCCTACTTAATGGAGGCAGAAGCTGTGGTCGTGGGAAAGGGAGAGTGAGGCGGCCATGGATCTCAACTCCCACTGATACCAACATACAGTAATAGTGGGAGCTTTGAAAGGAGAGAGGTCAAATAACTACAGCCCCTGCCAGTCACCCACCGCCCTGTCAAACTACAGCAGCAAATCAGATTGCTAGAGCAGTGTGGCAAGCAAGAGATGTGAAAGCTTTACACTCTTCCTTCATTTGCCACTTCCTGCTGCAGTACAGTCCGATGTGTATGCAGCAGTTGTCCTTCGGGAGATGAAAAGATGAAACTACCCAGAGCCCTGAGGGTGTATTACAACCACCCTCTACCTACTAAAAGGTTTTTTCTTTTAATGGGGCACTCTGCTGGCTGGGGCAGAAAGTTATTTCTTTTATTCTTATAGCACGGTGTAGAACAAGACCAGCCATTAAAATTCAGCTCTCTTATCTGCCCTCATCAATATCACTTGAGTGCTGCTATACTCTGCAACTGTGGGCTACACAACTAAAATACTTCATTTCACAATGAAGCATCTGCTGTACCTGCAAATAGTTGTTGCACTAAAGTAATCAAGGTTTTGCCAACAGGTGTGTAAAAACAAATCACAATTACAGGAAGTTTATTACCCCTTACAACTCCAAACGTCAAAAAATTACTTCTGATTTGCTTTGATAATGTGTTGATGTTATCTGCAAAGTCCATTTGTCTGGCTCATGAAATGCTCAAATAGTAACTGAGCCCATTAGTGCACGTAATTCAATTACACAATAAACTGGTGACTGGGGTAAAGTAAATAATACGTGCCGCATCCAAGGTGAACAACTTCCATGCTTATTCTCTGCAGGTGACAAGCAATAAGCCAAGAAATCAAAGGGGAGTGTGAACCACACCATTCTAGACACTAGAGTCTCTTAAAAAGATTTTTGGAGATCCTCACCCACTAGTTTCGAACAGTGATGTATATAAAATCCACTGATGTACTTGAGGTGGATCGTATCATCAATGGATCTTGACTCAACCAGTAGGAAGAGTGTACTGAAAGGAGGTGTGATCTGCAAGGGTAGATTAAAATTATCTCCTATCCCGAAGGAATGCCATTTTAATAAAAGAGGGATGGGGGTAAAAATCAAAAAACAATTGGATATGTCAGGGACAAATTATTAATCCTTCACATCTCACAGCGTGGTCTACATGTTTCAGCTATCGTGCACCTAGGTAGGTCGTTGGGCTTTCTTCAGGACCTCTAGTAATCAGATTTTTTTTTTTTTTTTTTTTTTTTACAGATCCCAATGCTCACAGATAGGACAATCTCGTTTGGAGCCTAATATACCGGATGATAAGTACATTTACTTACATACTTTGAAAAATTGGTATGTCATTCCCTTAATTTGGGTCTGGATCTGCCCCATAGGAAGCAGGTAATCTATTGGTGGGGCATTGTAATAGGTATGACCCGCGATGTGCCTATGGCGTCCTCCCCGTTCTGAATGTACGTTCAGGATGGGGAGTACACCTACAGGACAGATCCAGACCATAATTAAGGGAGTGGCAGTTTTATTAAAATAACATTCCTTCAGGATAGGTGGAGGTAAGACCCAATTAGGATATGACCCGCTACAAGTACATTAGAGGATGTTATATACACCAATGATAGAAAACAGTGGGTGAGGGTCTCCAAACATTTTTTAAGAGACTCCGGTATCTGGAACAGTGCGGTTCCACTCCTTTTTGAGTTATTGGCATTGTAGTAGGAAGCAGAGTAAACCCTTTCTTCCTTCTCTCTACCCCCTCCCCGATTTATTCTGGACAAGCAATAAGCACAATAGTCACTTCATACTCAACTAATGCTGCACAGCACTTTGGAATAGTCATCCAAGCATAATCTTTAAACTGTGAAAAACTGGAAGAAAGCTTTTCTTGTGATCATTCACAAACCACATGGTCTGTATTTGCTGCTTCTCCTCTGGTGCTTTTTGAACAATGTACACATAGGGAGCACTTTAAAATATAGACGCCAGGCCTGGCAGTTTACCTGCTTTCAACCTCTCCTCAGAAGCTTCCTGCAATGGAAACTCTTACACACCTAGAAAATGGCATCTGGTGATAGTATGCAGTTACAAAGCACCCTAGCTGTTTATAAACTGTGGGGTGTACGTTTCTCAATAAACCCAAAAAGGGTAAAAAGCCAAGGTTGGAATGCAAAAGCAAGGTTACACTACTGTAATGGGCTTTTAACATAATGTAAGTTTTACAAAACTGAAGCAAATTCTTGACTTGGCTAACAACTTTGCTTCAATCCGGCACATAATTGAAGATCATGATTTAACAGTGCCAGAATACCACAAGTGTTTCTATATGTACATAAGAGGTGGACGAGCAAACATTCAGGGCATTCTGACACCCCATACACCCAAGAGGTGCTGAGCTACTTAACACGTCAACATGTCACCCATCCGCCCTGCCCCATCACTAACTTTCCTTCCAGAAGAGACAGGGAGAGATACTCACAACTACCTGCACATTTAAGGTAATCTACTGTCTATAGTTAATAATAAAAAATTCCTTCTGCATACCGCGTAACACTGAAGCTTTTGTCAAAAGTGTAACGTACACTTGATACTATCCCAATCCCCCAATTTAATGGTACTCCATTTATTGATTCTAGATGTATAAATGAATGATTTGGCCCTGCTGGGACTAGAACTAATGACTTGCAGGTCACATCAAATGCCAGTGCTTAACTCGCAAAGCCCTCTAGCAGTTGAATGCAAGATTGTGACATCAAAAATAAAAGCAGGCAGAGGCCACACCCTTCCGGTTGTTCCCCCCCTGTAAATATAGATTCTCCCCATGCCATCGACCATGTCAGTCCTGTGTTTATCTGCTACCCTAAATATAATAGTGGAGCGGACGCTGAAGCCGATTAAACCTCTCCATACCTTACTGTTGATCTCAGATCATTCCCACCCTTCTCTTGAAATAGCTCCCATGACCCTCATTGCCATTTGCAGTGTCCATTATTCCCCTGTCTCTTGGTTACTGAATGATGTGACCTCCCCTCAACTACCCAATAAAACACGCTTATCCGTACTATTTCATGTAAATTCTAATGATTTAATAAACGCTGTTTCACACATGGCAGTAAAGGGTATTTAGACCACAGTGCGGTGCTTATCACAAGTGGGCTTCATTTCCTGACTGGGCTGTACTGGGTGGGAGGAGAGCAGAGGGGGAAGCCATGGTCAGGAAATGGAGATGCAATAGAACAATAAAAAGAAGACGGTGTTATCAACGCTACTGGATACCGTGTGAGACTGAAGTGCAAGAAAAACAACTAATAATTGTTTTAGGTTTTTTTGTTAATCACCATTAAATTTATCCTGGCCTCGAAGTACAACGGGAAACAAAAATGATACTGAAGACTAAATCACCTGTAGAATTCAACATTCTAAAATCACAAGATGCCCAAGAGAAGACAAACCCCCTCGGGTTTATCCAAGGTACAATGCTTTTGAATGGGAAGACAACGGAGGACTGGACAGCAGAATAAAAGAGGTAATGCAGAGGTAATGCAGGGAGCCACGGGCCTTCAGAAGTGAGGCGAAGACCGCAGTCCCCGGCGTGACCAGCGGGTAACCCACCCCAGAGAGGCCTGGGCTGTCCTCACACGCACATTTGTAAAGCAGTTTTAGATTCCTGCACCAGTAACAATATGAAATTCAGTTGCTAGCCAAATGTGAAAATGTAACTGTTCATTAGTCAGCGCTGGTATTCAACTGCCTCTGCCAAGCAGTGGCCGGCCTGGCTCATTTTGATGGATATTGGCTCGTTTGCCTAACCCACAGCCTGAAATGCATAGAAACGAAAAGAACAAGGACCACGGGTGCTTTTGACACCTATTGGTTTGTATTTATTTTTCAGAGGAAACAAGTCACAATATGAAACACTAATGAGACGTTTACTACAAAAATGAATATTGCACACATTGCGCCCGCGTTCTCCAACCCCTTATCACGACCAGCACTTCTTTCAAAAGATTTACGTCGTTTTCAGTATAAAATGGGCTTGATTTTTTTCAATCAGTCCCCGTTTCGGTTTGCTGATCGGCTTACATCTCTCGGCTATGATGTATGAGACAATAAATGCTATAATACGCACTGCAGAATTCCTGGCTTAATACACAGCAAACTGCAAGGGGGCTTATATATACCGGCAGCAGAGCATGAGAAACATGTCAACACTATTACCTTTACATAGGAAGCCCACATGCAGTAGCCCTTTAAAACAGAATCCATGGAAGGACTGAGTGTATATATGTATATATGTAATTGTATATAAATACATACATATCTGTGGCATGGATTTCAGGCATATTGTAACATAACATTCAGATGAACAAAATTGGGGCAATTGGGGGGAGAGACATTAGCCTCGCACCTGCTCACATGATGCCGTTTCCACCTCACCATTAACGGAGCTCCCAGGGTTGGTATATTTTTCTGTCTAGTATCGGCTTACTTCTGGTCCCACTGTCAGCCTATCAGGCAGACCAAGAGGCAGAGAATACCCTGTTTAAGTATCAAGTAGGTTTCTTATCTCAGGGTCAGGACATCCTCAGTGCCAAGGGTGTGCTGTGTCCCGGCGTCCCCACGCTTCCTTTCCCACTGCACATGTGCTCTCTCACCCAGGGTCTATTTATGTCAGGCGGATCGCCACGACAGGCTGTCGATGGAGGCCCGTCCGACATCTGAGGCAGCGGTCAGACCGCTTGATTAGGATACTGGCGATCGGAGCGCATCGGGCAAGGGGGAAAGACCGCTGCCTCCGACAGGCTCAAAGAGCCAGTCGGGATGGCGGTCAGAACTTAATCCCTCCAAGGAGGCAGTGCCCCGCAGGCAGGGGATAAGGATGGCAGTTTCCGACAGCGTTTTCATGGCGGTCCGACCACCATGAAAAGGCTGTCAGAAACTGACATTGGGGCCCCCCAGCAGGGCCCCCAATCACCAGTGGTCCTCCGTTATGTGGCCCGGGGAGCGAATGTGGGCCTCCTCCCAAACATCCATGCACCATGTGCTAGGCCCCACATGGAGCCTGGCACAGGGAGCATGGATGTTTAAAACATGCCCTTATCTACTGCGGCTTGTGCTGCAGCCCTTTTTTGGGCCGCGGCACAAGCCACAATAGAAAATGGCATGTTTACGATCACCTGCACATCAGTCGTGTCAAATGGGCTGTCGGGACCGCTGACTCTTTGTCAGACGGTCTCAAGCCCGAAACGGTGGCAGTCGGACAAGTAATGAGGTCCCCAGTGTTTAAGAGCTCTGTCTGTCAGAGCTAGAGGTGAGCGAGCCACTGAAAGCATGAGCCAGGCTCCAGACTTAAGTCTGGCTCGGGCTCAGTTCGAGGTCCAGTTGGAACCTCAAGCCCGTAACGGGCCGAGCTTTCATGTGGCATCTGCTGCCTGCCTTCCTTCCTGTACCCTAGGTGTGCCCCAAGGCCAGGGCTGTCGACTTTGTTACTAGGTTAGAGTATCTGCGTCGGCTCCTGTGGTTCTGGGCAAATCACTTAATGTTCCCATGACTACAAACAATAAAAGGTGACCCTTTGTAATTGTAACTGGTGCTTACGGTCGAGTTCGTGCTATGAAAAAAACTGTACAAACCGGTAAAAACAACAACGTAACATAAGGAAAGATAAACAGATACCCACTTAATGGCTGAGCTGTGCAAAGTGAAACCAGAAAAACCTGGATAAATAGCGGCTTCCCCCGCTTAAACTGTGTGATCTTAGGCAAATATTTACTTTCACCAAAATTCATTGTCTTCATTATTGCGCACTGTTTTTCAATTTTGAAGAGCCTTTATCACACTTTAGTTGTTTGTTGTATTATTTACATAGGAAACATTTTCACGGCTCGGCTCGTGCTCCAAGATCCAAGCCAGACCCTTGGTTCGAGTCTGGATCGGATCTCCCTGCAAATTTGTTGGCTTGCCCACCTCTAGTCACAGCCTTTGTGCTCATGGTCTCAATTAATTCTATGTACGCAACTCCCTGTCCGGATTTTTATGCATTCCTGCCTCAACATATGGGCCTAACTGCCTCTCAAATTATAAGCTAAGAAAATATATAACTGTATAAAAACTTCAGGGACATTCAAAAGAGGGTTGCATCTTTACCAGCTCCAATAATTGTTGTATGGGCATAATAATACTATGGGTCCATCAACATCTTTGGGCGACCAAGACACATGCAACATATTACAGTGCAAGTGCATTAAAAGCTTGAATTAGAAAGTTTGTATAGGTTATGTCCATAGGCCATTCAAAGTCAATAGAATATTTACTGCCCGAGAATGGAGGACCCATTAAATCTATAAACCCGGAACACCGTAGTATGGCATGCAACAATCAATACGATACGATACAAAGAAGCCATCTGTACCCAGGGGAGGTGGTTATGTTAATTTTATTTCTCCAGTCACCGTCTAGGGATACGTGATGGGGTGTGTGACAGCATCGGAAATTCTGGCTACTCAATCACTCGATAAATCCTATGTAAACCACAGCATCCAAAATGTCTGCCGACAAATAACCTAACAGGCAATCCATATGCAAACTGAAATACACCAGCAGTGGTCGAAAGTGATGGGCACAATTTACGACATATTGGGAAAAATAAAATATTCGCTTTCTGTCTCTCTGTAAGCACTGCACAGGTCTGATCCTTGAAAATGGCCTCAAATGTAGGCATTTTAACAGAATCACTTCTGTTGTCCCTATCCCAGCTTCCTGCTAAAATCGCCAGTGATTCTAGAAGACAGAAATAGATTGGTAGGTGCCGGTTATTACATAACCTTGTACCTCAAGCTTGCCATTTAATTAAAATCACCAGCACAAGAAATATTGCCTACTAACCCGTTTGACAACACCAAACCATGAGCTGCCTGTTAATTCACACAGTCTCTGGTGCACTTCCACTCACAGAATACAAATTAAGAATGGAGGAGGAGAGCAAACACGGATAAGGTACCAGTTGTAAGATCTACATTACCTTTCGGTCTGATATTAGAATCCTATCAAACAGTTGATAAATACACTATTGATCATATGGAATTTCGACAGTGTAAATAAACAAGTATATTGAGTGTTTTAAGGCAAACACCCTGGGCAAAAAGGTAATAATTAAATATCGAAGTCATTTCCTTCTTTATAGTATCTATTACAACATTAGAAGGCCACACTTTTAAAGGACTTTCCAGTAAAAGATTTGCATTTTATCAACACAACTTAAAACGATAATAGTTTTAGATACAAATCGCTTCTGTGGGAAGCTTGACAAAATGAACGACACGAGTTATGTTGGGTACAAGTTAAAAAAAATTGTGCTATGGGGCACCTTTGACAAATGGAATTTAAATGTGGAGTAAATTGCAAATATTAAAAGACAGTGTCTTCTTGTGTGTGTCACATTTGCTATTCAGTTCTTCAACTAAGCGTTCTGGAAACGTGGAGTACACCCAACAGAAAACAGCTTTTAAACGGTTCCTCAGTGTTCACAGATCAGTGAATACAGCCAACAGGAAGGATCTGACAAGGGAATTTGGAAAGCTGTCAAAGTGCATCAAACACCACCATCCTGATAATGGAACACTCAAATCCTTGCAAAACACGACCCACGGAATACATCGACAGTTTCTGTAAAAGCAAGATGCCGGTACACTTCAAGCAATGGGTAAAATCAAAATGGCTTCATATCAACACACCAATCCCACCACAGTTGCAACTAATATACACCCACTGAGGCAATTATTTTTGCCATTATGCAGATTTCAAATTTAAATATTACCCAATTAGTTGGGTACTTTATATACATTTACTTTAATAAAGGCACGTTCATCCGAAAACAAAGGCAAACTCAACTATGCTGAAAGAACAGAAACGGACTGTCTTCTCGTGAAACCAGTTAACTATGCTATGAAAAGAATTGTCAAAGACCGTCTTTGTTTCCCAACCTCCTGACACAAGCATCAACGGGCATCATAATATTGGAGGATGTCAAAAGAGGCAAGCGTGCCCTTCGCATTTACCCTGTCATTTCCTGCTTTTACACAGTCGAGTTTACTAGAAAGCTGAGCACATGTGGCCTACAAATTTCAAGACCTAACACATGGAAGCTAAATAAATCCTCGAAGTCGGACACACCATGCGCTGCCTTCTGCCACTGCCAACAGCAGTATCACATTAACGATAGCTGATCAATGTAAAGGTGCACTTCACTCTACTGCGTCCTTTCCAAAAGGAAAAAAACATATTTTTATTCCCCTTTTGAAGAAATTAGCATATGTGTAATTGCCAAGCTTTGATATGAAATTGAGATTTTATTATAGAGGAGGCGGCAAAAAAAGCTAAACGGGCTGAAAATTCATAACTTTTGATGATCCGTTAAAGGAGTTAAATAAGCATTGACAAAGCCAACAAGTCTGGCATTGGCCAGCCATGTGATGGTTATTTTTATTTTTTTTAAATCACAAACAGATGCAACAAAAATATAAATATTTAAAACAATATGCCCCCTTTTAAATGTGGCAGGAATATGCTTGAACAAAACAAATTAAATAAAATATAGCCATCATATATAATTTAAATAGAGCAGTATGGGCATTTCCTAGCTGGGAGGTATACTTGGAACACGTACAGGAACCATTTTTAGCATTAATGCACATCGTAGGAAAATAGGATTCTTATTGGTGCAAAAAAAAAAAAAAGTATAATGGGCCTGAATTACTACCTAAAAACCTAGTTTCAACATATAAGAATGATTTTTTTTTTTTAAAGGAATACAATGGGGAAAGATGGGGAAAGTAAAGTATTGCACACCAGCCTTGGCAATGAAATGCACTTATTTTTAGGTGGATGTGCACATATGAACAGGAAAAAGGGCATCACTCACAGTGCAAGAGGACTTATGACTAAACTGGGCTGACTTACTGGCCACATGCTCCATTGGATGGATTGAATGTGTGAATTACAGTTAAACAGATCGATGGATGTAGAGTACTGGTCAGCGCCAATATATGTATGTAAATTTTATTTATGAATTTTTTGATCACAAGACTGACCAGTACATCTCCCTCCTGAAATGGCAAATGACTAAAAACTGACAAAATAGCCTTGATCTAGCTTTTACTCAGATAACATTAGGAAGCGCCGGACCATAAATGAAAATACACACAAGAAATACACAAATGGAAAGATGTGGATCCACCTACATTTCAGGAGTGGTATGATAGACTTCATCATGTTTACAATCTGGAGAAAGCATTATATAAATGTAAAGGGAGGGGAGCGAAGAAAAGGGGTCGACAAGTATGGGGGCCTCTGATGGAGTGAGATCGGAATTAGGTAAATAGAACTAATAAGCTTAGTTGAAAGGTGTTCTCATTCTTTAGGTTGCCTTATGTAAATCCCTGTCTGCAAACATTTATTTCTTCTCTCTTTGTTTCCCCTCTTTGTGTATAATAAGCAAATTACAGTTGAATAATTATAATACGAGTGTATGGTATAGATGGATAGTCGATGAATTGTACCTGGGCATTATGTGTGGAGATTTGGATTAATTGTACTTACTGCTTTTCTGAATTGAAAATAAAAAAAAAAACAACAAAAAAAAAGAAATACACAGAAGAACATGGAGCAGACATGGCCCCCATAGTAAAACCTAACATGTTAAAGAGATGCTCCTCAACAACTTAACACAGTAGTAGAAACAAATCACACTATACCACGTTGTATGCAATGCACAATCAGTTATCATACAACCCAACAATGGGCACAGGTCACTCTGAACCCAGTCCCCAAATAACAGAGCAACAGTTAAAACAAAACCATGTCTCAATGAACTGGCAACTGGTGACCCGTGCTACAACCCATGCTTAGCGCAATGCACACCTGGTACTTTATAAAATGATCGTTCAAAATCCCTGTTTCTTGCACACAGAATTAGATGGTCGTTTTCAATCCAAGCTCAACCAACTCTCTCAATGTATCTTATGCACACATTCACAAATGTTGTTTTCAGCTGATGCTCAAGCCACACACAAGGTAGGTTGCTTATGTCGCAGGAAGGATCTGCCTTTTACTTATGGTCAACATAACACACAGGGTAATGAAATAACCTAAGTAACAGAAAAAAGATCTCTACTCACCCATACCTCAAAAAAAATATACTGGGCAACATGGAAATAAAGAGCAATTAAATATAAAATATGTAAAGGCATATATTGTTCCAATTTGACTTAGTGTTTAATGTCACTTCTGCCTGGCACCTTACTCCTTCGAAGCCCGAAAACTCCTCTGTGGAGTGCCTCAAGCTGCATTGCTCAGCCACGCCTTCTTAAACACAAACATGATCCCTCTGGCCAACGTCATTCGCACATACAATATCAAAATCCTCTCCTACGCAGACTACATGCAACGCATACTCTCCCTCTAAGACAAGACCCCCAACACAAGAAACAAGTTCTCTGCCTGCATCATCAAAGCCACTAACTGGACTGAAGCTCAACACCGAAAAAACAGTAGTGATCTTCACCTCTCACCATGGGACTCCAACAGGTGGCTGGCAGAACTCGGGCCCACACCAAAAACCCATTCCAGGAACCTCGAAATAATCGTGGGCATGACAGCACAAGTCTACGTTGTCACTGCATCCTGCTTCCACACCAGTAAAATGCGGAGGAAGATCTTCAAGTGGCTCCCAAGCAACACTTGAAAACCTGTCACTCATGCCCTAGTCACCAGCAAGTTGGACTATGGGCACACCATCGATGCCCAACTCCCTAGAAGACTATAAACCACCCAGAACTCAGCAGTCAGATTTATTCTCAAATATAAAGAACTCGCATCACACCACACCTCAGGGAGCTACACTGGCTTCCAATACACGAATGTGCTCTGCTCAAACTCCTCACACACTCATTAAAGGCACTACACAACTCGGGGCCCACCTACCTGAACAATTACGTCTCCTTCCACTAACCACCTCCACTCCGCAGAACTCCTACTTGCACACATCCCATACATACACAGAACCAGAAAGACGGGCATTCCCTTGCATCATGCCGAAAGCATAGAAAGACAACCCAATCCACATCAGAGCCTCCTCCTCTCTCCTTGAATTCCACAAGAAGCTGAAGACCTGGCTTTTCAATTAACCAACTTACCATAGGCAGAACCGGGGGGTGGTGTAAAAAAACACACACACACACACACACCCCCCCAGCGCCAGGATACCCTCGCTAGTGATATGTATTTGTAAAGTATACTAACAACATAACATAAAACCTCCCACAGCACCTGACATACTGCAGATCCAACCGACACACAACCTCCTTACCAGTACCTGCCATGGTATTTGACGAATACAGCATAGAGATGACATATCCAACAACATTCCTCAGGTTATGGTTCCCCAAATGTCGAATCATCAGAGTACTTAGGTGATTGGGGGGGGGGGGGAGGCCATACAAACATAATTCGGTAACAGGAATGTATCTTCCACAGCCACTCCGACTACACATTCCATATGCTAAAGGGGTAATAAAAAGAAGACTCACAATGAACCCTGCACCCTTCCCCCAGAAAACATAGGTAAAGGTACCAGTGAACGGAAAGAACTGTTCATTCGCTCACTTAATGGTAACTCAAGGCGCTATGCAAACATCACACTTTGCAACAGTCAAGGTCAAAATGCAGGGTACACCCACAAAAGAAGACTAACTACATTAACACCCCACAAGCGGTAGACTCATCAGGAATCAATGCTGCAGGTGTCTACACACCTAAACGCAGAATCTTATCTTTCTAGTGGGACAAAGAACGTTGGAGACTCAACATTAAAAGCAAGACTTGGAAATCAAGCCTTAGCGCTTCTTAAAACTTGGAAAACAATGCCTAAGCACTTACAAGTAGAAAGCGCTATATAAATACAATTACATTACATTTTTTGTACGAAATGTAGGTTCTATTTAGACTCCAGCTTCAAAAATATATGTTTTCACTACTTACTACTAGGACTCTTATCAGTATTATTTAGCTTCTTTGATGCCAATCCTGTTGGTTCCACCGTCCTTCAATAAAAAACCACTCATGAAGTGAAAGATATTACTGGGGTTTTGGCAATTATATATAATATATTCGGAATAATTTCCAAGCCTAGACAAACACTGTGGTGGAGTAATAATAAGCGTAATAGGTTCATGAGACTACTGAAACCTATCAAGTAGCGTTTTGTTTTTAAGAGATTTGCACACTAAACTGGAGCCGCGTTCATCTTCATAATGTTTGTTATTAAGAGCACGTGAAGGAAACATTCAGGAATATTCCGTAGGAGAGCCTTGCGAGCTAGAAACCATAGTTTAAGGCATGTTAGGAAGACATTAAGCCTATGTCATTATAACTGTGTGATCGACCGTAGTGGGGCATGTAAGAAAAACATACTTTGTGTATCCATCTGTCCTGATCTCGACTAAGAAATAGCTCCTCCTGACTGCAACAGAATCAAACATTAATAAATTCAAGCTTGGCTATCTGGCATGAACTTAAACTACTTCACTCTCAACTGATATCCAGTACAAAATCACTTTGATTCAATTTCAACACAACTCTGCTTCAAATAATAAATCACAGAAAAAAATCTAGACAGGTGGTGTCAGCTCTGGATTCTGAAAATAGGTGAAGCCCACCCTACCAAAAACAGACTTCAAGACATTTCTAGACTGTGCTTCTCTCATCTGGACTGTGTATTGACTCAGTCCAGATGAGAGAAGCACGGTCTGTATTGTCTTGAAGTCTGTTGAAATGCCATTATGTCGGACTGTTAAGCTGTACATTGGTACAGCTTAACAGCTCGACATAATGGCACCCAAGAAAAGCCCCCTACATGCTGCATCTCAAAGGTTTGAAGAAGTATGACCTCATCAATCCATGACTGAAGGAACTACATCAGCTCCCCATCCAAGCCCACCTCACCGTCAACACTAGTTCCATAATGTACAAGTCCATCAGAAATAGAACCCTTGTATTCTGGCTCAATAAATTATCACCTCAGGAACACTATACCTATCAACATAATGTCTTAGACTCTTGTGGAATTCATAAAAAAATTCAAGGCCCATCCCTTCAAATAACATTAGCTCCTGTAGATAATCATAAATAGTATCACAGGGCTCACAACTGCTGCTTACTACTACAATGCTCTAAATCCAAGTTTGAAGCATACAAGTACCATCAAGGCGAAGAGCACATTGCAGTTTGAGGATGCCGTTCAGCCTGCATCTATCTCAACTGTGTTCCTTTACTCAATGCCCGCACAAAGCCAACATCTAAGGTTCCACGCTTCCCTGGATTTGTTCCTTCCTAACAGGCCACACCCAGTCAGTCAGTATCCCCACCCCTCACCTTGAATGCCATCAATCTTATCTGCGGAGTTCCACGAGGGTCCACTCTCAGCCCCACTGTGTTCAACATCGACATGACTCCACTCACCCGCATCATCCGCGCCCATCAATTCAATATCATATCCTATAGACACCCAGCTCATACTCTCCCTCTACATCAATACTCCAAACAGCCAGACCAATTTCTCGACCTGCATGACCAAAATCACCAGATGGAGAAAAACCAACTGCCTTCAGCTCAACACAGATAAGATGGAAGCAGTAATCTTCGGCAAAGTCATCTCGCTCTGGGACACCATCTGGTGGCCTGCTGAACTTGGACCCACTCCCATTCCGACAGCCTACGCAAAGAACCTCCGAATAGTAACTGACAAACAACTCACCATGGCCGGTCAAGTGAATGCAGTCTCCATCTACTGCTTACACACACTCAAGAAGATCTTCAAATGACTCCCCACCAACACTCGCAGAACCGTCACCCAAGCCCTCATTACCAGCAAGCTGAAATATGGCAATGCACTCCATGCTGGAATCAACGCTCCACTGACCAGAAGGACCATACAAAACTCTGCGCCTAGGCTCATGCTCAACCTCCCACCCTGCACTCTCATAACCCTCAAGGAGTTCCACTGGCTCCCAATACACAAATGAGCTCTCTTCAAACTCCTCACACGCACATACAGTCTTACACTGCATAGGCCCCACGCACCTCTACAACCAACTAAACTTCTACAAAACCTACAAGACACCTCCGCTCAGCCAGACTCCTACTCGCACACAAATCCTGCATATGCAGAACCAGATTCGATGGCCATGTCTTCTCCTAACGCGCTCCTAAAGCCTGGAATGACCTTCCCTTGCAAATCAAAGTTGGCCTAACGGCTAGGGCGTTCGACCTCGGACCTGGGGAACTGGGTTTGAGTCTCGGTAATGACGCTGAACATCCTGTGATTCTGGGCAAATCACTTAATCTCCCTGTGCCTAACAAAAAAAAATGAATGTGTGTCCTCATGTAACGTAACTGGTGCTATGTAAAGCGCTCTGATACCCGGTTGCGGGTCAAGTTCGCGCTATATAAAACTCTGCAAAAAAAAAAAAAAGCCTGCTCCTCAGTTGCTGAATTCCACAGCAAACTAAAGATCAAGAACTTCACCTAGACCCGAACCTAGCTCGGACCATACAGCTCTGCTTTAAAACCAGGGGACCCTCCCTGGTAAGTTGTGCGCTATACAAATACATACAACATAACAGTGAGTCGCGGGGAAGACTCATGAATGTTAAAAGGGCATGGGGCAGCTTTTTGTGATGATATGCAAGACTATTGAGGAACACAATTGAGCTCTTGGGAAATCGTTGCCTTTTTTTTTTTGAGACAAACTAATGATGTGTAAGGGTAAATGTGCTCTTCTGAAAAAACAAAACTTTAGGCACATCATTCCTGCAGATTATGAAAGATCTCATCAACAAAGCTTTGTTGCTACAATAGCCAGAGTCTCCAGTCCAAAAAAGAGGTGTCCCTTCTGAATACAGTTGATTTCAGGGCAATTTGGGCAGAGGAATTGGAGATCAGGCTGTCTGCCCAGTTTGCCTCAGGAAAATAAAAGAACACTGAAAGAGTATGAGTTTAATTCTAAGGTGGCTCTGATGTAGTGTGCGATTCGAAAAGCAGCATAAAAGAACACAAATGAATGTGCTGTTAAAAGGACAGAGCCAGGGACACTGCTAGGAGATGGCCTAGGGAACTGGAAGTAAGCACAGATGAGCAACATTAGGTCAAGGGCTCTGATGAGTTTTCACTAGAAGGAGCAACTGGGTTGTTTTTAGGTCATTTATGTTTATTGATTTCTAGAACACACACAAAAAGTAATTGATTCTCCCCATCAGAAACAGATGTATAAATGGAACACAATGGCACAAATAAGCCTCATACTCAAAAAACTTAACACTGTAGTAAAGGGAACAATAGACAAAAAAATCCAGTAACTTTGCAAACGTTAAAAAGACAACAAGCTATGGAATACCAGAATCTAGAAGAAAACGGATAGCATGACCGAGTAATAATAATTAAGCATAAAAATAATAATGAGGCAGCTAAATAAAAAAAATAGCCGAGTGACTCATAGAAACAAACATCAGGCTAACCCATTACGAACATGCCTAGAGAACATACAAACAACTGGTCAGGCAATATTCATACTCTTCCTGAATGGAGGTCAAACTATCAAATAGCTTACAGAGCAAAGCTGACAAATGTTTAACATTTCTTATTCCACTTGATGCATGACCCTGAAAAAAAACACATTGGCTACTACTTGGAGCCTACTTGTGCAACAGGAGATTAGAACCTAAAACTGAATATAGAAACAGATGCCCTTGTCACCATCATTGTCTGACACTGGAAGACAAGCGTCCCAAAAATGCATTGTGAATGGCTCGATCTCATCTCACAGGCACTTAAAAACGTGATTCAGTCAGGGTTGAAAATGAAGCACGCCATAAAGGAGGTATGAGACACCTTTTTGCAGTGACATGCCGGACAAAATTACCAAAGATATGCGACTAGATTCCTGTCTATGGGAGCCAACATTAATGGATTCAGAATTTGTAAGGCAACAAGTGGACACCTATGAAGATCAAAAATTTTACATCACACATTTTTGTATTCCAGACAGAAGTTTACCATGGTCTTGCCACTACCTGAGAACTCATTTTGTTGGAATAAGAAGGATTTTTTCAAGTTTTTTATAAGCCAAAATGAAGTGGGTTTCGCCACTGACACTATTTGCAGTGCCAGACTTATTTCAAAATCCATAAGTACCCATAAATTCTGAAAACTTCTACTTAACCAGCACAACCAACCTAAAGAGTTAGTTTAATCCGGGAGAGGGATTGATTCAGCTTTTCTGTAACAGATGTTTTGATGCAATAAACAACACAAATGTACGGTCTTCCCGCCATTCCGTTTTTACCTAGGCTTCTAGATCCGCCATGGCCCACAACGCAGCAGATATCTGGTCCCCCAATACAAAACAAGAATAAAAATCTGCTTGTTGTCAGCATAACATGGAATGGATAACTAGATCAGGTCAAAGTCATCAGTGGTTGCAAAGTTTAAAAAATGGTGAAGACAATTGTGGTACATCTGATGCCTTTAGGTCCTGGCTAAATCAGCATGGGTAGTACTTGTGCTTGACACAGTCCTTTACCACACGTGTCCCGGGGCCTCAGGTACAATGGCATCCCAATTAGATAACCAAGTTGCTTATTTCATATTCTTAACTTTTAAAGGATAGTTTATTTAAAGAGTTTTATATAGCCCGAACAACACCACATATGGGTAACAGAGCGCTTTACATCTTGGCAGTTGAGCGGAAACACCCTGTGGTAATCATAACACAATCAGAAAAGAAAACAAACATAACAGATCATGATAAACATAACAGATCTAAAGGGAAAAAAGAAAGCCAATGCATCTTAAGGTGATTGGGAGCTAGTCTAAAAATGTCTTCATCAGTAAATCTTTGACTTCCTTTTTGAAGGAAGCTGTGGAGTTAAGTCTTATTTCAGGTGGCAAGGCGTTCCAAATTCTTGGTGCAATACCCAAAAATGCTCGATTGTAAGTTTTCTTTTTATGGAATTTCGGTGGCTTGAGCAGTAAGGTGCTAGAGCCTCTAGAGGAACGAGAGCCCTCAGAGAGCTCAAGTTTTTGTGCAAGATAGATTGGGGTGTTGAAGTGTAAAGCTTTATGCGTCATGCATGCAATTTTCAGATGAATCCTTGCTTCATACGGGAGCCATTTAAGAGATTTCAACTCGGGCGTGATGTGATGATAGCGTTTGGAGCCTGTAATGAGCCTTGTAGCGGAGTTGAGAGAGGCTGTAAGTGGCGCAGTCTTCGCTCTAGGAAGGCCGCAGAGGGTAGCACTTCCATAATCCAGTTTAGAAATCACTAGGGCTTGCACCGCATTTTTGAAGTCATTATGGGGTAGGAACAGTTTTATTTTCCCCAAGACTCTCAGTTGGAGGTTCGCACCTTTGGTGAGAGCCCTGATGTGCTTTTGTATGTTCAGATGTTTGTCTAGCATTATTCCCAGCAAGCTCGCGGAATCAATGATGTTTGGAGTGCAGTCGAGAGCTGTGAGTTCGATGTCTGGGGAGTGACTGGCTGGGGCGATAAGGAGAAATTCTGTTTTGAGGGCGTTTAGTTTCAAGTGATTGAGAGTCAACCAGTTTTGTGTTTCCTAAAGAGTTGAGTTGAGGGACCTTATGTCCTCCGGGGAGGAGACTTTCAGGTACAATTGGGTATCATCAGCATACACGTTGTAATGAATGTTTGACAATTTCAAGATTTCAGTAAGAGGCTCCATGAACAAGTTGAAAAGGGTGGGTGAGAGCGTGGACCCCTGTGGGACCCCCAGAGTGAGCGGAGCGGGATTTGACAGAGCCTGATTCACCTCAAGTCTTTGTGTTCTCTTGTGAAGGAATGAGGAGAACCAATTTAGTACAGTCCCTGATAGACCCATCCTGTGCTCCAGTAGCTTAAGAAGGGTATCATGTTTGACCGTATCAAAAGCTGACGATAGGTCAAGGAGGATCAGAAGGCATGAATCATTTGAATCTAGCATCGTCATTAATGTGAGTTAGAGCAGATTCCGTGGTATGCCCCTGACGGAAGACTGATGGGAATTGGTCCAGCAAGCGGAATTGCTCATAGTTACTTCGAGCAATAAAGGCTTACCCCAGAAGGTGATAGTAGATAATAACTCAGATGCATTGTGACACTGTATAGTCAGATATGTACATTTTGATAAGGATAGGTCTTCAGTTGCATGCAGGTAAAGTTGAAGGCTTAAAATTAACAACCGTGTATGCACCAAAGCTCTATAATGAAAATAACTTTTGAACTAAGGAACAATGTTACACTAAGGCCCGGAGAGTGACAGCCCTCTACAAACTCTAGAAATACTGCCTTTCAGTTATTTAATTTGGGCAGTGGTTCTCAATAACAGATGTTTTTGCAGAATGCTAAAAATTTATCAAATCTGCTACATGTTGTTTGTTATTTTGCACCAGTTTCTCAGGGTAGCTCAGTGGATTAGAACCCAGGCAGCTGTTAATCTGCCCGAAAACTAGGTCTGTCTCAAGCTTGTAAGCAAAACAAAGTTCAGAATTACTATTCAATGTCAGAGGTTCCCCCGACACAAAATTGCACAGCTTCTCACTAGGTCCAGACAAATACAAATATTTGGTCCCAGTCAGCCAGTTCCTAGCGGTTCAGAGAGGTTATAGCAAAGGTTGTAGCCAATCGAATGGCACATTTTCCTGGCACCAAATAATAAGAACATTATGACTCCAGGACAAAAGTTCAGACTTGCTGAATTTGCCCTCTATGGTGTACAGATAGTGGACAGCGCTGGACAAACGTGGAAGTCCACCTATAGCCTTGAGAATTGTGCTGGGTAAGATACAGTGTAATCACTGCAGCATGGGTAGCTTATCGGTTGGCAGACCTGTAGACAGAGCTCCGCAGAAGGTTGAATCTTTTGTGGAAACTTCTTTGTTTTCCAACAGGAGCCTGATCTTGCAGGAAGTTTATGTGGATTCTCTAATGCTTTCCAGACTGGCTGCAAGATGTGCAGGCGGAATGCGACATGTCAATTTCACAAAGGCAACAACATTGAGGGTGGCCTCTAAGGTGTGTTGCAATAGCGGTGCCCTCAGAGTACACTATCCACACAGCACATGGACACATACACATCTAACATACACCAATCACACTATAGTCATAACGCAAGTCGGAAAACCACCACATACATGCAGAGTCATTGAAGTAGCTCATTTATGGGAGACTAAACAAATCCACCCATCCACAATACCTGGGAACTGTTCTCTTGAAATGAGTGAAACAAACTTCCAAAACCCAGCAACATTCACAAGCAGATGAGAGAAGACCCCATGGTTAATTATGTCAGAGACAAAGAGAGCTGTGGGGTGTGTTCATCAAGGAAGGATATACTGCATCCTTAGTGAGCAACAATAATGGTGACTTTACAACAAAGAAGATAAGGCATTTCTAGTTGAGTTTGGTATCGACCATCCTGTGAAATACTGGCACCATCCACTGGCCATGTGATCTTGATGGGAATGTTAACTGCATTCAAGGAATGTGCTCAGATGGCACTTACGTACTCAGTACTATTAGTGGGTATTACTCACATCTATAGGTCTATATCGAGCTAAGAACGCAAGACAATACCATTTGTCAATTGTCCATTTAAACTCATAGGTTTGCAAGCTGTACCAACATTATGCCTGGGTGGAATGAAGCGGTGTAATGGAAACTGGAATTTGACCACTGATCTGAAGAAAGAGTGAAGTTGAAGCACAGGAGTAGTGAAATTAATCAGGGTTACAAAAGGAGTTTAGGGGTGTGATGTACTTTTGATTACTGAAGGAGGCTAGTTGTTGTACACAAAAACGTGTAGGACTTTACTTCTCAAAACAGATGGCAAAGTTGCATGACAGGATGGCGGAACATGTCCAGCATGGTGAAGGTGTATGGGATGCTAAAAAGTAGCATAAAAACAAATAAGGCTACGGTTAAGAAGCAAGGAAATGAGAGTGACAAACCCACTGTATGTTCACAATGGGTATTTATAGGAGAGACCCAAAAAGTCTGGTCGCACTAAAGATGGACATAACATGATACACTTACTGCCACGTTATAGTTAAAGGACAGGCACAGTAGTCCGCTGTCAACTACGAGGGCACGCTTGGTGTACCCCTCCAGGTCACGGGCAGGCCCTGGACTGCGCTTTTTCAAGCACTGGACTAAGCCTCCACAACCATGCTAGATTAGTGTGACAGTGGAGCTAAAATTAAATTCAGAATACTAGGTTCACATTCAGTTGGGCACGGAGGGCAGGGAGACATGCCTATATACCAATGAAGGGGGGATTCTCATGCCAACAATAACACTTGCATTAAATCAGCAGCAAATCAAATTAAAGTGTGGGACGTTTTACAAACTCGTAAAGTATTAGCTAGTAGATTAAACATGCAACCTCACCAATACAGTGTACCCCCCATCTACTCAACCAAGGGTATGCGAAATCAAGACAACATTAGACTTTCAGAGCACAATGTGGGAAGCCGGCATCTCACATTCCTTTTTTTATTTTTTCGCAAGGGTGCTCTCGCTCACTAGATACCAGCATAAGACTGTTGCGTCAAGACATTTTGGGTGAACAGGTTCACCAGTCGGTACGTCGCAATACTTTCTACGTTAAAAAGCCACTCAAAACTGCATAATGAGAAATTTAAGAAACGTCATGAATTTCGTCGGCGTAACTAATATTGCGCCAGGCCTATCTTAACTGTTTGAACTACGCAGTGTTGCTATTAGAGAAAGCTCTCCGTGTACAGTGTCGGTTCATCAAAAGCTAATGAATGTGTTTACATTCTCATCGATGTACAAGTACGAAAGGGCAGACAGACAAGCCTTAAACCTGCTATAGGCTTTCTGCTGCTGCAGCTCTTTAGTCGGAGTCTACGTTTCTTAGTCTTATCTAGAAAACAAGCAAAAATCGTTTCTACAACTGTACCACCACGGGTCACGATGTGGAAAACAGTTGTGTGTTTGTGTTAGCAAGCAATGAAAAAAAACAGACCAGGGGCATACGGTTTGCTAGAGAATTGAAGGGCATGAAACCCTCGTGTAACTGATACTGAAGGCGCAGCGTCTACTTCAAAAGCTCGACTTTAACTGGCTTTGTAAATGGATCTTTTGAGTCATGTGCATTGTTCGCCGTCGGGATCAAGGCGATAGCTGGTAATAGTTACCCTGCAGGCATGACACTTCCGTCCTACGACTCACAAACGGGACACTGAAATACGTTTCGAAATGTAATAACAGCACTGGATTCTGGGCCGAAAAAGACTTGTGGGGTTATGTTATGCCTTCGTGAGTGAGAGGCATGAAACCGGTAAGAGCGACCACACCACAAATGACTGTACATCAACTACTCAAACAATGCTCATGCTTAGCTGTTTTCAAGCTTAGACCAAATTGGAGCAGGCCATGTGCCTGGCGAAAAAATACCAAAATATCAATTTGTAGTTGAATCGTCATTGGCCGTATTGCGTAATTCACCAGATAATTCATAAAGGCAGAAGAAAAACTGCAGCATTCATTACCACATATGCTTCCTCAAAAAATAGTTTTTACTAGGAGGCCTGCCTTTGGCACGATTTCAAATCTAGTTCATGCACGAGGGAGTGCAGAGACAAGTTTTGGGCCAGAATTTAGTGAACTGCTGGGTCGTTTTGCACGACACCACCTCTCGGCCTTAGATGAAAAACACGAACAATGAGAGCTGGTAGAGACGTACAAGTCTGACTGACACAGATATCTCAATTACAACCAAATGAAGCTAGACTTTTCCGTCGTGGACAGGATGGTTTTTCAACCGCCGAACATGTTTTCATTCACAATGACAACAATCTGGATATAACACTGGAAACCATTTTGGCGGCAGACCACTGAAGGAAACAGTGACAAAGCTAAAACGTGCACATTCTGTGTTTGCTCCCGTTGAACTTGCAGGAGTCAAAGTTCTTTGTTTTCAAAGTTTAACGTGCACTTCTCTGTCAGCGGAGACAAAGGGGGTTATTAAGTCTGCATCTGACTGCTCTGTGCTCTAATACTATAAATCCTGCCGCTAGCTTATGCGGCTGAGCCCCCATTTATTCAGACTGCAGCTGTTCCTCAGACATGCAGCCAGCACCTCCAGGCAAGGGACCAAGGTTTCTCCTTGCTCTTTTTTTGTCTGCCCTGCTTTTGTTGTTCACAGTTGGGTTCTCACAGAGCCAATTCTATTTTCACAAACGCCCTTGGGAGTGTTAGAAAAAGCCTTACCAATGAAAAATGTGTTACTAATAAAGCGTTTAGTTGATGTAGATTTTCGGTTCAATGAGACACAAAGACATAGGTTCTGACAATTTAAGTGCAACGTGTATTATTTTAAGTCAGTAAAAGGGAAGATGTATACACGGCTTTAGTCAAACTGACTGATCTTGAATAGTCTCCAAAATAATGAATGTGTACGGCAAAGCGTTAAAGTTGTGAGTAAAACAGGAGGTTAATTTTGCAAAAATATGTAAACATTTTCCTGTAAATAAAAATGCCAGTGTTCGTGTTGTACTCCATTAACAAAGGGCACCTGTTCTTCGAGGAAAGCTGCTTCTAAAACATCCAGCGCCGAGGTCGCTGCCGACTAAAAATAGCTGATAAATGTGGAAAAGACATTTGTTTTACAGGCAGGGGGCTCCGGACAGTTACTTGGATACTTTCCACAGAGCGAGCTGTAGTCCCTAGCACCGCATATTTCACATGTACATATGCTCCATTCTGAAAGCAATGGGAAATGTAACACAAGCCACACCGAATTAGTCCCGGCACATGTCGTGAACAATTGATCCAACTGCCCATTTTTCAAATCGACGATTTTCCCTTGTACGATGATGTGGCAGATGATAATGCATTTTGACACGGAGTTACTGCATGTGAAAATTCTCAGCTCAGTCTGCCTGACAAACTCTCCTGCCTGCAGCCAAAATGGGGCTTATGCAGGACACGGGGCAAGAAAAGCACTGGCTGCAGATGAAGCTCAAAAATAGATTCCCAGAGGAACAACGCAAATGTGAACTGTGTGTATATGTGTTTATACAGTCAAAGATGCAACTTGAAAGTGGATAGCTATGGGAACTACAAGTAGCACTCACGGTTGTCTGACTGAATATGTTTATCTGGAATGAAGCACCTCTACTACTGCCCACCTCACAGCTTTTTTGTGTGTGGGGGGGGAGGGGGGTTGGTCCGCAGGAAAGGATTTAACTACTTTTGATTTAAGGCTAGGTTAATATGATGAAAAAGATGTCCCTCTGTAGTTGCATGAAAAAAAATCCCGAAATGTAAACAGAAACATTAACAAGTTTCTATGCGTTTGAACCCTCAAGCAGTCACTCAGACATGAGTGGTGTTCCTTACAGAGACGACACAAAAAATACCCAGTGGTAGGGACATTGAAGAAAAAGAAGCCTTTCTCAAACTTTAAGTGAATATGGCAAAACAAAAACTATTTTTATGAAGACTATTATTTTTTGTCCCTGCAGGTGTCGCAATCTTCCGCACCCCCAAAGAATGTCAAAAGGCAAAAACCAACAATGGTGAATAATAATAAATTAACCAAATACACACATTAATGTCAAACTACAAGGGAGAGAAGACTGTGAAAGAGAAGATGAAACACTGTCACTGTGAGATGTTTATTTGCAAAGTACATTTGTGGCAGTGCATCTACCTTCTAAACTCAAGATACAATCCCTATTCATGTTTTCTAAAACTCTGATACACCTCACAGCCCCTAACGACAACTCAAGCGTGGTGGCATCAAGGTGTACAAAACCTAGGTTGCCGGACCGATATGGGCCCTCCTAAAGACAAGTGGGCATGGAGAGGGTGGAGTAGTCAGCTCTTCCCAGGTATTATTCTAAATTCTGAGGTTTTGTGGAACATGGCTTCAGGGTCTCATAGCCTTACTTACAAGAACCATGCGTTGTAACCAACTTCATTTTGTATGATGGGATGTATGGGCCACTACTAAGAATAGGACAAACTAAATTCAAGTCCAGAATGCAAAATACTTTTGGCTAAAAAGCAGTGACTTGCTGATGCGGTCACACAACAAGGAACCACACGATTGCTAGGCCTGCACCTTGGGAACTGGCTAGGAAGCAATGACATGTAGGCCAGAGGGTGCAAGTTATGCATCATACATGGAAAAAAAATTATTGGTTCTTGGGTCCTACCTTGGTGCATGACAATAGGGTTCAAGGTGCCAGACTTGGTAGGTGCTTGGCCAACAGTACACTCATGTTGCAAATCACCTTGGCAAAATCGTTGCCAGGGCTGCAGCAACAATATCTTCGGTTTGAGAAGAGCTACATTAATTGTGTCTTCAGTTTCATAATCGCCACAAGGAACACTCAGGATTTCAAAAGTGCAACTGCACCCACATGTCCAACCAATTTCAAAAGCACACCAATGACAACGTTGCTTAAAAATAAATAAATACATTAAAAAAACACGCACCACTAAGGTTTCACAAAATAAACAACAATCTATTGGTTTACAACTGCAACCATCACTTTGGGATTAAAGGTAATTATGTCCGTGTCTTTGGCTTCCCCAAGTAAAACAGCATGCATGTCTAGGAACTAGGTATTTACCTAATCCACACTCAGAGCGCAGTACATTGGAATCAGCTAAAATAAATACAAAACTGAGTGGTACATCATGACATGGAGGTAGGCGGTAAACATCACAAACTATATGCCACGATAAGCAAGCTATAGTAGAGGTGACTACATATGTAAACATGTAGAGGAAATGCAAACGGTATATATGAATAGCTATTGAATGAGGGTGACATACCTCCTGATGAGGCACTGTAAAATATTTTTGAAGCACAGCTGTCTACTAGTAAAAATGATAACATTTTGGCATTAAGCATTAAAACAAAACACGTGTAGACTACTGAAATAACGGCATATATTTAACTTACCGATTCTTCTGACCAGTAAACCAATGCACAAAATATAAAACTCCATGATTTAAACATTATATATCACATGACAGGAGGTGAGGAGAGAATTCATGTTAATCAATTATATAAGAACATACAATTCATAGGAATAATCTCAATCTAGGAAACAAAATGATGATAGATGGAAGACTTTTTCCCCACTATGCAAGCCTTATTTGTCATGTTTCAATATAAATATCAGCTCAAACTACCAGGCTGGGTTCTCTCCAGACTGGAATACAAGCAATCGCACACTGGTTTCAGCCTGTTTAGGAATCATCAGTGAGACATAGCCTAATTCCAATAGCACAGTAAGCCCAGGACCCACGTCTGGGTATACCCATTGCATTTAGGACACCGTGCTCAAGACACCGTGCTGAGGAAACAAGAAGGTGATTGGTGTAACACTTGAATTAATCTCAGTCACTGGTAATTACAGTGCCCCGCATCTCAGTCCATCATTTTTGGCCTCAAAGTCACACTAGATAGATGCTATATGTGAATCAGCCCTGCTTCCACTCCAAAAGGAATATTCTAGCCCGAATTGCCAGGACAGGCCACCTATACAGGTGAACACAAGCAACCCCAGACCTCAAGACAGTGAATTACAACTTTCAACAGGTCAGAAAGCAATACCATGAATTTCTGATTTTTCATCAGTGAAAAAAAGATACAGAGTAAAATCATATAATACAACAGAAAATTATTGCAGGAACCAATCATGAAATTTTCCATTTCTAGTGAAATGTACTACTCAAGATTGCGTCTCATGTTTCTCCATATCAGCAAACCATGTGATGGACCCATTGGATCATAATGTATGAATACAAGTATTGCATGTGCAATAATTTACTAGAAAAAAGGTTACCAGAACTTATAGATGTCATTTTCTGACCATACATTGCCATTTTTAATATGCATGATCCTTACGAATACATCAACACAAATGCATTCTAGATTTTGATAGCAATATTTATATACTGTTAAAACACAATCACTTACATAATATGGCATGCATGTGAATTGTCTCTGGTTTCAAACAAGAGGGAAGCCCAACATATTTAACACACAATATAAAAAATATACAGAACGGGTAACATACAGCAGTGGCGAAGGCCAGAACTGTGTTCTAGCACAATTTATACTTCATTCGACCTTTGATCTTGCGGTTACGAAGTTGTGAGAACGCCAAGTTGGCACTATAAGCTCACAAAACACAGGCTGGTCTTCTTATATTTATTGTATCTACACACGCACTCCTCGTCTCATGCATCCAATATGACAATAATGAAAAATAGCAGAAAAATGATCCGCCAGAAGAAAATAATGATTCTTACCCGCATTGGCCCGAATACACCAAATCACTCTGTAGGACTCAAATGCCCGCAAATCAGAATGTAGAGCTGGCGTCCCGTTGCAGAGGGTGCGAGAGAGCGTCGAGACGGTGACCAAGCGCCGCGTTACTCCCTGCTCACACTAGTCGTGAACACACCAGGAACCGCAGGAATCGTAAAGTGAAATTAAGCCAAGTCTTCGCTCAAGGACTGTCAAAAATACATGCAGACAGAGTAGCCACGGTGTCCTCGCAGTTATACCAGCATTGCTCAGCTCACCTGCGCACCTTACCCTGGCTGGTGATGCAGCAAGCCCCGGAACTCAGTGCGGCAACGCGGCCGGTCGAGGACACAGGGCTCCTACCCTACTGCGGCGGCATGCCCCAAACCTCTCGGGCAGAATTTACCTGGTGCACTTCCTGCTTTCCGTCCTTTGAAGCTCCCTGACACGTCACTTGATGTATCTGCCTAGTGTCCGGCTCAGTAAAGCGTTGTCCGCGGCTGAAGACTCCCGTGGACGGGACCGTTCTAGGTTACAGGGCTTGCGCTGACGAGAACCACTCGACCCATACACTCCTGTGACAATCGAGTCGCCTTGTGGCTGGGTGGGGCGTTAACAGTGACGTACAGGATGGGATGGTAGGGCGCCAATCACGCAGGAGTATCTACTGCGCGTGCGCCGTTCGTAAACTGGCTTGCCAACCTAGGAAACTCTTCTGTTACCAGAGCTCCGTGGTCTAATGTGTCACTTGTGTACTGGTGCTCCTGTTGGACTCGTGGTGCCGCTAGGACTTAGGACGGTGAGTGTGATTTGCTTCTGCCCCGCCTTTTGGACGGTGAGTGGAGTGGGACATTCTTCCCTTCAGCACCACAGTTACAAGAGTAAGGCGCCCTTGACCCGGCTAGGTATCCCACTGCTCAGGGGTTGCCACCTTTCCCAGAGAAAAATACTGCCCCTTTGCTCATGTTTTAAGATTTGGGCAGGGCGGAGATGTGATACTTTATTAGGGTTTTTTCTGTATTTATTGCTAACAAGGCTCTGTTTACTTTGATTATCGGGGATTATTTAGGCTGCTCTAGAACACTTTAAAAATATTTTTGAAGGAAACACAGAGGCAACAAAAGGTAAGGCTGACGTGTTTACTCTCATAAATGGTCCCCAGCAACCAAGACTTCCGCCCACAACAGCAAAGAGCGTTGGAATAACAGATGCCATATTCAAAAGAAAGCAACGACATCAATTGGAGCATTACCTGAGTAGCACGAGGTGGAACATAGGAAACAAAACACTACTGCACGTGAAACTAAGAACAGAACACTACACACCTCCTTTTATAGAAATAAAATGTTGAAAAGTTATAATAAAGTGTTATAAACATTTTTGTTACCTTATATATAACCAAGTAGGCATTATGCACAACTGAACGACCCTATTAAAAAAATAATTAACATATACAATGTCTTCTAGTTTTTCTGTCCTTGCAATGTTGGCAACTTCTTCCTGCTGTTCTAATGCTTGCTTGTTTGTTATAAAAAAAATTGTTATGGGGGAAGGACATAAACATTGGGAGGGTGGAGGTTGTGAATGTTAGTGGATTGTGCATAACTGAGCTTACTCTGACGGACGAGGACGTCTATTCAATGCTTTTGATCGCTTCGGCGGCTTCCTTTTAATCACTTTTACCGGCTGGTGAAGATATATTTCCAGTTTATGTCCAGACCACAATCCACTAATGTGAGCCTGAGGTGTCGGCTGACACCTCTACGAAAATTGCTTCAAGTTGGATGCCAAATCATTAGGATCCAAAGTCATTGGCTGTCAACTCCCCCCCCCCTGTCCTGATGAAGACCCGCCTCTGATGCCTAATAAGCTGTACTATCGCTAAGGGTCGAAACGTCGACGTTACTGTCTCCATTAGTCCACGAAATTCCCTGACTTGAACAGGAAATCATAACTACTGTTGGGGTTTATGCATTTAGTCTTGGACTTGAAAGATAAATATCCCCCTGCTTTATGTATATGTCATCTATGTCACCTTTGTACAGCACTGTGTCACGGATCACTACAAGTCACTAATTGTACACCGTAGTCATTTGTTTTCTCGTCGTATGTGTATTATGTCACAGACAGCCATTTCCTTGATTTGCATGTGTATGAATACGAAGTAAAGAAATTCATTTGTTTGCATAATCAAGTTGTCCTCTTTGGTGTGTTACTTGGAAATATGATTAGGACATATATTCCTTACTGTATTTAATACCTTGCACAAATCAGTTGACCTACCCGACAGAACCATTTGTTTTCTATAGTGAACTACAACACAAGCAGCGGACAGACACTAGGGGAGAATCAACAGATGCCAGATTCCGAGGGCAGACTGAAGTGATGCTGAGGTGGTGGTGTGCTGGTGTGGGCAGACTGAAGTGATGCTGAGGTGTTGGTGTGGAGGTGATGCTGAATGATATTCAGGTGGTGCTGAGTGATGCTGAGGTGGTGGTGTGCTGGTGTGGAGGTGATGCTGAGTGATACTGAGGTGCTGCTGAGTAATGCTAAGGTGGTGGTGCTGCGCTGATGCAGTGCTGTGTTGGTGCAGAATAGCTGCTGAGATGGGGCTGCGCTGGTGGTGCAATGATGTGGAGGTGGTGCTGTGCTGATGCTGAGATGATGTTGAGGTGGTGCTGCGCTTATGCGGAGGTGGTGCTGCGCTGGTACTGGAGGCTGTGCTGATGCTGAGATGGTGCTGTGCTGATGCTGAGGTGGTACTGTGGTGGTGCTCATGTGATGCTGAGTTATACTGACGTGGTGGTGTGCTTGTGTGGAGGTGGTGCTCAGGTGGTGCTGAGTGATATTGAGATGGTGCTGAGTGATACTGAGGTGGTGCTGAGTGATGCTTTGGTGGTGCTCGAGTGATGCTGTGCTCAGGTGGTGCTGCGCTAATGCTGAAGTGGTGCTGCATTGGTGCTGAGGTGGTGCGCTGATGTTATGTTATTTATATTTATAACGCGCGCAGATACTCCGAAGCGTGTCCCGGCGCGAACCTTGAGGAGTAGGGAGAACCAGATGCTGTGGTGGGGCTGCGCTGGTGCTTCGCTGGTGGTGGAGCACTGATGCGGAGGTGGTGCTGTGGTGGTGTTGAGAGATGCTGTGCTGGTACTGAGGTAGTGCTGCTCTTGTAGTGAGATGGTGCTGCACTGGTGCTGAGGTGGTGCTGGTGCTGAGGTGGTGCTGCGCTGGGGCTGAGTAATGCTGAGGTGGTGCTGTGCCGGCGTTGTGGTAGTGCTCAGGTGCTGCTGAGTGATGCTTAGTTGGTGCTGCTGAAGTGGTGCTGAGTGACGCTGACTGGCGCTGAGGTGGTGCTGAGATGGTGTTCTGATGCTGCGGTGGTGGTAAAGTGGTGCTGTGCTGAGTGATGCTGAGCTGGTGTTGCGCTGGGACTGAGTGATTCTGAGGTCGTGCTGTGCTGGTGTTGTGGTGGTGCTCAGGTCCTGCTGAGCGATGCTCAGGTGGTGCTGTGAAGCTGACTGATACTGATGTGGTGCTGATGATAAGGTGTTGCTGCGGTAGTGTTGCACTGATGCTGAGGTGGTGCTGTGCTGATGCTGCGGTGGGGCTAAAGTGGTGCTGTGCTGATGCTGAGTCATGCTGAGGTGGTGGTGCTGTGCTGGTGCAAAGGTGGTGCTGAGTGATGCTGAGTTGGTGCTGTGCTGAGGTGATGCTGCGCTGATGTGAGGTGGTGCTGAGTTGCTGCAGAGGTGGGGCTGCGCTGGTAGTGATGCACTGATGTCGAGGTGGTGCTGTGCTGATTCTGAGATGGTGCAAGGTTCTCAGGCGATTTACTGCACTGTTGCATTTTATAATCTATGACATTTCTTTTCGAAATTCCATCTGCTTACAGTGTCTCAAATCCTCTGAAGAGGATAAAGTGCAACACATTGGCAGCCAAAACTAAATAAACATACATATAAATCAGCTTAAACACAACAGTACCATCATTAATTCATAGTAAATACGATTTTAAAGCTTAAAATAACTATGGGGAGGGGAGCGAAGAGAAGGAGCTGCAACAAAAACAAGGCTTTTTAACACTCAGACAAAAAGACAAGTGCCTTGTTTAAAGTCAACATCACTATAACATTCTGTTTGCAACTGCAAGAGTATTGAACAACAGCCTATGAAAACAAAGAAAAATTGGGACTTTTCAGATGTGGTTACATTGATATACCTATCATGGAGTGTATGCAGAACACCGAGCTGGCTGGCGAGGTTAGTCTGTCTCATAGCTCTCAAAGTTCTGTTTATCTCCCAGAAAGCTGATTTTTGAGGGAGATAATAAACAGTAAGTAACTTAGCCTTTTGGCAGTAGCTGGGCGGCAGCCCTTTGTGGAAGAGGGTACAGACATCTGACACAAACCTGTGGCGGCTTTAGATCTCTGATCCCTGCCCTGTATCCCCATATAATATTAAAATCTATCACTGACCTGGCTCGACCTAAAAAAAGAACAAGCCATGTTTTCTGGGGAGAGAGGGCTCTGAGGTGGGCCGGTGAGCATAAATGTGCAAGGTTGAACAGTGTGATCTGTCTTGGCAGCTTGCAACCCGTGTAACTGACCGCCTTGATAGTGCAAATGAAGCGTGGCACGATAAGAAAATGAAGAGGAATGGAGCTGCGCCTAGTGAGCAGCAGCATACGGCGATGGGAACTCGGCTCAGGTCTTCAATAACCAAACTCGTCTGCTCGTTACCGCACTCTAACCCAGCCGGGACTGTCAGATGTCATAGTAAGGGTAAAGCGGGCACTGCTCCGTCTGTTTACAAAAGACATTCTCATTCACTGATGTACATTACCCATGCGGTGCAATGCATCCTGCAGTCTTAAAAGCGCCTAGACAAAGGCGCAGAAAGCATAAGTAATGATAATCATAAGAGCAGAGAGGTGAGCATGGTGCTTAGTGCTTTCAAAATTATGGAAGAGTAGCACAACTCAAATTATATTTTTACTTACACGCGTGTTTGCAATCGATAACTTCCATTTGGATTATCAGCGCTGTGTCTCTCGCACACTGCTCGCCGTGTGCCGCAAACATGCAGTGCATCAACGTTTTTCTCTTCACATTGAAATATATTCACAGTTTGCACTTTTTGGTGACAAGCTGGTCGCGATTCATACGCATTTGTGTAAAGCGCCATCCAATGGGGAGGTGGGGGGGGGCGCTGACAAGATAACTTTAACAATTAGCTGAACATTGACCGAGGAGGGCAGGGTTCCTTTTGAAAATAAGGAGTGATGGAACAGTCGATGATATGGATACATAGGTTATTTGATGTAGACAATTAAAATGTAACCTGTGGGCACCATGGTTAAAGATGAATTGGGGTGCCGCGCTGATGAAGGGAAACGCACAAATGTGCGTGAAGAGCTGTTCAGAAATAAAAACAAGGAAACAGAAAAAGATATCCAACGAAATGCAATGAAATAAAACAGAAGAGCAATACTACACGTAACAGGGACGGGAACCACCCACCGAAAGGAGGGACAAACATGAAAATTAGCCACTGAAAGGAAGGGAATTTCTAAAAGCACACAAAGGAACCAATTGGAAGTCAGTGGCGTGATCCATGCCCATAGAGGAGATATTGCATGTCTCGCAGAGCAGCGCATGTGCGCTGAATCTAGGCTCAACATAAAAAGGGTGTAGGAAACTAGGAAAGAGAAAATAAAAGAGGGGTGAGGAAGACAGAAGAGAAAAGAAACAGGAGCAAGGGCTATAAACAAAGTAATAATAGAAACAATAGCAGACGGAGAACGAGCTGCAAAATGGTACATAATTATTAAGAACAATTAAAACATAACAAAATCATCAAACTTCTTAGGCAAAGAAACATCTCTTCTGTGACGATCTGAAATGGCTACTTCCCCCAAACAAGATTCAACCTTGGACTCATAGATGACAACACTGGTATCCCCGCCAGGCTCATCCAAATCCAAAGTAACAAAATCATCCACAAAAGAATAAATGGTCTCAGACATTACTTGATTTCCAGAGACAATATGTTGTTTAGACAAGTCCCCATTAGAGGATGAGTGAGAATTCACCAAATCATCTGAAAAATATGAAAATTGTGAGCAACAACCAGGACAAGAATCCTGAACATACAACTTGTTCAAAACATATTTATGAACTTTAGTAAGTCTATTAAGACCCCACCAAGAATTGTTGTTAACTTTAGCAGATGTTTTCCCTTTTACCACAATTTTAAAAATCTTGGCAGGAAACTTGGAATTCCCCTTCTTGACACGAAAAAGTAATTTGATTTTAACATAATCACCTATGGATAAATTAACACCACTGCCATACGAAAAGACAGCAGAACCAGATTGCGTAGACTTGGAAACAGAATTATACTTATTGGCAGATTGGAGGCATTTATTAGAAACCTGATGGTTAACTACATTATTGCAAGCTTTAACATACATATCCTCGAGATCAACCTCCGGTATTCTTTCCTTAATCTATGAAGGGGTAAAACTCAAACGTGGAATTCTACCCTTTAACAATAGAAAAGGAGGAAAAACCTGTGATAGAATGAAGAGCAGTATGATAAGCCCAGACTTTCTCAGCAACAAATTTAACATCCACCCTATTGGCCTGTGCCGCCTGAATGTATCCCACAATGACTATTAAATCCTTTGACTTGACCATTCATGTGTGGATAGTACAATGCCGTGTTGATTTGTCTAATACCTCTAGCATGCAGAAAACTTTCAAAATCATGCGAAGTGCATCCCATTGTCAGAAATAATGCAGTTGGGCAACCCTTCCTTGTAAAAACAATCTCTAAAAAAATCTGTTATAACCTTAGTAGTGGGTTGAGAGATCCACCTGTACTCTACCCATTTTGAAAAATAGTGAATGATCACAAAACATACAATTTGCACAATAAAATGTTATCATGTGGACCAAGAAGATCCCCAGCCAACTTCTGCTAAGGCCTGGCAGGAAATTCAGACACATTGTAATCAGCCTTGGAAGTAATCAAAGATTTGTCTGAATTGCCTGACCACAGAAGAAATTTGACAATCCATGTAGGGACACCAAAAAAACTCTGTAACCCTCCTTTTAGTGCGGGCTTCACCCAAATGCCCCTTGTGACAAAGTTCTAAAATAGTACTTCTGAGTGCTTTGGGAGGCACAACACAGTCATCTTTGGTAACAATGCCTTCAGCAACAGACACCGCTTCCTTAACCTTCTAAAAAACCTGCATCTCAGAAGATAACAGTTTCTCCCTAGTCCAACCTTTATTGGTAAATTCGTCAATCTGTTACAACTCTTTGTCCTGTTGAGTAGCTTCCAACAAATTCGCCATGGACAATTTTCCGGACAATTCACTCAAAACATCCTCCACAGTGGCAACTACACACTCCTCCACCAAATCAGGCATATTAATATGACCAGGCTCAGGCAACCTAGACAAGCAATCAGCAACCATATTACAAGGGCCTGGAATACAATTGGCCGTGAAGTTGTATTCGTACATCTTGGACAAAATCCTTACCAAACGAGCTAAAGCCTTACCAGTGCCATTACCATTTAACAATGGCAAAAGAGGTTTGTGATCAGTCTTCACAATGAAACTTTTCCCTACAGGTATATCTAAAAATGTTTGATACCCCAGACTCAAGCTAAAGCTTCACGCTCTATGGTGGAGTATTTATTTTCTGCTACAGAAAGAGGTCTAGAGACAAATGCAATGGTTTTAATAGTGTTGTTAGATTTCTGGCTTAACATAGCTCCTAACCTCTTCAAGCTGGCTGGCATCCACATTCAACACACACTGTTCCTTGTAATTAAAAGGAGACAAAGGAGCAGCATTGATAATAGATGACTTGATTTCTCAAAAGAAAACTGTTGATCACTTGCCCAACAAAAACATTCTCCTTTTTTGAGTAAAACTCTGAGTGGTGCAGCAATCTGAGAAACGTGGTTAACAAATCTGGAATCCAATTCACAAAGACCTAAAAAGGTTCTTAACTGATCCTTGTCTTTGGGAGCAGTCATGGCCTCAGTGGAATCCAACAGTTTGCACTCAGGACAAATACCTTTACTAGAAATAACATGGACTAGATATTCAACCTCCTGGGTGAGTAATTCACATTTCTCCATCTTCAGAGTCATCCCCTTGTCATGTAGAACTTGCAAAACACTAGATAACCTGGCATTGTGCATCTCCACATTTTCATCAAAAATCAAGATGTCATCTTGGGATGCAGCAACAACCTCCATCTCACCAAAAAAGGGAAAACATGAGCTTTTGAACCTAGATGTCGCAGATGCTAATCCGAAAGGCCCCATCTGGAGTAATAAACATGGTCAGGTGTCTACAATCCTCTTCTAACTCAATCTGATGGTAGGCAGACTTGAGATCTAACACAGTAAAGAATTTGGCTCCACTAATCTGAGCAAGCAATTCTTGAATCTTGGGAAGTGGGGGACAATCCAGAATGATCTGTTTGTTAAGGGATTTCAAGTCCACACATAATCTCATCAAGCCAGATGTTTTCATTACAAGAACAATGGGAGACACCCACTCTGAAGCATCAACCTCCTCAATGACCCCCTCCCCAAGTAATTGTTTGAGTAAGGAACTAAGCTCCTTCCTGGCACTTAATGGAACATCCCTAAGTTTGTGTCATTCTGGGAAGATTCAGGCTTGAGAACAATTCTATGTGAAAAACCTTTCACCATCCCCAACTCTTTGCGAAACACATCTTGAAACTGATCAATAATTCTTTCTATACCTTGATGAACTGACATACAGTTAACAAGTAACTCTGCTGATGGATTCAAAATTAAGCCCAAATTTCCTTGGTGTCTCCACCGAAGAACATGTTGACCATCTTCAGCAACGTATATTTTTCCCAATATGGTGCGAAACTGAAAAGAAATAGCTGCAATAAAATAACCTAATATGTTAATATTAGAATTTGCATAACCAAAGGCCTTAATGTCACAGTCTTGCAACTTTCTGTTAAGCCAGTATTTGTTAAAGAACTTGTTGGAGATTAACGAAAAAGGAGAACCAGAGTCAACCAACATAATAGACTTGATACTGTTATATTCCATATAGATACCATAATATAGGCCCCGGTAACTTCATTACCTTTCACCTATATTCTTCCCTACATTACACTTATAATGGTTTACAGGGACTGACCTTTTACCTAGATACAACACTGCATTCAGAACACGGGTTTTCCCTAGTTCGGAAGGTCATACATTATGCATGAGGATTCTTGGAAGCACAGCAGGACGGACATCTCCTGTATAATATCTATGTACAAAGTTCATGCCCGACGTCATCCTTAGGCCGACACAGTAATACAGCAAGGTAGGTCCCCTGGGGAGACCTATGGGTATATATACATCACATCTTGCTAAATAGCTAGAGGAGACCGAGACTTCCCGGCAGACACACTGACCAGAGACGCTGAGGTTCCTGCATGCAGACCTCCAGCTTGCAGTGGTCTAACATCCCTTGCGGGGTGTCCAACTCAAGACCAGGACGGGGTCCCACAGTCTCTCAATTCAGGTAGTGGGGTTGACTTTATCCTAGAGGGATTCTTGGCCTAACACCTACACACATGCTAGGTACATTTAGGTACATCTAGTTAGGGAAGCATCGTAGGAGTATGCATCTTTTATCATGTGTTTTATATACTCTTATGTATCCATGATTATTGTAAGATGGTAGAACTATACTATCCATTTACCTTTTTAGTACTACTAATCATTTATATCTTATACTGTCTAACGGTTGTTGCAGCTCATCTATTCTACACCAGAATAACAACTGTTCAATAAATACTTATTGAAAACGCCCAGCCTGTTTATTCCGTGTATCTCTCTGAGACAGACTAAGTAAGCACGAGTGACTGAGCAAAAAGTAGTATATTGTTTCCACGGTGCTGAGCGATCAGGGTTGTCATGTTCGATAGTTGCCAGGAACTATTCTCTCCCTTGGTAAGAGGAGACTCTAGTGGCACTGTGAGCTAGTTGGTACAAAAGGCCAACATACTCGGTAGGGGTGTTCAGAAACAGTCTGACACCAATCCTACAGTGTATGCTGTCCAAACGCGCAGATCCTGTATAATTATTATAGGAGCTACACGACAATACCATCAATGGAAATTTTGCACAAAGGTGACTTTCAAGGTTCTTTGTCAATTCCAGTAAGAGTTCCTGCTTCTCCAATCATATGAACCACGTTATCAGCTTCTACATCATCAGACCGCAATTCTGACATATTCTCCTGAATGGTATTGATATCCTGCTGAGATCTGCATACATTAGAGAAGTTGCCTGCTTTACCTCATTTGAAACAACTTTTGCTTTTAACTGGACATTAAGATTTGATGGTATGAGCAACAGACCTACACTTAGAACACTTCCCTTTACTCCCATTGGAGAGAGGCTTGTTTTTGAAGAACTTGTTTTTGTTAAAATTACGTATCAAACCAACATCAAGATGTACCGCTTTCTCATCATTCATCAATACTTTGAATGATCTGGTAGCTCTTTCAATTCCTTTCGCAACCTCAATGACTTCCCTGAGAGAAGGATTCTTGTGTCTAAGAAGCTGTTCCTGTATTTTTTATTAAAGCAGTGTATAATGACTTGATCACGTAAATACTGCTCAATAATGGCTCCAAAATTGCAGTTAGCTTCTAAAACTCTTAAATCTGCCACTTAATTCTCAATAGGTTCTGCAGCCATTTGGTGTCTGGAATAAAAATGAAACCGCTCTATGACAGTATGTGGTTCCACAGTAAAATGTAATTTCAGCCTGTCCGTTGCCTCTGTATATTCATCATAGTTTTCAATACCTTGAGGTGTGGAAAGGCTAGGCAAATGATCAAACATTTCCTGAGCTTCGGTGCCAATGGAGTTTAATAACAGACCTTTCTTCCTTGCCACACTAAACGAATCACCATCAGTAGTCACCATAAAATTATTAAAAAGCCCCAACCACTTACTCCACTTCATGGGTATGGCACTAGGATTCTGAAGTAATGGAGGTGGTGGGGCGCAGCACTGTTGTATTATAGTAAAGAAGAAAACACACCAGAAAAACAAAATGCAATAGAAAATACCTTTGAATGTAGAAGCGCCGGAAAATAGATAAGGAGATCTTCCTTGAAAGTTCAAAGTTTACACTTGAGCTGCCAAGCCCACAAGAAGCCGGTTCTGAGGCAATGCTGCTCACTGGAAGAAAATTGCAAAACAAGATGGTGGCACGTAGATCACGTTCAGATCGGATGGCCCAGGGCTGCAGAGACGGGCTCATTCGTAAGGAAACATCACGTTGCCTGAAGCGCAAAGCTGCGGGGAGAAGCGCAAACCAGAGGGTGACGTCACGAGCTTACCGGAGTTGCCGATATCTTGAGGAACACAAAAACCCAAAAGGCAGGCTTAAACGGCTGAAGAGGCAGGCTTTAGCAGCTGATGAGTGTGGCAAAGAAGCGGTGTGGCGAAGTCAGCATACACATCCAGTTGGTGGATAATTATGGTGGTAGCAACAAGAAAAAGAAAATATAAAAATAAAGCCACAGCTGGGGACCAAAATATCGTCGCCAAAGATGAAGTAAACACGGAGGCAACAAAAGGTAAGGCTGGCGTGTTTATTCTCATAAATGGTCCCCAGCAACCAAGATATCAGTCCATAACAGCAAAGAGGCATGGAATATCAGATGGCGTATTCAAAAGAAAGCAACAACATCAATTAGACATTACGTGAGTAGTACGAGGTGGAACAAAGGAAATAAAACACCTCACACTCCTGCATGTGAAACTAAGAACAGAACACTACAGTTTTCTTCTTCTATTTGCTGTGTTAACTATCTACTGATAAGGGGAAAAATTGCGACTTTAGATCACTTCCCTATTTTGTTTACTGCTCTAACAATAAAATGCTGGTTGTTCGGGTAATAAACTGGCCAAGTGGCAACTATATAAGCAGGAGTGATACTGGGCTGACCACTGCAGTGTCATTTAAATAAAGAATGACGGAACTCTTTTGGTTCCCCGATAGACCCAGTAGGCCTGTGACATAGGCGTTGATGGGTAATAAAGTGAATGCAGGTTTAGAACGTTGATTTCTTGCTTACACGCTGAAGAATAAAGACGTGTATAACTACTGTCCGTGTGTGACGTAGTCATTGGAGGGGGCACGTGCTGGGTAGGACGCTACAACTGGCGACGAGTAAGGAATGAGTAACCTGTAGATCAACAGTGCTCTCCCAGAGAGTGTGCCATGGTCCAGCAAACTGCTTGTGAATGCCACAGACGAAGTGCAGAATCTACGCTGGCTCCTGTTGCATTTCAGCGCAATGCCAGCTTATGCAAAGCTTTCAAGGATAAAGAAGCATCATTGAAAATCTACGCATCGGTGGCCGAGAATCAAATGAAAAGGCAGCAAACCGAGGTACAGAGCTATTACGCAAATTAATTAAATATGTCATACGGAGTGATAACACTAAAGTGCAAGTTGAGCTGTAATCGAATGTTCCGTGAAGCAGAGATTAGCCAGGTGTTTATGAAGAGACATTTAAGCGCAGAGCCAACTGAATATCATATTGTTATCTGCTTATCAATTTATTTGAGTGGAAAAGAGATTTGGCTACTTACTGAAACAACTCAAGAGAGTCACCATACCACGACCTGCTGTGAAGTGGCCCCAGAGGCCAGCCGGGTTGTGCTTGCGGGCTCTAAAATACCTCTTATCTCCTTAAAGAAACTCAGCCTACCCAAACACCTAGGCAGGGTCAACCTTGCAGACTTTAGAAAATACCAACCTGCCTTTCTGGCTGCCCAAGGTGTGAAATGGATTGACACTACCCCTGACTTCATACCTCCGTGGCTCTCGTTTGAATGTTTACTAGTAGACAATCTCCCGTTGGTGTCTCTCCTCACCTTCCACAAAGATCATCCCATTTTCAATAAAATAATTCTGAAACATACTAGAACTGTCCTACTACATCTTGACCATCGCTTCTCAGATGTGAAAATAAAACACTCCCTACAAGCCTCAATTTGGTTCAATAAGGATGTCAAACATGACCCAGCCACCCCCATAGGTGACTCGTGGAGGTCCAAGGGAATCGTTTTAGGGGGGAATCTTGGTTCTAAACACAATGCTTTATTGTTCTATGACTGTAAGCAAACCGACAACGATGCTCCAGCCGATTTTTAAGGCTTCCTTAAAATTAAAGTAGCCATCTCGGATGCACAAAGCCTTTCCCTTTAGAGCTGCTGCTCTGCCAATATCCCTAACTCTACTCAAAAGGGGCAGACACGTGGCCTCTAGGATATACGCAAAGCTTAGACCCATAACTACCTCGTTATGTGACGCCACTCAACAGAAATGGTGTAAAGACTGGTCCCAATACTGATTATCCAACCCGCCTGACATTAACTAGCCAAAATTATGGGCTTCTCCATTCACCAAGAAAAAAACATCTTATCTTGCCCAGGCCAAACTACATATTCTACAAAGATCATTCTAGAACCCACACCACCCAGCCAAACTAGGTCTTATTGACAAAAATACTTGCTGGATTTGTAACTCAACCAATGCGGATCCCCGCCACATGTTGTATGAATGTTCTCAATTGCATGAATTTTGGACTAAAGTTCACAACACCATTGACTCCATTTTTCAGACTAACCTCCCTAGGAGCTTTTTGTTTTCCATATGCGGCGCTTTCAGCCCCTCATATACGCTGGGCTTAAAAAGAGATGATCTCCTCCTAGTAGATGTAATGTTTATCCTAGCTCATAAAACCATTCTTTCTTCTTGGAAATCACTGGGGAATGCATCACATGGTGGGAATGACTGAAATACATTAGGAGCGCACATCGCATTCTCTACCCAGTACCCTTGGATTTGGGCCATCAGGTCCCTATGGGATAGTCTGGATCAATATCTGGAATTGATCAATCCCTTTAGATAATCGGTTGTCTCCTCTCTAGCCAGTTCACCGTATCTACGGTGCTCTGGTCTTTACTCAACATTTGTTTCTTTTTTTGTCCCCTACTACAGTCTTGTGGACTGGTCTACCAGGTCTTGACAGGCCTCCTACACCACCCAGTTGATGTCTCCTTCTTCCCCCTTCCTGTTTTCGTATCACTCTCTTGTCTTATCTCTACCATTTCCAATTTTGTACTCTATTCTTTTTTACTTTCCCACCACTTGGTTGAGATATTGAACAAAGATATTGCTATCATATTGAGCTTTCAAGCAAATGCCTCTTACATCTACTCCTAGCTTTTTGTACAACACGGTACAATCCCAATGTGTATACTGTATTCAGCCCATGTAGGTATGCCAACTGATTGTTTTGCACTAAAATCCTTAATAAAAGCATTTGAAATAAAAAAAAACCAATTTATATACATGGGCTGCGTCAACATCTTAAAAAAAGTCAAGGTTCATTTGTAGCCATGATGTAACACAAGACAACTGTGGCACGAGCGCCTATTCATGTACTTCTTGGCACGACTTCAAGTGCCTGTTTACTCCGTTTCAACACCGCTGTTGAAATGGGACTGATATCAGTGAACTACAGTATGAGTGCTTATCATGAAATAGTAAGTCAATTTCCTTCATAATTTCATGGGTTATGAAAGCTCAAGACTATGAAAGTGCAGTTACATATATATGAGGATGTTTGTCCTGTTTCCCAAAGACACAAATGAATTGCATTTCACTTGCAAGAAGCTGTTGAAAGAGAACTTAATTCATTGCTCAAACACGCTATCATTGAACTCTCCACTGGTTCAACACCATGGGTTTCTCCCATCGTAGTAGTTCCTAAAAGAGACGTGGAAGGAGCTATACGCCTTTGTGTTGACATGCGTCAGGCCAACAAGGCAATTGAGAGAGAACAAAATCCAGGTCCGCACATTGCTGATATGATAACTCAGTTGAATGGTGCAAAGTTTTACTCTTGATTCAAGCAAAGGATATCACCAGTTGGAACTTGAAGAAAATTGCAGGTACATAGCAACCTTTTCTACACACATTGGTCTGTTTTGCTATAAGCAACTGAGTTTTGGTGTATGCTCTGCTGCAGAACTTTTCCAAGACATAATTCGACATATCATACAACCTGTTATGCATGCCCTCAGCTATAATGATGACATATTGGTTTTTGGAGCCACTCAGAAAGAGCATGATAAAGCTCTCATTCAGGTATGTCGTTTGATAAATGATGCTGGTTTAACTTTGAATGCTGACAAATGTGAATTTCATAAGACCAGTTTGAAATTCTGTGGCCACATCTTTTCTGATGGGGGTAAGACACCCGATCCAGCTAAAGTGCAAGCGCTGTCTACTGCTAATCCCACACAGGACATTTCCATGTTACATTCATTCCTTGGGATGGCCGGTTACTGTTAGATACATACAATACTTTGCCACAGTCCGTGCACAGTTATGAGAACTGACGAAAAAGAATGTTTAGCTTCATTGGTCACATGAGTGTGAGGAGAGTTTCAAGAGAATCGAGAAAGCCACTGAAATGGCCTACTTTGATCCCAAGCTTCATACTGAGGGTGTAGTTAATATTAGCCTTGTTGGGCTAGGCGCAATCTCTGCTCAGCACAATAGACAGCCGAATGCTCAGAGGCATATTGTGGCATATGCCAGTAAAAGCTTGTCACAAACTAAACATGCTTATTCACAAACTGAGAAAGAAAGCTTGCCAGTGGTGTGGGCTTGTGAATATTTCAACGTGTTCTTATATGGGAAACCTTTCACAGTAGTGACCGATCATCAAGCACTATTGACAATATTTGGCAACCCAAAAGCCAAGATGCCTCCTCGTATTGAACATTGGGGTTCGAGATTACAGGAATACAACTACACCATCGCTCACCGTCCAAGGAAAGATCAAAATCCTGCTGATTATTTGTCAAGAGTGCCGATGAAATGCCCTGGTACCCCATCGTAAACAGCTGTAGCCTACATAAATGTCATTGTAAAATTGAACACATCAGCTGTCATGTCATAAGAGGAAATTGTCACTGCCACAAACCAAGAAAGTGACATGCTGAAGTTGAAAGACATTATTGCTCACCAATCGTGGAACCAGCACTCTCGATAGCTCACCAGTGACAGTGAATATTTAAAATCCTGAAATGTCAGAGATAACTGTCTATGACTCAGGAAGGCCTCATCTTGCGAGGTACATGTATTGTTATTCCATAGAGTCTACAACAACAAATAATTGAAGTGGCCCATGAAGGACATCGAGGTATGGTTGCCACAAAGAGAGCTCTTCGAGACAAAGTCTGGTTTCTTACATCTCAGTGAAAGAGTTGAAAGTCCTTTATGCAACTGTTTCTCATCTCACATTACTCAGCACCCTTTAAACATGTCAGAATTGCCTAACCGTGCTTGGGAGAGAATTGCTGTTGATTTCTTTGGTCCTCTTGAGAATGGACATCATTTAATTGTAATTGTTGATGAATACTCTTGTTTTCCATTGGTAGAAGATCTTTCATCCATCACTCATGAAAAAGTTACTGAATGATAAGATGGCATCTTTGTGACATGGGGTGTCCCTGTGATCTTGAAATCTGACAATAGCCCACCCTTCAATAGTGGAGAGTTCAGAGACTTTCTCAGCCATCTCAATGTAACGCATCAGAAAAGTACTCCTCTTTGGCCCCAGGCCAATGGCCTGGTAGAACGATATATGAGTACTCTAAAGAAAGCTGTGCAGCGTGCTGCATTAGAGAAGCTAGACTTCAAGGTTGTATGGAATACCACTCTTTTCGAGCTTACAGATCGACCCTCCCCACCCCATTCAACTATCAGGGAAAGGCCTGCAACTTTAATGTTTGATAGAGCCATGACGATAACGTTACCCCAATGGACCAATCTCAGATCAAAGACTGTGAAAGACATGTACATAGAGGATTCTGGCAACACAAAAAGATGATGGACGGAATGCTTAACATTGTCACATTCTCACCCCCAGTCACAGATCTGGGTTAAATCCATCGTTTTTTTGCTCACCATGCCACCCCAGTTTGGTCCCAGCCATATGCAATTCAGTCTTTACCCTGCTCTCCATGGAAACAGTCCAGCCCGAACTGCCAGGCCAGGTCCTTCCTGGACTGTAAAACAAGCATCCTGGCACCGGTTTCGGGGTATCACCCCTCATCAGCCAGGCTAGCTTGAATACAGTGGCATAGCGAGCAAGGGACCCACGTCTGGGCATACCCTTCCCTCTTAGGGTGACTATAGCATCACAAAAAGATGGGCGGAATGCTGAACATTGTCAAACACTCACCCCCAGTCACAGATCTGGGTTAAATCAATTTTGTTTTGTTCAGTATGCCATCCCAGTATGGATCCAGCCATATGCAAGTCAGTCTTGACCCTGCTCTCCAGGGGAACAGTCCACCCGAACAGTTAGGCCAGGTCCTCCCTGTACCGGAAAACAAGCATCCTGGGACTAATTTCGGGGTATCACCGTTCATCAGCCAGGCTGGCTTGAATTAAGAGGATTCTGGTCACAAACGAAAAATGAAAATCTATGCTGACAAGAGACGTCATGTGAAAGATATTACTTTCAATAGAGGACATCGAGTACTAGTTCGACTGTCCAGAAAGCGAAAATCTGATTCCCCTTGCAAGGCTGATCCCTTTACTGTTACAACCACTAAAACACACATGGCGACTGCCCAATGTCCTTGGAAGTCCCTTACGAGAGATTCTTCTCACTTCAGACATATGGCTCATCACTCACTAAACATTGATGTCACTGTAGAGATTGGGTCCGGACAGACAGTGGATGGTCCTGTGACTGTTGTTGTGTCCACCTCACCTATGCAGATAACTGACATTTCGACTGCCAGCTCCCGGTTTCTGATGGCCAGATCAGGATATGAAATCCAAGCACCATGAAGGATCATTGAAGAGTTATAAGTGTATATGTATTTGTAATTATTTATGTATTTATTCAACTATTTATTTATTTGTTTATTCCTAAAAAAATTATTTATAAAAAAAGTTGTAACTTTTTATTTAACAAAGGGGGAGATGATGTGTCATGTAAATAAAGAATGACGGAACTCTTTTGGTTCCCGATGGAATCTGTAGACCCGTGACTTAGGCATTGGAGGGTAATGAAGTGAATGCAGGTTTAGAACGTTGAGGTTTTGCTTACACGCTGAAGAATAAAAAGGTGTATAACTACTCTTCGTGTGTGTCTTAGACATTGGCTAGTGCCCAGGCTGGGTAGGGCGCTACAGCCACCACCCCAAGTACAGCTCTGCCTTCATTGTTCCTAGTTTAAACAGCCCGGTCCTAGTGCATGGGGCATTACCTCCTGGCCTGTTTTCCTCATCCCAGTCCTTACAGGTTGAGAGACTGGTTCCTGTTGACACAACTTTTCCCGGCTAGAACATAACTATTATCATCCCAAGATGGTTTCTACCTTATGATACTTTATATAAGTCTACAAAAGCGGAACCTCTCCACTGGGACTTACTGCTTTTGCTTGTCTGTGACACGAGGACTGATAATGTCGCAAATGTTATTTTGTTATATGTGATATGCTTAGTTTGTTTTGTTTGCGAGCTGAGAGTCTGCTGTAACAAAATCATGCCTTTTGAGGAACGCACATATAGAGGTCGAGCGCCAGCAGACCTGTATGTTTCAAATGCAACTTTTCCCTTATGGCAGAGTCCTAGCATTTGCTTAAGCAATGTAGCATGCCCTGGGAGTACTTGAATTTTTTTAAAAGCAGGGAGGGACCCAACACGCAGGCTACACAAAGTGAAGCTGCTGTTGAACGCTGTAGCACAACCATGACCGCCGTCTGACTGTAAGACGGCGGCGGTCTTACAGGACACTCGAGAAGCACGTTATTTATGGTCTAGTAGGAAACTGTTGAGTATTGGCCCTGTTCCCAGTCTTGTTTGTTTGCAAGTGGCCTGATGTGGCTAAGAAAATGGGCAAAAGATGGAATGTGGGAGATAATGCCTGTGTAGTGGAGAATGAAAACTAGGTGTCAGAGGTGCGCACTATGAGTGACATCTAAAAAATGATTGAACAGGCAAGTTTAGCTGCTTTGAAAGCCAGAGAAGGCTTGTTTCTTCCCAAACACCCACGTGTGTAATACCCTGATCAAGAGGAAAAGGAGGTCACGTGTAAGTTTACTCAGGGGACTAACCTTAAAGAGTTTTAACAGCATCTCCAAGAGACTTTGGTCTTTCAAGAGGTTTTGGCTCAGAAGAATGAAGACTTTTTCCTCCAGGACCAAAAAAAGGAGGTGGAGTCTGCTACAGGGGGTGGTCCAGAAGATGGAGTGGAAACTGAGAAGCATCCATACCCACATTTTTGGGCCAAAAGATACCCTATTCAGGTCTTTGATGAAGAATTTACCCCAGTAATCAAGGTGGGGACTTTGAGTGCTGTATTGTTTTCTCAAGGGGCAGTTGTATTACAAAATGCCTCTCACTCGACTCGGGTGAATACGAAGATGGACTTGGCCATCAAGAGGGCTTATGCCTCAGCTGAATTTGTGGTCTGAGCGTCCACATATACAGATGTGCAGTCCTTGTTGAACAATTTCTAGAAACTGGTTGAACAAGTCGACCAGGAAGTGTATTTTTCAGATGTGCAGTGGATAGTGGAGCAGCAGGTCCAATGCTACTCTGATATCTTCTATGATTTCCTTGGTGAAGCGGCAGTCAAAGCAGTCTTGGCAGTGGCCCGAGAAGACAAACATGGATAAGTGCCGGGAAGGTAGACGCATCCTAGAAGAACTTGTTGATGCACCTTCCCTTTTTGGGTTCTTAGTTTTTCGGGAGTCAGCCTGAGACCCTAGCACAAAAGTCTGTGGAGGACTGGAGGTTGACGGCTCCAGCTAAGTCTCCCCCAAAAGAAAAGTGTTTTTTTGCTTCACCTAGAGCTTTCGGCCAATCATTTCAGTTGAGGCAAATGAAACAGCCATTTTGGGGGAGGGTGCAAGGCCGGGGGCTCCCTCCAGGGGAAAATTCCTGGATACAAACTATTGCGGAGTTCACTTCCACTACACCCCCATCTAAGACATGACTGTGCTGCTCAGGAATAACAGCTGCCAGTGTGTGGGAGATTGATTTGTTCTCTCAACAAATGTGCATCATCAATAACTCACCAATGAGTCTTTGCGATTATTTGTCAAGGGTTACGGATAGTTTTCAGGGTACCCCAGGCATTTGTTTTCCTGTGGCCAAACCCTTTTGGAAGGGATCCAGAAATTGCTGGGAAAAAAACAATTACCCCGGTACCACCCTCGCAGACAGGATCAGGGATTATATTTAATTCTATTCCTGGTAAAAAAAAGGCGTTCAGCGAATGCAGGCCTGTCTTAGATTTAAAAGATGTCAACAGTCACATCCCTCATAGAAAGTTCCAGATGATGTTGCTTCAAAGAGTCTTACTGTACTTGGGAAAAGGAGATTTCCTTCCGTCTTTGGACCTTCTAAATGCAGATCTGCTTGTACCAATGCATGAGGGATCTCACCACTTCCTGAGGTTTTACTCCCAGAACAGACATATCAAGTTTCAGGAATTTCCATTTGGGCTATTGTCATCACCAAGGGTGATTACTAAATTGTTGGTGCCTTAGGTAGGTGTAATCCAAGCAAGAGAGATTCAAGTCTTCCCTTGTTTGGATGACTGGCTCCTCCTCCCTTCCTTCATTCTTCTTCGTGCTCCTCCCCTCCTTACTCCTCCTCCCTCTCTTTCTTCTTCTTTCTCCTCCCCCCTCTACTTCTCCCTCTCTTTCTTCTTCTTCCTCACCCTCCTCCCCCTCATCCCTCCCCTTCCCTCTCTTCTTTTTTCTTCTTCTTCCTTCTCCCTACCCCTCCCTCTCTTTCCTTCTCCTTCCTTTTCCTCCCACCTAGGCCTTCTGGAACAGATGATGATTTCTTGTAGAATCTGAAGAGGTCCAATCTAAAACCTCCCAAAATCTCCAGATCATAGGTGCTCGGGAAGTGTGGCTTCCGGCGCTGAGGAAAGACACGTTGCTGCTGTAAATCTCCTTTCGACTGGAGATGGCGGCTCCAATAGCTCAGCATAGGTTAAGGGCAGAGGGACGTATGGCCTTAACAGTTTTAATTCTTTCTTGAGCCAGGTTGCATCTCCAGAGATGCAGAAATACGACCAGTGGGTGCCAGTGTCATCAGAAGTAGTTTGAGTGCTTATTCAGCAGTCACGTCGCTCACTGAAACTGAAATGCTTCTCCTCTCATTTGAAGAATTTTGAGAGATGATGCGGTGAGAAGAATGTGAGTCCTACCTCAGAGGATTCTGATTTTTGAGGGATTGTTTTGTTTATGGCTTAGCGGTCTCTACGTTGAATTCTCAATGGCCACTGTTAGAGCCGTCAGGAGCCCCCGTTTGGAATGTTTAGTGCCCTTGGTAACAAGATTAATGAGGAGTTTCTTCCTGAAGAGACCAGTGATTAATTCACCATTGTTAAACACAACAGAGCCGCTCCCAGTGGGGTGACCCAAGTGCTAATGTTTCTTAGTTCGTGAGTGCAGGCATCTCACAAAAAGTGAAGGACTGGTCTCACACACCACCTGGTGTCATGCTTCATCATAGACCAGTCCTCGCCCTCTAAAAACTCGGTTTGATAGAGGGCGGGCATGCACCTGACGACAGGGATGCACTTCTAAACTAAGTGGGGGCCCTTACAGAAAAAGTGAGTTTAAAAAGCCATTATAGGTGTCAAATTAATTTTAATGTTGCTGGCATCTATATGGTAATTAAAAATAGGGTGATCGGTGTGTCGGGGAAATTATTGTCCCCCCACCGATGTCAATAGGGTCGACATGTTTCTGCCAGATGGCCCAGAAGGGTCCCCGGCATTCATCAGGACCTAAGTGAAATAACTACGGGCTCCACTCTTACCAGACCGTGGTGAGAGGGTTTCCACTGTGTGGGGTGACCAGGATCACACTCCACTATGATGTGGCCTGTGTTTTAAAGCCTGAAAGAAATAACATGAAGATAGAAAAATGTATAACGAAACATAGCACAAGAGATAGAATGTAATAGGATTTACAATCAGCCACATACACGAAACGCTATTTGTGGGTGGCTATAAGTGCAGCAATTTGTGTCAGTCATCTGTGCACTAAAAGATAAATGGAGAAGTTGTCTCCATACTGCTACCCTAAAGTTGGGACAGAATGCCCCATAGGAGGGTGAGGGCAGGAGACCCCTTTGGTCCAGCGCTAAAAATGAAAATAATGAGGAGAAAGGAACATAATACCAGATGTTTACAAAGCGTTGGTAGATACTTAATAGAACACACATGAGGTTCCATAGTAATTTCAGAATCAAAGTACCTGAAAAGGAAACAGTAACTCATTCATTCACATGTTCCTTTCTCCTCATTATTTTCATTTTTAGCGCTGGACCAAAGGGGTCTCCTGCCCTCACCCTCCTATGGGGCATTCTGTCCCAACTTTAGGGTAAGCAGTATGGAGACAACGTCTCCATTTATCTTTTAGTGCACAGATGACTGACACAAATTGCTGCACTTATAGTCACCCACAAATAGCGTTTTGTGTATGTGGCTGATTGTAAATCCTATTACATTCTATCTCTTGTGCTATGTTTCGTTATACATTTTTCTATCTTCATGTTATTTCTTTCAGGCTTTAAAACACAGGCCACATCATAGTGGAGTGTGATCCTGGTCACCCCACACAGTGGAAACCCTCTCACCACGGTCTGGTAAGAGTGGAGCCCATAGTTATTTCACTTAGGTCCTGATGAATGCCGCGGACCCTTCTGGGCCATCTGGCAGAAACATGTCGACCCCATTGACATCGGTGGGGGGACAATAATTTCCCCGACACACCGATCACCCTATTTTTAATTACCATATAGATCGCAGCAACATTAAAATTAATTTGACACCTATAATGGCTTTTTAAACTCACTTTTTTCTGTAAGGGCCCCCACTTAGTTTAGAAGTGCACCCCTGTCGTCAGGTGCATGCCCGCCCTCTATCAAACCAAGTTTTTAGAGGGCGAGGACTGGTCTATGATGAAGCATGACACCAGGTGGTGTGTGAGACCAGTCCTTCACTTTTTGTGAGATGCCTGCACTCACGAACTAAGAAACATTAGCACTTAGGTCACCCCACTGGGAGCGGCTCTGTTGTGTTTAACAATTTATGTTGGAGGCTGCCGGCTGCCGGCTCCCAGTACCCCGTGCCTCTGGTTCCCTCACCCCAGATATACTCTGGGTTTTGTGGTTACACATTAATTCACCATTCCCTACATTTAGATTTAGATTTGCATGAGTGTTGTCTGGCCCTTTTACCCCTGAGGATAAGTTACTCCACATGCTACATCTGAGAAGAGCCTTGGAAATCTATTTGTTTAGGATAAATCCTTTTCAAAAGATATATTTTGTTTTTGTTTGTGCCCTTAGGCACCCCAGGTAGAGGTATAAGGCCGTTAACAGCTACACTAGGCAGGTGGCTGAAGCAGGCCATCATACTGTCGTATGAGAGACCAGGGCAGTGGCCTCTTTCAAACCAAGTATTGGGGAGGTCAACAAGGAGGTGTGTCAACATCTTGGGTGGCTTTGAGTGGGGCGTTAATGATGCGCATATGTAATGCGGCAAGTTGGTTCACTCCCCATAAATTTATGAAGCATTCCAGACTCCATTTGAAGGGTAATATTTCCTCAACATTTGGCACTTTTGTGTTGGATATTGTAACCGAATGTGAAGGAGTGAATAAACGTCAAGTTTGACTGATTTGAATTGCTTGAAGCCAAATTGTTGGCTTGGGTATCAGCTCAATCTATAAGGACTGTGATGAGGAAGATAGTTGGGGAGTTAATTACCCGGTTACTTAATGGTAGTGTTCATTCCTCCAAGTCCAGGTCTTACTTGCCATGGTCCAGGTTTCCCCATGCCTCCTCCCTTTGTGAGTTTCGGCTTAAGGGGGGGTAAAGCTTGCAAATCAGGAAGTGGGAAAGGAGAGCTTCTGCTTTTATGGACTTATGGGAAGTGTCATATAGCGGAGCCATCTTGGGATCGGAGTAGTTAACTTCCTGTTGTCAACTGGAAGCGGTCTATCAACCTGTAAGGAATACAGTACTCAGAATAATGAAGATTTCACGTATGTAACTAGGCGTAACTAGACCTGGAAAGGGCCCTTCAAATGGATTAGGAATGAGGGAGCTTTTAATTCTTCCTTTTAGAAACAAAACTTTTCTTTATTTGTCAAAGTCCTCTGTGCTGTGTTTTACTCTATTGAAATTTGGGAGATATAATTCACTCGTTAGTTTTGAATATATTTATAGGATTTTTATTGCACTCATCATAAGTGTTATTTTCTATAAACCAGTCTAAAATGATGTGCTTAATTTATGCAGGTGGTGGGCATCAGCACTCATTTTTGGGAACCCGGTTCACTTTTTAACCACCAGCTATTACTGGGAGGGAGAGAGAGAGAAAGGGAGATAAGACACCGGAGAAAAATATACACTATGGGGAGAAAGCAGGGATGAAAAATAATCTTCAAGAGTGAGATAAAAAGACAGGCAGTCCTGGCATGCAGCAACGCCAGTGTTGGGCTCATGAAAAAAACATTGCCCCTGCCCTTATTTTTGACAAATTAAGGACAACTAAAATGCCAATAATTAAAATTTCTAGAGTTGACTAGAACTAAAGCACAGATTCATGTTTCCCTGCTGGCTTTCTCAAAATATGTCACAGTTTAGAGTGTTTTAGGATTTGCTTTTAATCCATCTCAAAATTACCTCCGGTCTAGCGTATGATATTCAGTACTACGATCAGTGGTGTGTCAGTTTGCCTGTTAAGTTGCTGCCCCTCCGTTTTTTCCCCTTGTAAGCCCAAGCATCTGAAGCAGTGTATGAAGTTGCCCACCGTTCATATACCGCTCGGCCTACAATAATAGTAGTACATTTTGACTTGTTATAGGCATCCGTGGCATAAGGTAATGATGTGTAGGAGTGCGCAATTCAGAATGTATCCACCTGTGGCAGTAGCACTTGGTAGTACTTAATGACAAGTTACTGTATGGATACCAAACGTGTCCCCTAAAAAAAAAAAATGGAACACGTGAGGACAAAATCTTAATTTTTTTTTTAATTTGCCAAATTTACATAAACTGACAAGCTGATGTGTTAGGGCAAAATTATTTCATTTCAAATTTACATTAAATGCCGGTGTTTGCATGATGATCAATACCACTGTCTAAAACGCTAATTTGTGAGAGTAGTATAACACGTCTGCAGTCCAAATCTGTAGGGTCTGTGTAGCTGAGTGGTAATACTGATGTATAGAATCCGTAAAATGTATATTGTCCAGCTGCACTGTCCGAATTTGTGAGATTTGTGTACTTTTTGAATTTTTCTTCCCTGTCCCTTCTAAAGAGATTCTTTTTCATGACATATCGTGACATAAGTGGGCAGGTGATGCTTCAGTTGATTTGAACCGGTCTTTGGCAATTAGTCACCCATCTAGTATTTGCAATCACCTTACTGTAATTTGCTTGAAAATAAGTGAAGAACTTGAATGCGTGCTGCTAAAATAAATTGTATTCTTTTAAAATTTAGGTCAGAGCGGTCTGAAGAATACCCTGCTGGTTGATATCACATCTTTTTTCTGGACCTATGTTTTCAAGTTCTCTCTCATCAGTTGAAATGAAGGTCTCGTTCATCACCAAATATTACCTTGCACTTCTCCAAGTTAAGCAAGCACATTAAGACCTGCAATAATATTCTGTGATTCACTGTGAATCTCATTACATGAAAATGTTAAATCAAATCTTTTGTTGCACTACCATACTGCGTTGTATTATGGCATTTATAGCACTTCATACCCCTTTGAAGCATATTATTCGATTGAAATTGCAGTACGCTGCAGGAGAGTGCTAGGTTGGAAGGTGGTTTTACTTGTGATACTGTAAGGGAGATGATTTGGTGTTGTGCTTGAGTGACCAGAGAGGTGATCCGTTTTTGTTTTGGGGCACAGTGCTTAACAGTGTGATGGAGGAAAGAAGTATGAAAGAGAAATGTGCCAAATATTGTAGTTAGCTGGAAGTTATGGTTTATTCTTCCGGTCCAGAGTTGTGTTTATGTTTTCAGTTGTCTTTTTCCATTTATTTCATATGCTGACTGTAGACATTGGGTCCTGTAAATCTTTTTTTTTTTAAATAATTTTTATTGAATAATAAACAGGTACCAAAAACACAGTCAACATGAGGAATAAAGTAACATGTTAAATTATACAATAAATGGAAACAATAAATACAAAATGTAAAAGAAAAAGATTATAAAATACAACCTTACGTAACTGTTTAAAAGAAAGTAGGTAACGTACCATGCAAAACAGTGAATATTTAGATAATTGTTATAATAATAATGAGAGAAGAGAAAAAAGAAGAAGAGGGAAAAGAGAGGAGAAAGGAGTAAAGGAAACAGAGAAAGGGAAGGGAGATAAATTAGCAAAAAGAATTAGTGTAAGTGAGTGTGTAGATAGAAAAATAGTGAAAGGTAACCAAAGTAGATCAGATTTAATCCTCTGAGCTACAGATGAAGATGAAACAGTGGAAATTCTATGTTCATCACAAATAAGGTTCCACCATGTTAACATGCAAATTTTGGAATTGTCCTTCCAACAAGTAAGAATAACTTTAAATGCAAGAGCAATAAAAAGATCAAACAATATCGGCTTTAGCATTGTGCCATGAAAATCAAATGACATGGATCCAAGAAAAACATTTTGAAATGATAACTGAATATTGAAATGGAAAATCTTGGAACATTTGGCCCAGATGGATTTCCAAAAATTTTGAACATTGGGGCAATGGAAAATTAAATGAGAGAGTGTACCGTTGGTAGAAAGGCATGACCAGCAAAGGGGAGAGGATGATGGGTTAATTTTGTGCAAAAATAACGGTGTTCTAACAGCTCTATTATAAAAAAATAGGGATTGAGTGGAATTAGCAGCTCTAGAGGTGGAAAAAAGTTTATGCCATAGTTTGTTCCATTTTTGAGAAGAAAGGGTGATGGACATATCAAATTCCCAAACTAGTTCAATGGGGGATTTTAGTCCTTCAGAAATAGGGGTAGAAATAAGTTTATATATAAATGAAGCTTTGGGGTTAGAATCAAAAGAGATGTTGTATAGAGGAGTTAAAGGAATAAATAAGGAATAAATGGAGTATTGTTAGTAGAAAAGTTTTTAGATGAAAGAAACGATTGAAGTGACTGTGATAATTGAGAGTATTGAGGTAAGCAGGAGGAGGGTAAATCATAAAGGTCTTGTAATTTATTAAAAGGCAAAACAGAGTTCTGGGATACAAGTTGGTGAACATATAAAATATTCTTTTCCTTCCAATGTTTGAAGTAGAATGATTTATGACGAAACCTAATAAATTTATTGTACCAGATTAAGGAAGCAAGAAAAGCCTGATAAAAGTTGGATCCATCCATAAACAACGAATGTAGCAAGTATTGTGAATATTTTAAAATAGGATATTTAGATATGAAGGTACAATTGGACATAAAACAGGTATCATAAAAAGAAAAATCATGTAATAAAGAGCGTTCAAAGTTAATCCAAGTAGGTATCAGATCGTCATGGTATTGTCTATTTAGTGCATATGCTTGTCTGATTAAAAAAGCAGTGTGATAGAGCTTAAAAGTCGGAAAATGAACACCCCCTTCATTCTTTGGTTTGGTTAATTTAGTTAAAGCAATGCGGGCAGGTTTATTGTTCCAGAGAAATTTAGTACAGATGGAATTAATTTGTTTAAAGTAATAATTATGGATTTTAAAGGGTAACATAGATAACAGAAATAGAATAAGCGGTGCAATCATCATTTTAATAGTATCCAACCTGCCCCACCAAGACAGATGTAGGGGGGACCATGAGGAGAGTAAGTTTTGAATCTTAGTTTTAAGAGCAGTAAAATTATGGGTAAGAGTTTGTGGAATGGTAGGAGAGAACCAAACACCAAGGTATTTAATTTTAGAAGGACACGATTTAAAATTGGTGTCAGTGAACATGAATTGATAACATAGAGAATTTAAAGGTGGGATTTGAGTTTTAGAAAAATGTAATTTGTATCCAGATACTTTAGAGTATAAGTCAATCTCTTGTAGAAAAGGGGATAAGGAGGTTAAGGGTTTTGAAAGATAAATTAAAAAATCATCTGCATAAGCAGATAATTTAATTTCATGGGAGTTATGAATAAAACCAGTTATCAAAGGGTTATGGCGGATCCACTCAAGGAAGGGTTCAAGACACAGGAGAAATAAGAGGGAAAGAGGGGACAGCCTTGTTGTGTGCCTCTGCGTAAATTAAAATAAGGAGATAAAAGACCATTAACAGATACACATGCACGAGGATCGGAGTATAGTAATTTGATAAATTAAATAAATTTGGGACCGAATCCGAACCATTGAAGAGTTTTGAACATGAATTGCCAATTTATGCGATCAAAAGCTGTTTTAGCGTCAAAAGATAATGCGGCTACAGGGTCAGAGTAATTACTCCCCAAGGTAAGGATATTAGAGAACATTCTAGCATTGTCTGAGGAGAGTCTACCCTTAATAAAACCAGATTGATTGGATTTAATAAGTAAGGGGATAACCCCTTCTAATCGAGAGGCAAGAATTTTTGCAAAAAATTTGCAGTCGTAATTGATTAAGGAGTTTGGGAGATAATTTTGGTGAAGGGATAAATCTTTATCAGGTTTAGGGAGAATTAAAATAAGAGCGTCAAGAAAGGAACCTTTAGGTTTAGAGTGTAATATAAAGGAGGTAAAAAGCTCAAGTAAGTGCGGAGCAAAAATAGATGAAAAAGAGGATATAAGTTCAATAGAAAAGCCATCAGGACCAGGGGCCTTAGCTCTTTTTAAGGATTTAATTGCATCTAATATCTCCTGGAGAGATATATCTTTTTCTAAGAGAGTCATAACATCTGGAACAGTTAGGAGAGGCGAGACCGTCAAAAAATATGTGTGTCATTTGTGGTGGGATGGGTATCATCCATATATAATGATTGGTAATAGGACTGAAATGTCTTGACAATATCTGAATCGGAATGCATTAGAGTATTAGTATGAGTGTTACGGATAGGGCCTATGGCTTTATTTTCTGATTTGACTATTAAATAATTACTAGAAAAAATAATGGGGCGACCCGGTGTCCCTCAGAACCTGGGTATACGTATTAAATAAAACAATTGGTTCTGTCGGGTGTTCAATTGCTTAGAGTACATAAGTAGCAATGGCTTACTTATAACACATACCAATGATTTGAGAAAAAAGGAATAAAATACCATAACACCCACCAATATTAGTATTCAATAATGTATTTGAAAATAGATATCAAATATTCATGGCTGTCACAATTTACAAATTCAATTGCAATAGAAAATAAGTGACTGTTGGTGAAAAAGTGACATGTGGTAATGGGTGACGTTGAAAGTGCACTATATACAAGACAATTAAACGTGCTTTCAAGAGAGGAGAGAAGAATTTCTGTTTGTCCTTATTATTTTAGCACATATATTGCAGGATCCATTGGCAAGTTAAACTGTGATCCTGAGCGTTGTGCAGACATATGTAGTACGTCGACGTTTCGACCCTGTTGGTAGCGCAAAACTAAAAATGTGTCAAGGTGGGTCTTCTTCAGGACAGGAGGGGGGAGTAGGCAGCCAAAATGCAGATTCTTTAGTCTGTCTGCGAGTATCAAGTGCCTCTTATTCAAAGTAGGGCTAATGATTACAACCTCTCAGGACTCCACCAGCCGGTTGGAGCCTCAATAATATTCTTTTAATCGACTTTCACCCGTCGGTTGGAGTCTTTTGCTATAGCCAGTCAAATGATTTGCGTGATCTGGCAAAATCGCGTCCGTCCGGCAGCTGCTTTGTTATAAGAATAATTAGCCAACATTTTACCCGCTTTGTTTTGACCCCCATTATATTTGGATTTTATCTTAAGTAAGATATTACAAGCATTGGTTGTCGCCAATTTATTTAAGTCATTAGCCTTAATTAGATCACGAAGATGAACAGGGGATTTGGAAGTATAATAAGAGTGCTCAAGGGTCTTAATATGATTGAGGGAGGAAATGTATTGAGAGTTTAATGACTTTTTCTTCCTAGCAGTGTAGGCGATGGTGAAAGCACTAAACGAGGCTTTAAAGGAATCTCAATTGTTATGAGTAGAAGTATCACTTGACTTGTTAAATTGAAAAAATTCTTGTATAAAAGAAGTAGCTTTTAAAATAAAAGTTTGATCAGATAATAGAGAATTATTAAATCTCCATCTAGCCTGTTTAGGAGTAGCAAGGGACAGATCGGGGGACATTGAGACCGGGGCATGATCCGAGATAAAAATAGAACCAATCTCAGAGGTTTGGAGTGAGGGTAATAAAGATTTTGAAATCAAAACATAATCAATGCGAGACATAGTATGATGAGCATTAGAAAAAAACGTGAATTCATAACAGTCAGGATTACAGGTTCTCCAGGCATCATAGAGTGGACGAGAAGCAATAGCAGATTGAAATGCTTTATGGGACTTATCGGGTTTAAATTTTCAATCTGATTTTCTATCAGAAAAGGGGTCTAGCAATTATTAAAATCTCCAGCTACAATGATATTAAGGTTTGTGATTAAGGATAATTTTAGTTTAATATTGTGCCAAAAACCCGGGTTATGCTTAACCGGTCCATAAATATTGAAGAAGGTGACAAGTTTATTATGAACTGTGGCATGAAGTATTACCCATCGTCCACTCACATCATTTTTAGATGATACAATTTGTAGATTCAGAGATTTATGACAAAGAATGGCAACGCCACCTTTACGGTTTATAGCTGGCGAGAAAACAACCTGGCCCACCCATTGACGCTTTAGTTTAAGAGATTCAACATCATTACAGTGTGTTTCCTGCAAAAAAGCAATCTGACAATTAAGTTTTGACAAATGAGAAAGTACCTTTTGACATTTGACGGGTTGACCCAGACCACGAACGTTCCACGATACAACATTAAACATAATAATGTTTAAGGAACAGGGGAACACTCACATTGATGACGAACTGCAAAAGACAACAAAAAAGACGAAAGACAATGGTCATAAAAATCAGGGAACAAGTTAAAAATAATAGGAACATAAGGGAATAAATAGAACAATCATTTATAGAGATAATAGAAAAAGGAAAGGTTGATAGGTGAAGGAAAAGGGATAGAAAGAACAGAGAGAGGGAAGATAGAAAAGAAATGAAAGAAATAAAGGGAAACAGAGACAGATCAAGGACAAAAAGCCAGATCTAAAATATAAAGAGAAGGAAATAAGAGTCGGGCATGTTAGCACTCGAGACAAGAGCAACAACGGGAAAAGATGGAGCTGAAGGAGATAAAGAAGTAAAAGACTTAAAGAATTATAAATATGATTAGGCCGCATAGAACATAGTGAAGGTAAAAGGAACAGAGACCGCAACAATAAATAAATAACGTAATGTGAAGCATTAACAAGTTAAATTAATTAAGAACATTGAGCACCTGTGTCCATAGGAATTTTAGTAATAGAATGCAAGAACTGTCTTAGCTTAGATGGATCCTCAAATGAACGAGAGACACCTTCATAGGTAATCTTGCAAAGGCAGGGATGGGGGATGCCATAACAAATGTTCATAGATCTTAATTGCGGACGAAGAGCTAGGAATTCTTTGCGTCTGGCATTGGTAGCGTTGGAGAGATCCTGTGATATGAAGATGTTATGACCAGACCAGACGACGTTTTTCTCTAGCGACTTTTAATACGTGCATCAAGTCAGTGAACTCTAAGAAAAGCATAATAATACCACGTGGTTTGTTGGAATGAAGATGAGGACGACCAAGACCATGGGCACTCTGAATATTAAGAGGAGTTGAAGACTGTAGGTTGAGAAGGTCAGAGAAACATTTCTTTAAGAAGGAAAGGAGATCCAGACCCTCAACATTTTCAGGAAGACCATACAGCCGAAGGTTATTCCTTCTATTGCGGTTTTCTAAATCCTCTGTATGGAGCTTCAGCTTATAGATTTCTTGCTCCAATAAGGGTATTTTAGTTGTGACGTCTTGAAGATTGCTAACATGCTGTTCCATTTCAGACATTTTACTTTTCATGCTGATCCATCGGTCCTCAATCAGTTGAAGCTTTTCATTGGTGGTATTCATAAACGGTTTCAAAGCACGAAGCTCATCCAAAATTGAGTCCAGTACCGGATTAGAAGATAACTGCACCAGAGATGGAGGATCATTTTTGGCTCTTTTTGGTTTAGTACCAGATGTAGATGCCTTTGTAAGAGAGAGTTGATCACTAGCCATCTTGATATAATGAACTTGTCGGTGAGTATGTTTTGGATAAGTAGAGATCCTTCCCATAAAGATATATGCTCAAAGATATAGACTTCAGTGAGGATATGGAAATATTGCAAATGCAAAGCTAATGAGTAATGCAATGCAATCTCATATACCAAGTCTATGGTATGTAGCAAATTATACAGAGAAGGAACTCACAATGGAAGCCAAAATGTGAAGTGTTTATACAGGAAAACACCTCACATCACACAAAAGTCTGTTTGCATCCTCTCAGGAACATGGCATTTCCAGAAATCCAGATTTATTCCACATTCTATTAGTGAGGCAGAGCCTCCAACCGTGGGAAAGTAATACAACTTGTGCACATTGGAAGGTATAAAGGAAACAAGGGCGATGGTGTTTCTTGAAATATGCCTCAATCACTTCCAAGTACAAAAGAACACTTCAAGAGGCTTTCCTCACAGGCACCATATGAATTCCATTTGCCTCAGAGGAGGATAATATTTAATGCCAAAAAATTGTCCAGCATATTGCCTTTACTCGAATATTTGTGAGGCAATGAGGCAGCGTAGGCACGTTCAACAGAAAGAGAGCACCAAAGCACCGCTAATCCACACAGTGGAATTGAGTTTCCATCAAAGCGGCCGCCGCACATACAAAATGGCGGCCGCTCGCGTTAGGGAAAAAAAACTAAGACGCAGTGAAATTAAATGAAAAAGGATGTGCGGGCTCACCCCATGATAGTAATGTGTGCCGCTATGCCTCCGGATGTGTGCACCAACAAGAGGACGCGAAACGAGGTCAAACGACGGCCGCTGTTCTCCTCATAGGCTCCGTGAAGCAACGGAGCTCAGCAGATACCCGCGTATCTTGGAGAGCGCGTAAGCCACGCCCAAGGGTCCTGTAAATCTGGGAAGAAAGGAAGCAGGCAATGGAGGGAGAGGGTGAAAAAGGAGCTAGAAATTTGCCAGGATGGACTGCATTACACTCATTCCTTATATGCCGATGTGAGGTCTAGGAATGATGGAGGACAATATTTTGATCAGGCCATGCTAGGGTAGGCTGTATTACAATCATCCAGGATGCCAGCAATGTTCAGTAAACCTTCAGTAATAAGTTTATTCATTCAAATTCTGCTATAGGGTGGTTAGTTAAGCTAGTTTGATATATGGTTCTTTATTCTGTTGTGTGTTGTATAGCAGGAATGGACAACTGGGGGTGTTTCTAGTCGCTAGGTTGCAAGTATTGTAATAGCTTGTAATGAGGACAATCTGTACACCATCCAGGAGTGATGGTTAATTTTCTAGTTTGTGTACTTGAGTTTCACTTTCTGCACAGTTAGTCAATAATTCTTAGTCAGTTGGCTGTGTGACTGCTGTAGGATGCATCACAGACAGCTCTTACAATTAAAGAGCACATGGTATGAAGTGTGAGAAAATATCTGTGTGCTGCAGTGACTGCAATCATGAATTATTTGTCACACATTTCTTTGGAATGGTTGATGGCATGTTCTTCAACTAACCAGCCAGTTCACATTCTGCCTAACTGCTGAATGACCTGTAGTTATGACTGCCATCACTAACCATGAATTATTATAATGTTATTTATAATCTCAACACCCAGAATTTATTAGCGTGTTGAGTCTTAATTGCTTTAAAAATATTTTATATATTTCAAGCACATCTGAGAATTTTCAATTGCCAAACTCTGTTCTTGAGGCCACGTGGCAGGGAGGGGCTACGGTGCCACAACTATGGGGTTAAAGCCTTTTACCTTTGCTCTCCTGGGGTTGTTCCTGCAATTGCTCTGCGAACTGGGCCAAGAACAATCCTTGACTCTCAGTGGTGTCATAAGGGTGTAGTTACAGGCTTTTCAGGGAGGTAAGTGTGGGGGTTACTCAGGCTCAAGAATCAATACCCCCTCCCTAGCAGCGCAATAACATCAATGTCCAAACCAGTGCTTCTCTTTGTATTTTTATTTCACCAAAAACATATGTCATACACATTCTATTATGCATGAATATCAGTTTCCCGGGTGCGGGTCATGGTGCTCTTAGTAGCCTCTGCTGATTAGACCGTCATCTGACTTTAGTGGGTCCCACCCACTGGTACTGGGGTTCCCTGTTCCCCAGCCCAGTAGAAGGTTCAAGGTGAAGCAGGTAAACTCGTGATTGCAGCTTGTGCTACATGAACCCCCCTACCCCACCCCGAGCCTAGGCCACATCATTTTCTCATCAAGGTCAGGTTAACAGCTCCAGGCTGCACTTGGCCCTCTCAGTCTCTCACCAGTCGGTGATGGCAGTGTGGGGCCGCATTCAGCATTCCTGTGGCAGCGGAATAATCACCAGCAGCACTGGGAGCCTTCGGTGGTACACAGCAGTAAAGGAGAGGTGCAAGTCTGTGTTTTCTTGTCCTGCAGCCGCTGGATCTCACCAGCAGCAGGCAGGAGCCTCTTGGCAGCACACAGCAGTCCCCTTCGGTGGGGCGGCAGCTATCGTCGCTGCATGTCGCTTGCAGGGTCATTGCAAGAGAGGAGGCTTCTCATGGTGGCCCTCTTTTGGGCAGTGACTTTAAATCTCTGCTTGATCCGGTCCTCAATGGTGATTTTTCTGGTGGGGAATAAGTCACAGACATCATCTTGAGTCCGATCTGAAGGAGGAATTACTGACTATTCTGGGTGATATCTTGGCACCCAGAATAGTCAGTAATTCCTCCTTCCCTCATCTCTGGGGAGTTGGCTATAAGTGTGATACCAAGCCTTTGCTGCTTAGTAGTTCCTGAGTACTCTGTAGAGTTTTCCTCCTTGGTAGAGGAGACCACAACAATGAACTGCGATGGGTCTTGAACTCCCATCTTTCTACAGCTTTTGCAGACGGAGGATGTGTATTCCAGGTCTGCTCCTTTGAACAAGTTTGGAGTGGTTCCCCTTTCATGTGTACTGGCCAGGCCACTTTCCAGGTCTGGACCGTGTCTGCTAGAAAGCTCTCTCTAGCAGGACAGTCTACAAGGGGAGCACCCACCACAAAAGTACAAAGAGGTGAGAGCAGACTGCACCCACCTAGTTATAACCCCTTCCTCACAGAGATCTAGAAGAGAGACCAAATTGTGCCCCTTCAAAGGACTCCTTTCCCTATGAAAATATACTGCAGGACTCCTCCTGTGCCCCTTGCCATCAACCAAATGGTAGATTTCATTAGAGTCATGTTTCAGAAATGGCACTGGTACTTCTAAGGAGAGTCTGTCTCCTATTTCCTCGGGTCTGATGCTCCCCTTCCCATCTAGGAGACGCCATCAATACACATATGCCGTCTATAGAAAAGCATCCTCTCCCCATCATGAAGCTTTGTCAAAATTGTGGGCTTCCAAAATGGAGCCCGCAGGCCTGCAACACTCCTCCGTGGCACACTACTGCTTCCAGCATTCTTGCACACTCGCAAAGCATGGGATGTCACATTTAGGATTCTAATTCATTCAGAGCAACTTACTTTTAGATGAATGGGCCAGTAGGCACACATTCATATCTCACAGATAAAAAGCACGTCAGTGTAATTCAGTAGCACAGTATACTGTGATCACTCTCTCCCTGCATGAAATCCGCGACAGAGATGGTAGTCCTTTGTCACTATGAGGACGCCCCATTGGTGTGTTCCCCCCATTCAGGACTTGGTCCAGAACCTAGCATTGTCATCAGACCTGGCCTAGGCCAATGCACACACATGATTAGTGTATGGCATGACCAAAATAGAAAAAATAAAAGCACAGGTGTGCACTTTTGGCATGCAGGACAGGGGACGTGACTGTACATCATGCACGGGAATTTCCCATACCAACATCAACCATTTTGAAAATTTAGACAAACATATAACATTTATATTCCGACATCTTAACGTTTTAAACGCAAAAAGAAGAAACTTGTCAAATTAACCCTTATACACACAGCAATTAATAAAAAAGAAACTTTTTCGTAAGTGCCTGATAATTCTGTAACCTAGCGTCGTCCTGCAGAAATTCTATTTTCTCTTGAGTGATGTTAGTACGTTCAGAAGGTACAAAAGACAATCCTTTCTCAAGTAGGCTCTTCTGATCCGTAATGGATAAGTTGTGGATCATTGTCATGTCGCTATGCTCCATCGGTATGTGCTTCTTTCAATGCTGATCTTTCCTGCGCCCTGGTTCTGCCATCATTTGCCAGTGTCTCTCGTTTGCCCTCCTCCTAAAATAAGCCCTCGGCCACATTGTTCAAATGTGCTTGTGGTGGAATAAGAGACACTTGTGGAGTCGTAACATGAACAGCTCTCAAAATTCAATAAATCATCTCCTGCTTCTTTCTTAGTATTATGTGAGTGTTCTGTTGTTTACAGGCAAAGAATAAAAGCCTTTTTGTAGGTAAGTATAAGTCTTCTCCGGTCTGTGATTGGAGATGTCAGTCTGAATTTCTTCAGTTTCTGAGATTCACTATTTAATGGATTGCAGTTCACTTAGCAGGGCAGGCCACCTCTGAAGGTACAATTCACTTCACAGTGATAAGCTAGGATCTCTTTTTTTAAGCCCAAAATATTCTGATATGTGAAAAATTACTGTTCAAATAAAGCTGTACTTGCATGATGTCACATTTGTTCAACCACATAAATTAAAAACTACATTTCTCATGAGGCGTGGGACTTTGACTATGCACTGTGACATGACATCACTTCCTGACATAGAAATGAGGAAGTGATTTTTACGCGGGATCCACAGGACATGGAATAATGGTACAAGCAAATGGAATGGCAAGACACTATTAAATCAACTCCTTTAGCCAGTCCTCACAGCTCTGAGTGACAATGAAGGTGACAGCTTAGGAGGGGGGGAGGCGACTAATGTGATTTTAGGGAACGGATATTTTCCCTCATTTGGAATTGCCTCAACTGTTACATTCGCTTGTAAAGGACAGGTTCTAATAAGTTGAAATGAACACAATGATAAAAAGAAGGCCATTGGGTTTTATAATTTTCAGGCGCTTACAGTTTATTTTTGTATTAATTACTGCATGTATAAGGGTTCATTTGACCAAAAGTCTTCTTATTGTTTGTGCGTTTAAGACATGTTTGGATATAAATGTTATATGTTGATCTAAATTTTCAGAATAGTTGTTGATCATTCTCTTAGATGTGTTGGAGAAAGACATAAGTCCTGGTGTTAACATTGTAATAGTGACAATGTAATAAATTGTGGCTAGTGACAGCAATCAAATTATAGGTTGTCAACTAAGCCCCTCCCTTTATGAGTCCTGATGGGGTCCCCTGTCGCCATGTGGAATATCACATAAAGGGGAGAAAAATAATTACAATTAGTAGTGATTTCTCATTCTTGAAGCAGAATATAATCCACAACAATCCATCACACTAAGGAATTATTTACTGCAAGAAAAGGAGTATGTAGAAGCCAAAAACTCTGAGCAACTGAGAAGAAAAAATTGATGATCTATTACATAGACCTTCAGCATTAAACCCAGGCATTACTGCTGTTAATACCCAGCATCAAACAGAATCTGAAAAATTGATGGGACTAAAGAGGAAACCGATCCAAACAGTCCAACTTGATGAAGTTTTTTTATTAGAACATTAAAGTTCTAATACCATCCCACAAGTTCTTAAGGTGGCGAATATTCCTGTAATCTTTACAGTTGATCCAGAGCACATATCTGATTTTAGCAGTCAAGGTACAAAATGTTCATGGATTGGATGGCTTTTTCGCCCCCCTTTAGGACCACCTAAAGGTAAAGAAAAGAGCTAGAAGACAGTTTAAAAAGAATTCAGTAATAGAGGATACTAAGGCCCAGAATTTGAAGAAATTACAGTGTCCCCCAATTGCAATATTGAGAATTACTTATCCTTACTTAGAAAAGGACTTTTATTTTTTGCCTGACAAAACAGTACTCCTGCAATTCTAAGGATGAAGTAGAAGACTATTTATGAATCGTATCCGGATCTCCAGTCACATTATGCAACTTTAAGTGGTAAATGGGTCCTTGATGGACTTCGGTTTGATGTTTAATCACACACACACATTTTTCTTACTTTGTGAAACAAATTGTGAAATAAAATGTTTTCCATTTGTTGTGCTTTGTAAAGGGTGTCAGCTTGTAAAAATCTCCTTATTTACAAATATTGATGAATACTGCAATTAAATCATATTTTCTTAACACCTTTCTGGAACATTTTAGGCCAAGGGAATTGGGACCAACATGTAGGAAGGGAAAAATAAAGTTTAGCTTACCTTGTGTCTGACAGTGTGTTGTCCATCTTGAAAAGGATTAATTGTTATCCCCAGAGTTTTCAGCAGCAGTTAGGAAACTTAGCAGCTGTCTTCAGTAAAGGTCAAATCCCCGGTTATTGTGTTCAGTATTTCTCCTCTGGATATTAGTGGTGGAAAGCTGACAGCACTTTGATGCAGCTTTTAGACCCCAAATATTCAAATAAACTTAAACCATTGTTGAAATATGCATTGACCTGTCAACAAATGAATGATCCTTTCAATGTATTTATCCGGGATCTCTAGTGAGTAACCCAGACTACCTGTAGGTCACTAACAGCTGGTGAATAGCTCATTAATGTGGAGTCTAGCGCACTATGTAATTCAGAAGGTTTGGAGTTGAGTAGACATAACATGGATGAGACAACACTGCTCAGCTCCAGTCCTTCAAAGTGGCAGCCTGCAGCAAAGCCTTTCGTCTTAGGACATAGCACAGGGGCCTGCAACACAACCAACAGCACGATTGGTTGTGTTGCAGGCCCCTGTGCTATTAGTAACACTATTTTTTGTGAGGCAATGTCTAAGAAAGAAGTATGCCAGCCATATGCTTGAGTTGAGACAAGTGGAAGTGTGTTAGCTGGGTGTAGCAGCAGCTTAAGAGCCAAGGAAATAAGGGTGCGAGAGCAGTAGCAGAGTCATGTAATTGCCTAAATGACTGAGGAGGGTGGGTTTAATTTGACATATGCACATGTTTTGGCATATTTTTGTATGTGTGGTTGACTTTGAGACCCTCTTTAGCCATCAGTTTCTCCCTGTTTGCAATCTCTGACCCTAGAGACTCAAGTGCCCTTTGGTGCCTCCTTCACCCCGGTACACAGTGGCCATCTCTGCTTCATTGTGACATAATGGTGTCAGTCCTTGCATGTTTTCATTATCCCAGACTGAATTATGACTTTCTTTTGTGAATTACGTTTTTTGGGGGATGCAGAGACACAACAAGGTTCTTTCCGAAGCCTCCAAATTCGGTACTTCCCACAGTCTTCCTGGGTTATGTGTGCAGGTGCCTGGAGTCAGACAGTTATAAAAATCAATTGATACCCATCCAATACAATCAATCCATTAAAGCCCCACAATCATGTATAAACATCAATTCATTTTTATTGCACAATATTTTTTTCATAGGAATCTAATCCATATATTCAGGAAAAAGTAAAAAAAAAAAAAAATACACCCCATAGTGCACTCCGCTCATCTAATCAAAATCTTTTATGCATTCCTAGGGTGCAAAAAGCCAGAGCAGGGGGAATATCTTTCCCCTTTTGGGTGCCCCGCTTGTGGAATTCTTTGATGGAACATCTTTGGGCAATTCATATTGAATTCGTCTTTAAGGCCTGCCAGAAGGTTTTTTGGATAGAGAGGTGTAAATAGACCGCAATTTCTATTTTACCTTAGCGCCGGGACGCTTTTTTGGAAGGAGCTGTTACGCTTTGGAAATTATTTTTCATTCATTCATTTTTCATCTTACATTTCAAAATCCACCATACATAAAAACCCAATACAAAACCAAATCAAACATACCAATCATTCATACTTTTTCTAAAAACCACTTGGTAGAGGAAGTTCAAATAAATGTGTAGCATCCTTTACATTTGAATGTCAATCCTACTCTTTACATATGAATCTCTGACTCCTCTCTTTTAGCCATTGCATTTTTCTGCTCTCGTAAACTATGAATCCATAGATTTGGCTGCACAACTTCAAGCCTTCATCAGAACAGTATACAAATTAACGGCTATATATTGGGCTCATTTGTGATGTATTGCTATATCTACAATTGTATAAAAACAATACAACCAGTATTCTTTCTTATTAGAAATTCCTGCATAAACATACATGAACTTGCTTTTTTTCACATATGATCTTCCAACGGCAATGTACATTTGTTGCACTTATAGCAGTTTCATCTTTTCTTATCATAATTATCTAGCTGCATATATTCATTATATACACCCAGCTCCTCTAAATTCATTTATCAATTTTTAATGATCAGTTTTTATATATGTGCACAGGGACACCCATTCTAAAATATAGTTTAGGCTCCCTTACATTTTATGAAAACATGCACCTTATTTTTTAATTGTTTTTAGCACCCACTAACTCAGTCATGGATCACGACCAACATTCATTATAATGCTTTAACCATGTTTTATTCAAGCAGATAATCCACAAGTTAATTATTTAACAAAACTATTACTGCAAAGATAGAGGTATTAATTATGTTCAGTCTCCTGCCAAATATCTATCCTTGCTCACCTGATTTAAGCAAACAACTCCTTAAACCACTGAAAATCTCTCTCTCTTAGTTAAATATTTGTAATATCAACTGTTATTTCTGTGTAGTATTCCTTCAAATGTTATTGTGAATACTTCCTACCAAGGTACTTAAGACATTAATATTTAGAATCTCACAATAACATTATCTTGTATATACTTTTCGTAGTTCAAGAATATCTCACCTTGACAAGACGATCTTTTAATTATTCCTTCTCATTAATACATCAATTAAATATTTTCCCTAGGTAGCGCTTCAAGGCTATTGGAGACCGATTGAGGGCCTCTCTTTGAATTGGTGACTTATATTTACTGTGTCTTTCACTTTTCATCTATTCTGTTTTAGGTATGTGATCATACAACAAAAATATGTAATATTAAATATCCATGCTATTTACGAGCTCAAAACAGTGTCTCAATGTGTTTCTCCTGCTCGTGTCAAAAGTCTGTTTTGTCACGTCTGGTACTCCAAAGCCTTCCAAAAGAAATGACGACACTTCCATTTCTGTTTTCTTTTGAGTGCTCCGAGAGTCACGAATCTCTGTGTTCCTACTTCTCTATGGTTTTTGCTGTACTGATCACAGGGCATCTGCTGTCGATTAGTGAAATATCCCAGACTGGAAATCAAATCTTCTGTGGATATTCCAGTGCTCAATTGTTTTAAAAAAAAACCACTGAAAATGTGTCTCATTGATACAGAATTGGATGATCAAGAACTAGTATCTAAGTGTCATGCTTCTCTATTTTCTACATAAGGACCAATGCGGTCCATTCTGTTTCCTCATTGAGACCATGTTAATAGGTACCAGTTGGAAATGTTATTTTTTTTCTTTTAGAAATAAAGGATAAAAAAGATACTACAAATGAATGGATAGTAGCTGTTTTTACGTATAATTATACCATTGAAACAAAAAATTGAGTAATTCAAGTGTTGTCTCCATTAGACCTATTTCACTTCTGCATCTTACTACCATTCTAAGGGGTATGTGTATATTAAGATCCGTAAGTTTTGTTACTGAGTAGTGGAATAGGATCGTATGTTAGGGGAAGTATAGTTGCAATTTTGCAAAGGGGGACTCTAGTGTCTTAAGTTGTGGTTGAAAGAAAAAATGTTCTTGTTCATGGTCAGGAGATTAATTGATCCCACTTGACTTACAGTTTTAGTGGTTGTGTCAAAAAGGAGTGCAACTATTCTGTTTTATGTTTGACATTCAAGATGTTTATTTTCTTCTGGAAGCAGGAAACATGTGTATCACATGTGGAAGTGTCAACCTTGACAAGGATTGATTGGTTTCATGCCATTTTCCCTACACTCTAAGAAAACAAACCAGAAACACCATGTATGAGCAAATATCTTACTTGATTATTTCTATTCTTAGAGGATGATTTTAATTTCTAGTGTCACTAGTAGGTCAAACAACTTGAAATGTGTTTCCATTATTAGGGTAGGTTTGATGTCGATTGAGCCCAGGCATGCAGTTATTGGGTGAAGGGGTGTGCTGATATCAAAAATCATCAGACCCCCCTTTAGATTTTTGCCATTCCAGTAGTTCTCTGTTGGAAGGATACCCACTTCATGGGGGGGGAGTCCAGAGTTTTAGTGTGTCTGTGTCAAATGGGGGCATTGGAATGAAGAAAACCAGATTTTCTGCCATCTGTGTTTGTCTATCAGATAAATACCAGATGGCCTCACATCTTGTTCTCAAATTGTTCACAATTTAATTGTCAAATTCAATTGGGTAGGAGAGACAAACATCTATACGTTAGAAATCACATGGACTTGTTTCAATATTTTTCAGCATGTACATGGATTGAATTTCTGTGTATGAAGGTAGACTTTGTGTGTGTGTGTGTGTGTGTGTGTGTGTGTGTGTGTGTGTGTGTTGCGGGGGAAGCAGGTCTTAAAGTAATGATCTACCATTATCAATGCAGTTCTACCAGGGATTTGGCACACTCTGAATGTTAATACGTTTATTATTCCATAGACACATTAACAAGGCATTTCCATTTTCTTTTCAAGTTTGACACACTTATTGAAGGAGTGCTGCAAAATGTGATAGGAGTGGGGTACATACATCATCATGTGCATTACAGTAAACACTCAATGTATCAATGGCACATTACTTCTGTCTTGCCAAGGGAGTTGTTATGAGACTGGTCCTATTCTGATGCCCTATTCATGGTTGTTAAAACTCCACAACTAGCAGTACAGAACAGAAACAAACAAAGGTTTACTCAGGATTTGTAACTTAAAAGGTGAGGCACAGTACCAGTATGTAGGCACAAGAGGCAGTTCAAGAATCCCACTGTACTTTCACAGTCCAAAAAAATAAAGCTAAGTTCTCCTAGCTAATCACTAATGGGAGTCATTTGAAGACAATGCTGGAAGAGGATGACGAGTTCCTAAGATACAAGGAAATTCTTTGAAGGGTTCCAAGGATGTGAGGAAATTCTTCAAAGTGACACTGCAGATGTTTCAAGATGCTCCACTAGCAGAAAACTTTTGAGAAGATGAACTCTGCATTCTGCTTAAAGATTGTCTTTGCTGTTGAGCCAGGAGCACAGTTGAGGAGCATAGTCCAAGCAGAGGCTTTCTCTCATCAACAGGAAAGAAAGTCAAGCACCTGGTTGTAACCTGGGTATGACTTTTATAGACTGCAGGATCATCAAATGCTGCAGTAGATCCTCTAATCGTGCAGTGTATCCTTGAATCCTTTTAGAGCCTGCCACTCAGATGAGACATACTGTCATAACTTTTTGGGTGCGGGCCTGGGGAGAAGATTGCTGTGCTTTTGATTGTGGGGGAGGTAACAACTAGGCAGCACACGTGGCAGCCAACATACAGAGTAGCATGACTCCTATCACGGCAGCATGTACGACATCCTGAGTTGCAGGGTCCTAAGCAAGGGGAGGCCAATATTGCCCAGGACCAGCGGTAGATGGCAGCGGGGGTGAGCACATGTGGCAAACCATTGCAACACCTAAGGCAACAAATCTAGTTAAAGAGCCATGTGTCACCACAATTTGTCCTCATACCAATAAAATTGTGAAACTAAGAAAAATTCCTGCTTTGTGGGTCAATTCATATGTGGCAACTATGTTGCCTGGTCTTCACTGTCATTACAAAGGTCCTGAGATCCTTTTCTTACTGTAACTGCATTCAAGTAATTTACTGTATCAGATGCCCCTGAAACCTTTTTTACATCAGTCAAATATCACAAAAGATCAAAACTTGGATAAATCAACACAGGAGCAAAGTCAGATGCTAGGTCACCAATGACCCCCTAGTTGATGATTATATAAGGTTAACTCCAGAGAGAATGACATAATGGCAAGCGATTTATACCATAACTAAACTAACAAGAGGAGACATTGAAGAATACTTATCGAGACAATAATGCAAGTGGGCATATATGTTTAAATCTGTTGATTAAGGGTTGAGTGCAATGGAAGAATGGAATGGAACTAGAGTGTTTTCTTATATGAACTACATACTGGCCTTTTGCCTTGTCCATTTTTTTCTGAACATCTTTGTATTAAACAGTTACTTGGCCTACATGGACAGGTTCAGTATATGTAAAATCATGACTGACAGTGCAAGGATAGAAGTACAGCACATTTACATTGTCCACTGAGCCTTATCCATTTTAAACTGCAATGTTGCTGTGCATTTAATTTTTGATGCTCACTCCTAAATATCAGAGCTACTGATTGGTTACATCCCTCAATAATGATGGACCAACAGAAGACTTTCATCTGAGCCTTTCGTCTCATAATAAACATACTTGGTTATACCAGCCCATGTAGCAATATATATATATATATATTATCTACTGGCGGTCGCCAGTAGATAGTTATAGTTGGGACCTATTTTCCATAGGAAATCCGCAACATTCTATTCCCAATAACTTTGGCTCCGGTTGACGAATCTTCGCGAAACTTTCAAAACTTATGGCCCACTCCGGTCTGCTCCTATCTTGAAAGTTTCGGGGTGATTCGTCAAGTGGGGGCCGAGAAAAAAGGGGGGTCCCAAAACGTGTTTTCCCCATGCAATTTTCCATAGGAACCTTTAGTCGCAGCTACAGCCCGAACTGCTGAACGGAATTACACCAAATTTGGCAAAAAGGTAGCCCTTGGTTCAGAGTCGTGCCTTTTGGTTAAATGGTGTAAATCCGTTCAGTAGTTCCTGAGAAATTTGAAAAAGAAAACACATATATCTGGGCGGAGCCTAACCACACATGTCATCGTGAGATCTGATTGGCTGTCAGCACTTCATCCTGGAATTGCTGGCAGCCATCTTGGGACCAATATAAATGATAGTACCCCATTGAAATGCATTGTAGTGAATCGAAGATTTTGAGGGTTACCAAAAGGAGAACTATAAAGGGTGATAACAGACTTTAGTTACATTAGAATTCATTTGTTGATGGTACCATACTAATTTCAGGAATTGTGGTGTGTTCTAAGGTGATTTAACCCTGTGAAAAACCTTCTGATGGGATATCATGAATCATGTTTGAGAGAAAGCTATTTTCACATGCTTGTCCCATACAGTTTTGGATGGTGCTCCAGAAGCTAAAATGAGAGCATATTTTCTGTAAATTCACATTATCTTTCTCAGTCATGTGAGAATGCAGTCTGACATTCTCAGTAAAACATGTACATCCAACAAGGGCAGAGACTGTCAGTTGATTCCTTTGTGTTCTACTGCAGCTTCCCAGAGTGTTCTAAAGAACAACTAGAGCGCTAACAGTCTTACTTATGACAAAATTATGGCACACCTGAAGCCATCTTGATTGGAATAAACTGGTAACTCTTAAAACATTTAATTTAAAAAGGAACAAAATGAGGGGTTAATTTTGTCATAGAAATTATGGTTAGTGCTGTAGAAAGAAAAATTAGGACATGTTTTAAGTGAGATCTCAAATATCTTCCTGTTATATTTCAACAGGAGCAGCCTGTCAGTTGATGCCTTTGTGTTCTACTGCAGCTGCCCAGAGTGTTCTAAAGAACAACTAGAGAGCTAACAGTCTTACTTATGACAAAAGTATGGCACACCTGAAGCCATCTTGATTGGAATAAACTGGTAACACTTAAAACATTTAATTTAAAAAGGAACAAAATGAGGGGTTCATTTTGCCATAGAAATTATGGTTAGTGCTGTAGCAAGAAAAATTAGGACATGTTTTAAGTGAGATCTCAAATATCTTCCTGTTATATTGCAACAGGAGCAGCCTGTCAGTTGATGCCTTTGTGTTCTACTGCAGCTTCCCAGAGTGTTCTAAAGAACAACTAGAGTGCTAACAGCCTTACAAATGACAAAAGTATGGCACACCTGAAGCCATCTTGATTGGAATAAACTGGTAACACTTAAAACATTTAATTTAAAAAGGAACAAAATGATGGGGTTCATTTTGTCATAGAAATTATGGTTAGTGCTGTAGAAAGAAAAATTAGGACATGTTTCAAGTGTGATCTCAAATATCTTCCTGTTATATTTCAACAGGAGCAGCCTGTCAGTTGATGCCTTTGTGTTCTACTGCAGCTTCCCAGAGTGTTCTAAAGAACAACTAGAGCGCTAACAGTCTTACTTATGACAAAATTATGGCACACCTGAAGCCATCTTGATTGGAATAAACTGGTAACTCTTAAAACATTTAATTTAAAAAGGAACAAAATGAGGGGGTTAATTTTGTCATAGAAATTATGGTTAGTGCAGTAGAAAGAAAAATTAGGACATGTTTTAAGTGAGATCTCAAATATCTTCCTGTTATATTTCAACAGGAGCAGCCTGTCAGTTGATGCCTTTGTGTTCTACTGCATCTTCCCAGAGTGTTCTAAAGAACAACTAGAGCGCTAACAGTCTTACTTATGACAAAAGTATGGCACACCTGAAGCCATCTTGATTGGAATAAACTGGTAACACTTAAAACATTTAATTTAAAAAGGAACAAAATGAGGGGTTCATTTTGCCATAGAAATTATGGTTAGTGCTGCAGAAAGAAAATTTAGGGCATGTTTTAAGTGAGATCTCAAATCTTCTTCTATTTCATTAGAAAATTCTGACATGCAGACTGAAACAATCACTTTCAATACCAGCAGTAGACTTCCAGTTAACTCCCTGGTGAGCAGTAGCTTTACTACAGTGATCTAATGAACAACTAGAGTGCTAACATTCTGAATTTATGGCAAATGTGTGACACATCTGAATGCCTTCTTGATGGAATCAAAGTAAAAAACTGAAAGCATTTCCTACTGAGGAGACTGCAGTAAATGACGAAATTCGGAAACTTCATAACAAATAAGTCTCCCAAGATGGCCACCAGAGAAAAAAAGAGCCCAAATGTAGCACAAATATCACCCAGATGTAGCCCACATATAGCCCAATGACAGAAGTGTGCAAAACACTTTTTATTTTTAGTTTTTCTGCAGTTTTATATAGTGCAAACTGGTCAGGTATTGGAGCGTTACATCTTACTTGGCCCCTTGCGTATTTTGCACGAAGTACATGAGATTGATCTTGCGAAACATTGAACTTTACGATTCTCTTAACCTGAAGTTGCTCTGAACCGGGCTTTGTAACACCCGTTTTTACCTACTGGTTTTAATTAATTCTCACTGTATTGTATTAGGAAAGAGGATTTACTGTTTTTATGTACACTTTTATGATTTATGTTTCTAAATCAGATCAAATAAAGTTTAATGAATTCTATGGCAGGACGGAGGCGAGGATTATGCATATCTTTCCTCACTTTATTTGCATAGCAGTTCAAAGAATACGTAACACAACAATCATTAAACAAAAGACTACACAACCCATGAACTATTAGGGGGGTAGTCTCCAAGGCAACTATAGTCCAATCATATCACAGTCCATCGTATATAATATCGTGACGTCCCTTCCGCTTCCTCTTTCTTCACTGCTGCGTCAGTTAAGTGCATTCCTTACATTCTTGGCTTAATCTGACGTTGTTGCTGTTTGTATAGCGGTTTCTTGTGCACGTTATTAGCATTATTGCCTTGGTATTGTTTCATATTCCCTGCGCAGCAGGCTCTTGCCCGAGCACGTTCCCCCCCTCGCAGTTTCTCCCGCTGTGTGCTCTGCGCGTGGTGAGATCCTGTCAGGCGCGTCTGGTCCGAGCGAGGCAGCTCCGTCGAGCGCTCCCGCTGGTCTTTACGCGCGTTTGGGAATCCAAGTCACTCCTTTAGTGTCCGCTTGATTCCCGACCAACCCTCGCCTAATTTTGACACCGCTATGCGGTGATTTCCCCACTCGGCCATGTTAGTGACCAGCGCCACCTGGTGGTGGTAATTGGTATTGCGCCTCAGTCTATTCTTATAACAGCTTTGGGGAAAGCCCAGCTGTTGGAGCACCGGCGAGGGGGCTGTCTTAAGGATTTTAAGGGCATTTGTTCTGTGCTCACACCCTCTGCTATCATGTCTTCTCCAGAAGACCAATTTTACTCCTCCTACCAGGAAGTGGAGGAGGAATGGCCCCCAACTTCTCCCTCTAGCAGTGGACCAAGCCCTCTCTCTGGCTATTTCTAGGGCGCTGGCTCCTCTTAGGGATCAGGTTGATAAGCTGGCAAAAAGCATCCCTGGGGTGTTCAGTGACCCAGATCTGGTGGTGGCGGGTCCAAGTAGCTCCCAGATGGGGAATAAAAGGGCCGTTAAGCATAACGCGGGGCACTTGGAAGGATTTGATAAACTTACAGAGACCTTCCTCAAGAGTGCGCGAACGCTAAAACATGCACCCTGCCGGGAGGAGGAGGGGCCCGGAGAAAATTGCCACACTGTCACCACTATTGTAGACCCCGATGGCGGGTTTCCCTTAGAGGGAGAGGGTGTATCGGAGGACGATTTCTCCTCCGATGAGGATAAGCACTCGGGCGTCCCTGGCGTCCAGAGTCCCACTCCTCTCAGTCCACTCGGACATGTTCGAGCCTACCCAAATTTACCATCCTAGGTCGGCAGAGTGGACACCTGACGCCAAAGTGGCAGAGTATGTGGTGGGGAAAATCCATCAACCCCTTGAAAGGGAGGTCAGGAATAGGATGAGGGGAGAATGCCCCAGGCCCTCACTGAAGGGGAAGGTGGCACACACGCCTGAAATTGATGAGAAACTATGTACCTTTTTCTCCAAGTATATGAGGGATCCCAAGAAAGGAATTGATAGGTCTTGGACGTGGTAGGGCCCTTGACCCAAATTATTCAATTGACGGAGCGTTCCAAAGAGTCAGGATCCCCTTTGTCCACGGATATTGTGGCTGGTTGGGCGCACTACCCTAAACCTAAAACACTACCCCCTCCACTACCCAAACACGACTGCACTACCCTAAACCCTAAAACACTACCTCCGGCACGACACCCTACACTACCCAAACATAACTGCACTACCCTAAACCCTAAAACACTACCACCAGCACGACTCCCTACACTACCCAAACACCACTGCACTACCCTAAACCCTAAAACACTACCCCCAGCACGACTCCCTACACTACCCAAACACCACTGCACTACACTAAACCCTAAATATACCCCCAGCCTGACCTCTCACACTACACAAACACCACTGCACTACCCTAAACCCTAAAACACTACCCCCAGCACGACCCCCTACACTACCCAAACACCACTGCACTACCCTAAACCCTAAATCACTAACCCCAGCATGACCCCCTACACTACCCAAACACCACTGCACTACCCTATACCCTAAAACACGACCCCCTACACTACACAAACCACACTGCACTACCCTAAACCCTAAAACACTATCCACAGCATGACCCCCTTCACTACACAAACACCACTGCACTGCCCTAAACCCTAAAACACTACCCCAGCACTACCCCCTACACTACCCAAACACCACTGCACTAACATAAACCCTAAAACACTACCCCCAGCACAACCCCCTACACTACACAAACACCACTGCACTACCCTAAACCCTAAATATACCCCCAGCCTGACCTCTCACACTACACAAACACCACTGCACTACCCTAAACCCTAAAACACTACCCCCAGCACAACTCCCTACACTACCCAAACACCACTGCACTACCCTAAACCCTAAATCTACCCCCAGCACGACCCCCTACACTACCCAAACACCACTGCACTACCCTAAACCATAACACACTACCCCCAGCATGACCCCTACACTACACAAACACCACTGCACTACCCTAAACCCTAAAACACTACCACCAGCATGAACCCCTACACTACTCAAACACCACTGCACTACCCTAAACCCTAAAACACTACCCCAGCATGACCCCCTACACTACCCATATACCACTGCACTACCCTAAACCCTAAAACACTACCCCCAGCACGACCCCCTACACTACTGCACTACCCTAAACCCTAAACACTACCCCCAGCACGACCCCCTACACTACCCAAACACCACGGCACTACCCTAAACCCTAAAACACTACCCCCAGCACGACCCCCTACACCACCCAAACACCACTGCACTACCCTAAACCCTAGAAAAGAAACCCCCACCCCATGCCCAATCCCCCTTACCTCTCACTCCTCATGGTTCCTCTCTCCTCGTGGTTCCTGCTTCACGTCATCTCTGAGGGGCGGTGCACGTCGTTGTGAGGAAACGGAACAGCCTCTGTTTCCTTACAACGACATGGATCGTCTACATATTTTTAGAACGCATGGTCATTTACCATACATACCTTTACAACAAAATTCGTTGTAAAGGCATGCGTGGTAAATGACCATGCGTTCTAAAAATGCATAGTAATGACTTTGTGATGTACAACGCATGCGTGGTAATGCATGCGTTGTAATGGTATCGCAAAGTAAAAAAGTCGTTGTAACGGCTGTTTACCGATCGAAGCTGGCCCCTGTTCTTCAGTGAGATGTTTATTTGATTAATTAGGAGGAAGGAATGTGTTTTTTTTACCGAAAAGTGCATTTTCGGCTGTTGTATTGTGAAAGTGTCCGCGTGGCCTGGTTTCACTTCCGGTGAGAGAGTGGAAGAGTCTGTTTGGATCTAAAGGAGTTCTGTTGTTGGACGGGGCCGGCGCGACATGTCATCAGAAAACATAGCTAATGGAAAGCGTCCTCCCTGAAGTGTGGAGCAGTGCCATGAGAGGTCAACAAGTGTGCGTCCCACCGCAGTATGACCGTACCGTGTGACCATGTGCCGCCTCCAGGGTACGGGAGGCAGAAGCGGCATCGCAGGTCCTCTTGAAGACCGTTGTAGCACTAATTCTACATTTTGGTATCGGGCATTTTAACTTCGTTGTTCCTGCCAGATACAAAGAGAAGATCCTGTGTTATTCAGTGCCCTCGTTACCTTTTTTGTGGGTTGTGGTGCTTGTCACTTCGCTGCCCCGCCGGTGCACACGACTGGGCACCCCACCTCGTGTGCCATCTGCAGGGCCTCTGCCCTCGGATCACTGGTTTCGGTTTCTGGAGTGGCAACATAAACAGTTGCTCCCAAAGGACTAGCCTGAACACTTAGGTGAATATCCCCTGCACCAGCATTCCACGGAAATTCTTTCCTAGCTCTCCCACGTCAACGAGCACGGCTCCGCTCGCGACACCGTATGACGTCATCGGAGCCATAAGAGGACCTCGTCGGCGTGCTGACGTCAGTTCCACCCATTTTTCCGTACCACCGAGGCAAACAGGGGACCGAGACATTTTCACATGTATACATAGTATAATAAATATATATATATTCACTGAAAAAACATAGGTTTCAGGCACGTTATAGTTAGAAATTAGCATTTAAAAAACCTTAGAAATTCACTGAAAAAACCATATGTTTCAGGCACGTTATAGTTAGAAATTAGCATTTAAAAAACCTTAGAAATTCACTGAAAAAACCATAGGTTTCAGGGGCGTTATAGTTAGTTGGACATTTCACTCGTACAAAACCATAGAAATTCCCCCGTTATAGTTAGTTCAGCTAACTATAACTCATGCGCTCGCATATGCACTGCTGATGACGTCACATATTACATCACTCATGACATGGTCAGTGACATCACTCATGACATCACTGATGACATCTCAAATGACATCACTGATGACATCATCCAGTGAATGTGTGTTTTTCTGAAAATTAAATATGTTTTATATATGTATATCTCAAGGTCGATGGAAGAATAAATGTGTATATAAGTGTCTAAATGGATGATTTTTTTTGTAAAATTGATTGTATAACTGACTAAGTGTATCTTAGTGAATACATGGGTTAGTGAGTAATGTTTAAATATGAAAATATCTGTATCAGTCTCTCACTTTGTGTATAAGTGGCTGCATGGGTTGGTGAGTAGCTACATGAGTGTCTATATGGGTTATTAGTTGGTTTTTGAGTATCAGTATGAGTGTCTGAGTGTCTGTATGGTTCGGTGGGGGTATTACTTAGTGCATAGATGCATGAATGAGTGACTCACTGTTTGTATGTGTTGAAGACAGCATGTGTGCAGGACTGTATAGGTGGATGAGTATGTGTATGGGTGTGTTAGTGAGTGAATGACTGTCTCAATAGTGTCTTTATGAGTAACTACATATGTTTTAAACTAGTATATGTGAGTATTGGTGTATATAAGTGAGTATATGTGAGAGTGAGAGATTGGAAGAGTTCCTGTACAAATAAGTAGGTGTTTCTATAAGTGATTGTTTAAGAGAGTAAGTATGTGTAAGTTTCTGTAGAAGTAAGTGTGGTAGTGTGTGTATAACTGTATATGCAAGTAAATGGATGTTTGATACTTTGTTTGCATGTGTGACTATGTGTGTGAGTAACTCTATGGATGAGTGGCGGTGTGTAACAGGATGTATAGGTGTATGAGTACATATGATGAGTGAGTACATGTATGAGTGACTGTATAGGGACTGTTGGTGAATGAGTGGATGTGTGTGTAGATCTTGGAATTACTGAATAGGTGTGTTGTAACTGGTATTGGTATGTCCATTGTTTTGAAAATGTTAGTTTGTATTTTTGAGTGTGTGTATCAAAGGTTATATTAGGGTGAGAGGAGGTCTGCCACTCTATCACAAGGATGATGTCATCAGTGATGTCATTTGAGATGTCATCAGTGATGTCATGAGTGATGTCACTGACCATGTCATGAGTGATGTAATATTTGACGTCATCAGCAGTGCATTGCGGGCGTGCGAGTTATAGTTAGCTGAACTAACTATAACGGGGGAATTTCTATGGTTTTGTACGAGTGAAATATCCAACTAACTATAACGCCCCTGAAACCTATGGTTTTTTCAGTGAATTTCTAAGGTTTTTTAAATGCTAATTTCTAACTATAACGTGCCTGAAACCTATGGTTTTTTCAGTGAATATATATATATATATGTATATATGTGTGTATATATATATATATTTTTTTTTTTTAGGTCTCGCCTGAGCCAGCGCATGCGCTGGTCTGGCGAGACATTTAGTGAGTGGGTTTCAGAAATGCGACCACAAGCTTTTGCTTGTGGCCTAAAACTTGCGTGTTACGCGCGCGTGAACGTGCATGCAAAGCTGCCATCTGGCTTTTGTAATGGCTCATTAAGCCTTACAATGCTCCTCCACCCCCTCTCTCTGTCTGCTCTCACTACCCCCTCCCTCCTTGTAAGCTTTATGGCAGCGCGTGAATCCTGGCTAATTAACCCTTCCTGCGCGTGAATTATGCTCCTCAACCCCCTTGTTGTCTGCTCTTCGTACCCCCTCCCTTCTCCCATGGCAGCGCGTGAATCCTGCTTCTCCAGCTCCTTCCTCTCTGCTATCACTACCCCCTCCCTTCTCCCCTTTCTTTCTTGTTAAATTTCTTAGGAACAGCACCCGAAATGTGTATATTCATGAGCAAAAACAGCTCCTAGAGCGAGAGAGGGTGAATTGTTTAACAGGAGACATGTTAGTGTGCTGGCCTCCATTTGCGTAACCCACCGATAGATGTATGCTAGTACGCTAGAGAGAGCAATCTTTATTCTATTTATTATGTTGCACGTTTTTCACATTTAGCTTTACTTGGTGTCCACGCTTTTATTCTGTTCCTTGAGAGTCGCCAGCAGAGGAGTATGCCATAGAGGAATGTGTGTGTCGGAATAATTACAGTAAAAGGAGAACCGACATTATCGGCTCTAGGGGGCATCCGAGATTTCCACAATCACAGGGCTGCTCATGTGTTCTTCTGGAAGTGAGCAGCGATATTATTAACATGAGGTGGTGGGGTTCTAGGGTCGGCCTGGCTGCCACTGGTGATGTCTTATCGTCACACAGGGCTACGAGGTAAATGGATGCAGGGCGGTCTCGGAGCATGTCACCATAGGCTGCTGCAGAGGTGTCACAGTCAGGGACGGAGACAATTCCCCTACACTTTTAGGTCCTGCTTATTTACTACTCCCTAAAGTCCTGGTGAGGTTTGCATGAACTGGAACATGCCGTTCTTCAGTAGAAGGTAATAGAATATGTCCAACTCTAGAGAGTGCTTTTTAATTAAAAAACATACTGAACATATTTTGCTCTTGCACATCTAGCTTCTGAAGGAATAAAACACACAAGACTGGCTATTCAGAGAGCCTGGTAAGTAAAATGTGGGTAATTAAAGAAGTAAGGAAGATGAGGAAGAATAGAACGTAATCATATTTATTTATTTGAGAGTTTTATATAGCGCGAACATTGCCTTTTGGAGGTGATTGTAGCTATTTGCCTTTGGACATTTTCAGAGAGTAAACAAGGTTTGGTGCAGCCCGTCTGATAATAGGTTAGGAAGAATGTGCGGTTGCTATATGCATAGTGCAGGTATAAAAAAACAAAAACAAACAAACAGCACTCTCTCACAGACTCTCACAGATTAACAGACACTCTCTCACAGACTCTCTCTCACAGACACTCTCTCACAGACACTCTCTCACAGACTCTCTCACAGACACTCTCTCACAGACACTCTCTCACAGACACTCTCTCACAGACTCTCACAGACACTCTCTCACAGAATCTCACAGACACTCTCTCACAGACTCTCACAGACACTCTCTCACAGACTGTCACAGACTGTCACAGACACTCTCTCACAGACACTCTCACACTCTCTCACATACTCTCACACTCTCTCACAGACTCTCACAGACTCTCACAGACACTCTCTCACAGACTCTCACAGACACTCTCTCACAGACTCTCACAGACACTCTCTCAAAGACTCTCACAGACACTCTCTCACAGACACTCTCTCACAGACACTCTCTCACAGACTCTCACAGACACTCTCTCACAGACACTCTCTCACAGACACTCTCTCACAGACTCTCACAGACTCTCACAGACTCTCTCTCTCTCAGACTCTCTCACAGACACTCACAGACTCACAGACACTCTCACAGACTCTCAGACACCCTCTCACAGACTCTCTCAGACACCCTCTCACAGACTCTCTCAGACACCCTCTCACAGACTCTCACAGACAGACTCACAGACAGACTCACAGACTCTCACAGACACTCTCACAGACACTCACAGACACTCACAGACTATCACAGACTCTCACAGACACTCTCTCACAGACACTCTCTCACAGACACTCTCACAGACACTCTCTCACAGACTCTCTCTCTCACAGACTCTCACAGACACTCTCTCACCGACACTCTCACAGACTCTCAAAGACACTCTCTCACAGACACTCTCTCACAGATTCTCAGACACTCTCTCAGACACTCTCTCAGACACTCTCACACTCTCACAGACACTTTCTCAGACACTTTCTCAGACACTCTCTCAGACACTCTCACACTCTCTCAGACACTCTCACAGACACTCTCTCAGACACTCTCTCAGACACTCTCACACTCTCTCAGACACTCTCACACTCTCACAGACACTCTCTCAGACACTCTCACACTCTCACAGACACTCTCACACTCTCACAGACACTCTCTCACTCTCACAGACACTCTCTCACTCTCTCAGACACTCTCACACTCTCACAGACACTCTCTCACAGACACTCTCTCAGACACTCACACTCTCACAGACTCTCTCACAGACACTCTCTCACACTCTCACAGACTCTCTCACAGACACTCTCTCACACTCTCACAGACTCTCTCACAGACACTCTCTCACAGACTCTCACACTCTCTCACAGACACTCTCACAGACACTCTCACAGACACTCTCACAGACACTCTCACAGACACGCTCTCACAGACAGACTCTCACAGACTCTCACAGACACGCTCTCACAGGCACTCTCTCACAGGCGCGCTCTCACAGGCACTCTCTCACAGACTCTCACAGACACGCTCTCACAGACTCTCACAGACACGCTCTCACAGACTCTCACAGACATGCTCTCACAGACTCTCACAGACACGCTCTCACAGGCACTCTCACAGGCACTCTCTCACAGGCACTCTCACAGGCACTCTCTCACAGGCACTCTCTCACACTCTCACAGACACTCTCTCACACTCTCACAGACACTCTCTCACAGACTCTCACAGACACTCTCTCACAGACACTCTCTCACAGACACTCTCTCACAGACACACTCTCACAGACACACTCTCACAGACACACTCTCACAGACACTCTCTCACAGACACTCTCTCACAGACACTCTCTCACAGACACTCTCACAGGCGCTCTCTCACAGACACTCACAGGCACTCCCTCACAGACACTCTCACAGACACTCTCACAGACTCTCACAAACACTCTCTCACAGACTCTCACAGACACGCTCTCACAGACTCTCACAGACACGCTCTCACAGACACTCTCACAGACTCACAGACACTCTCTCACAGACTCTCACAGACACGCTCTCAGACTCTCACAGACACGCTCTCACAGACTCTCACAGACACGCTCTCACAGACAGTCTCTCACAGACTCACAGACAGTCTCTCACAGGCTCTCACAGACACTCTCTCGCAGGCACTCTCTCACAGGCACTCTCTCACAGGCACTCTCACAGACACTCTCTCACAGACACTCTCTCACAGACACTCTCTCACTCCCCTCCTCTACCCCTCTACCCCTTTTCTACCCCTCTACCCCTTTTCTACCCCTCTACCCCTCTTCTACCCCTCTTCTACCCTTCTTCTACCCTTCTTCTACCCTTCTACCCCTCTACTACCCCTCTACTACCCCTCTACTACCCCGCTACTCTTCTACCCCTCTTCTGCCCCTCTACCCCTCTTCTACCCCTCTTCTACCCCTCTTCTACCCATCTACTACCCTTCTACTACCCTTCTACTACCCTACTACCCTTCTAACCCTCTACCCCTCTACTACCCCTCTACTACCCCTCTACCCCTCTACTCTTCTACCCCTCTACTACCCTTCTAGCCCTCTACCCCTCTTCTAGCCGCCTTCTACCCCCCTTCTGCCCCTCTTCTACCCCTCTTCTACCCTTCTACCCTTCTACCCCTCTACTACCCCTCTATCCCCCTTCTACCCCCTTCTACCTCCTTCTAACCACTTCTACCTCCTTCTACCCCTCTACCCCTCTTCTACCCCTCTACCCCCCTCTACCCCTCTACCCCCCTTCTACCCTCCTTCTACCCCTCTACTACCCCTCTACTACCCCTCTACTACCCCTCTACCCCTCTTCTACCCCTCTACCCCTCTTCTACCCCTCTACCCCTCTTCTACCCACTGTAACTAGCAAGGACACTGTGTCACAGGAGCATCACTCAGCACCACCACAGCATCACCACAGCATCACTCAGCACCACCACAGCATCACTCAGCACCACCACAGCATCACTCAGCGCAACAGCAGCATCACTCAGCGCAACAGCAGCATCACTCAGCGCAACAGCAGCATCACTCAGCGCCACCACAGCATCACTCAGCGCCACCACAGCATCACTCAGCGCCACCACAGCATCACTCAGCGCCACCACAGCATCACTCAGCGCCACCACAGCATCACTCAGCGCCACCACAGCGTCACTACAGCATCACTCAGCGTTACCACAGCATCACTCTGCACCACCACAGCATCACTCTGCACCACCACAGCATCACTCTGCACCACCACAGCATCACTCTGCACCACCACAGCAACACTCAGCGCCCAGGGACATCTTAAGGATTTTGGGGGCCCTGGGCCAAACTTATTTTGGGGGCCCTTGTTCCGAACAGCTTTGAATTTATGATCCAATTCCAGCTCTTTCATGCCCTCTTTGGCCAGGTCACTGACAGTGCACAGACACAATTTCTAAATGTGTTTACATCTAATATTTAGGGCGAGTGACAATATTGTAACACAGCAGGAGCTCACTAATATAACTGAAAATAATCTCTGTGACACCCTCCCATTTCTCATATGTGAGGTCCTATTTTGTTCTAAAAGAAACTTTTTTATGGATTTTGCATGAAACATAAACACACATTTCTCTGCAAAATGTCTGTAATAGACTCACAAATCACCCACATTAAAAAATAAAAGAAAGGAAAACGGTATTTAAAACAATCGATTTAAGAATTATTAAACGTCATTAGGGCAAAACTTTCTGCAGAACAGAGCTGGCTCTATCAGGGGGCCCCCCTGAAAGGCTGGGGCCCTGGGCCAGAGCCCACTTTGCCCATGCCTTAAAACGTCTCTGTCAGCGCCACCACAGCAACACTCAGCGCCACCACAGCATCACTCAGCGACACCACAGCATCACTCAGCGACACCACAGCATCACTCAGCACCACAGCATCACTCAGCACCACAGTATCACTCAGCACCACCACAGCATCACTCAGCACCACCACAGCATCACTCAGCACCACCACAGCATCACTCAGCGCCACCACAGCATGACTCAGCGCCACCACAGCATCACTCAGCGCCACCACAGCATCACTCAGCGCCACCACAGCATCACTCAGCGCCACCACAGCATCACCACAGCATCACTCAGCGCCACCACAGCATCACTCAGCGCCACCACAGCATCACTCAGGGCCAGCACAGCATCACTCAGGGCCAGCACAGCATCACTCAGGGCCAGCACAGCATCACTCAGGGCCAGCACAGCATCACTCAGGGCCAGCACAGCATCACTCAGAGCCAGCACAGCATCACTCAGCGCCACCACAGCATCACTCAGCGCCAGTACAGCATCACTCAGCGCCAGCACAGCATCACTCAGCGCCACCACAGCATCACTCAGCGCCACCACAGCATCACTCAGCGCCACCACAGCATCACTCAGCGCTACCACAGCATCACTCAGCGCCAGCACAGCATCACTCAGCGCCAGCACAGCATCACTCAGCGCCAGCACAGCATCACTCAGCGCCAGCACAGCATCACTCAGGGCCTGCACAGCATCACTCAGGGCCAGCACAGCATCACTCAGGGCCAGCACAGCATCACTCAGGGCCACCACAGCATCACTCAGCGCCACCACAGCATCACTCAGCGCCACCACAGCATCACTCAGCGCCACCACAGCATCACTCAGCGCCAGCACAGCATCACTCAGCGCCAGCACAGCATCACTCAGGGCCTGCACAGCATCACTCAGGGCCAGCACAGCATCACTCAGGGCCAGCACAGCATCACTCAGGGCCACCACAGCATCACTCAGCGCCACCACAGCATCACTCAGCGCCACCACAGCATCACTCAGCGCCACCACAGCATCACTCAGCGCCAGCACAGCATCACTCAGCGCCAGCACAGCATCACTCAGGGCCTGCACAGCATCACTCAGGGCCAGCACAGCATCACTCAGGGCCAGCACAGCATCACTCAGAGGCCACCACAGCATCACTCAGCGCCACCACAGCATCACTCAGCGCCACCACAGCATCACTCAGCGCCACCACAGCATCACTCAGCGCCACCACAGCATCACTCAGCGCCAGCACAGCATCACTCAGGGCCAGCACAGCATCACTCAGGGCCACCACAGCATCACTCAGGGCCAGCACAGCATCACTCAGAGCCAGCACAGCATCACTCAGCGCCACCACAGCATCACTCAGCGCCAGCACAGCATCACTCAGCGCCAGCACAGCATCACTCAGCGCCAGCACAGCATCACTCAGGGCCTGCACAGCATCACTCAGGGCCAGCACAGCATCACTCAGGGCCAGCACAGCATCACTCAGGGCCAGCACAGCATCACTCAGGGCCAGCACAGCATCACTCAGCGCCACCACAGCATCACTCAGCGCCACCACAGCATCACTCAGTGCCACAACAGCATCACTCAGCTCCACCACAGCATCACTCAGCGCCACCACAGCATCACTCAGCGCCACCACAGCATCACTCAGCGCCACCACAGCATCACTCAGGGCCACCACAGCATCACTCAGGGCCACCACAGCATCACTCAGCACCACCACAACATCACTCAACACCACATCAGTATCACTCAGCATCGCCTTTGCAATAGTACACCACCACATCATCATCACTCAGCAAGACCTAAGTATCATTCAGCATCACCTCAGCATCGTCTCAGCACCAGTCACCACCACCACCACCACTACCACCTCAACATCACTCAACACCACCTCAGCCTGCTCTCGGAATCTGCCATCTGTTGAGTCTCCCCTAGCGTCTGGCCGCTGCTAGTGTTATAATACAGGTACTAGTTCACAACCTTCAACCTCCAATTGTTTATGCCCCCTCAAAAAAAAAATGTAACAAGCATTGCAAGAACAAAAAATAAATGAGGAAATGTTTTATTGTACATACATTTTTTAATATGGTCGTTCTGTGGGACATAATGCCTTCTTGGTCATATATAAGGTAACAAAAATGCTTCTGGCACTTTTTTATTACAACTTTTCAACATGCTGCAAAGCAGCCACACTTCTTTACAGCACAGCTTAAACACATTGGCAAAGTCAATAGCTCTGCCTAAACACTTATAAGGCCCCAAAGGCGAGACCTATTGGCTATGCCAATGCTTGTTATATATATATATATCCAAACACCTTCCTTGTTGCCAGCAAAGAAGCACGCCGCACACCTAGACCTTCAGGATAACAGGTGCTTTATTTTCCAAACAGCATTTCAGCAGTTAGCTTTAAAATCCACAAACCCTTCCTAACGCGTTTCAGCTCATTCAAGCCTTGATCACAGGTGGGCCATCAATGTGTTAGCAGTGATGTCACATGACTTTATACATCCTCTAGAACTACTCAGTTCTCCTGTAGTCCTCTAGATACTGCAAAGCCCATAATGCACTTTTTTTTAAAGCAAAATCTCCGTGTTTGTATAAGTACTGTAATTTGATTTCCCAATACAGTTCTTATTTCGGGGACACTGCAGTTTTACTTTCATGTGTGAGTACTTTCAATATGCAGATTATCCAACTTTAAACAATGCCGTATTGCCACATGCTTGTTTACGTCATTCAGCATCTATGTCCCTCGAATCCATAATGATGGAAACAATGTTCCTCCATGTTCCCTTGCCGCGCTGTACCTTCCATTTAAATGTTGGGTCAATTCCCGTACCTCTCAAACCTGGTGTACTCAGCGGGTGAGTCAGGCTCCCTCCTTTCACATCAGCTACCAGTAACTCCGTGTCAGAGCCCCAACCTCCAAAGAGCGGCCTCGGCGCACGGAGTTCCCCGCATAAATGCAAACACCTTCCTTGTTGCCAGCAAAGAAGCACGCCGCACACCTAGACCTTCAGGATAACAGGTGCTTTATTTTCCAAACAGTATTTTGGCAGTTAGCTTTAAAATCCATAAACCCGTCCTAACGCGTTTCAGCTCATTCAAGCCTTGATCACAGGTGGGCCATCAATGTGTTAGCAGTGATGTCACATGACTTTATACATCCTCTAGAACTACTCAGTTCTCCTGTAGTCCACTAGATGCTACAAAGTCCATAATGCACTTTTTTTTAAAGTGAAATCTCTGTGTTTGTGTAAGTACTGCAATTCGATTTCCCAATACAGTTCTTATTTCGGGGGCACTGCAGTTTTACTTTCATGTGTGATTACTTTCAATGTGCAGATTATCCAACTTTGAACAATGCCATATTGCCACATGCTTGTATATATATATTTACTGAAAAAACAAAGGTTACAGTGAAGTTATAGTTAGGAAATGAAATTTAAAAAACTTAGAAATTCACTGAAAAAAACAAAGGTTACAGGGACATTATAGTTAGGCCAGGTGAAATTCAGCCGTTATAGTTAGTGAGCTAGTTATAATTCACGCCCCGGTAATGCACTACTTATGACCTCACATATTACATCACTCATGACATGGTCAGTGATATCACTCATGACATTGCAAATGACATCACTGATGACATCATCCAGTGACTGTAAATGTTTTTTAAAAGTTTATGACTGTTAAATATATATATATCAAGGTGTACTGGTGAATCAGTGGGTGTATGAGTGCCTGTAAAGACATCGGGCAAGTTTGGGTTTTGAGCATGACTGGTCACATGAGTTAGGGTCACATGAGTTAGGGTCTGTGTTGTGTGTGTTGGTAACCATAACTGGTGAGTTTCGGTGGACTTCCGCGTTCACCAGAACTATAACTAGTTTTTACCCATGTCTTTTTCAGTCGACATGTGCGTAGAAAGAGGGGATTAATAATGCTAAATTATGCGTAATGGTATTAGGTAGGGGTGTGTAAAGTAGTTAAAGAGCTTATTACACCGTATTTTTAAATGTCAATGTTTTGCAAAGTGCAAAGCTGCCAAAGGGGTTTTTTAAAACGTGTCGTAGCAGAAACGTTTCTGCTGCTGCACATGACCAGGAACATTCTGCAGTCCATCTGCATCTTTAAGTTCTTCCAAGCAGCATTCATTCCTCTCCTTCCCCCAAGCTGGAAGGACAGCAGGGTAGCAAAGTATGTAGCACTTTGGCTGGTGGTTATTTTGTTAAAATGTCAAAAGTGGACAGATGTGAGCACCTACAATATCAGATGTCTGAAATACTTCATTGTTTTTTGACCACTGCTTATTCACCTTCGCAGTAGGCAGGAAGGATGCAGTGGGCACTGGAGCTTGCAAGGAAAATGATCCCTCTGACTGCTTTTGAGGTCATAAATGCAGCAATTATCAGAGTTCAATAGGCCCCTCAGGGCTTTGGTTCTCTGTGCCACTGCACCAATGGCAGCTACGCTCCTGCATCTTTGTGGCCCACCCATCCATGTTTATGGATCACCCAGAGCACCAATCATAGAGCCGGGCCTGACAACCCACGACAAGGTTAAACATGTTTGCCAGGCGCTAAGAAGCTCATGCTGTTTGATAGGGAGCCACTCATTAGCAAGCGGGAGGCCTGGCAGCAGAACCCAGCAGAAAAGAATACACGGGGGCGTCGGAAACAGAGCACATGAACGTGCCACATGTTATCCATAAAGAAGCGATTTCCTGTTACCACTCTCAACACCCACGCAGACATCTTTTTTTCTTTCAAACTGACCCGGGTCCTTAATTAAACCTACAGTAAGTCGAAACAAATTACATCCAGGCCCACAAATAGAAAATCGTTGTTCTTTCTCCGCAGTAAATTAAAATGAGAAATTGCTGCATCACGGCACCGCATTAGATGCAATTTGATTTGCCATATGCAAACGATACTACTGAAAAGCATTATTTTCAGGCCTTGTTGTAAAAAAATAATCCACACAGGAAATTATCACATAGTTCACATGCTGGTAGGTGGAACTTGTAAAGTGAATCACATTGTTTTGCGATGGAGCATGACTTTTATTACCGAGACAGAAAAATAAATATTAGAGTGGTTCAAACTGCAAACACGATCATTTTCCTGACTGGTTGATTTTCTGTCGCCATTGTGGGGGAATTACTATCTACGCTGAAGGCTGCATTGCAAAGTGTGCCATGTCAACAATATGTGCCAGGGGTTGGACAGGGCTTTAAGTGGGCCGGGTCCTGCTGGTGCTGAGCACCGGCAGTTCTAAAAAGCAGGTCCGAGACAGGTGGCTATCGGGCTCTCCATTTTCGCCCTCACCCTCGGTGAAAAAAAGAAATCTTAACTCTGCAGCAGTGCCACCCTTCACTGCCTCCGAGGTAACTTCAAAGAGACTCGTTATAGTTCTTTCAGTCTCATCATTTCAGAACAGAAGCATTTTCAATATTCTGTACAATAAAGCCATAGTTGTTACTTATTTATCTTAAGCAACTAACAACCATTGACAAAGCCAATAGTCCTGGCTTGTTGTAGGTATAATGTTACTTGTTGTATTATATATCTGGTTGCAGTGACAGAAGCAGCAAAATGCCAGTCAGGTGGCACAGTATGCTAAGCACAGATTTTCAGTTTACGTGTTTGTAAGCCACGCCTTTAATTACATCAGCCACGCCCCTTTGAGAGACTCCCAGTTTTTTCATCCCACTTAAAGCCCTGGGGCTGGAGGTTCCTCCTCCAAAGTGTTTGTGTCTGTTATGAGAAGAGCAAAATTGGAGGACAAGCACTCTGGCAGAAAATCCACCGTTGCTAGTAAATTGTGGAGGTCTGTCTATCCAATGGGCAATTGCGCACTACGTAGGTACCAAATCGGGTATCCACTCCCAAATTTGAAATACATTGTAAGTGCCATCTAATGATACTGAGGTTTTTTTTCCTCAGGATGTTATCCACACCATTCTTGCCTTTGCATAAAACTCTGCCACCATTCCCAAAGGCAGCCTTTCACGGACTGAACACTGCCAGACGTGGTGGTGCCATCATCCTTCATTCAGTAATTGATCCACCACCATGTGTTAAGGTCTAGCTTGACAGCACAGCTATCACCAGACCTTATGTGAGCAACAAAAAAAGCTACTGGGAGAGAGATTTTGGCTCCACCCACATGATGGTTAATTTGAGCACAGGATTTGATTGGGCTGAAGTTGGGTGCTTCCACTGAAAAGAGTGCTTGTATTGCACATCTTGGTTTGTGGCAAAGTTTATAATCAATACAACAGGACTGGGTTGGTTGGTGGCAGACTAATGATCATGGCTGTGGTGTTATGGCATTGGTGAAATGGTATGATAAAGGCAGTGTGCCTGACACATTTATTGTGAAAAGCATGCTTTAACAACAATTCAGCTAAGGGCCTTCAGAGAAAGATTTTTTTACATGGAATCTCACCGATTACTGTAGTAGGCAAATATGTTGGTGTTGGTTACCCACATGTAGATAATGAATATTTGCTCTTTCAAAATTCTTGTTAGGCCCTCTTAGGAGAGATAGCATTTTGTTTTCCCAACTGTTATTCTTTACACTTTTGTAATTTTATGACTGTATGTCTAATGGTTGCTTTGTGAGAAAGCCTAAGATCAGTACAGTAAGTCTGAGTTGGTTATGGTGACTAGTCAATGATAACCACTATAGGGCAGACTTGTTCACAAGGAAAAGATCTTTCAGACTTGCAGGAAAGCCTAACTTTTGTGCTTTAACACCAGGGACATAACAGAAATAGCCCGGTTTGGCAAATATAATTTATAACCTAATGAACTTTAAAAAAAACAATGATGATTTTTTTTTTTACAGACTTCGATTTCCTGGCTCTTATGTGCTTGTATCTCTGTATTGGTTTTTATGTGTTTTATTCAAAGTACTTTTAATTGTAACAGTTTTGATTAACTGAATCAATAAACATTTACTGCTACTACTATTTCAGACACCATAGGTCTACCTTTTCATTGGGGAGAGGAGTTGGCCTAACGGCTAGAGCGGTCGACCTCCAATCTGGGGAACTGGGTTCGAGTCTCGGCAATGACGCTGAACATCCTGTGATTCTGGGCAAATCACTTAATCTCCCCGTGCCTAACAAAAAAAAAAAAAAAAAAAAGAATGTGTCCTCATGTAATGCAACTGGTGCTATGTAAAGCGCTCTGATACCCGATTCGGGTCAAGTTTGTGCTACATAAAACTCTAAAAAAATAAATGTATGACAAAGGTAGTAGGTCTGATTTATTACCTATGTAACACATATGTTAACACCAGTAGACCTTTAAGGATGGATTGTTTTTGCACTGTGTCAAAGCCTGCAGTCAGTTATTTTGTTGCATGAAATCTAACAGATTATTTTTGTAGGAAAGAATATTGAATAAAGCGCTCTTTCTGGATCTGGTGCTTCAGTGCATTTCTTTGTTGCGGATGCTTTTTCGGGACACTACGGTCACGTACTTCACTGAAGCTGCCCTGCTAGGGTCGGAGGCTCCCTTTAACGGAGAGTTGGTGTGGTATATATATATATATCTATATATATTATCTACTGGCGGTCGCCAGTAGATTGTTATAGTTAGGACCTATTTTCCATAGGAAATCCGCGACATTCTATTTGAAATAACTCTCTTGCCGGTTGACGAATCTTCGCGAAATTTTCAAACTTTATGGCCCGCTCCGGTCCGCTCCTACCCTGAAAGTCTCGGGGTGATTCATCAAGCGGGGGCCGAGAAAAAGGGGGGTCCCAAAACGTGTTTTCCCCATTCATTTTCCCATAGGAAACTTTAGACACGGCTACAGCCCGAACTGCTGAACGGAATTACACCAAATTTGGCAAAGAGGTAGTTCTTGGTTCAGAAAGAACCCTTTTTGTTAAATGGTGTAAATCCGTTCAGTAGTTGCGGAGAAATTAAAAAAATAAGAGTCAAAAAATCAATTTCCCATAGGAAACTTTATGCAAGGCTACAGCCCGAACTGCTGAACGGAATTACACCAAATTTGGCAAAGAGGTAGTTCTTGGTTCAGAAAGAACCCTTTTGTTAAATGGTGTAAATCCGTTCAGTAGTTGCTGAGAAAATCAAAAGTAAAAACACATATATATCTGGGCGGAGCCTAACCACACATGTCATCGTGAGATCTGATTGGCTGTCAGCACTTCATCCTGGAATTGCTGGCAGCCATCTTGAGACCAATATACATGATAGTACCCCATTGAAATGCCTTGTAGTGAATCAAAGATTTTGAGGGTTACCAAAAGGAGAACTATTAAGGGTGATAACAGACTTTAGTTACATTAGAATTCATTTGTTGATGGTACCATACTAATTTCAGGAATTGTGGTGTGTTCTAAGGTGATTTTACCCTGTGAAAAACCTTCTGCTGGGATATCATGAATCATGTTTGAGAGAAAACTATTTTCACATGCTTGTCCCATACAGTTTTGGAAGGTGCTCCAGAAGCTAAAATGAGAGCATATTTTCTGTAAATTCACATTATCTTTCTCAGTCATGTGAGAATGAAGTCTGACATTCTCAGTAAAACATGTACATCCAACAAGGGCAGAGACTGTCAGTTGATTCCTTTGTGTTCTACTGCAGCTTCCCAGAGTGTTCTAAAGAACAACTAGAGTGCTAACAGCCTTACTTATGACAAAAGTATGGCACACCTGAAGCCATCTTGATTGGAATAAACTGGTAACACTTAAAACATTTAATTTAAAAAGGAACAAAATGATGGGGTTCATTTTGTCATAGAAATTATGGTTAGTGCTATAGAAAGAAAAATTAGGACATGTTTCAAGTGAGATCTCAAATATCTTCCTGTTATATTTCAACAGGAGCAGCCTGCCAGTTGATGCCTTTGTGTTCTACTGCAGCTTCCCAGAGTGTTCTAAAGAACAACTAGAGCGCTAACAGCCTTACTTATGACAAAAGTATGGCACACCGGAAGCCATCTTGATTGGAATAAACCGTTAATACTTAAAACATTTAATTTAAAAAGGAACAAAATGAGGGGGTTCTTTTTTAAATAGAAATTATGGTTAGTGCTGCAGAAAGAAAAATGAGGGCATGTTTTAAGTGAGATCTCAAATCCTCTTCTATTTCATTAGAAAATTCTGACATGCAGACTGAAACAATCACTTTCAATACCAGCAGCAGACTTCCAGTTAACTCCCTGGTGAGCAGTAGCTTTAGTACAGTGATCTAATGAGCAACTAGAGTGCTAACATTCTGAATTTATGGCAAATGTGAGACACATCTGAATGCCTTCTTGATGGAATCAAAGTAAAAAACTGAAAGCATTTCCTACTGAGGAGACTGCAGTAAATGAGGAAATTAGGAAACTTCATAACAAAGAAGTCTTCCAAGATGGCCACCAGAGAAAAAAGAGCCCAAATGTAGCACAAATATTACCCAGATGTAGCCCACATATAGCCCAATGACAAAAGTGTGCAAAACACTTTTTATTTTTAGTTTTTTTGCAGTTTTATGTAGTGCAGACTGGTCAGGTATTGGAGCGTTGCATCTTAAAACATGACCCCCTACACTACAAAAACACTACTGCACTACTCTAAACCCTAAAACACTACCCCAGCACGACTCCCTACACTACACAAGCACCACTGCACTATCCTAAACCCTAAAACACTACCCCCAGCATGACCCCCTACACTACACAAACACCACTGCACTACCCTAAACCCTAAAACACTACCCCCAGCACGATCCCCTACACTACCCAAACACCACTGCACTAACCTAAATCCTAAAACAATACCCCCAGCACGACCCCCTACACTACCCAAACACCACTGCACTACCCTAAAACATGACCCCCTACACTACACAAACACCACTGCACTACCCTAAACCCTAAAACACTACCCCCAGCACGACCCCCTACACTACACAAGCACCACTGCACTACCCTAAACCCTAAAACACTACCCCCAGAACGACCCCCTACACTGCCCGAACACCACTGCACTGCCCTAAACCTTGAAACACCAGCCCCTGCACGACCCCCTACACTGTTCGAACACCACTGCACTGCCCTAAACCCTGAAACACCACCCCCAGCACGACCCCCTACACTGCCCGAACACCACTGCACTGCCCTAAACCCTGAAACACCACCCCCTTCACGACCCCCTACACTGCCCGAACACCACTGCACTGCCCTAAACCCTGAAACACCACCCCCAGCACGGCCCCCTACACTGCCCAAACACCACTGCACTGCCCTAAACCCTGAAACACTATCCCCAGCAAGACCCCCTACACTGCCCAAACACCACTCCACTGCCCTAAACCCTGAAACATCACCCCCAGCAAGACCCCCTACACTGCCCGAACACCACTGCCCTAAACCCTGAAACACCACCCCCAGCACGACCCCCTACACTGCCCGAACACCACTGCACTGCCCTAAACCCTGAAACACCACCCCCAGCACGACCCCCTACACTGCACGAACACCACTGCTCTGCCCAAAACCCTGAAACACCAGCCCCAGCACGACCCCCTACACTGCCCGAACACCACTGCACTGCCCTAAACCCTGAAACACCAGCCCCAGCACGACCCCCTACACTGCCCGAACACCACTGCACTACCCTAAACCCAGAAACACCACCCCCAGCACGACCCCCTACACTGCCTGAGCACCACTGCACTGCCCTAAACCCTGAAACACCAGCCCCAGCATGACCCCCTACACTGCCCGAACACCACTGCACTGCCCTAAACCCTGAAACACCAGCCCCAGCACGACCACCTACACTGCACGAACACCACTGCACTGCCCTAAACCCTGAAACACCAGCCCCAGCATGACCCCCTACACTGCCCGAACACCACTGCACTGCCCTAAACCGTGAAACACTAGCCCCAGCACGACCCCCTACACTGCCAGAACACCATTGCACTGCCCTAAACCCTGAAACACCAGCCCCAGCACAACCCCCTACACTGCCCGAACACTACTGCACTGCCCTAAACCCTGAAACACCACCCCGTGCACGACCCCCTACACTGCCCGAACACCACTGCACTGCCCTAAACCCTGAAACACCACCCCCAGCACGACACCCTACACTGCCCGAACACCACTGCACTGCCCTAAACCCTGAAACACCATTCCCCCTGCACGACCCCCTACACTGCCCGAACACTACTGCACTGCCCTAAACCCTGAAACACCATCCCCAGCACGACCCCCTACACTGCACGAACACCCCTGCACTGCCCTAAACCCTGAAACACTACCCCCAGCAAGACCCCCTACACTGCCCGAACACCACTGCACTGCCCTAAACCCTGAAACATCACCCCCAGCAAGACCCCCTACACTGCCCGAACACCACTGCCCTAAACCCTGAAACACCACCCCCAGCAAGACCCCCTACACTGCCCGAACACCACTGCACTACCCTAAACCCTACAACACTACCCCCAGCACGACCCCCTACACTACACAAGCACCACTGCACTACCCTAAACCCTAAAACACTACCCCCAGAACGACCCCCTACACTGCCCGAACACCACTGCACTGCCCTAAACCTTGAAACACCAGCCCCTGCACGACCCCCTACACTGTTCGAACACCACTGCACTGCCCTAAACCCTGAAACACCACCCCCAGCACGACCCCCTACACTGCCGAACACCACTGCACTGCCCTAAACCCTGAAACACCACCCCCTTCACGACCCCCTACACTGCCCGAACACCACTGCACTGCCCTAAACCCTGAAACACCACCCCCAGCACGGCCCCCTACACTGCCCAAACACCACTGCACTGCCCTAAACCCTGAAACACTATCCCCAGCAAGACCCCCTACACTGCCCAAACACCACTCCACTGCCCTAAACCCTGAAACATCACCCCCAGCAAGACCCCCTACACTGCCCGAACACCACTGCCCTAAACCCTGAAACACCACCCCCAGCACGACCCCCTACACTGCCCGAACACCACTGCACTGCCCTAAACCCTGAAACACCACCCCCAGCACGACCCCCTACACTGCCCGAACACCACTGCTCTGCCCAAAACCCTGAAACACAAGCCCCAGCACGACCCCCTACACTGCCCGAACACCACTGCACTGCCCTAAACCCTGAAACACCAGCCCCAGCACGACCCCCTACACTGCCCGAACACCACTGCACTACCCTAAACCCATAAACACCACCCCCAGCACGACCCCCTACACTGCCTGAGCACCACTGCACTGCCCTAAACCCTGAAACACCAGCCCCAGCATGACCCCCTACACTGCCCGAACACCACTGCACTGCCCTAAACCCTGAAACACCAGCCCCAGCACGACCACCTACACTGCACGAACACCACTGCACTGCCCTAAACCCTGAAACACCAGCCCCAGCATGACCCCCTACACTGCCCGAACACCACTGCACTGCCCTAAACCGTGAAACACTAGCCCCAGCACGACCCCCTACACTGCCAGAACACCATTGCACTGCCCTAAACCCTGAAACACCAGCCCCAGCACAACCCCCTACACTGCCCGAACACCACTGCACTGCCCTAAACCCTGAAACACCACCCCGTGCACGACCCCCTACACTGCCCGAACACCACTGCACTGCCCTAAACCCTGAAACACCACCCCCAGCACGACACCCTACACTGCCCGAACACCACTGCACTGCCCTAAACCCTGAAACATCACCCCCAGCAAGACCCCCTACACTGCCCGAACACCACTGCCCTAAACCCTGAAACACCACCCCCAGCAAGACCCCCTACACTGCCCGAACACCACTGCACTGCCCTAAACCCTGAAACACCAGCCCCAGCACGACCCCCTACATTGCCCGAACACCACTGCACTGCCCTAAACCCTGAAACACCACCCCCTGCATGACCCACTACACTGCCCGAACACCACTGCACTGCCCTAAACCCTGAAACACCATTCCCCCTGCACGACCCCCTACTCTGCCCGAACACTACTGCACTGGCCTAAACCCTGAAACACCATCCCCAGCACGACCCCCTACACTGCACGAACACCCCTGCACTGCCCTAAACCCTGAAACACTACCCCCAGCAAGACCCCCTACACTGCCCGAACACCACTGCACTGCCCTAAACCCTGAAACATCACCCCCAGCAAGACCCCCTACACTGCCCGAACACCACTGCCCTAAACCCTGAAACACCACCCCCAGCAAGACCCCCTACACTGCCCGAACACCACTGCACTGCCCTAAACCCTGAAACACCAGCCCCAGCACGACCCCCTACACTGCCCGAACACCACTGCACTGCCCTAAACCCTGAAACACCACCCCCTGCACGACCCACTACACTGCCCGAACACCACTGCACTGCCCTAAACCCTGAAACACCACCCCCAGCACGACCCCCTACACTGCCCGAACACCACTGCACTGCCCTAAACCCTGAAACACCACCCCCTGCACGACCCCCTACACTGCCCGAACACTACTGCACTGCCCTAAACCCTGAAACACCACCCCCAGCATGACCCCCTACACTGCCCGAACACCACTGCACTGCCCTAAACCCTGAAACACCAGCCCCAGCAAGACCCCCTACACTGCCCGAACACCACTGCACTGCCCTAAACCCTGAAACACCACCCCCAGCAAGACCCCCTACACTGCCCGAACACCACTGCACTGCCCTAAACCCTGAAACACCACCCCCAGCAAGACCCCCTACACTGCCCGAACACCACTGCACTGCCCTAAACCCTGAAACACCACCCCCAGCACGACCCCCTACACTGCCCGAACACCACTGCACTGCCCTAAACCCTGAAACACCAGCCCCAGCACGACCCCCTACACTGCCCGAACACCACTGCACTGCCCTAAACCCTGAAACACCACCCCCAGCACGACCCCCTACACTGCCCGAACACCACTGCACTGCCCTAAACCCTGAAACACCACCCCCAGCACGACACCCTACACTGCCCGAACACCACTGCACTGCCCTAAACCCTGAAACATCACCCCCAGCAAGACCCCCTACACTGCCCGAACACCACTGCCCTAAACCCTGAAACACCACCCCCAGCAAGACCCCTACACTGCCCGAACACCACTGCACTGCCCTAAACCCTGAAACACCAGCCCCAGCACGACCCCCTACATTGCCCGAACACCACTGCACTGCCCTAAACCCTGAAACACCACCCCCTGCATGACCCACTACACTGCCCGAACACCACTGCACTGCCCTAAACCCTGAAACACCATTCCCCCTGCACGACCCCCTACTCTGCCCGAACACTACTGCACTGGCCTAAACCCTGAAACACCATCCCCAGCACGACCCCCTACACTGCACGAACACCCCTGCACTGCCCTAAACCCTGAAACACTACCCCCAGCAAGACCCCCTACACTGCCCGAACACCACTGCACTGCCCTAAACCCTGAAACATCACCCCCAGCAAGACCCCCTACACTGCCCGAACACCACTGCTGCCCTAAACCCTGAAACACCACCCCCAGCAAGACCCCCTACACTGCCCGAACACCACTGCACTGCCCTAAACCCTGAAACACCAGCCCCAGCACGACCCCCTACATTGCCCGAACACCACTGCACTGCCCTAAACCCTGAAACACCACCCCCTGCATGACCCACCACACTGCCCGAACACCACTGCACTGCCCTAAACCCTGAAACACCACCCCCAGCACGACCCCCTACACTGCCCGAACACCATTGCACTGCCCTAAACCCTGAAACACCACCCCCTGCACGACCCCCTACACTGCCCGAACACTACTGCACTGCCCTAAACCCTGAAACACCGCCCCCAGCATGACCCCCTACACTGCCCGAACACTACTGCACTGCCCTAAACCCTGAAACACCAGCCCCAGCAAGACCCCCTACACTGCCCGAACACCACTGCACTGCCCTAAACCCTGAAACATCACCCCCAGCAAGACCCCCTACACTGCCCGAACACCACTGCCCTAAACCCTGAAACACCACCCCCAGCAAGACCCCCTACACTGCCCGAACAACACTGCAGTGCCCTAAACCCTAAAACACCACCCCCAGCACGACCCCCTACACTGCCCGAACACCACTGCTCTGCCCAAAACCCTGAAACACCAGCCCCAGCACGACCCCCTACACTGCCCGAACACCACTGCACTGCCCTAAACCCTGAAACACCACCCCCAGCACGACCCCCTACACTGCCCGAACACCACTGCACTGCCCTAAACCCTGAAACACCACCCCCAGCACGACCGCCTACACTGCCCGAAAACCACTGCACTGCCCTAAACCCTGAAACACCAGCCCCAGCACGACCCCCTACACTGCCCGAACACCACTGCACTGCCCTAAACCCTCAAACACCAGCCCCAGCACGACCCCCTACACTGCCCGAACACCACTGCACTACCCTAAACCCTGAAACACCAGCCCCAGCAAGACCCCCTACACTGCCCGAACACCACTGCACTGCCCTAAACCCTGAAACACCAGCCCCAGCAAGACCCCCTACACTGCCCGAACACCACTGCACTGCCCTAAACCCTGAAACACCACCCCCAGCAAGACCCCCTACACTGCCCGAACACCACTGCGCTGCCCTAAACGCTGAAACATCAGCCCCAGCAAGACCCCCTACACTGCGCGAACACCATTGCACTGCCCTAAACCCTGAAACACCACCCGCAGCAAGACCCCCTACACTGCCCGAACACCACTGCACTAAACCCCTGAAACACCAGCCCCAGCAAGACCACCTACACTGCCCGAACACCACTGCACTGCCCAAAACCCTGAAACACCACCCCCAGCATGACACCCTACACTGCCCGAACACCACTGCACTGCCCTAAACCCTGAAACACCACCCCCAGCACGACCCCTACACTGCCCGAACACCACTGCACTGCCCTAAACCCTGAAACACCACCCCCTGCACGACCCCCTACACTGCCCGAACACCACTGCACTGCCCTAAACCCTAAAACTCTACCCCCAGCATGACCCCCTACACTGCCCGAACACCACTGCACTGCCCTAAACCCTGACTCACCACCCCCTGCACGACCCCCTACACTGCCCGAACACCACTACACTGCCCTAAACCCAGAAACACCACCCCCAGCACGACCCCCTACACTGCCCAAACACCACTGCACTGCCCTAAACCCTGAAACACCACCCCCAGCACGACCCCCTACACTGCCCGAACACCACTGCACTGCCCTAAACCCTGAAACACCAGCCCCTGCACGACCCCCTACACTGCCCGAACACCACTGCACTGCCCTAAACCCTGAAACACCACCCCCAGCATGACCCCCTACACTGCCGGAACACCACTGCACTGCCCTAAAGCCTGAAACACCACCTCCAACACAACCCCCTACACTGCCTGAACACCATTGCTCTGTCCTAAACCCTAAAACACTCCCCCCAGCATGACCCCCTGCACGACCCAAACACCACTGCACTGCCCTAAACCCTGAAACACCACCCCCAGCAAGACCCCCTACACTGCCCGAATACCACTGCACTGCCCTAAAGCCTGAAACACCACCTCCAACACAACCCCCTACACTGCCTGAACACCATTGCTCTGCCCTAAACCCTGAAACACTGCCCCCAGCAAGACCCCCTACACTGCCCGAACACCACTGCACTGCCCTAAACCCTGAAACATCACCCCCAGCAAGACCCCCTACACTGCCCGAACACCACTGCCCTAAACCCTGAAACACCACCCCCAGCACGACCCCCTACACTGCTCGAACACCACTGCACTGCCCTAAACCCTGAAACACCACCCCCAGCACGACCCCCTACACTGCCCGAACACCACTGCTCTGCCCAAAACACTGAAACACCAGCCCCAGCATGACCCCCTACACTGCCCGAACACCACTGCACTGCCCTAAACCCTGAAACACCAGCCCCAGCACGAACCCCTACACTGCCCGAACACCACTGCACTACCCTAAACCCAGAAACACCACCCCCAGCACGACCCCCTACACTGCCCGAGCACCACTGCCTGCACTGCCCTAAACCCTGAAACACCAGCCCCAGCACGACCCCCTACACTGCCTGAACACTACTGCACTGCCCTAAACCATGAAACACCATCCCCAGCACGACCCCCTACACTGCACCGAACACCACTGCACTGCCCTAAACCCTGAAAAACTACCCCCAGCAAGACCCCCTACACTGCCCGAACACCACTGCACTGCCCTAAACCCTAAAACACCAGCCCCAGCACGACCCCCTACACTGCCCGAACACCACTGCACTGCCCTAAACCCTGAAACACCAGCCCCAGCACGACCCCCTACACTGCCCGAACACCACTGCACTACCCTAAACCCATGAAACACCACCCCCAGCACGACCCCCTACACTGCCTGAGCACCACTGCACTGCCCTAAACCCTGAAACACCAGCCCCAGCACGACCCCCTACACTGCCCGAACACCACTGCACTGCCCTAAACCCTGAAACACCAGCCCCAGCACGACCCCCTACACTGCCCGAACACCACTGCACTGCCCTAAACCCTGAAACACCAGCCCCAGCATGACCCCCTACACTGCCCGAACACCACTGCACTGCCCTAAACCCTGAAACACCAGCCCCAGCACGACCCCCTACACTGCCCGAACACCACTGCACTGCCCTAAACCCTGAAACACCAGCCCCAGCACGACCCCCTACACTGCCCGAACACCACTGCACTGCCCTAAACCCTGAAACACCACCCCGTGCACGACCCCCTACACTGCCCGAACACCACTGCACTGCCCTAAACCCTGAAACACCACCCCCAGCACGACCCCCTACACTGCCCGAACACCACTGCACTGCCCTAAACCCTGAAACATCACCCCCAGCAAGACCCCCTACACTGCCCGAACACCACTGCCCTAAACCCTGAAACACCACCCCCAGCAAGACCCCCTACACTGCCCGAACACCACTGCACTGCCCTAAACCCTGAAACACCAGCCCCAGCACGACCCCCTACATTGCCCGAACACCACTGCACTGCCCTAAACCCTGAAACACCACCCCCTGCATGACCCACTACACTGCCCGAACACCACTGCACTGCCCTAAACCCTGAAACACCACCCCCAGCATGACCCCCTACACTGCCCGAACACCACTGCACTGCCCTAAACCCTGAAACACCACCCCCAGCACGACCCCCTACACTGCCCGAACACTACTGCACTGCCCTAAACCCTGAAACACCACCCCCAGCAAGACCCCCTACACTGCCCGAACACCACTGCACTGCCCTAAACCCTGAAACACCACCCCCAGCACGACCCCCTACACTGCCCGAACACCACTGCACTGCCCTAAACCCTGAAACATCACCCCCAGCAAGACCCCCTACACTGCCCGAACACCACTGCCCTAAACCCTGAAACACCACCCCCAGCAAGACCCCTACACTGCCCGAACAACACTGCAGTGCCCTAAACCCTAAAACACCACCCCCAGCACGACCCCCTACACTGCCCGAACACCACTGCTCTGCCCAAAACCCTGAAACACCAGCCCCAGCACGACCCCCTACACTGCCCGAACACCACTGCACTGCCCTAAACCCTGAAACACCACCCCCAGCAAGACCCCCTACACTGCCCGAACACCACTGCGCTGCCCTAAACGCTGAAACATCAGCCCCAGCAAGACCCCCTACACTGCGCGAACACCATTGCACTGCCCTAAACCCTGAAACACCACCCCCAGCAAGACCCCCTACACTGCCCGAACACCACTGCACCTAAACCCGGAAACACCAGCCCCAGCAAGACCACCTACACTGCCCGAACACCACTGCACTGCCCAAAACCCTGAAACACCACCCCCAGCACGACACCCTACACTGCCCGAACACCACTGCACTGCCCTAAACCCTGAAACACCACCCCCAGCACGACCCCTACACTGCCCGAACACCACTGCACTGCCCTAAACCCTGAAACACCACCCCCTGCACGACCCCCTACACTGCCCGAACACCACTGCACTGCCCTAAACCCTAAAACTCTACCCCCAGCATGACCCCCTACACTGCCCGAACACCACTGCACTGCCCTAAACCCTGACTCACCACCCCCTGCACGACCCCCTACACTGCCCGAACACCACTACACTGCCCTAAACCCTGAAACACCACCCCCAGCACGACCCCCTACACTGCCCGAACACCACTGCACTGCCCTAAACCCTGAAACACCACCCCCAGCACGACCCCCTACACTGCCCGAACACCACTGCACTGCCCTAAACCCTGAAACACCAGCCCCTAGCACGACCCCCTACACTGCCCGAACACCATTGCACTGCCCTAAACCCTGAAACACCACCCCCAGCACGACCCCCTACACTGCCCGAACACCACTGCACTGCCCTAAACCCTGAAACACCACCCCCAGCAAGACCCCCTACACTGCCCGAATACCACTGCACTGCCCTAAAGCCTGAAACACCACCTCCAACACAACCCCCTACACTGCCTGAACACCATTGCTCTGCCCTAAACCCTGAAACACTGCCCTCAGCAAGACCCCCTACACTGCCCGAACACCACTGCACTGCCCTAAACCCTGAAACACCACCCCCAGCAAGACCCCCTACACTGCCCGAACACCACTGCACTGCCCTAAACCCTGAAACACCACCCCCAGCACGACCCCCTACACTGCCCGAACACCACTGCACTGCCCTAAACCCTGAAACACCACCCCCAGCACGACCCCCTACACTGCCCGAACACCACTGCTACTGCCCTAAACCCTGAAACACCAGCCCCAGCACGACCCCCTACACTGCCCGAACACCACTGCACTGCCCTAAACCCTGAAACACCACCCCCAGCACGACCCCCTACACTGCCCGAACACCACTGCACTGCCCTAAACCCTGAAACACCACCCCCAGCACGACCCCCTACACTGCCCGAACACCACTGCACTGCCCTAAACCCTGAAACACCAGCCCCAGCACGACCCCCTACACTGCCCGAACACCACTGCACTGCCCTAAACCCTGAAACACCAGCCCCAGCACGACCCCCTACACTGCCCGAACACCACTGCACTGCCCTAAACCCTGAAACACCAGCCCCAGCAAGACCCCCTACACTGCCCGAACACCACTGCACTGCCCTAAACCCTGAAACACCAGCCCCAGCACGACCCCCTACACTGCCCGAACACCACTGCACTGCCCTAAACCCTGAAACACCAGCCCCAGCACGACCCCCTACACTGCCCGAACACCACTGCACTGCCCTAAACCCTGAAACACCACCCCCAGCACGACCCCCTACACTGCCCGAACACCACTGCACTGCCCTAAACCCTGAAACACCACCCCCAGCAAGACCCCCTACACTGCCCGAACACCACTGCACTGCCCTAAACCCTGAAACACCACCCCCAGCACGACCCCCTACACTGCCCGAACACCACTGCACTGCCCTAAACCCTGAAACACCAGCCCCAGCATGACCCCTACACTGCCCGAACACCACTGCACTGCCCTAAACCCTGAAACACCAGCCCCAGCACGACCCCCTACACTGCCCGAACACCACTGCACTGCCCTAAACCCTGAAACACCACCCCCAGCACGACCCCCTACACTGCCCGAACACCACTGCACTGCCCTAAACCCTGAAACACCACCCCCAGCACGACCCCCTACACTGCCCGAACACCACTGCACTGCCCTAAACCCTGAAACACCACCCCCAGCACGACCCCCTACACTGCCCGAACACCACTGCACTGCCCTAAACCCTGAAACACCAGCCCCAGCACGACCCCCTACACTGCCCGAACACCACTGCACTGCCCTAAACCCTGAAACACCACCCCCAGCACGACCCCCTACACTGCCCGAACACCACTGCACTGCCCTAAACCCTGAAACACCACCCCCTGCACGACCCCCTACACTGCCCGAACACCACTGCACTGCCCTAAACCCTGAAACACCACCCCCAGCACGACCCCCTACACTGCCCGAACACCACTGCACTGCCCTAAACCCTGAAACACCACCCCCAGCACGACCCCCTACACTGCCCGAACACCACTGCACTGCCCTAAACCCTGAAACACTACCCCCAGCAAGACCCCCTACACTGCCCGAACACCACTGCACTGCCCTAAACCCTGAAACACCACCCCCAGCAAGACCCCCTACACTGCCCGAACACCACTGCACTGCCCTAAACCCTGAAACACCACCCCCAGCAAGACCCCCTACACTGCCCGAACACCACTGCACTGCCCTAAACCCTGAAACACCACCCCCAGCACGACCCCCTACACTGCCCGAACACCACTGCACTGCCCTAAACCCTGAAACACCACCCCCAGCATGACCCCCTACACTGCCCGAACACCACTGCACTGCCCTAAACCCTGAAACACCACCCCCAGCACGACCCCCTACACTGCCCGAACACCACTGCACTGCCCTAAACCCTGAAACACCACCCCCAGCACGACCCCCTACACTGCCCGAACACCACTGCACTGCCCTAAACCCTGAAACACCAGCCCCAGCACGACCCCCTACACTGCCCGAACACCACTGCACTGCCCTAAACCCTGAAACACCAGCCCCAGCACGACCCCCTACACTGCCCGAACACCACTGCACTGCCCTAAACCCTGAAACACCAGCCCCAGCAAGACCCCCTACACTGCCCGAACACCACTGCACTGCCCTAAACCCTGAAACACCAGCCCCAGCAAGACCCCCTACACTGCCCGAACACCACTGCACTGCCCTAAACCCTGAAACACCACCCCCAGCAAGACCCCCTACACTGCCCGAACACCACTGCGCTGCCCTAAACGCTGAAACATCAGCCCCAGCAAGACCCCCTACACTGCGCGAACACCATTGCACTGCCCTAAACACTGAAACACCACCCCCAGCAAGACCCCCTACACTGCCCGAACACCACTGCACTAAACCCGGAAACACCAGCCCCAGCAAGACCACCTACACTGCCCGAACACCACTGCACTGCCCAAAACCCTGAAACACCACCCCCAGCACGACACCCTACACTGCCCGAACACCACTGCACTGCCCTAAACCCTGAAACACCACCCCCAGCACGACCCCTACACTGCCCGAGCACCACTGCACTGCCCTAAACCCTGAAACACCACCCCCTGCACGACCCCCTATACTGCCCGAACACCACTGCACTGCCCTAAACCCTAAAACTCTACCCCCAGCATGACCCCCTACACTGCCCGAACACCACTGCACTGCCCTAAACCCTGACTCACCACCCCCTGCACGACCCCCTACACTGCCCGAACACCACTACACTGCCCTAAACCCAGAAACACCACCCCCAGCACGACCCCCTACACTGCCCAAACACCACTGCACTGCCCTAAACCCTGAAACACCACCCCCAGCACGACCCCCTACACTGCCCGAACACCACTGCACTGCCCTAAACCCTGAAACACCAGCCCCTGCACGACCCCCTACACTGCCCGAACACCATTGCACTGCCCTAAACCCTGAAACACCACCCCCAGCACGACCCCCTACACTGCCTGAACACCACTGCCCTAAACCCTGAAACACCACCCCCAGCAAGACCCCCTACACTGCCCGAATACCACTGCACTGCCCTAAAGCCTGAAACACCACCTCCAACACAACCCCCTACACTGCCTGAACACCATTGCTCTGCCCTAAACCCTGAAACACTGCCCCCAGCAAGACCCCCTACACTGCCCGAACACCACTGCACTGCCCTAAACCCTGAAACATCACCCCCAGCAAGACCCCCTACACTGCCCGAACACCACTGCCCTAAACCCTGAAACACCACCCCCAGCACGACCCCTACACTACTCGAACACCACTGCACTGCCCTAAACCCTGAAACACCACCCCCAGCACGACCCCCTACACTGCCCGAACACCACTGCTCTGCCCAAAACACTGAAACACCAGCCCCAGCATGACCCCCTACACTGCCCGAACACCACTGCACTGCCCTAAACCCTGAAACACCAGCCCCAGCACGAACCCCTACACTGCCCGAACACAACTGCACTACCCTAAACCCAGAAACACCACCCCCAGCACGACCCCCTACACTGCCCGAGCACCACTGCCTGCACTGCCCTAAACCCTGAAACACCAGCCCCAGCACGACCCCCTACACTGCCTGAACACTACTGCACTGCCCTAAACCATGAAACACCATCCCCAGCACGACCCCCTACACTGCACGAACACCACTGCACTGCCCTAAACCCTGAAAAACTACCCCCAGCAAGACCCCCTACACTGCCCGAACACCACTGCACTGCCCTAAACCCTGAAACATCACCCCCAGCAAGACCCCTACACTGCCCGAACACCACTGCCCTAAACCCTGAAACACCACCCCCAGCAAGACCCCCTACACTGCCCGAACACCACTGCACTGCCCTAAACCCTGAAACACCACCCCCAGCACGACCCCCTACACTGCCCGAACACCACTGCACTGCCCTAAACCCTGAAACACCACCCCATGCACGACCCCCTACACTGCCCGAACACCACTGCACTGCCCTAAACCCTGAAACACCAGCCCCAGCACGACCCCCTACACTGCCCGAACACCACTGCACTGCCCTAAACCCTGAAACACCACCCCCAGCACGACCCCCTACACTACCCGAACACCACTGCACTACCCTAAACCCTAAAACACCACCCCCAGCACGACCCCCTACACTGCCCGAACACAACTGCACTGCCCTAAACCCTGAAACACTACCCCCAGCACGACCCCCTACACTACCCGAACACCACTGCACTGCCCTAAACCCTGAAACACTGCCCCCAGCACGACCCCCTACACTGCCCGAACACCACTGCACTGCCCTAAACCCTGAAACACTCACCCCCAGCATGACCCCCTACACTGCCCGAACACCACTGCACTGCCCTAAACCCTGAAACACCACCCCCAGCATGACCCCCTACACTGACCCGAACACCACTGCACTGCCCTAAACCCTGAAACACCACCCCCAGCAAGACCCCCTACACTGCCCGAACACCACTGCACTGCCCTAAACCCTGAAACACCACCCCCAGCACGACCCCCTACACTGCCCGAGCACCACTGCCTGCACTGCCCTAAACCCTGAAACACCAGCCCCAGCACGACCCCCTACACTGCCCGAACACCACTGCACTGCCCTAAACCCTGAAACACCATCCCCAGCACGACCCCCTACACTGCACGAACACCACTGCACTGCCCTAAACCCTGAAACACTACCCCCAGCACGACCCCCTACACTGCCCGAACACCACTGCACTGCCCTAAACCCTGAAACACCACCCCCAGCAAGACCCCCTACACTGCCCGAACACCACTGCACTGCCCTAAACCCTGAAACACCACCCCCAGCACGACCCCTACACTGCCCGAACACCACTGCACTGCCCTAAACCCTGAAACACCACCCCGAGCACGACCCCCTACACTGCCCGAACACCACTGCACTGCCCTAAACCCTGAAACACCAGCCCCAGCACGACCCCCTACACTGCCCGAACACCACTGCACTGCCCTAAACCCTGAAACACAACCCCCAGCACGACCCCCTACACTACCCGAACACCACTGCACTACCCTAAACCCTAAAACACTCCCCCAGCACGACCCCCTACACTACCCGAACACCACTGCACTGCCCTAAACCCTCAAACACTACCCCCAGCACGACCCCCTACACTACCCGAACACCACTGCACTGCCCTAAACCCTAAAACACTCCCCCAGCACGACCCCCTACACTGCCCGAACACCACTGCACTGCCCTAAACCCTAAAACACTCCCCCCAGCATGACCCCCTACACTACCCAAACACCACTGCACTGCCCTAAACCCTAAAACACTCCCCCAGCATGACCCCCTGCACGACCCAAACACCACTGCACTGCCCTAAACCCTGAAACACCACCCCCAGCAAGACCCCCTACACTGCCCGAACACCACTGCACTGCCCTAAACCCTGAAACACCACCCCCAGCACGACCCCCTACACTGCCCAAACACCACTGCACTACCCTAAACCCTAAAACACGACCTCCTACACTACACAAAGACCACTGCACTACCCTAAACCCTAAAACACTACCCCCAGCACGACCCCCTACACTACACAAACACCACTGCACTACCCTAAACCCTAAAACACTACCCCCTACACTACACAAACACCACTGCACTACCCTAAACCCTAAAACAATACCCCCAGCACGAACCCCTACACTACCCAAACACCACTGCACTACCCTAAACCCTAAAACACTACCCCCAGCAGTACCCCTACACTACCCAAACACCATTGCACTACCCTAAACCCTAAAACACTACCCCCAGCAGTACCCCCTACACTACCCAAACACCACTGCACTACCCTAAACCCTAAACCACTACCCCCAGCACGACCCCCTACACTACCCAAACACCACTGCACTACCCTAAACCCTAAAACACTACCCCCAGCACAACCCCCTACACTACCCAAACACCACTGTAATACCCTAAACCCTAAAACACTCCCCCAGCACGACTCCCTACACTATCCAAACACCACTGCACTACCCTAAACCCTAAATCTACCCCCAGCATGACCCCCTACACTACACAAACACCACTGCACTACCCTAAACCCTAAAACACTACCCCCAGCACGACCCCCTTCACTACCTAAACACAACTACACAATTTGTTACAGGCGTTGCAACGCAGGCCTGTGGTGCTTACTGGAAGTACTTGGTGGGCTAGTTGGGCCCCAGGGACCCTCAGGATTCAAGGTGACCTAATCCCCCAACTTAAAACGCGCCACGGGGCGCGTTTGCACAGTGGTGAAGGGAGGGGGCGGGGCCTCAGGTGACATGTGCGCAAACACGCCCCTTGAATCCTGAGGGACCCTGGGGGCCAACTAGCCCACCAGGTACCTTCAGTAAGCACAACAGAGTTGCGTTGCAGAGAGGTGAAAAAGGTGCGTGGCCTCGGAACGCCTCTCTGCAACTCAGCTCTGTGGTCCTAACTGTAGGTACCTGGGGGCTAGTTGGGCCCCAGGGACCCTCAGGATTCAAGGGGACTTAATCCCGCAACTTAAAACGCGCCACGGGGCGCGTTTGCACACGCGTTTTAAGAGGTAGTTTTAATCCCCCTGCCCTATTATGTACTAGGGACTTACAGAGGAGGTCATGCTAATCACAGGGGTACCCCAACGCATAGTGTTCCCTAGTGTATGTAGGTGTTTTCACTGTATTCTAAGTGTCTTTTAGCATAGCACTGACTCTGGTTAGTCAGAGTCAGTTACCACCAGTACCTGTCTGAAAAAGTTGTGGGCACAGGATGATTTTGCAACATGGCCTCTTTCTGCTCCTCTGTTGGTTCTTTCTGCACATCTTTTGCTTCTTCCTGCACTTTTCTTCGTCTTTGTGGACTTCTGTTGCTTCTTTCTGCATTTCTTTTGCTTCTTTCTGCGCGTTTTTTCTTCTTTCTTCACATGTCCTACCTCTGTAGGCATAGTTAGAAACTAGCATTTAAAAAACCTTTGAAATTCACTTAAAAAATCATAGGTTTCAGGCACGTTATAGTTAGAAATTAGCATTTAAAAAACCTTTGAAATTCACTGAAAAAACCATAGGTTTCAGACACGTTATAGTTAGAAATTAGCATTTAAAAAACCTTTGAAATTCACTGAAAAAACCATAGGTTTTAGGGACAGTTATAGTTAGTTGGACATTTCACTCGTACAAAACCATAGAAATTCCCCCGTTATAGTTAGTTCAGCTAACTATAACTCGCGCCCCGCAATGCACTGCTGATGACGTCACATATTACATCACTCATGACATGGTCAGTGACATCACTGATGACATCACTGATGACATCTCAAATGACATCACTGATGACATCATCCATGTGATAATTTCATGCATCTTCTCACACCCTAATATAGCTTTTGATACACCCACTCTAAATTACAGACTGCCATTCTCAAAACCATACACACTCCAATACCAATAACTACATACCCACTCACTGATTCTTAGGTCTACACACACACATCTACTCACTCACCCGTACAGTCACTCATACTTACAGTCACTCAGTACAGGACTATCATATGCACTCATACACCTATATAAACACTCACACACCGCCACTCATCCATAGAGGTACTCACACACCTAGTCAGTCATGCAAAAAATTAATCACACACCCATTTACTCACCTATACAGTTATACACACACCAGCTCACTTACTCATACAAATACTAGCACATTCTTACGCTCTTATACAATAACTGATACAAGCACACACGCATCCATACAGCCACTCTCACAATCACACACTCTCACTTATAGCCATTTAAATACTCTAACACACATATATACTGCCTTTTACATATGTAGTTACTCGCACATGTACCACTGAGATATACATTCACTCACTAACACACCCATACACACACTCACCCACCCAAGCAGTCCATCACAGATGCACTCTTGAAATCATGCACCCAGTGAATCACCCACTCACACATCTATGTACAGAGTCACACACACCCCACCCACACAAACACTCAGGCAGCCATACAGATACTCAGAGAACCAATCAATAACCCATATAGACACTCATGTAGCTATTCGCAAATCCATGCATCCACTTACACACCAACAAACAGACGGATACAGACATTCACACAGTTTAGTCACTAACCCATGCATTCAGTAAGATACGTTTAATCACTCACTTGTAGAGTCAGTCACGCACGTACTAAATCATCCATTCAGACACTTAAACACCCACTCATTCTTCAATACGCCTTTCCCTATATATATTAAACATATTTAAACTTTACAGAAACACACAGTCACTGGATGATGTCATCAGTGATTTCATTTGAGATGTCATCAGTGATGTCATCAGTGATGTCACTGACCATGTCATGAGTGATGTAATATGTGACGTCATCAGCAGTGCATTGCGGGGCGCGAGTTATAGTTAGCTGAACTAACTATAACGGGGGAATTTCTATAGTTTTGTACGAGTGAAATGTCCAACTAACTATAACTGTCCCTAAAACCTATGGTTTTTTCAGTGAATATATATATATATATATACAGCTCCAAACCCCACTCGTCGCCAAGTGAAGAGACCGCACTCCGTTAAGGGTGAAAAACTCGGTATTTAATTTACCGGGTTAAACAAACAGGACGCGTTTCGGCTTCGCGCCTTTTTTGAACTGTAAACCCATAGCATATATGTGTGCTATATATATATATATATAGCATATATGTATGTATATGTATGTATATGTGTATATATATATATATATGAACACCACATCCGATTTCTCACAATTAAACCGGACACCGACACAGGGGGATTTAGGAATTTGAAAGTCTTTATTCCTCCATTACGCTGCGACGCGTTTCGGCATTCACTGCCTTGATCATATATATATATATATGTATATATATATGAATAGATATATACTTAAAAAAACAAAGTTTAAAGTAACGTATATTTCGGAATAGTGATAATATCCTACTTTACATTAAAAAAACTTAGACAGTCACTGAAAACCAAGGTTAAAGGGACATTATAGTTAGGTGAAAATGTCAGTTAAAACATATCATTTAAAACTAACAAAACTACTAAAATTCAGCAGTTATAGCTATCTCACGTAACTATAACTCGTGCCCTAAAGTAACTATAACTTGGGTCCCTGCCATGCACAGTGTTGTCATCAATTATGTCATTCCAGATGTTGCAGTTACATTATCAATGATGCCATAAAACATGTCATGAGTGATGTATTTTGGAAGGTAATTAGCAGTGCATGGCAAGGGCGTGAGTTATAGTTACTTTAGGGCACAAGTTATAGTTAATTTAAATAACTATAATGTGAGGGAAGATAGGAGGTTGGAAGAGAGGATTTACCTGATCAAGATGCTGATGATCCTGTGTTTTCTACCTTCGAGGTCGGACGCATCCTAGAAACAGAAAAAGGACACATAAACAGAAAATAAGACTACAAATGGAAGGGGAGGGGTAGAGACAAGGACACACATGGCTAGAGAAACAAAAAGAGGATTCGTATTGGCAGGCTGAGGGCTAAGCATTTAATGAGGAAGCAAGTGACAGAGGCAGATAGGATCAAAGAAGAGAGATCCAAAACCGGAGAGGAGGATGAATGCTGTAGAGGAAGGTTCACGAGAGAGGTTGGCTCAGGGAGAATTAGTCTGACAGAAGGAGCCCGAGAAAGAGGGGACAGAGAGAGAAGACGAGATGAGCCAGAAAGGACACGTGGTCGGAGGAGTGGTGGACGCCGCAGTTGAGTACAAGTTGTCCTGCCACAGACCTGGTATTGGCCTACCCAGGTGAGTCCTCCAGTGCCGAAAGGGTCTAGTGGGAGGTGGGAGGAAGAGATTTGGTTGGTTATTTAATAAAAATTATTTTTTCTCTTCTCTTTATTTTCACGAGATGGGCATTCAGGTACCATTCTGTTCTTTTCACGGGGTGTTATTGACTTCCTTTCTGTAATGGAACTGAATAAAAAATAACCTTCCACTTCACAGATAAACCATAGGGACAGTATAGTAAGCCCAGACTTTTTTTTTTTTTTTTTATTGAATTTTGTTGAGAAACAAAGTGACAATGGTTACAGTGGCACATTGGAATCGCACAGTATACAACGTCATGAGATGATTACATGGCATAAAGCAAACATATTACACAGGAATATAATAGATCAATCAGGAGTACAATTATTAAGCTGACCAATGGGTATGTGCACCTGAACTCCCATCTGCCGTACTCATAGAAAGTTACAGTTGTTAGACCGACTCATGGCAATCTACCAGCCGGGGAGATACCCCAAACCGCAATGCACTACATCAGCCAGGCTGACCATTCTGGGCAGGCCCATTGCCTTCAGCCTCGCCCGTTTCCTTCCCAACCAGGTAGCGCTGATAGAGACCCCAAAAGCTTTTAGGACGGCTCTGGGGAGGTAATAGCTCATTTTACAGTTCAGATTGCGTGTTGCAATATACCATATTCTTGGACCAGTCTGCAACTGTTGGCGCTGGCCCACATGCCCAGCGCATCGCGACCCTGCGCTTCGCAAGTAACAGGCCCATACCAATTAGTCGGCACGCTCCTTTCTATAGTGGCTTAGTATAACCGAGCAAGGCCAAGTGCGGGTCCGGTAACAGCGAAAGGCCTGTGATATCGCTCAGTGTTTGGAAGATTTGTTCCCAGTACCTAGCAATCGTCGGGCACGACCAAGCCACATGCCCAAAGTCAGCCGAGTTAGCACTGCATCGCTCACAATCTGCGGGTCCCGCAAGCCATAACGATGTAACCTCTCCGGGGTATAATAAACTCCATTTAGGAGTTCAAAATGGATTAGACAATGTCTACCATTCAGGGAGGCATGCTGCGTAACCTCACAGCAGTATCGCCATGTCGCGTCATCCAGAGCCATACCCAGGTCTCCCTGCCACTCTAATCTAGCCTTAGTGAACTGGGTCCATCTGAATTCTTGTGACATATCGTAGATGATGAAAACAGTCTTTCTAGGGGAGGCAGCACGCATAAGTAAAGAGAAGGAAGGCAGCTCCGGAGGCTTCAGTATATCATCTCCAAGAAGGTCGCACAAAGCATGCCTCACTCTGTAAAAGTGAAATTGAGCAAGTGGCGTGAATTCATGTCCCTCCTCCTCGACCTCTGACCACTCGCAAGCTCTACCCTCAGCAAACAGTTCGCCAATTTTGGTAACACTGAACGACGCAAGTGCATGTACTACCTCCCTCTCCTTGCAAACTGGCAGCCAATGACACCATTCCACTGGTGTCAGGGGGGAATATAGAATAGTGCCCGCCTGTCTCTTCAATAGATTCTGCCATGCGTGTACTGTGGAGTTGACGGAGTCTAGAATACCAGACCGCCTAGTAGGGGTATGGAATAACAGAGTAGGAAGAGGGGCGGGCGCTGCTGCCACCTTTTCGATTTGTATGTGCGGAAGGTGAAGTTGGTCATGGAGCCAATGATATGCATGCGAACTCTGCGCTACTCTATAATACAATTCGAGATCAGGAGCCCCCAGCCCCCGTAGAGTAGTGTAATGTGAAAATATCCCATTTAACGCGTGGGTGCTTCCCAGCCCAGGCTAATCTGAACAATAGAGAGCGAATGGCTTTAAACATGTGTCCGGGGAGTACCATAGGGATGTTTAAGAACAAGAATAAAAATCTAGGGAGCACCACCATTTTCATAAGCGATATACGCCCCAATAATGACAAGGGCAAGCAAATCCAACGATCATCATCCTCTTCCAACCTAGCAATCGCCTTGTCATCGTTTTCCCTGATAACCAACTCCGAATCGGTGTGGACCTGCACCCCCAGATAGGGGACCGGGTCAGAAGACCACCGCAAGGGATAATCTAGGTCAATAGGCACCATGGCCGGGGACAAAGGGAAAATGGTGGACTAAGCCCAACTGATTTTAAGGCCAGAGAGTTCCCCGTACCGCACCACTTCATTCAGAATTGGGGACAGATTAGACCCCGGATCCCTGACATATAACAGCGTATCATCAGCATAAGCTGACACAACGAGATTGTATTTAGGGAAGCGAATCACCCTGTGCCCGTGATATTCCCTGAGTGCACATGCCAGGGGTTCCGCCACTAAGGCATATAATAGCGGGGATGAATGGCAACCCTGCTGCGTACCTCTTGAGATCTTAATAGGTGCCGTAACCGCGTCTCCAACCCGCACCCTGGCCACAGGTGATTTGTAGAGTACAGCCACTAGGTTAAGGAAGACCTCACCTACCCCCATCTGCCTCAGCACAGGGCTCATAAAGACCCACTCATCAGAGTCAAAGGCCTTTTCTGCGTCTAGAAGGACAGCAGCGGCCCTGGTATTCGGTTTAACATGTTGGATCGTCCCAAACACAGTCCTGAGGTTATATGACAAATTGAGCTCCGGTACAAAACCCGATTTTTCCGGCCCAACTAACAACTGCACTGGTGGAGAAAACCGGTTAGCCAAAATTTTTGCGAAAAACGTAGTATCCACATTTAACAGCGACAGAGGCCTAAAGGACGAGCATTCGTTCGGCGGTTTACCCGGTTTCAATAGTGTTATTATTAGGGCTTCCCTCATAGAGGGGGGCATCATCCCTTCTTCCCCCATTTCCTTGAAAAGAGTAATTAAATGCGGAATGAGTAGCTCCTTAAACTCTTTATAAAAGGCAACAGTAAGGCCATCTTGACCAGGAGCACTACCAACTCGCATTGCATTAAGCGCAGCGAGTACCTCGCTAGTCTCTAATGGCTTCATTAAATGCTCCCTGTGTTCATTAGACAACCATGACATCTGTATATGCTCCAAATATTCTTGCATTGCAGCCACGTCTGACGCCACCCTAGATCGGTACAAATCGGAATAATATTGGCTGAACCGATTCGCTATCCCCACTGGATCGCTCAATATCTCGCCTCCAGCAGCCTGCAGCTCGGACACAATGCTGAATCCCTCCTATCGCGCAGCAGTGCAGCCAGTACTGACCCAGGCCGCTCGCCCTCCCCGTACTTTTTGGCCACAGCATATTTCCCATGTGTTATACTTCACTGTCTGCGGTGTCATGATAGTCCTCCAGAGTTCTTTTCAGGTCGTCAGCGGCCCGTGTGTTTCCCCCGGCAAGGACATCTTGTTTTAGGCCAGCCAGTCGCTTCTCGAACGCTGTCAGGTGCTCTCTGATTGATCGGAGGACCCCAGAGTGTTTAGACATGGCAACCCCCCTGATAAAGACCTTAAAAGTCTCCCATACCGTGGAGAATTGTTGCACGGAACCAACGTTTGTTTAAAAAAAACTCTCTATGGCTTCAGCCAGTTCGGACCTGAAAACGTTGTCTAGCAGGGAATATGGATGGAACCTCCATGTAAAAGGGGCAGGCTTCCGTCACAGAGTCTTGATATCCAGTATTACTGGAGAGTGATCGGAGAAAGAGCGGGGGAGCATCAAGCACGCACCTGAGGAAACAGCGATCTAGAGATAAACCAATAGTCAATTCTAGTGTGTAGGTCATGTGGGGCTGAGTAATGAGTGAAGCCCCCCGCACCAGGAGAACGTGTCCGCCAGACATCCAGTAGCCCCAATTGCATAGCAGCATCCCCTATAGCTCTGGCGGCTGCTGCCGATGGGCGCCGCGCCGGGCCCCCGAAGTGATCCAGTGTCGGCTCCATAACACAGGTGAGATTGCCACCCCATAATTGCGGTAGGCCAGTCTTTCCTCGCATGCGCTTGAATAAGTCCTGGTAAAACTGCGGGTTGTCATAGTTAGGTTCATAAATGTTAACTATATGCAACTCAATTCCTCGACCCTTACACCTCGATATCACATACCTGCCTCCAGGGTCAGCTTCAATCGGCTCTAATGAGAACCCTGATTTCGGATTAACCCAGGTGAGTACCCCCCTGGCATGTGTGGTAAATCCTGATGCGTAGAAAAGTCCATGCAGCCTCCTGCGCGTGAGCATATTGCTATCTTGGGGCGAGTGTGTCTCCTGGAGCAGGGCGACATCAATCCCATGTCGTGTAAGGTATGCAGCAACTTTACAAAGCTTTGTAAAGTCATTAAGACCCCTGATATTCCAGGTGAAGAAGCAAATTATATTACCATGCACATGTGCCATCCCATGTATAAATACCCAGATCAGTACCTCTAATATCAGCCATGTGCCCCCAGTTCTCCCCCAGGAAGCAATGCAATACCAGAGAATCTTGTATGTACCATGTGCACACTGTTAAAAACACAATGACTATATATTCCCCTCCACCCATGCTATGCACACCCCAACATGGCATAGTCAATACATCCCCCACCCCCACCCCCCTATCCAATTTAGCTCTAACAAAAACTACAACTGAAAAAACAACCATTACAGCATATCGCCATACTGTGGGTAACACGCCGGGCGGATGTTTTCGGCACTATACTCAAACTCCAACAAGCAGAATTGAATAACATAGCCATCTGTTCAGAAAAGAACATATGTATCCGAGGTGGGACATCTAAATGGACCCAATGAAAGTTCAGTCCGGCCGGCGTTCATCACCCAAAAAGCCTCCTCCCAAAAGAACCCCCCAAGGAGAGCCAGAGGAGATTAATGGTGCAGAAAAAGTAACAGTCAATATCCCAGCACCACCAGCAGGCGCACGGAGAGTCCTAGCAAGTGGGGCGCAGTGGGGTGCTGTTGCCACGCAGTTCCAGTCCAACTCATGTGCGTCGCAGCCAACCCACCCTGTAGCACATACCTGTTGAAACTAGTGTCAAGCGTCCAATTCGTGGGCACCTCAGTCTCGCTCTTCCAGGCCCCCGCCAGCTGCACCAGCCGGGTCATCAGGCACTTGTTTCCGAGTGTCAGGTTTACCATATTCCTTAAGGGCCTTATGCAGCAGCTTGGGGTCAGTATATAACTTTGTCTTGCCGTTCATCATGACCCTAAGTCTGGCCGGGTACAGCCTTGCATATTCCAGGTTGTGCTCCCATATTCGGCGCTTTAGGGGTGCGAATTGCCGCCTCGCCTCCAGCACCTTCACTGTGATACCCGGAAAAAGCGAAAGAGCCCTCAAACATGAGGTCGCGCAGCTCCCTAGCGCGTCTCAGTGCCGTATCCTTGTCTCTATAGTTTAACAACTTAGCAATCACAGGGCGGGGCGGGGCACCAGGAGGGAGTCTAGGGCCCAGGGAGCGATGCACGTGCTCCACAACCAACATGGCTGAGAATATGTCCCGACCCAAGAGATTCACCAATAGCTGCTCGACGAGCACCTCCATATTGCCCATAGCTGTAGTCTCAGGAAGGCCCGTGATACGTATGTTGCAGCGCCTTGATCTGGCTTCCAGATCCTCTGCCTTGTCCTGGAGAGCCGTGAGTTGCTTCCCCATCTGTTTTTGGGCATTGTCTGTTTCCATTTGGGCATCTTCTACTTCAGACACCCTTCTCTCCGCCATGTCAAGTCTCTCATCGTGTTTGTCAATACGCTCAGACATGCGGCCCATCCGATAGGCCAGGGAGATCTTCCCATCAATGGTGGCCAAGCTCTTCTGCATGGCCGACAATATATGGCGGATATCCCCTTCAGGCTCCTCGTCCATGTCCTTCTGGCTTGCAGGTGGAGCATCCACACCTCCCTCCCTGTGTTGCGATTTCCGCTGCTCAAATTGCATCTTGGGCTGTGATTTGTCCACTTTGCCCATATTGCCACAAGACTAGGCTTGCTCAGCAGCGAACCTAAACTACCCCACTGTGCTGAAAGGGGGTCTCTCTCCACCCCACGGCGAGGGCCGGCACCCCGCACACGACAGGGCACGCTCCGGACTGATACGCCAATCCAAAGAGAGGCCCGCCAGCAGCCCACAACAGTGCAACACGGGACTGTGGTAGACCAGGCTTTCCAACCTCAAGGTGAGTACCAAGGCCAGAGGGGAGGTCGGAGCTCCTAAGATGGATCCCTCAAGTCCATGGCCCTGAAGTACCTCCCCTCACGGCAACACTAAGCACAGCGACACCCTCTTTCCTCACTAGGCGATCATATCAGGCCTCACCTGTCACCACACGGGACTCCGGGCTGCCATCCGCTGCAACCACAAGGGCTCAGTCTAATGTTTCGCCGCCGCCTTGCCCTCCAGATCTGGAACGCCGGCCGGGCTAACGAAGGCACCTCCCCACCACAACACGCCTCATGGCGGAAGGTCTAGGGCCCAGCAGGCGTCAGGCAGCTCTCACCCCCAGGCCCGTCAACGTGGATCGCAGGGGCATGCCGGGTGGCTCGATGTAGTACAACGCAGCTCTCCACGATGGGGCAGGGAATCTCTGCAACACCTCTTCACTCACCGCTTCTGAGCCTCAGGGCGCACCGGCCTCGTCAGACGCGCCGTAGCACCGCTGCATCCACAGGCCACACCGCGCCCTCTGGGCAGGTCGCACTCAGGATACTTTAGAGCCGCGCCCCCGCAGCTCCGTCACCTTCGATAAACACACCGCCGGTGAGCGCGCTCAATGGGCATCAAACGGCGGCCGGGCTCATGCAGTTTATCCTCACGGATTAAGAGGATTCCTGAAGGATTATCGTGATGGCTCGCGGAGCTCACTTAGGCAGCGGCCATCTTACAGCCAGGCAAGCTCCGCCCCTCCCAAGTCCAGACTTTGTGACAAACTTGGAGGACCAACTACACCGAACTTGCTGGAATAAAGGTGATGTAATTAACAATGTACAATTGGTGATGAATGAGAATTTTTTAATAAACGTTTTGACACAACCTCAAGTCGCAGCAACTGTCAAACAGTCGGTATGCCTTACAACGTTCCACACAGGTCATACCAAGGAGAAGGAAGGGTGGGGGGAACATAAGGAAATAGCAGGGCTATCTTATACATATGAATACATAGATAACATTGATTGCGCTCAGAAAGTAGACTCCAATATACAAACTGGTCATTACAACGCTTCTCCTTCCCATGGAAGGGAAGTTATCTAAAAACATACTCCTGGTGCCAAAGGGGCGGATGGTGGGGATGAGAAGCACCGCTCCTCTCCGAATGGCCCAGCACGGTGGAAGTAGAACCACAGGTGTTGTGAACATTTTCCATGGAAGAGGAATTACACTTGGAAATGTTATCCATGCTCCATCCTCGACGGTTATCACATTATTATCAACTTTGACCACTCGCAGGGGTTTAGAAAATTTTGCAACCCCACTCTTGGCAGACTCAGGTGTTCTGATGAATACCCAATCCCCCCATCTCCATTTGCCAGGAACCACACCATGTTTGATGTCATACCTCCTTTTATATGCATCCTGATGTTTTTTTACACATTCCTCCACACGCTACTGGTGAATCCATCTGATTTCTCTGCCGCCCAACCAACTAGGAAACAATTTAGTACCAGGTAGGCGACCTTTAAGCATTATGGAGCGGAGGTGTGAGTGAAAGGGGTGCTAGAAATAGGAAAAACAGACAGGTTTAGAGAGGAAAACAAGAAAGCCTGCCTAAGGAACCTATACTTACCTGGTTGACTTTCATTTCTTTTTCCGAGGAACGTCATTGGCAAAACCACAAAAGCACCTTAAAGGGGAAGAAAGAAGACATCATTAAAACCCTGTCACCGGCACAATAGCACTGAGAAATTGCTTGAAACGCCTTTATTTGTATTAAAGGCATTTATAAACAGTCTGACGGAAGACCTTTTGGGTTTAATTTTTGTAAAATGTGGCATCACAATAAAGCAATCATACGGATAAACGTAACTAGAAAGCCTCCAAAGCATTACTTACGCCCATCTCCCCACATATAACTGGTGAATTTCATTGGTTTTGTTAGTTTAAAATAGTATTTTGTTCTAATAAATCAAATTTTATTAATTTTCACAAGAAAACAAAGCAAACCACAAACCCCAGCAGTGCACAACCACCACAAGCCTGTATCAACAGTCCGTGTGCAGTCACACAACCGTGCCCTGCAACCCATAATAATCCCACCATTTACCCCAGATCTTTTTATGTTTATGAGGACACCCTCAAGCAGTGTATATTGGCTCCTCCAATTTTGCACACCAATCTATGGCTGCTTGCCACGCCGCCACCAAGGGTGGGGTTGATGAGTTCTACAATCGAGCTATGTCCCTTATAGCCACCAATGTCCTTAGACCCACTGGCAGGCGGTCACTCCTGGAATCCCCCAAGTCTTCTATAAAACCAAGAAGAGTAATACCAGGAGTAAAGTCAATCGGGCAGTGCAGTATGTGTGCAAGTGTTTGGAGGACAGTGGACCAATACCTCTCGATTACCGGACAGGACCAAGTCACGTGGAAGATGTCTGCTGCGTCCATATTGCACCTAGAGCATGTGGATGTTTGCTGCCATCCTGCCCGCCAGAGCTTCAACGGTTTCAAGTATGTGGCCTGTAAAAAGTTCCGTTGGATCATGCGGAACCTAGACGATATCGCTAATTCTCTAGGTGCCATGAGACCCTCCCTGTGAACTGGTGTTTGGGCGGGGGTGAGGAAAGTTCTGCAAGACATACAAGAAATGTGGTAAGATCATCAGCTCAAAAAGAGCCACCCTCCCCAGTATGTTAAGTAACAGTCAGGCCCATCTATCTAGATCTCTCTGCATTTTATGGCCAATGGAGTCAAGTTAAGTGACTAAGTGAGCGTAGGGAGCAGGGGGATTTATATACGTAGGTAAAGGAAGCTCAATAAGCGGATCGGTAACAGAGAGTGCCAAGCCGTAACTATTGGGGGCCCGGTCAAGGGAACCAGAACTGATTTGGACCAGTTGATCAGAAGACCTGAGGCCTGCCCATATTGTGTCAGCATATGGAGCAGTCTGGGACTAGATCCTCTGGGGCGGAGATGAAGAGCAAGACGCTGTCTGCAGACATCGAGATCCGATCTTCAATACCAACTCCCCATCGGAATCCCTGGACTTGGGCGTCGCATCGCATTTAGGATGCCAGCTGCTCCATCACCAAGGCGAAAAGGAGGGACGACAAAGGACGTCCTTGTCTGGTGCTTCCCTGTATCAGAAAAGCCAGTGGCAGTACCCCATTAACCTGCACTTGTGCAGTCGGGTCAGCGTCCAACGCCCACACATATGATATGAAGCGAGGCCCAAAACTGAAGCGTCTCAAAGTATCCCACAGGAAGTCCCAGTCAAGAGAGTCGAAGGCCTTTTCAAAAACGCTAAGTAAAAATGTGTTGGACCCTGCAAGGCACTGATGTTCAGCCACGGTCGCCTGTACCCTACGGATGCAGTGGTGTGTACTGAATTGAGGCATAAAGCCTCATTGGTCTCGATGAATCAACTGGTGTATGACTTTAAGGAGCCTATTGACCAAGTCTTTAGCATATATTTTGAGCTCACTGTTTATAAAAGAAATCGGGAGATAGGACGCGCAGTCGTCGGGGGCGTTGCTCCTTCTGAAGAATCACAATAGTCACCAGATTGAGCCCATCTGGAAAGCGACCATTAGCAATGGCTTTACTGTACAAGCCCATCAAATGGGGAAGTCGGGGCTTGCAGAGTTTTTGGTAATATTCAATGAGGAAGCCACCTGGGCCCGGTGTTTTGCCGGTTTTCATATCAGAGAGGGCTGCATTAATTTCATTGGGGGTAATCGGTACTTCTCACTCAGCCCTAACCAACAGCGATAGGGTGGCCAGTGGTAAGTCCCTTATCAATGGGGTAAGAAACTTGCTGATGACCCTCACGCAGTATGCATAGAGGGAGCTGTAGTAGTCCACAAATGCCGATGCCATGACTCGGGCATCCACGACTTTCCTACGTGCAGGGTCCACTATGCATGGTATCAGCCTGTCAACTGTATTATGCGTGGCTAACCAATAAAGTAGTTTACTAGACTTGTCCCCCCGCCCGTAAACTCTGCTTTGGGATGTAATGGCCGAACATGACCGGGCCTTGTCAAGGCAAAGATGCCTCAGGGATGCCCTGTCAATCCTCACCTGGCCAGATTCTGTTTAAGCCGCTGCGGGCTTCTAGTTCCTCCACCTGATAAAGTTTCCACCTATCTCGGGCCTGGAGGTGTGAGCGGGCAACACTCTGCATATAGGCCTTGCCTGCCACCCATAGAGTCACAGGAGACTCTACAGAGCCCATGTTAAGGGTAAGGAATATGGGCAGCTCATGGGAAAGGAGGTCGGTAATCCTAGGATTTGCCAGGCACCAGACATTCAGCCACTAGAGGGTGATCGGTTGGCAAAACGCCCCAATCTGGATTAATACCGGGGAGTGGTCCGAAATTACCGGGTGAGAATACAGGCACCTGTGGTAAGAAGCAAGTCAGTGGTGGGCATAAGGAATAAGTTAATCTGGGACCGTGTCTTGTGTGTTGCTGACATGTGAGTGTATGCCATAGTGTCAGGGTCCCAAACGTGCCAGATGTCGCAGAGCTCAAGAATGGCCGTCCAATCTGCCAGTCGTACGTTCGGGGACCAGCCGGTGTCTGATCTTCCGGAGCAGCCTTTTTGAGGCTAAATCGTCATATTGAAGTATCCACCTAGCACCATAATGCCCCACGGGAGAGCTAGGAGTACAGCCTTAACCACGTCAAGGGTGGGTCCAAGCAATTCGGGGGGAACGTATGGGCACACAAGGTTGTATGCATGGACCGCCATCACACCCTCCACCACCACATACCTCCCCAGCGTATCAGACATGCTGCTGGAGGCCACCACAGTGACACGCTTTTGAAAAAGGAGGGCCACCCCCCGGGAGCCCCTGGAGTTGGACAAGTATGGAACAAAACCCCTGCACCAGGGTCCTCCAAGGGTTGATTAACTCTCTGAAACCATGTAGAGGGAGAATGTGGTGAACGGCCAGAAGAATGATCTGCGCAGCTAGATTGAGGCCAAAACCATCCCACAAATGTCTCTCCCAACTTCTCCCGACACTTCCACCCAAGAAGCATCTGTTGCCCCAACAATAACCGAAGTTATATGAAAGTAACATTACTGGGGTCCTCCAACTAGGTCAAAATTTTAAAATTGATGGGAAGGTTGGAACTTTACTAAATTCAATTGAGGCCATCCATTGTCTATGCTATATTCTGTTTGATGCACTTGCACTTGCCCATGAATCAATCTGAGGATACCAACTTAATATTTAGCCTCTAATTTCAAATTCCTTCACATTTACAGAAGGTTTTTAAAATTTTACTTTTTGTTTCTTTATTTACATAAACTTTAATAATCTGTTAAACTCACGGAGTTATTCCTCAAGTCAGCCGGCCTATAGCTCAATATCGCTCCCCTGAGAGGATAAACCATCCAGCTGGGGGGGTAACTCCCACACGCGGCTCACCACACCGGCCACCCCCCATTGGCATCTGTGTTCAGGACTGTCTGCCCCACAGCAGAGGAGGCCGATAAGCCATCTGTGCGAGCCCTCCTCCTGCTGGACTCCCTACATTTGGTGTGGCTCTGGGAACAGGCTCCAGCTGCCTAACCTCCTCCCCAACGCGGCAAATCCTAGAATGGGGGAGAATGTCTGCGAAGGGGTCGTTGCTCCATCCCCCACTCCCATGCTGCCTTAGGAGTATCAAAGAAGAGGGATTTGAAGCAGAAAGGACTTTGAACTGAGCCAGGAAAAAGAACATGTATGCAATGCTCAAAGACCGCAGTTTCTGTTTGCCAGCTTCAAACTATTTCCACTGGCGCTGGATGAGGTGACTATAGTCAGGGAAGATGAAAATCCTGGCAGATTGAAAGCGGGCTCTCTACCTCTCCCTGGCGGAATGAAGGTTGTTATCTCGGTCCCGATAATTGAGGATTTTGGTGATCAGGTGAAGAGGAGGGGAGCCCACAGGGAGTTTCACCTCCAGTGCTCTATGGCCCCCCTCTACGATGATACGATGAAGCAGGGTGATAGGAGCCCCTTCGGGATCCAAGACAGAAGCCATTGTTCCAAGAATTTCTCAGGGCCCATCACCTCAAACCCCTCAGGAAACCCTACAGACCTCAGATTGTTCCACCTGGCTCGGTTTTCAGCATCTTCTGTACAATCTTCCAAGAAGTATGATGCTGTCGTCAGGTGAGCAACCTCCCCCATAAGAGTTGTGACAGAGTCCTCCAGGTAGGATATGTGCCCCTCCGCACCTAATTCCCAGTCAGCCACATTATGAAAGTCTTGTTGCAGAAGGGCAACGTCGACCCCAACTTTGCCAGTCTTCTTTTCCAGCGCCAGCCGGGTGGCCTGAATGGCCTGTAGTATCTCCGAGGAATCCGGGGGGCCAGACTCTGAAATGGAGGCGCTGTCCCAACCATCTGATTTGGCACTTAGAGGGCCGTAAGCTTCTCGATTTTCATTTGTGTGTGAGTCGGGGGCTGGCAACCCCATATTGAAACCAGGAATGATGGAAGGGCCGCAGCAAAACATTCTGGGGGGGCGGCGACAGTAGAGAAGGAGGCAGTAGAACGGTGTGGTGAAGTGGTTGTCCCACAGAGTCTGTCGCACCGACCCGCTTAATCGAGGACCCATCTGCAGTCCCAGCAGCACGAGCAGTCAGGGTTAAGGCCTCAGCAGGGGTCCAACCAAGGCAAACAGGGGGGCCCACAGGCTAGCACCCACGATGCCTATGATGGTAGGTCAAGAAAAGGCAACGGTGTCCTGGCCAGGGCCCCCACGCCCTTTAAAAAGGTCCAGTGGGCAGCGGACAGCAGGTGCAGGAGTGGGGGTCTACAATGAAGAGGTTATACCGCAGGAAAGCAGGACTCGGTGAACCAGGCGGGCATACACTAGGGTGACTCGGGGCACCGAACAGCCAGCAAAGGGAAGGCCACTGACCCCGACAGAACGGGCAGTCGGGCTCCCGGCTGTCCTCCCTGTAACACTGCCAAGGCCAAGCCCCCCAGTAGTGCCCTGTGTAGTCTAGAGGGGAGGAAGGCCACAGAGGAGACGATGGTGCTTCGTTGGGGCCGTCACCCCAACAGCACAACGATGAGCAGAAAAGGAGGACCCCCGGCACCCCGCCAGTCGCCTAAGGCCCTCGCAAATACCTTGTGGCCCGTGGGACTCAGAGTATGTGGACTGGAGTCCAGTACAGCTGGCCCAGCTGCAGGCCCCCATGTCAGCAGCAGCTCACTCCCCGCCGGCCTGAGGTGAGCGGAGTCGAGGGGGGTCCTGGTGCCACATTAGAGGGTCCCAGCAGTGCTCATCAGCATGTCAGCAGCCATACCCAGGAAACTCAAGCTGCAAATGCCTCAGTTGAGCGGCCCAGGACAGGCCTCGATTCGTCTGCATGAAGGCCCCCAAAACACGTCTGGATTCCATGGGGGCTACCAAATAATGGCCGGGCCCTTTCCGCACCCTTGGTGATGCCAGCAGCCAGAATAGTGTCCGATAAGTCACTCCCAAAGAGCCAGGATCTCCTGGAGGGACGACCGCCATCTTTGCCAGCCAGGCCATGCCCCCCTAAAATGGTAAGTTTTAACTGACATTTTTACCTATCTATAATGTCCCTTTAACATTTGTTTTTTCAGAAGTTTTTTCAGTGAATTTCTAAGGTTTTAAAAAAAATGTAAGGTAAGATATTATAACAATTCCTAACTCTAACGTCACTTTAACCTTTGTTTTTTCAGTGAATGTCTATGTTTTTTTCAACATGAAGTAAGATGTCCATATCCGTGCGCAGAGTGGGGTTGTGTGCAGGGCCTAGCATCAGGCCTGAGGCCAGGCCTTCCACCCAACCCATGCAGGCACACAACCCCTCGCAGGTACCCAGCCCCACATCACTACGCAAGGCTGACTACTGGCTTGGTCAAAGGGTCAGAGCACTAAAAAATAAAAAACAGCATGACTATCGGCTTTATCAAGGGGTCAGCACATCAACATATATAAAGCAGACCTATTGGTTTTGTCAAAAAGTCACCAATAACTGTATTTAAATGTATATTTGATAAATGTCAACATTGCAATATTTAATAATAGGGTTTATCAAAAACATTTTCAATGAAGCATTTAAAAAAATGATTCAACTTGTTTTTGAGATTTTTTGTAGCTTTTTACAGGCCACAAAGTGCAACCATAGAATCAACCACATGGGGCATCTGCACTCCAGCTGAAAAGCATACAGCTGCAGCTCAGAGTGTTTAAAAAAGTATGGTAAGCTCTCCTGGGGTCATGGATTCAATGACCCAGGAGACTTACTATGTTTTTTTAAAATGTTGCTGGGGGGCTGCTGCATTCCCAGCAGTCCTTCACAAGATCAAAAAAAATGCTTGGTGGTGTTCCTGCCTCTTCAACGGCACCACCAGGATCCAAGCATATAACGCAAAAGCCCACGCAAAGCATTAAGGGGAGCTCCTTACTAAGATTAGTAATTAATAAATTAGCCACTCCTAAAGCTCATTATTAATTAGCTTTTTTAAATGGGTGTCCCAGTACCACCCATACTGGGTGCAGGTGGTAGCAGACCATTATTTTATTTATGTGTGTGCCCTGGTGTCCACCCAGTGCACCCAAACTTGCCCATTGTTAGGGGCAGCAGGATAGCCCCAAGGCCACTGTGGTCCCTGGCGGCTCCCAGCCAAAACCCTGGCTGCCAGAAGGAACTGGACATTATTTTACAGTGAGTGCCCTGGTGTCCACCCGGGGAACCCACAACATGGGCATCATTGGGGGCTGTCAGTAAGTACCAAGACCCCTGCAACCACTGCCAACTGCACAGCCAGCAAACATCCTGGATGTGGCAGGAGCCAGCTCTGTCACGTTGGCCTCGGCTGAGCAAGAGCAGCTTTTTTCTCTGCTCCCACCGGGCTGGAGAAAAGCTGTGTTCCCTGCCCGGAAGATGGAGGGCTGGGAATTACATTTGTATTCTCTTCCCGCACTCTAACAGGCAGGAAACAACAGTCTCCTGGGATGGGGTCATCTGGACACTGCTCTCTTCTGGGTCTGGGGGATAGAGTACCCGGGGCTCTCCTGTGGCTCGGGGAAGGGGCCTGAAGCACGCCTCCCTCCCCAAAATTACTAAATTCATGGATGGAGTCCCCGGGGCCTCCTAAAGGCTCAGGGACAGGGGCAGCACACCCCCTCACCTAAATATAAAAAAGAATCGGGGGATGGGGTCCCCGGGACCTCCTAAAGGGGCAGGGGGAGTGTGCGCTTCCTCCCCTATATGTAAAAACGGCTCCGGTTGATGGAGTTCCCGGGGCCTCCTAAAGGCTCATGGAGGGGCCATGTGGCCCCCTAGCCCCCCAAAAAATAATATCACACTCCGGGTCCTGGTGAAACCTGGGGGGGGCTCATTTTTAAAAGGGCAGGAGCCACCATTTTCTATTCCAAGGGACCATGGATCCACAGATCCTCCACATATCCGCTGACCCGTTCAAAAGAGAAATTAAGGTTTTGGCCCAGGGTGGGAGTTCCAGGCATAGGGGGGGGCAAGGTATCACTACCCAGCCTGCCCTTTATGTTTTAACATCTTTTTTTAGGAGTCCTCAAGCCCTAAAATGGCTGCCGCAACATCCTTGATGATGTGGTAGTAGCCAATCAGATCATTATCTTTGATTTGTTGGGTCTGCAGATTCTCTGAAGCATTAAATATGCATAATTTTGAAACTTTAATTTCTTCAAAACTACAGAAAAAACTGATTTACACCAAATCACAAAAAGTACACTTTACGGGTAAAGATCTAGGGTTCTGACAACTTTGGTGTAATTCAGTTCAGCCGTTTTGGCTGTAGCTGTGTCTAATCTTTCTATGGAAAATGCATTTTTGGCCCCCTCCACTTTTTCTCTACCCCCGCTTGACAAGTGACCCCCAAAACTTTCCAGGATGTAGCTGAGGTGCATGAGACTTTTTTGGGAAAGTTTTGTGAAGATTTGTCAAACAACTTCAGATAAAAGCAACTCAATAAGCCGACAATGGGTCTAAATTTTGATTGAGTAGCTATTTCAATACATGCCACCATTTATCAAATGAATTACAAGACACATAATCATTTATGATTCGAAGCCCCACTAGAGTAGAAATTGTGTAATAAATAAGGATCTTGATTAGTTGAAAGTGCACTGGTTGTTTTGTATTCAGGCTTGATTTTAGCATGTCTGATTCAAAATATGTTTTGATGAATTTACTTTATCAACTTAAGTGTGCAGCACTCGCTAATCAATTGACAATGTATATTGCATACTGCCAGTCACAATAAATTTACTTCAAAAGTTTATTACATGAATTAACATACTGTAGAAATTGTATTATGCATATAAATGTTTTCATGACATTGATGAATTGTGGACAATTGTTGACTTACTTTTATTTGGAATCTCTTATCATCATTATTTTAAGTTTACTTACAACCAGTATGTTTTCTATGTTTATTTTGACTCAGGAAGTAAATTTGCATACAAAAAGTACTACCAAAATGGTGCTCGTCTTATGTGAGCAAGGCCATATGCTGCGACCGAAAAGCGTTATGGTGGACTGGTAATAAAAATTTAGAACAACCACTTCCAGAGCGTGGGAGAGGTTCTTTACTGCAGTATGGATTTTTGTGCACATATATATATATATATTATATATATATATATATATATATATATATATATATATATATATATATATATTCACTGAAAAAACCATAGGTTTCAGGCACGTTATAGTTAGAAATTAGCATTTAAAAAACCTTTGAAATTCACTGAAAAAACCATCGGTTTCAGGCACGTTATAGTTAGTTGGACATTTTACTCGTACAAAACCAGAGAAATTCCGCCGTTATAGTTAGTTCAGCTAACTATAACTCGCGCCCCCGCAATGCACTGCTGATGACGTCACATATTACATCATTCAAGACATGGTCAGTGACATCACTGATGACATCACTGATGACATCTCAAATGACATCACTCATGACATCACTGACGACATCATCCAGTGACTGTGTGTTTCTGTAATTTTTTAAATATGTTTTATATATATTCCAAGGAGTATGGAAGAATGAGTGGGTGTATAAGTGTCTGGATGGAGGATTTAGTAGGTGACTGACTGACTGTATAAGTGAGTGATTAAATGTGTCTTACTGAATGCATGGGTTAGTGACTAAACTGTGTGAATGTCTGTATTAGTCTGTCTGTTGTTGTGTAAGCTGCTGCATGGGTTGGTCAGTAGCTATATCAGTGTCTATATAGGTTATTGATTGGTTGTGTGAGTATTTTTGGGGGAGATTGAGTGTGTGTGTGGGTGGGTGGGAGGTGTGTGACTCTGTGCATAGATGTGCGAGTGGTTGATTCACTGGGTGTATGGGTTCAAGAGTGCATGTGGAAACAGCTGTATGGGTGCGTGACTGTGTGTATTGGTGTCTAGGTGAGTGAATGAATGTCTGAGTGGTACATGTCCAAGTAACTACATATGTAAAAGGCAGTGTATGTGAGAGTTGAAGTATATAAAGGAGTCTACATGATAGTCAGTGATTGTGAGACTGGCTGTATAGATCAGTATGTACTTGTATCACTGATTATATAACACAGTAAGTATGCGTTAGTATCTGTATGAATAAGTGAGGTGGTGTGTGTATAATTGTATAAGTGAGTAAATGGGAGTGTGATAGATTCTTAGCATGACTGAGTAGGTGTGTGAGTAACTGCATGGATGAGTGGCGGTGTGTGATTGTCTGTATAGGTGTATGAGTGCATATGATAGTGTTGTATTGATGAGTGACTGCATGTATGAGTTATTGTATGGATGAATGAGTGGATGTGTGTGTAGACCTAGCAATCAGTGAGCGCGTACGTAGTAACTGGTATTGGTGTGTCAATGATCTAGAAAATGGTAGTCTGTATTTCACAGTGGGTGTATGAAAGGTTATATTAGAGTGTGAGGAGGTGCATCAGATTTTCACGTGGATGATGTCGTCAGTGATGTCATCAGTGATGTCATCAGTGATGGCACTGACCATGTCATGAATGATGTAATATGTGACATCACCAGCAGTGCATTGCGGGGGCGTGAGTTATAGTTAGCTGAACTGACTATAACGGCGGAATTTCTCTGGTTTTGTACGAGTAAAATGTCCAACTAACTATAATGTGCCTGAAACCTATGGTATTTTCAGTGAATTTCAAAGGTTTTTTAAATGCTAATTTCTACCTATAACGTGCCTGAAACCTATGGTTTTTTCAGTGAATTTCAATGGTTTTTTAAATGCTAATTTGTAACTACAATGTCCCTGAAACCTATATTGTTTTTAAGTAAATTTTAAAAAGACGTGCATACTTTTTGTAGTGAAAAACTAACTGTAACAGTAGTCTGTTATAAGTTATAATTTAACAATGTTTAAAACTTAATTAGCACTAATTAACATATAAGTGTGGAAAAAGTGTGACGCAGCAGCTATGATACCTGACTTAGAACAACAGCGTTCACAGTTCGATTCCCGGCTCCGGCGGCACGTTAGCCCACCACTATGTCACTGTGGGCAATACCTTGCTTAATCTTCCCGATGCCCCGAGCGCCGGGATACCTCTCTGGAGGTAGCTGTACGCTTTACAAATGCTGGCATTTTTTAATTTAAAACTATAATGATGAGAAATATTAGCACATATTTTTTTTTCTATTCTGAACGATATTTTTTTAATGTTTTCTATTTAGAATTACAGCAATTAATAGATGTTTTTAGTCATGAGAAAGGAAATGACACGGTTTACAGGGTAACAGTTTTTAAGGTCTCCAACGTATGTACATATTAAGGAGCTTATACGTGTGAGGATCGAAATCGAAACCTTTACCGCTTCACATTTTGTAACTTTTCCCAACACGTGCACAAGTTAAACAGTGAAAACGTGAGCACGTGTCAACTGTAAAACGTGACATCTAAATGGGCGGAGCCGCATGTTCCTTCTATAGACTACTCAATAACCAAAAACTATATAAACCACACCCGTTGTTCGATTAGTTTCGTTTTTGCGAGTTATTTACGCGTGTCCATTCTGTGATGCAGATTCCGTTTTCTAGCGTCGGATTCTTGTTTTGCGACAACAAAACATATTACGGAGTTGTAAGTTGTTTGATTATGGCATAGTAGATATTTATAATACGTAGCTATTTGTGAATATTTAAAGATTTGTATTTAGAAAAAAATGTTATTGGTTGTATTTGCCATTTATAGGTAACGTGAGCAGCTTGTATTCAGAAACAGACAAAATTGAGGAAACACTATTCCTTTTCTGCCTCATTTGAGCTCATATAGTGTCACTTTGTATATTATAATATTGACACTATACTTGACCTCAGAGGTGTTGGTGACCCGTGGGCGCGAAGACTAAGGGGCATATTATCAAGAACGGCGTTAAAAATATCGCCGGTTTAGCTGCAGAAAACTGCCGCTAAAGCGGCGATAATGGGCTTGATAATATGCCCTTGAGAATTCCAATAGAAGTCCATGTTCAGGTGTGAACATGGGCTTCTATTGAATTCTCCAGGGCATATTATCAAGCCCATTATCGCCGCTTTAGCTGCAGTTTTCTGCCGCTAAACCAGCGATAATTTTAACGCCGTTCTTGATAATATGCCCCTACAGATTTATAAGTAACGTCAGCAGCTTCTGGTTCTTACTCTGTTTCCCCCTTGGGATCATATAGTGTGAATATGTATATTGTAATATTCACAGTCATTATGATCGCAGAGGAGTTTATGACCCGTCGGCGCGAAGATGAAAGATTTCGAAGTCCCGGAGAAAAGAAGCTCTGAACATATTCACCACTGGAAAGTATTTTGTTATTGATCTTGTTTTGTGTTCATGACTTTATTTTCCTTTTCCTTTTTGTGTGGCATCAGTGTCACTCTCTATATTGTAGTAGAGTGTCATATTTTCACACAACAGGAATTGGAGATTTGTCGCCGCCAGGAGTAAACCATCTCAAATACAGCTTACTGACCTTTATAACTTACTTGATCAGATATTTTTACAGTGAGAATATTTTTTTAAATTCCAGTTTAAAAAATGATTGTTTGTATAGACACTTTGGGGCCGATTCCGATTCCGGCCGGAAATCTCTCCGACCGAGCCGGACCCGGAGAGAATTCCGACCGAATCGGACCCTAGTAGTCCGACCGGACGAGTACGATGCATTCGCATGCTATCGGACTCGAGTCGGTCGGACTCCCATTGAAGTCAATGGGAGCCGGTCGTACAACGCGTACGCGGGCTCCCATTGACTCAATGGGTGCGAGGCGGACAAGGGCGCCCCCTACAGCGTGTACGCATCCATGCGCATCGTGGCATACATGCACAGGTAGGGGGGACCCATGGGTCCCCCCTGTGTGCGACTCGCTCGCCTACGCGTACAGGGGGGTCCAACGCGGACCCCCAAAGTCCGGCTCCGACAGCTTTTTCGAGCCGGACGGCGCGAGTCGGTCGGACTGCTCGCGGCGCGCATCGTACTTACCCGGCCGGGAAACGTCTCCATAGCGCGGTGCGAGTCGTGTCCATGCGAGTCGGTCGGAGCGTGTTGAAGCCGCGTTCGAGTCGGTCGGCGATTTCGCGGGTGCTTGCATCGTACTCGCTCGGCCGGACCCGCGTACGATTCGGTCGGGAAACAGGGCTCCGAATCGGATCCGGTGAATCCGAATCCGATTCGGAGCACTACCGGCCGAGATCGGAATTGGCCCCTATGTTACTGAATGCCTTTGATAAACCCTGCATTTTTTAATGATATTTTGGTATTTCTCTTTTTCTCTGTTGTGGTTCCTATTCTGGTTCTCCCTATAGAATTTATAGGAATAGTAGTGTAACCACACCCGTTGTTCGATTAGTTTCGTTTTTGCGAGTTATTTCGCATGTCCATTCTGTGATGCAGCTTCCGTTTTTTAGCGTCAGATTCTTCATTTGCGACAACAGAACATATTACGGAGTTGTAAGTGGTTTGATTATGGCATAGTAGATATTTATAATACGTAGCTATTTGTGAATATTTAAAGATTTGTATTTAGAAAAAAATGTTATTGGTTGTTTTTGCCATTTATATGTAACGTCAGCAGCTTGTATTCAGAAACAGACAAAATAGAGGAAACACTATTCCTTTTCTGCCTCATTTGAGCTCATATAGTGTCACTTTGTCTATTATAATATTGACACTATACTTGACCTCAGAGGTGTTGGTGACCCGTGGGCGCGAAGACTAAAGATTTATAAGTAACGTCAGCAGCTTCTGGTTCTTACTCTGTTTCACCCTTGGGATCATATAGTGTGAATATGTATATTGTAATATTCACAGTCATTATGATCTCAGAGGAGTTTATGACCCGTTGGCGCGAAGATGAAAGATTTCGAAGTCCCGGAGAAAAGAAGCTCTGAACATATTCACCGCTGGAAAGTATTTCGTTATTGATCTTGTTTTGTGTTCATGACTTTATTTTCCTTTTCCTTTTTGTGTGGCATCAGTGTCACTCTCTATATTGTAGTAGAGTGTCATATTTTCACACAACAGGAATTGGAGATTTGTCGCCGCCAGGAGTAAACCATCTCAACTACAGCTTACTGACCTTTATAACTTACTTGATGAGATATTTTTACAGTGAGAATATTTTTTGAAATTGCAGTTTAAAAAGGATTGTTTGCATAGACACTTTCTTACTGAATGCCTTTGATAAACCCTACATTATTTAATGATATTTTGGAATTTCTCTTTTTCTCTGTTGTGGTTCCTATTCTGGTTCTCCCTATAGAATTTATAGGAATAGTAGTGTATATATTACTACTATCCTATATGTTCTTAAAGGAGTACGTGATCTGTTAGCAGAGCAGTGAGCGACCTCTAAGCACTACAACAAAACTTTCCCGACTTCTACAGAATAGAAATTGTAAAAATTTAGATTTTTTTGTTGTGCTCCTTATTCTTCTTCTCCTGTGGAATACTATAAATGCACCCTGTACATTTTAATACTGTGAATTTATAGTACTTCAAAGGGGTTGGAGATCTATCTGTGCGAGACATTAACAACATATACTACAGTTATTTCCGTTGATAACTTACTACCTCACAGTTTGTAACACTGCTAATATTTTATAAAATAGTAGTCCCTAAAAAAAATTATATACATAGTGCTTCATTTAATGTTTTGATGAAGCGTACATTTCTAGGTAATATGACGTCATTTGTGTTTAACTGTTTTTTACTTGTTATTGTTGTTGTGACCTGAGATGATGTAGTGCGGGAGTGTTTCTTGTAGCACTTCTTTTCTACTTTATCTAAAAGTAACTGATGCCCTCTTATATTAACAAGAATATGGGGCAACACTTTTACAAACTATAGACGACAAAAAAAGGGAGGGTGTGGCCATGCTTAAGGGATATTTTATGAATTGCGTTTTTATTTGTCACCCCTCTGATATATACAGCTACACTTTCCTAAGAAAGTATATTTGTGATTGCTTAATAAAAACTATTTCAAACCTAGACTGAAATTTTTGCAGCGCAACCACACCTACTATTTTGCTGCAAGGAAGTAGCACTCCCCGCGTCAGAAGTAAGCACTGCACTATAACTATACATTATAAGTAAACATTGCTCCCGAGAAGTAGCCTACTCAGAACCTTATTTAAATGAAGACCGCAACAGCGCGCTTTCTTTTTGCAAACCCCCTCCTCCATATTATAATTTTTCCTCCAAAGATGTAGCACTCCCCGTCAGAAAAGTAAACACCACATTATAAGTAAATACTGCTCCTGGGAAGTATCCCACCCGCTGACTTTATAAAAAGAAGACCGCAACACACTTTGTTATTTTCCCGCCGTGATTTGTAGGCCCCACGCAAATTATATAAATGGCCCTTAAAGTATATAAACATTTTTTTTACCTTCACAGTCCCTGTCCACCACCTTGTGACCACTGTACAGAGTTAATAGTGTTCCTACCCTCCCCTCTACTATTTTTGTTTTCCTGTACTCCTTTAAAGTGCGTCACAAAATGGCTGACAACAGTGAACCGTTCCCACCCAATAAGGAGCAAACTTGTACTCGGAACATAATGGCTGCCAACACTTCTACTTTTAATGCTTCACAGCCAATGAACATTAAGCTTCAGAAGGTCCTGCTTGGAACACGTTACCCAATCAGATGTCCCTGATACTCCGCGGAGGGGGAGGGAATCGCTGACAACACTTCTACTTTCAATGGTTTACAGCCAATGAACATTAAGCTTGGGAAGGTCCTGCTTGGAACACGTCAGCCAATCAGATGTCCCTGCTACTCTGCGGAGGGGGAGGGAATGGCTGGCAACACTTCTACTTTCAATGGTTCGCAGCCAATGAACATTAAGCTCTGGAAGGTCGTGCTTGGAACATGTGAGCCAATCAGATGTCCTTGCTACTCCGCGGAGGGGAGAGAATGGCTGGCAACACTTCTACTTTCAATGGTTCGCAGCCAATGAACATTAAGCTCGTTGTTGGAACACCTCAGCCAATTAAACGTTAATTTTGTTCCGCGCACAGGGAGAAAACACGCCCTCCCACATAATATTACATTTTCTCTAACAAAGTGACACTATCCGTGATAAAAGTGAACACCGCATTATAAGTAAACATTACTGCACATTATATTAAAGGAAGGCCGCAATACGGCGCATTGTTGTTTTCCCGATATGATTTCCACAGCCTACTGAACATTGCCGCAATACCGCGCATCGTTGTTTTGCGGACGTAATTTCCACGGCCTACGCAACATTCACACTACCTGTCTGTGCACCGTACAGACTGCTTAAAATAAGTCCACAGTGTTCCTACTATACCCTCTTATACAATTTTTCTCTTTTTTCCCCTACTCCTTTCAACTGAGTCACAAAATGGCTGCCAACACTTCCTAGTTTCAACAGTTCACAGCCAATGAGCCGCAAGCTCGTGCTCGTAACGCCTCAGCCAATCAGATGTCAGAATTCTCAAATATCGATATCTGTAAAATTTGATATTTCTCAAAAACTACTGAACGGATTTACCCCATTTAAACAAAAGCGTGCTTTCTGGACCAAGACCTTTCTCCCTGCCAAATTTGGCGTAATTCCGTTCAGCAGTTTGACCTGTAGCCTTGTCTAAAGTTTCCTATGGAAATTGCATGGAGAAAACACGTTTTGGGACCCCCCTTTTTTCTCAGCCCCCTTGACGAATCACCCCCAAACTTTCAAGATAGGAGCTGATCTAAAAAGAGAAGTTTTTGGGAAAATTTCGTAAACATTCGTCAAACGACGCCAAAGTTATAAGCAAATCAAAAAACGCTTTTCCTATGGAAACGTGGTCCTAACTATAACTATCTACTGGCGACCGCCAGTAGATAATATATATATATATATTCACTGAAAAAACCATAGGTTTCAGGGACGTTATAGTTAGTTGGACATTTCACTCGTACAAAACCTGAATAATTCTGCCGTTATAGTTAGTTCAGCTAACTATAACTCGCGCCCCCGCAATGCACTGCTGATGACATCACATATTACATCATTCATGACATGGTCAGTGACATCACTGATGACATCACTGATGACATCTCAATGCCACAGACCCTCTGGGCCAATTTGACAGAAACATGTTGAAGACGACGACCACGGTGGTGACAGGTACTACCTCCCCCAATCCCCACACTTAGCTTTTAATACCAAGTAAATACCCAGCAAATAAATGTTTTTCGGTTTTTGCATTGGTTTTTAAGAATCACTTCTCTCACGGGTCCCCACTTAGATCTTAGAAGTGCCTCCCTGTCTCCAGGTGTAGGCCTGCTCTCTACCAAATGCGGTTTCTAGAGAGCGAGGACTGCCAATGATGAAGCATGACACCTGGTGGTATGTGAGGATAGTCCTTTACATTTGTTTATATGCCCAGCACTCCACTAATTAGTGCTTAGTGCTTGTCAGGTTTTGGTCACTAGTCTCAAACGACTATGTCTTTAGATAAAAGACATGTGGGAGCCCGCGCGTCTTTTTTTTTTTAATTTGGTGCGGATTTGTGGATCCACCAGCGAGTCTGGGACAAAATAAAACATTTAAAAAATATTTTAAACCTTGGCAGGGTCCCTGTGGGACCCCCACCCCACCATATCTGGGGTGTGGGTATTCCTACCCTGCTCCCTTTTCTTTATTTTTTACTTTTTCTGGGACTCTGCTTCAAGTTTAGTCCCAAGATGGCTGCCAGCCCTTCCTGGTTGAAGTGTTGGCAGCCAATCAAATTTTAGTAGAATCCACGAGTCCACTGCAAGATATCTATATTTTTTTAAGTTAGATATCTGAAAAACTACTGAACAGATTTACACCAAATTACAAAAAGCATGCTTTCTGGACACCAACATCTAGCTTTCTGCCAATTTTGGTCAGCAGTTCGGGCTGTAGTCGTGTTCAAAAAATGAAAAATCCCCATAGACATAACATGGGGAAAATGCATTTTGGGACCCCCCTTTTTTCTTGGTCCCCGCTTGTCGGATCGCCCCGAAACTTTCAACACAGCAACTGAACCAAAAAGGGTACGTTTTGTTAAATTTTCATGGAGATTTGTCAAGCAGCGCCAAAGTTATTGGCAAAACAAAAACACTTTTCCTATGGAAACTTTGGTCCTAACTATAACTACCTACTGGCTATCGGCAGTAGGTAATATATATATTTATTATATATAACGACTGCGTTAGTGTATGTATATATATATATATATATATATATTCACTGAAAAAAACCATAGGTTTCAGGCACGTTATAGTTAGAAATTAGCATTTAAAAAACCTTACAAATTCACTGAAAAACCATAGGTTTTAGGGACAGTTATAGTTAGTTGGACATTGCACTCGCACAAAACCCGTGAAATTCCCCCGTTATAGTTAGTTCAGCTAACTATAACTTGCGCCCCGCAATGCACTGCTGATGACGTCACATATTACATCACTCATGACATGGTCAGTGACATCACTGATGACATCACTGATGACATCTCAAATGACATCACTGATGACATCATCTAGTGACTGTGTGTTTCTGTAAAGTTTAAATATTTTTAATATATATAGGGAAAGGCGTATTGAAGAATGAGTGGGTGTATAAGTGTCTGTATGGATGATTTAGTAGGTGCGTGACTAACTCTATAAGTGAGTGATTAAACGTATCTTACTGAATGCATGGGTTAGTGACTAAACTGGGTGAATGTCTGTATCCGTCTGTCTGTTGCTGTGTAAGTGGCTGCATGGGTTTGTGAATAGCTACATGAGTGTCTATATGAGTTATTGATTGGTTGTCTGAGTATCTGTATGGGTGCCTGAGTGTTTGTGTGGGTGGGGTGTGTGCGACTCTGTGCATAGATGTGTGAGTGGGTGATTCACTGGGTGGATGGTTTCAAGAGTGCATCTGTGATAGACTGTATGGGTGGGTAAGTGTGTGTAAGAGTGTGTTAGTGAGTGAATGTATGTCCCAGTGGTACATGTGTGAGTAACTACATATGTGAAAGGCAGTATATATGTGTGTTGGAGTATATAAATAGCTATAAGCGAGAGTGTGTGATTGTGTTAGTGACTGTATGAATGAGTGTGTGCTTGTATCAGTGATTGTATAAGAGCGTAAGAATGTGCTAGTATTTGTATGAGTAAGTGATCTGGTGTCTGTATAACTGTATAGGTGAGTAAATGGCAGTGTGTTTAATTATTTGCATGACTGACTAGGTGTGTGAGTACCTCTATGGATGAGTGGCGGTGTTTGAGTGTCTATATAGGAGTATGAGTGCATATGATAGTCCTGTACTGAGTGACCGTAAGTATGAGTGACTGTACGGGTGAGTCAGTGGATGTGTGTGTAGACCTAAGAATCAGTGAGTGGGTATGTAGTTATTGGTGTTGGAGTGTCTATGGTTTTGTGAATGGCAGTCTGTAATTTAGAGTGGGTGTATCAAAGGTTATATTAGGGTGTGAGGAGGTGCATCAGATTATCACGTGGATGATGTCATCAGTGATGTCATCAGTGATGTAATTTGTGATGTCATCAGTGATGTCATCAGTGATGTCACTGACCATGTCATGAGTGATGTAATATGTGACGTCATCAGCAGTGCATTGCGGGGGCGCGAGTTATAGTTAGCTGAACTAACTATAACGGGGGAATTTCACGGGTTTTGTACGAGTGCAATGTCCAACTAACTATAACTGTCCCTAAAACCTATGGTTTTTTCAGTGAATTTGTAAGGTTTTTTAAATACTAATTTCTAACTATAACGTGCCTGAAACCTATGGTTTTTTCAGTGAATTTCAAAGGTTTTTTAAATGCTAATTCCTAACTATAACATGTCTGAAACCTATGGTTTTTTTCAGTGAATTTCAAAGGTTTTGTAAATGACAATTTTTAAATGTATTAATTGTTATATTGATTTTTTTGATACTGATTTACAACATTTTTTTAACTATTTATTTTTAGATATTTTATTTTTTAAATTACATTGTAATTACATTATACATTACATTTCAAAATATACTTTCTCAGAATGAATTACTTTAGTTTAAATACTTTGCAAATAGGCAATAGACTTTTAAGTACAGTAGTTACAGTTGTTGCAATGGGCAACACAATTTCAAACACAATGCAACATTGAGCTCAATGTGAATTTCTAGTTAAATGCAATTAGTTACTTTATGGATTACTTTTCTAACCACAGGACTAGATCCTAGATTCAGTCCTGGGACATCTCCTGTAAACAGTTGAGTAAAAGCGTTTTGGTTACAGTAGTGATTTTTAAGGAATATTATTGTATTTTAAAAGTTGACACTTAGAAACTTCTTCACATAGAATCACCAATGTTATCCTATGGGAGGAAATTCACTTAGCAGGTAAGTAGTGTTATCGTTACTTTTTCTTACTCAGTGGTGGATCCTGGATCCAGCACTGGTGCATCTCCTGTAAACAGTTGAAAGAATGCGTTTAAGTCATACAGGCGATTTTTAAGGAATATTTGTAGTTTGTGAAAATCGACACTTTGAAACTTTTCTGCTGAAAACCAGACAATGGATTCCTATGGAAGGAAATACAAGTTACTGGTAAGTACGGTTAGAATTACTTTTCAGGGTCAGTGCTGGGCTAAAAGATGCAGCACTGGGTTCTCTCCTGATAACAGGTGAGTAAATCGGAATTCGTAGTTTGGCTGATTTTAGAGGAATATTATAAAGTTCCAAAACTCCACACTTAGAAGAATTTCCAAGTGAAACCAGTCAATGTTAGCCTATGGAAGGAAATTCAAGTTACTGGTAAGTACGGTTAGAATTACTTTTCAGGATCTGTACTGGGCTCAAAGATGCAGCACTGAGGTCTCTCCTGATAACAGGTGAGTAAATCGGAATTCGTAGTTCGGCTGATTTTAGAGGAATATTTGTATGTTTCAAAAATCGACACAGAAACTTTTTCAGCAAAAAGCAGGCAATGATATCCTATGGAAGGAAATTCAAGTTACTGGTAAGTACGGTTAAAATTACTTTTCAGGATCAGTACTGGGCTCAAAGATGCAGCACTGAGGTCTCTCCTGATAACAGGTGAGTAAATTGGAATTCGTAGTTTGGCTGATTTTAGAGGAATATTATAAAGTTCCAAAACTCCACACTTAGAAGAATTTCCAAGTGAAACCAGTCAATGTTAGCCTATGGAAGGAAATTCAAGTTACTGGTAAGTACGGTTAAAATTACTTTTCAGGATCAGTACTGGGCTCAAAGATGCAGCACTGAGGTCTCTCCTGATAACAGGTGAGTAAATCGGAATTCGTAGTTCGGCTGATTTTAGAGGAATATTTGCACAATGGTGAAGGAAGGGGGTGGGGCCTGAGGTGACATGTCTGCAAACACGCCCTGTGGCGCGTTTTAAGTTGGAGAATTAATTCCTCCTCAATCCCGAGGGTCCCTAGGGGCCAACTAGCCCACCAGATACCTCCAGTATGCGCCAGAGAGCTGTGTTGTAGAGAGGTGTTCAGAGGCCACGCCCCTTTTTACAACACTCTGCAACGCAGCTCCGTGGCACTTACTGGAGGTACCTGGTGGGCTAGTTGGCCCCCAGGGACCCTCAGGATTGAAGGGGATTTAATTCCCCATCTTAAAACGCGCCATGGGGCCTGTTTGCACACATGTCACCTGAAGCCCCGCCCCCTCCCTTCACCACTGTGCAAACGGGCCCCGTGGCGCATTTTAAGTTGGGGGATTAAGTCCCCTTGAATCATCAGGGTCCCTGGAGTCCAACTAGCCCACCATGTACCTCCAAAAAGTGCCACAGAGCTGCGTTGCAGAGAGGTGTACAAAGGGGCGTGGCCTCTGTACACCTCTCTGCAATGCAGCCCCCTGGCGCATACTGGAGGTTCCTGGTGGGCTAGTTGGCCCCCAGGGACCCCCAGTATTCAAGGGGAATTCGTTCCTCTCTGCAAACGCGCCAGGGGGTGCGTTTGCAGAGTGGTAAAGGAAGGGGGCGGGGCCTGCGGCACGATCGTTTAAATTTTTTTTTATTTATTTTTTCCCCAAGGGGGCTGTGTGGCCCCCCTTCCTTTTTCCTTTTTTTGGGCCCTGGAGACCCCATCCCCCAGGGCCTTACCCCTTTTTTTAAAAAACAAAACGGGAAGGGGGCCGCGTGGCCCCCCTCCCGTGGCCGATTCCGGCCCCGGGGACCCCATCCCCCGGGGCATGGCCACACTTTTAATGATTTTTTTAAGGAGGGGGGCTGCGTGGCCCCCCTCCTCAGGCCTCCTTTTGCCCCGGGGACCCCATCCCCCGGGGCAGGCCTTTATTTATTTTATTATTTTTATTATTATTTAATAGGGGGGCCGCGTGGCCCCCCTCCCGGGCCACTACTTGCCCAGGGGGCCCCATCCCCGGGGCTGGCCCTATCCTTTGGGGACCGTGGGGGAACCCCAACTCCCCCACGGTCCCGCCGGCTCCCCGCGTCCGGCGGGAGCCGGCATTGCTTTTCCACATGGGGAGCTGCTAACATGCAGCTCCCCATGTGGAAAAGCAATCTGCTTTGAATTTTGGAAGAGAGAGCAGGTTTCCTGCTCTCTCTTCCAAAATTCAAAGCAGTTTGCTATGACAGGACGGGAGCCGCGAGGCTCCCGTCCTGTCATACCAAACAGCAGTGTCCCGGGGGTAGGCACCCCGGGACACTGCAGGAGCCGGCCCTGGGGGGTGGCGGTCCCCAGGGCCATCAAGGGCTCCAGGAGGGGGGCCACGCGACCCCCCTCCCAACATCGTGAAAGCCCTGGGGAGGTGGTGGTCCCCGGGGCTTCAGGGGTCCGAAACGGACCTCCACATTTGTTTAATTAGTGCCCCAGGGAGGTGGCGGTCCCCGGGGCGTGTGGGGGGGGGCTCGAGCCCCCCCCACACAGGTAATTTAATTTAAAAAAAAAGAAGCCCCGGGGGATAGCGGTCCCCGGGGCTGCGGGAGGGCCCAGTGCCCTCCCGCACAATTTAAAATTCAAAGCCCCAGGGGGTGGCAGTCCCCGGGGCTTGGGGGGCCTTAGAGGCCCCCCAAACCATTTTTTATTAACCCCCCGCATGCCCCCGGGACTTGGCCCACCCGGGGGCCAAATAACAAAGAAGCGCAGGAGACCGGGCTTCATTTTTTTTTTTTTATCGGCAGGATCCGCGTACCCAGTGCGTTTTTTGCCGAATTTTTTTTTGGCCCTGAGCAGGCCTAGGGGGTCAGGGTGTTTCTACCCTGCCCCCTTTTTGCGTTTTACGCAGTTGTTTTACTGCTTTCTTGTTCCTCGGTTCTACCGAGGAACAAGATGGCTGCCAGCACTTCCTGGTTTGGAGTGTTGACAGCCAATTAGCATGCAGCTCATGATCGGGAGGGTGCGCGGATCCACCGCGTCCATAGATATCGAAACTTTTATTTTGAATTTTGTCAGCAACTACTGAACGGATTTACACCATTTTTAAAAAGGGTGCTTTCTGAACCAAGCACTACTTTTTTGCCAAATTTGGTGTAATTCCGTTCAGCAGTTTTTGCTGTAGCCCTGCATAAAGTTTCCTATGGGAAATTGATTTTTTCACTCTTATTTTTTGAATTTCTCCGCAACTACTGAACGGATTTACACCATTTAAAAAAGATCGCTTTCTGAACCAAGCGCTACCTTTTTGCAAAATTTGGTGTAATTCCATTCAGCAGTTCGGGTTGTAGCCGTGGCTAAAATTTCCTATGGGAATTAACATGGAGAAAACACGTTTTGGGACCCCCCTTTTTTCTCGCCCCCGCTTGATGAATCACCCCGAAACTTTCAAGACAGGAGCGTACCAGAGCGCCCCACTAGTTTTGAAAATTTCGCGATGATTCGTCAAACGACGCCAAAGTTATTGGGAATAGAATGTTATGAATTTCCTATGGATAATAGGTCCTAACTATAACTATCTACTGGCGACCGCCAGTAGATAATATAAATATATATATATATATACCCACTCACACCCCTTTTTTGTACGAGTGAAATCTGAGCATAACTATAAAGTCCCTGTAACCTCTGTTTTTAGTATATATACTAATATGCACACATTTCTATATATATATATTCACTAAAAAACAGAGGTTACAGGGACTTTATAGTTATGCTCAGATTTCACTCGTACAAAAAAGGGGTGTGAGTGGGTGTGTGAGTGGTTGTGTGGATGATGTCATCAGTGACGTCATCACTGATGCCATTTGAGATGGCATCAGTGATGTCATCAGTGATGTCACGGACTATGTCATGAGCGATGGAATATGTGAGGTCATAAGCAGTGCATTGCAGGAGCGTACGTTATAGTTAGCTCAGGTAACTATAACTGCTGAATTTCACTGGTTTTTCAAATGAAATCTGAGCCTAACTATGGAGCCCCTGTAACCTTTGTTTTTTAAGTTAATTTCTAATGTTTTTTAAAATTTTATTTACTAACTGTAACCTGTAACCTTTGAGAGTAAGTCTCTGAGTGGGTCTGTGAGTGGGTGTATGCGTCTCTGAGTAGGTCTGTGAGTAGGTGTGAAAGAGTATGAGTTGTTCTGTAAGTGGGTGTATGAGTGTCTGAGTGGGTCTGTGAGTGGCTGTCAGAGTGTCAGAGTGGTTCCATGAGTGGGTGCATGAGTGCCTGAGTGGGTTTGTGAGTGGGCATGAGAGTGTCTGAGTGCATATGTGAGTGTGTGAGTTGGTGTATGAGTGCATGTGAGAGTGTCTGAGTAGGTCTGCGAGTGGGTCTGTGAGTGGGTGTATCAGTGTCTGAGTGGGTCTGTCAGTGGGTGTGTGAGTACCTGAGTGTCTGAGTGGGTGTCAAAGTGTCTGTGTGGGTGTGTCAGTGGCTGTGCCAGTGACTGGGCCACAACAGGACCGCACTTGCCCCATTATCCAACAAGAGTCCACAGTTTTGCACAAAATATCTACCTAAGTGTAGTACTTTCTACTGGTTAATTACTAATTACTAAGGGCCCGATTCCGATGTCGTTCGGAAGGCCTCCAAATCGGATTTGGCTTTGCCGGATCCGATTCGTAGCCCTTGTTTATGACCGAATCGTACACAGGTCCGAACGACCAAGGACGAAGCGAAGATCGCGTAAGCACTGACCGAATCGTTTCCGGACCCGAACCGCTCCGTACGACTCATTCGCAGCCAGATCGTACAGCGCAATGGAGCCGAATTCCGACCGAGCGAGTACGATGCACGATTCAGACAGCCGCTTCGCCTCGGTCTCAGCGAGACGAAACGGCTGTCTGAAGCATACTTTGGGGGGCAGTAGCAGGCCCCCCTGCACCCGGGGCCCTCCAAATCTGTCACGGGGGTGTGCCCATGGGTCCCCCCGATCCAGGCATGCACAGTGTGACGGGCATCATGGGGTGCCCGCCACAGGGTGTACGCTTTTCTCCACCCACCCCTTTTCTGCCATGGGAGCCTGTGTACGCATCTGTACACAGGCTCCCATAGAGTTCAATGGGAGTCCGAGCGAACCGAGTCTGTAAGCATACAGCAGCATCGTACTCGCTCGTTCGGACTCCAGGAGCACGTCTCACTCGGAAACCCTCTGGATCTGAGTCGTACGGAGGGCTTTCCTAGCGAGATCAGAATCAGGCCCTAAGTGCTACCTCCTTGGGTAAATGTCCAGTACGCATTCTACACTACAGCTTCGTAATGGAGCATGAGAAAATTTCACCAGTGATCCTGTGTGCATTTTGGCCATGTGATTGTTCCTCGTGCATCTTTATCCAGAAATTTATGATAACATAAATCTTCCTATATAGAGAGACTACAAAGAGGTACATTTCTACAAACAAGGGTCCTTCCTCTAAACCATATGAAGTAGGTGCATCTTTGTTTCCTGGAGATGTCCTCATAGTCCTCAGCATCAAGAACCCGTCATTAAAATCAGTGGGAAAAGCGCTGGGGGGCCTTTTGGTAAGTTGCCCATCATCTTGGTAAAAGGCGTGAAAACTATTGCATACCACTAAGGTGGATGGGGCGGGCCAAACAGGCAGAGCTTCAGCTAATTTTGCACATTTGAATACTCGCAGTATTTTAAAGGGAGAACCATGGACTCTGCTCTCACCAGGTAAGGACAAGGAAGAACTCACTCATCACAGTCACTACACATTGTGCTTCAATAGATCAATGATGCCTTCACCTCCACGAAGCATTTCCGATCGTCTTTCAATGTGGAATTGCTGTGAAAACACACTTGGTTAGCCTTTGTCAAGCCCAGGATGGTGCAGAGACAGAATATCGACATGGAAATATCGAATTGCATTAATATCGAGTCAAGAATATCAATGGTGTAAAATATCGAGGTAAGTTTTTTCGTAGTTAAAAATATCGATTTTTATGTAATGCAGAAAATTGATCTTGTAAATTTTGTAACCCTGGGCAGTAAATTCCGCTCTGCTCGCAGAATTTGCGGAATTTTGGCAATTTTGCGTTCCGCAGAAAACGCGGAATTGCCGAAAATTACGCGATCCGCGGCGTAGCGGATTTATTTCCTTGTTTGCGCTTTAAAAATGCGTTTTCGCGCGCACGGTAGTGACTTACCAGGATCTCCGCGTTCGCCGACGAGTTTTCCTATCCGTTCGCGTGCGCCACGAGATTTCGGTAGCCGGCCGCGTGATCCCGCAAGAGTGTGCGATCGTGAACACGTCATTCGGACGCGCCATCGGACATCGCGAGAGTGTGCGATCGCGAACACGTCATTCGGACGCGCCATCGGACATCCGGCGGAAGTTTGGTGAAGCTCGCGATGCCGAACGCAAAATTTGCAATCTGGAGAAGAAGAATATCTGGAGCAGCATAAAACCTTCTCGAAAATGATGATTTGGATGAAGAAAACTCCTCAGATTGACATTTGGCTGTACTTTTTGGTGCAAGGAGTCCTTTTTTGTAAAAACTTTTTTGGGAGAGGAAGGAAGTGCCCCAGAGTCTCCAACTTCCTGTTCCTGTCCAGCAGGCTCCTCCCAGTGCTTTGTCCATGTCCTGTTCACTTTCAATTGGATTTGGAGCTGGAAGGATCACTCTTTGTGTCTGCTGCATCATATATCATTGGATTTGAGGACTTTTGGATTTGAGATTTTACAAGTAAGTTAGTGTTGTTTGTTTGATTGGGGCATTGCAGTTGCTGCAACTACAATTTTGGTACTTTTCATCATTTAAATTTTTTTTTATTGTGAGTAGCCAGTAGGCCCAGAGCTAGTCATGGGTGCATGAAACAACTGTTTCTGTGTGTTCTGTTGAATTTAAACATCATTTAGGGCATGGATGGCATTGGATTGAATTGCAAAATGTGTTTTTGGTGGGGTGTTTCACTTTTTGGTGTGTGTTAAATAAATGCCTTTGTTGTGTGTGGTGTGTTTGTTGTGTAACTTGCACACCTTGTTTAGCCCTGTGGATTTTCGTTTTTGCATTTTATTGCATTAAAGCTGTGTTGTTTAGCATGCCTCCATTGCCTGGCTATTATAGGCCTGTTTCAGTTCATTGTTTTCCAGGCCTCCTGCTTGTTGCTTCTGACTGTGAGTGTCCATGTGGCTGGTGGCCATTTTGTGGTGGTAGTTATAAGTGTGCTGCTTTTGCCATATAGGCCTGCATGTGTTTCCTTTGTTCCTTTTTGGCCTAGGCTTCTTGTTGTTGTGGGCCTGGCCATGTGGCTGGCGGCCATTTTGAAGCCAGGCAGTGTGCTTTTGCCATAGGCTTGCATTGTCTGTCTTCGCTTTCTTGTTGTGGGCCTGGCCATGTGGCTGGTGGCCATTTTGTGGTGGTAGTTATAAGTGTGCTGCTTTTGCCATATAGGCCTGCATGTGTTTCCTTTGTTCCTTTTTGGCCTAGGCTTGTTGTTGTTGTGGGCCTGGCCATGTGGCTGGTGGCCATTTTGAAGCCGGGCAGTGTGCTTTTGCCATAGGCCTGCATTGTCTGTCTTCGCTTTCTTGTTGTTGTTGTGGGCCTTGCCATGTGGCTGATGGCCATTTTGTGGTGGTAGTTATAATGTGCTGCTTTTGCCATATAGGGCTGCATGTGTTTCCTTTGTTCCTTTTTGGCCTAGGCTTCTTGTTGTTGTGGGCCTGGCCATGTGGCTGGCGGCCATTTTGAAGCCAGGCAGTGTGCTTTTGCCATAGGCCTGCATTGTCTGTCTTCGCTTTCTTGTTGTGGGCCTGTCCATGTGGCTGGTGGCCATTTTGTGGTGGTAGTTATAAGTGTGCTGCTTTTGCCATATAGGCCTGCATGTGTTTCCTTTGTTCCTTTTTGGCCTAGGCTTCTTGATGTTGTGGGCCTGGCCATGTGGCTGGCGGCCATTTTGAAGCCAGGCTGTGTGCTTTTGCCATAGGCCTGCATTGTCTGTCTTCGCTTTCTTGTTGTTGTTGTGGGCCTGGCCATGTGGCTGGTGGCCATTTTGTGGTGGTAGTTATAAGTGTGCTGCTTTTGCCATATAGGCCTGCATGTGTTTCCTTTGTTCCTTTTTGGCCTAGGCTTCTTGTTGTTGTGGGCCTGGCCATGTGGCTGGTGGCCATTTTGAAGCCATGCAGTGTACTTTTGCCATAGGCCTGCATTGTCTGTCTTCGCTTTCTTGTTGTTGTTGTGGGCCTGGCCATGTGGCTGGCGGCCATTTTGAAGCCAGGCAGTGTGCTTTTGCCATAGGCCTGCGTTGTCTGTCTTCGCTTTCTTGTTGTTGATGTGGGCCTGGCCATGTGGCTGGTGGCCATTTTGTGGTGGTAGTTATAAGTATGCTGCTTTTGCCATATAGGCCTGCATGTGTTTCCTTTGTTCCTTTTTGGCCTAGGCTTCTTGTTGTTGTGGGCCTGGCCATGTGGCTGGCGGCCATTTTGAAGCCAGGCAGTGTGCTTTTGCCATAGGCCTGCATTGTCTGTCTTCGCTTTCTTGTTGTTGTTGTGGGCCTGGCCATGTGGCTGGTGGCCATTTTGAAGCCAGGCAGTGTGCTTTTGCCATAGGCCTGCAAGCTTGTGGCCTAGTCTGCCAACAGGCCTTTCATCCAGTAGGCTCAGAGGTGAGTCATGGGTGCATGAAACAACTGTTTCTGTGTGTTCTGTTGAATTTAAACATCCTTTAGGGCATGGATGGCATTGGATTGAATTGCAAAATGTGTTTTTGGTGGGGTATTTCACTTTTTTGGTGTGTGTTAAATAAATGCCTTTGTTGTGTGTGGTGTGTTTGTTGTGTAACTTGCACACCTTGTTTAGCCCTGTGGATTTTCGTTTTTGCATTTTATTGCATTAAAGCTGTGTTGTTTAGCATGCCTCCTTTGCCTGGCTATTGTGGGCCTGTTTCAGTTAATTGTTTTCCAGGCCTCCTGCTTGTTGCTTCTGACTGTGAGTGTCCATGTGGCTGGTGGCCATTTCTGGTGGTAGTTATAAGTGTGCTGCTTTTGCCATATATGCCTGCATGTCTTTCCTATGTTCCTCTTGGCTTACTGCTTCCATCCATCCCCTTTGCCTGCTGTAGCTCCCTGAATGACGTGATGAGCAAATTAATGCCAAACAGGTTCCACTTCCATTACATTTGTATTTTTGTTTTTGTTCTTCTTCTTTTCTATCCTTCCTGGGTGTACACAGTATACCAAGAAAGCCCTTGTTGTCAAAGTCTCACAAATGGCTACACTGCTATGTTTTTTTTTATAACTTAAACTGAGTTAATAAAATTTAATAATATAACACTAACAAGTGTGACCGTCCACCACACACTAAGTTATATATTATATTTGTTTGTTTGTACTAGTAGTAATTGAACCACAACAACAAATGCAACATTTCACTGATGTTCTTCTCCTGGCTTCTTTGCTTTTAGGTGCACAAAAAGACAGAGGAGGAGGTGTCATAACTGCCAGACAGAAGTCCTGCTGCGCACCACGTCACGTCCACGTGTGACCACAGATATCTCTGCAACTTGTGCACCTGCGTCCTGCTGACATCGGAAGGAAGAAGATGGCCCCAAAGAAAGGTACCAGGTCCTCCAGTACCAAGAAAGTTGCCAGTGAGAAGAAGGAACAGAAGAAGGAAGTGGCACTGCCACTTACCAAGACTGGTGTGCCGGCCAATATGTTTTTTGGGAACAAAAAATTACGCCTGCATCAGCGGTGTCCGGGGACCAAGCTGGGAGCAGCACCTCTGCATCAGCGGGCCCACCCCATCAACCTAGGCCCAAGCCCATGAGTGTCCCAGAGGTAGCCAGTCTACTAACGAGCAGTGATGTTGAAATGTCATTATCGCAAAGTAGTACCCAATCAACGCAGGCGGAAACTCAGCAGATAAGTGGGCAACAGCAGCCAGAACAACAGCCGGAACAACAGCAGCAACAACAGCCGCAACAACAGCCGCAACAACAGCTGGAACAACAGCCGCAACAACAGCCGGAACAACAGCCGGAACAACAGCCGCAACAACAGCCGCAACAACAGCCGCAACAACAGCCCACAATAGTAGTTGTTCCTCCCGAAGTAGGGGCAGTTCAGGAAATCGAGCTTCCTGCAGACGAAGAGGAGCAAGCCACTCTTTCAGAAGATCCATTGTCTTCCAGATCCCCAGCAAGGAAAAGGAGGGTTAGTCCATCAACTTCTTCTTCAAGCCAGGTTTCTGATGATCTAGATGCCACTTGGAAGCCACCAGCTCAGTCTGAGAGTGATGCACGCCACAAGACAAGGCTAGGGAAAAGGAAGGTTCCAGAAAGCCTTAGAGTTATGGAGGTAGATGTAGAAGAGGGGGATGATGATGACGAGCCAGTCATCATGAACATCACTCCCGGCCCAGTGGAGATGGAGACCAACATTATTACCTTATCCCAAATCGCTGCGAGGGATGTAGCACGGATACCACCAAGACAGGTAACACCACCTCCAGCTTCCATATTTGCATTTGCTAAGGCCCAGCAGGGACCTACATTCAGCTCAACCACCACCTCAGTAGGTAGTGGTTCTGTAAGTGCACAGAGTCAAATTCAATGCCCACCCTCCAGTTCATCTGGCATTGAAAGTGGCACCTCCAGCAGCACCAGAAAGTTCACCTCCCCAGTTTGGGACTTCTTTTCGGTTAGCAGTAAGGAGGAGAACGTTGCTATATGCTCAATTTGTCGACACGCTGTTAGTCGCGGTAAGCTTGGTACAAACTATGGTATCGGAGGCCAAACAAGTCATCTCAAAAAACACCACATGATCCAGTGGGAGGCTCCCCTACTTCGGTCACAAAAAAGTAAAACTGCACCCATTGCTGTTGGTGGGGATGAAGAAGATATGATCGCGGTGGAAGGTGAACAAGAGGAAGACATTTCTAGCCCTGTCCCCAGCAGTGTAGTGGTACCGCCCACATCCTCAGCAACATCTCAGTGGCACCATAGTAACATTACATTTGTGCCACAATTCTGGATCCACGGTACAAATCGGCACTGAACAGTAAGACATTAATTCCTTTTTCAGAAGTGGACGTTGCCCGGTACAAAAGTTGGATAGCTGAGGTAGCCAGTCACTTTGAAAATGAACGGCTGGCAATTAAAGGCCCGCTACTCAAACCCACAACAAGTACTGCAGCAGGGCATCCGGCGTCAAGTTCCACTTCAGAGCCTGAGGGCAGTGCGTTTGGCTCAGAGCGGTCACCAACACTATCGACAACAACAGCAAGAACCGGATCATCAGCCCCAGTAAAATCGGCACAGGATTGGTATTTACAGCAAGGGCTTGCTAGGTCCAGTGCTGATGCAAAGACAAAAGAGGCCAAACAAACTGTAGCACCCCTGAACATTGAGCGGATGGTCCAGGCCTATCTGGATGACCCAACAGAGGTCTACATTGATCAAAACCCATTGCGGTATTGGTATGGGAAAAGGAACCAATGGCCAGTGCTGAGCAGGCTGGCGATAAACTATCTGGCTTGCCCTGTCGCAAGTGTCTCTTCTGAACGTGTTTTCAGTGCTGCTGGTGCCATTGTAACAGTGAAAAGGACCAGTCTCTCGCCCAAAAACGTGGAGAGGTTAACCATGATCAAAATGAATCAGCACTTTAAACCACCAAATTACACAATACATGAATCAACGCAGGAAGATGAGGACAGCAACTTAGGTGATGGATGTAGTGTGTTAGATGATGATTACCTACTTCTGGTTGAACCCCAGAGTTTGAGGACCGAGCTATACTTCCCTGACAACTAGGCTTGATCTTCTTACTTTCTTCCTTCATTATTTACTTTTATTTGTGTGTGTCTGTCTTTCTGGCACGAAACTTCGAATCACAACAAATCCATCACCACCGTCTTGGTGCAGCTGTCTGCATTCAACTTAAGTACACTCCTCCGAGTCCTGCTCCTCCATCCTCCAGTCCTGACTCGCCCTAAATCCATTTCCCTCAAGACAGATGATGAATGATGATTGGATGTAGAATAATAGTACAAGAAAATGTTGCCTCGTCGAGTCCCTCAAAAAGAACTGGAACATTATGACTACTATAGCCTCCTTTCCGAGCCGAGAGAGACTGCCCCAACTTAAGATGAGAAGGAACAGGTAATGATGATGGCATGCATTGGACGCTGACTCTGAGTGATTGGTGTTTGTGTTGTTTTGTTGTGCATGAAGTGAATTCATTCTGTACTATTATCTACACACTCTAAAAGTAACTCAAGTCAATGTTTCCCTTATTGTTGTTTAATAACAAAATTGTACTTCTACTGCAGGCCGATCCATTGCATTTTTGGATATGGAATCTGGACTCACTCGGTACACTGCAGACTGAGTTGGACAACAACATGATGATGACCACAGTGACATAATATCTTTGCAGTCAGTCAGTAGGATCGGAGATGATTGATGGAATAACTCAGGGCGTTTCATGAGTGGCTTAAAAGGTAAACAAGTCAACAACAACCACAGCAGACCTACATGTCTGTGTAGTGGTGAAGTTGAGTCACGAGTGTAGTAGTGGTGGTATGACTGACAGCTGTGCTTGCCATTGATTTAGTTACCTACTCTGGAAAATGCTATATTGCTCTATATGTGACATGTGTGCTCTGTCTAGCTCAGTCAAAATCTAAGCTAATTGGAGGTTGTGTGGGCGCCGTGAGCCTGTTCTGTCCTGTTGCTTTTGTAGATTAATGCTGGAAACAGACAACAGAGTAGACATGATTTAGCCATGCCGCTCTGCAAGTGTTTGCACTCCTCTGCAATGTATGCTTTTTTTCCCCTTTGATTTTTAAATATCCCTTTTGTTTTTCCATCTACACTTACAGGCCGGCCTTTACCCTGTGCTAAACAGAGAAAAACAACTCACACTCAACTACGAATCTGGATCCGCCAGGCAGGCAGTGGCACCCAAGATTGACGGAAGCAGCGTCCATGGAAGGGAGGACCAAGAGGAATGCCGACTCCGAGATGCAACTCCCCAATTTGACCAGGATAACATACAGTAACATTTTGTATCAACATTCATCATCTTTTAAATAATTTGATTCATTTTTTCTCTTCAATCATTACGACTGTGTTGACTGTTGTTGTTGTTTGCTCTCTGCTTATATTATAATTGATCCCTACATCTATTTTTTAATTGTCTTTGCTAGCTTTAAAAAGTACGCCCGGTACAACAGAAGTAAAAATGTATGATTGTAATTTGGGTCTCACTCTCTCTGAGGGCAGACAGGCATGTCAAATTGCATAATTAACATACTGCTGCCCTGTACTACTGTGTCTACTAGTCTAGTTAGTAAGTACTACTTATCATTAACCATCAATTTTAATCATCATCATGCATGCATTTCCTTTTCTCCCTTAACAGATTTATGGATATGATGGTCGTCTGCCAAGATTGTGTTTTGTTGTTTGTCCATGCGTAGTGTTTTTCTTTCTCAAACCTTTCCCCAAACCCCCCTTCCCAACTATTCATCAAACCCTAACCCTCTTCCCCCGGCTGTGTGATTTATATTGAGGTGTGACTAAATTAAATGTACACCAATAATTGATCACCCGCTTACTGGGGAGGATGTGGTGAAAGCAACACTAATTCAATTTCAAGGCAGGGCGAGGATCTTCTTCTGCTTGCCCACCCATGCTCAGTATATTGTCAAGTTAATTTTGTTTTCAAAGGAACCTTATCCATCATAATTATTGCTGGCTTCGATTGAATTGATGAATTGATTCATCATCCTCCTACACACCAGCACTAAAGGTTACGCTTGTGTCGTTTGACTCGGCATAATAATAACTACAGTTTGTAACTTGTTGAACTAGGCTATCCCGGCCACCATTATGTTTTATATTACTTTAGCATTGCTAATAAGCATTATTATTATTGTTTGGCAGTCTACTGTACTTCGTTCTACTACTCCTCCCAGAGTCTCTCTCAGGCGACTGACTGTCTCATTTTCTTTTTTGCAAATGCTACTGCCAGTGTCTACTACTCCCACCACAACCATGGCATCTTGGGAAACCAAGGAAGTAAAACAAGTCCCTAGCCAAGAATGTGGATCATGTGTTGCTCTGTAGTCATAAACAATATCAATGGGGTTAAAACACATACAATGATTCAAAGAAACAGTAATTGCGAAATATCACATTTAACATATAGTGATTCCAAAGAATCACAGTGGCATATAGATGTAGTAGAGACAGTAATGCAAAAGAGCCAGTAATGCAAAAACAAAGTTTTTATAAAAGTTACAATTCAGTTTTTATTCATCATTATATTAAAAATAGACACACATTTAAAAACATATTAAGAAACAATCCATTGTTACACCACTCTTGTGTTGATAATTGAAACAAGAAAACTACACAAAAGTCGACGCGAGCGTTTCGGTGAGATTAGGATAAACCACCTTCTTCAGGACAGAGTTTTCTAAAAAATGTAATATTCAACAATACAACAATGTATTAGCTTGTGCATCCAAAAACAGTGTTGAATTGTTATTAAAAAGCATTAATGTCTATCTACAACCAAACATGAGACAGAATAGCGCACACTATACATTATTACATCTCCCCAACTCAAATAGATACCAACAATGAGTAAAGACAACACATGATCCTTCCCTATAATAACCTACCTATTAAAATGTATCAGATTAATGAATCCCCTGTATGATTCAGATAGGAAACATTCTTCTAGATGATTTTATGAATAAAATAAGGAATGTCCTGAAATAAAATCAATCATATTTGAATAAAAAATCATGGGATTTAAACAGATGTTATCAAGAAAATGAGTAAGGGTTTATAAAAAACCACTAGGGTAGGCATATTATTGAATGTTTATTATAGCGTACCTTCTTATGTGGTACTATTCCTTCGTAAAATACGTTTGTAGGAGCCACCGATAGGTTTATAGCTGTATTTTAGCGACCTTTAAAATGAAAAAGAGTATAAGCTTCTCTATACAGAATGATAATATGTTGTTAAAAATAACGTTTTGTCAAAGAACGAGAGCTTACCATTAAAAAACCAGTACACTTTCATCAACTAACCAGGTGAGCCGTGATTAAGCCTCCAATTGCTAATGCTCCAATTTTTCTCTTAGGAGAAGTTGTACTAAGAAATAGGATTGTGTACTTAATTAATATCTAAAATGCCATTCAAAGTATAAATTTACTCACATGTATAGAAATACAGGCTGTGAATTTACCTGGTTATGTTGCTCTCTTGGCATTGCAACTCAAAGGATAAAAATCTGTAACAATCAAGAAAGAGCAGCCTTATAGTACGATCTGTTTGTTTTTGTCGCGGCTACTCTTATCTATGTTTTGGGGCTATAGGCCTGATAGTCCTATTTGTTTGATATAGTTCTCTTGATCATATTCTATATTTATTTGGCTATTTATGTTTTGGGGCTATAGGTCTAATAGTCCCATTTGTTTGATATAGCTGCCTCAATCATATTATATATTTATTTGGCTTTTTTCATCGCATGCCTTAATGGTTCTTGTTGGTTCGACTCCCCCTTAATACAGGGATATGAAAATATTCTGACTTGCTCAGGTTCAGGCGTTGTCTTTCCCTCAACTGATACACAAATACGAATAGAAAAATTGCGATTTAAATAATCTTGCATACTGGGTTAGGTTGCTTACTATATATATTAAGAAAAAATGCGCGAGAAATGCTTAAAAGTCTGGAGTTTTAAATTCAAACCCCCAAGCTCGCTATGTATTAGCCAAAAAAACGTAATTACAATGGTCATAGACTGAGTTTCTCTTTACAAAGACCGTAATTACATTGGTCATAGACTGAGTTTCTCTTTACATGTGTTTCACAAATGGGCAAAAGGCTCAATGTCAAGGCACGTGTTCGAGCTAGGACGCAACTGATCACACCCCAATTCTTACCTAATAAAAATGTTCCGGCCTCCCTGCTGCCTACGAACGTCTTCCGGGTCAGGATACGTAACGGACCTGCCTCGGAGGAAGTCTTAAATACCTTGCTCGTGGTCACGTGATAAATTAAGTTTCTGAAGTTTGTGGTAAAGTACGATAGTTTTGGTTGCAAGCAACTTACAATTATTATGAAAACTTCTAATTAGGACGAGGATTTTGCCGTATTTAAATCCATTATTGTTACCGAATGGACAGAAACTATTGCTATTCTTAAGATGGGAAACAGATCTTCCCAAACGGCAGCCATCTTTGAATGTCCACTAGGCTAGTTCATGACTTGAAGGTAAAATACGATAGTTTTGTTTACAAACGACTTGCAATTATTATGAAAAATTATAATTTGGACGAGGATTTGGCCGTATTTAAATCCATTATTATTACTAAATGGACAGAATCTATTGTTATTTTTGAGATGGGAAACAGTGCTACAAAAGGGGCAACCATCTATGAATGTCCACTAGGCTAGTTCATGGCTTGAAGGAAAAACTATATCGACCACTATATAAGGATCGTACTGAAAACAAAGGCTTCTACGGCTCCATGTATTAATTTATATAAAGTGTGCGAAAAAGTTCTACACGATGTTAAAAGATCATAAGAAGAATTGCACACTTTTCAAATGGAACCTGGAAATCTTAAACAAAACGTTACAAATTCAGTATATATTCCGGGTCGAGATATAAAACAGGAGAGAGGACAGGGGCAGAGTACAGAAGCCTGCCCTTTAGATAAGTTTTTCCCAATCCTCTTTGCTATTTAGGCCTTGTCTGAAAGTCTTGAATTTAGACATATAAAATTGTTCCCGTTTTTTGCGTTTCATTGTCAGATTGCCACCACGTGCATTTGTCTGAATTATCTCGACAATACACCATTTGAGCTGGTCAATTTTGTGTCCCTTCTCCATCCAATGCTCTACCAAAGGGGCATTCCTCTTACTGGTACGTATTGCTGATTTGTGCTCATTAATCCTGATTCTAATCTCTCTGGATGTTTCTCCTATGTAACCCAAATTGCATGGGCATAGGATTAAGTAAATAAGATTTTTGGAACGACAGTTAGCCATATTTTTGAAGTTATGTGTTACATTATTGTGAACGATACTTGACCCTTTTAAGATGTTAGTGCAGTTGTTGCAGGAACTGCAGGGAAACGTCCCGGTGGGCAGCGGTGTGTTTGTGATGCTCAGTTGTTTATTCAAGCTCACATTCCTATAGGTATGCACTAAGCAATTTCTGATAGTTCGGTTACGTCGGAAAGAAAACATTGGTTTGTCCAGTTTTGTTTTGCCCTGTGTATTAATCAGGTGCCAATTTCTATTAATGATATTTTTGACTTTGTTATTAATATTACTATAGTTCGTAACAAAGATTAAAGGCAGTCTTCGTAGGTCTTGGTTGGCTTGTTTCGTTTCAAAAAGAGAATCCCTGTTATAATATTTGGCACGTTTATATGCCCGTTTTATCATCCTTCTAGGATATCCCCTATCTAAGAGTTTATTAGTGAGTCTGTCAGCATGTATATTGTAATCATTGTTGTTACTGCAATTACGTCTAATTCTAAGAAATTGGCCAAAAGGGATATTATCTTTCTGGCATGCTGGGTGGTTGCTTTTATAGTGCAGAATGGTATTCCTGTCTGTGGGCTTTGTGTACAATTCAACTTGAAGTTGATTGTTTATATTTTTGATCTTGATATCTAGAAAATCACAATTCTGTTTATTAATGGATGATGTGAACTGCAGGTTCACATCTCCTAGGTTAAGCCACTCAATAAAATCCATCAGTACTTCTTTGCTTCCTTTCCAAAGGAAACAAATGTCATCAATATAACGAGACCAAGCTGTTATATTTTCATAGAATGGGGCCGCTGTGTTAAAAATATGTCTATCTTCAAATCTGGCAACATATAGACATGCCAGGCTGGGAGCACAGGTCGCTCCCATGCTGGTCCCTTTGATTTGTTTAAAGAAGTCTGTGGTAAACAAAAAGATGTTGTTTTTCAGAATAATCTCTACACAATCTATAATGAAAATGGCATGTGCTGTTAGATCTCCATCGTTGGTGCTCATGAGGTCTTTTATCATTTGTATGGTATCGTCTTGGGGAATATTAGAATATAAGGCTTCAATATCTAAGGTTACAAGCCATTGAGTTTCACTATCAAAGGGAAGATTCTCAATTTTACTAATCATTGCTGTCGTGTCCTTGATATATGCTTTCTGTTGTACGACTAAAGGTTGCAGGAAAATGTCAACATATTTGCTTAATGGCTCAGTGAGAGAGTTAATGCTTGACACTATCGGTCTCATTGGTGGATTGTTCATATCCTTATGAACTTTGGGCAAACCGTATAGGGCGGGGATTATAGGCTGCACGTTGTTAAGAAAGTTGAATTCATCTTGGCAGATGATGTCATCCTCTTTAGCTAATAACAAAAGATTGGTCACCTTATGGATAAGAACATTCCACTCATCTCTACTTGATTTCTGATAGTGTTGAGTGTTGTTAAGAAGGGCCATCATTCTCTTATACTCTTTTTCATTTTAAAGGTCGCTAAAATACAGCTATAAACCTATCAGTGGCTCCTACGAACGTATTTTACGAAGGAATAGTACCACATAAGAAAGTACGCTATAATAAACGTTCAATAATATGCCTACCCTAGTGGTTTTTTACAAACCCTTACTCATTTTCTTGATAACATCTGTTTAAATCCCATGATTTTTGATTCAAATATGATTGATTTTATTTCAGGACATTCCTTATTTTATTCATAAAATCATCTAGAAGAATGTTTCCTATCTGAATCATACAGGGGATTCATTAATCTGATACATTTTAATAGGTAGGTTATTATAAGGAAGGATCATGTGTTGTCTTTACTCATTGTTGGTATCTATTTGAGTTGGGAGATGTAATAATGTATAGTGTGCGCTATTCTGTCTCATGCTTGGTTATAGATAGACATTAATGCTTTTTTAATAACAATTCGACACTGTTTTTGAATGCACAAACTAATACATTGTTGTATTGTTGAATATTACATTTTTTAGAAAACTCTGTCCTGAAGAAGGTGGTTGATCCTAATCTCACCGAAACGCCGCGTCGACTTTTGTGTAGTTTTCTTGTTTCAATTATCAACACAAGAGTGTTGTAACAATGGATTGTTTCTTAATATGTTTTTAAATGTGTGTCTATTTTTAATATAATGATGAATAAAAACTGAATTGTAACTTTTATTAAAAACTTTGTTTTTGCATTACTGGCTCTTTTGCATTACTGTCTCTACTACATCTATATGCCACTGTGATTCTTTGGAATCACTATATGTTAAATATGATATTTCGCAATTACTGTTTCTTTGAATCATGGTATGTGTTTTAACCCCATTGATATTGTATATGACTACAGAGCAACACATGATCCACATTCTTGGCTAGGGACTTGTTTTACTTCCTTGCTTTCATTACCCCGTCCCTACATTGAACCATAGGGTTTCTCCTCCTTATTTAGTTCTATCTTGGGAAACCAAACCATCATCGCCATGCAGCCATCGCTGTGCCTAAGTTAAACATCAATCACAGGTAAGAGAAGAAGTTTGGGGGAGGTATAATAAATAATATTAATTAATTAATTCACACACCCCTTGAGTCCAGTTGCACAATGCATAGACTAGGAGGAGAGACTGACAGTACTAGTAGGACTAGTCACTCAGAGAGGGGTACCGCATCTATCTGTTTGTGTGTTACAAAAACCGCAGATTATTTAAATCAAACACTGGCTGTGGCCCTGCAGCAGCAAGGAAACAGTGTGATGTAAAACAGTAACCCCCACAAAACATTAACATCGTATGTAAAGTATAAATATAATTTAATCCCCTAACAAAAATAAACTATGTAAAAATCCCACAACAGCACCTGACCCACCTCTCTCCCTAACCCCAACCAATGTCCAAAACGAAAAAGTCCAATTGTCCATGCATAAACCCCAACGCCCAATTCCCACCCACCAAAAAAGGAATAAAAAAGGGGCAATCCAACAGGGTCTCAGTCTCTATCGGCGGGCAAGTTTCTCCTTCAGGACCTTTATCCGCTCCTCTAGGCGGGCATTTTGGAGGAGCATGCGGCGCTGGAATTTCCAGCAGTTGCATCCACGGGGGGGCAGCAGTGCTGGGGGAAGTACGGCGGCGGGCGGCAGCCAGACCGCGGAGCCGTCCTACTTGAGGACCAGGGGCCTGGCTGGGGCCCGGGGCATTGGAGGAGGCTGCAGCTGCTGCCGCATCCTCCTCCTTCTCCGCCAGACCCACCAGCCGCCGGTACTCTTTTTGGATGGCCTCAAGCTTCCTGCGCCGGGCCATGGCTGCCAACTCCTTCCTGTCCGGTTTGGCTTTGGGTTGGGAAGGAGTAGCTATATCAAGGAGGAAAAAGTGTATTGTAAAAAACTAACAATATACTCTTAGCAAAACAGTAAGACAAATTAATTCGACACAGAGTGGCACAGTAGCACTAGCAAGCACAGTACATAACATTTGTGGTATGTATGTATCTAATTTATCCTCCCACTTCCTCGGCCTCTAACATTTGTGGGAGTTTCAGGCATTATACTAGGACTATGGACTCGAGTACACAGTACACCAGTCTTCTTCTTCTCTCTTGTTTAGCGAAATTACGTAACCTTGTTGTAGCCGGCTTGCCAGCTCAGTCAGCTTGCGCCCAAGACAAACCTACTTCGTGACGCAGACTCACGTTAGTTTTATTTACTACTGTCTGCAGGTGGGGAAGCTGACTACACAATCATCGTATTTTTCTATTACGGGTGACACTGGCCATACTCTGTTACATGATCATCAAGGGCAACTGCTCCATTTCACTTTCACCCTGCCCTACTACTACAAAAAGGCAGATGATATCTGATCCAAATGATCACTGCTTATAAATATATATGGGACGACATGAGGTACTTTGTTTGGATTGATTGTGTAACCATGCAGCCGATAGCTAGGCCACCCATGGCAGGTTGACACAGTCGAAAATAAATTAACATAGGTAGGGAGTGGGCCTCTGAGTCGGAGGGAGGCACTTCATAACAACATACATACACAATATATATGCTGTGCTTGCAAACTACTGTGAGTAAAGGGTGTATTCTGAAAATACAACTTCTATTCTCCTTGGCTTTGCTACTCTGGCGCGGTTTCTTTTACATTCTCTTCAAAGTAAGACTCTTCATCCAGTCACAGTCTCCACCTATGCTATCTATGATGAATACCATCCAGGCATCCATCCATTCAAAGTAAAAATGTCTATCATTCTTCTTAATCTCTCAACAAACCTTAGTTTGTTTCACCAACAACAAACATTTATTCTTTTTATTTTAAACCACCACCCATGCGTCCTTCCTTCCTTGCCTTGGCTTTGAGTTTGACCCAAACACCCTGGAGGATTCTTGCTCTCCAGTATCCATATCCACCCATACAGTTTCATCCACCCAGGCAGGCATCTTTTCTTTCACCTTCCACCCATCCGGGCTTCAACCACCCATCCATCTGATTCCTATCAGCCACCTATGCATGCATCCAACGTATCATTCTCTGCCAGTCATAAATATTACATCTTGCACGTCCTTCCTCCTTCCACCCTTCTTTCCCTTTTCGTTCAACCCATCCATCAAGGTCATCTGATCTGACTTTTAGTCTTCTCCATAAAACTTTCACAGTTGAGTTGAAGTCAGATAGAAGAGGCCATTGGTTACTCAACTCCTGCCGCTAATGCTAATGCTAATGCTAAGTAAAGGGTGTCTTCTTCAACCGTTGTTCACAACAACTTCTTACTTACTAAGTCTCAACAGTACAGTGTACACCCTTGCAGCGAGTGTAATGTCAATAAGTAAGGAATATAACTTACCACCGCCTGCCACTGCTGCTGGCTCACCCCCTGCAGCTCCTGCAGATGCCGCATCTCCTCCTGCTCCCTCGGAAGTGCCAGCGTCGCTTCTGGCCCCGGCACTGGTGGTCGGTAGTACGCCTAGAAAAAACATTACACATTTTTTAGATGCCATATACACCTCCCCCTATTTATTCTTTTTCACTAGCAAGATTGAAAAAAAAGTTAATACATACATATACAACATACATCACTAGTACAAATCGGGGAGTAGAGTAGACACTAGTAGTGTTATATGGTCCCTAGGGTCATTCCAGTCTTTGCTAAGTTAGCCTGAGCCATGCAACCATGTTAGCTTTGTGTCTTTTATTTTTGCGCATGTTACCTCGCAGCTTGTTGTGTAAGACGCCTTTGAGCCCACATGAGCTCATACTGCTACTGTCTGAGCGCTGCGTACAAGGCCGAAAAACAAGCCGCTTTGTTATAGAGTTCTGGTCAGTCCGTATTGCTTAGCCATAACATGCTACACTTTTTGGCACGACTGAGTAATGCTTGCATTATACTAACGCGCACCATTTTTCTCCTAACAGACGGAAGATTCCCTTCTACGAACCAGAGCTTTGCAGAGCTTATGATGTAACCAGTACTTATAGGTTCTTCTAAGGTGAGGGAACCCCAGAATTCGCTCAGAGATCTTCATTTATAATTTTATATTAACTATATTCCTACCAAGGGGAGGGTGGTTCTTCCACCACTGTTCAGTTATCATGATTGAATGATTTCACCTTTTGTCTTCTATGGACTTGTAGTTGTGTAACAATGTTTATTGTTTTAATCTTATGCATTTTGCTGTTGGTGCTGGCTCGTATACTGCATTATAGAACAACGTACAGAGCTTGTTAGTTGAAAATAAACCTTTTGAACTTACATAGACTCTGTGGTATTTTGGTGTGGACTTACACGAGTGAGTGAGCGAAAGGGTGTGCATTGCTTCCGCGACTCTGAGAGGTCGGGACTCGGAGTGTTATGTTCTGGGTTGTCTGATCATTGGGTAGCTTCGGGGGGTTCGGGGAGCTAATGAGAGACACTATAGCTAGTCGGTCAGGGGATTGTGGGTGAGGTGTGAGGAAGGTCCAACCTCCTATCACCAACGTCCTATTTTCTTGTGCATAGATCTGTATGTGCAGAATCCCTACAACAGTAGTAGTATGTCCTATCCTATCAAAAATAGTAAAATATCTGGTTTGGCATTTTGTTGGTGGGAATTGTCGAAAAGCCTCAAGATTAAGAAGACTAGAACTTGTGGACAACCCAAAGGACTGGACTCAGTGGCTAGAGCTATTGGTGAATCTGAGTTTTAATAAAACCTTTTAAATAAAGAGTGGCCAACTGGGCAAGCTTAGCTACAGACAGACTAATAGTAGTAGTACAGAGAGTCATAGCACAGGCAGTTAGAGGCAGGATAACAAGAATTTAGAAACAGATAGTCTAGATCGAAGAAGAATTGGTAAAAAATAGCATTAGGAAACGGAAACTATAGTTCTGAAAAAATAAGGTGCAGTAAAAGTTAGGGAAATAATTATTAATATTAACAACAGCAAGACTTACTGGGGCCAGCAGCAGAGCCCTCGGTAGAGGAGCAGTCCTGGTCCTGTCCTTGGTGTTCTTCTCCATCTCCTGCAACTGCTCCCGCCAACTCCGACCCCGTCTTCTTGCCCCTGGATGCTGATCATGAAAGATATAAGAAAGAGACAAACATTGATGATTGGTGTGAAACAAATAAAACATTTTTAAAAACGGTCCAAAAACATTTATGGAAACAACAATTGCAATAAAATTGACCTATCTAATCTGGTCGACTAGTAGTATCGTGGGATTCGCGGACCGTCTAGTTATTATTTATCAACACTAATCCAGTGTTCCATTCTGATTCCAGAATACTAACTAAGCCTAAGTACCACCTGACCTAGCCCACCTATTCCAGATGGGCCGATTGTTCACTCAGGGGTCGATTCCGATCTCGGCCGGTAGGGCACCTAACAGTATTAGTCCGGAAAAAATACCAGCCGAATGCGTGTTTCCTGACCGATTCGTACACTCGTCCGGACGAACAAGTACGATGCGTATAACAACCCAGTTTCCGAGCGAGCCGTACTCACCCAATCCAGCTCCTGTTCCCCACCCGAGCCGGATCCGTGAACGCCGAATCGAGCCGCACGGAAGCAAATACACAGCACCTTCCGGCCGGACTAGTATGATGCGCAATCCGTACGCGCCGAACCCGTCGCTACGTCTGGCACGTTTGAGCATCCGGGCGAGCCGTACATAAGCTCCGTTTCGCGCCACAAGACGATCCACGGCTACGAGATGAACAAGCCTGCTACGAGTACGACTCGAAGACACGAGAAACCCGAACGAGACGATCCAAGCAGGAATCCCATTGCACAGGTCCTACCTATACTCTACATCTATTACCGGGACCGGCACGGACACGTACGGCGCAGACGGTAAGTCAAACACCAACAATACAAACAAACGACACGTACCCGAATTATGTCACACACACATAGGGATGCACAAATAACGTACACTAGCAACAGCAGAACCATAGGGGTGGGATGGCCAACACCAATGCCATACACACCCATAGGGGGATGGATGCCTACCACCAACACCACCCTACCACCACCCCTACTCAGGGGGCCTGGATGCCTGCCACTACTACCATCCCCACCCTTAGGGGTATGGATGCCTACCACTACCACCATCACTACTCAGGGGGCATGGATGCCTACCACTACCACCACCCCTACTCAGGGGGCCTGGATGCCTGTCACTACTACCATCCCCACTCATGGGGGATGGATGCCTACCACTACCACCACCCCTACTCAGGGGGCCTGGATGCCTAACACTACCACCACCCCTACTCAGGGGGGCCTGGATGCCTGCCACTACTACCATCCCCACCCTTAGGGGGATGGATGCCTACCACTACCACCACCCCCACTCAGGGGGGTTAGATGCCTGCCACCACCACCACCCCTACTCAGGGCGGGCTGGATGCCTGTCACTACTACCAACCCCACCCTTAGGGGGCTGGATGCCTACCACTACTACCATCCCCACTCATGGGGGGATGGATGCCTACCACTACCACCACCCCTACTCAGGGGGGCCTGGATGCCTGTCACTACCATCCCCACTCATAGGGGGATGGATGCCTACCACTACTACCATCCCCACTCATAGGGGGCCTGGATGCCTGCCACTACTACCATCCCCACTCATAGGGGGATGGATGCCTGCCACTACCACCACCACTACTCAGGGGGGCCTGGATGCCTACCACTACCACCACCCCTACTCAGGGGGCCTGGATGCCTGCCACTACTACCATCCCCACCCTTAGGGGTATGGATGCCTACCACTACCACCACCCCTACTCAGGGGGCCTGGATGCCTGCCACTACTACCATCCCCACCCTTAGGGGTATGGATGCCTACCACTACCACCATCACTACTCAGGGGGCTGGATGCCTACCACTACTACCATCCCCACTCATGGGGGATGGATGCCTACCACTACCACCACCCCTACTCAGGGGGCCTGTATGCCTGTCACTACTACCATCCCCACTCATAGGGGGCTGGATGCCTACCACTACTACCATCCCCACTCATGGGGGATGGATGCCTACCACTACCACCACCCCTACTCAGGGGGCCTGGATGCCTGTCACTACTACCATCCCCACTCATAGGGGGCTGGATGCCCTACCACAACTACCATCCCCACTCATGGGGGGATGGGTGCCTACCACTACCACCACCCCTACTCAGGGGGCCTGGATGCCTGTCACTACTACCATCCCCACTCATAGTGGGATGGATGCCTACCACTACTACCATCCCCACTCATGGGGGCCTGGATGCCTGCCACTACTACCATCCCCACTTGTAGGGGGATGGATGCCTGCCACTACCACCACCACTACTCAGGGGGCCTGGATGCCTACCACTACCACCACCCCTACTCAGGGGGGCTGGATGCCTGCCACTACTACCATCCCCACCCTTAGGGGTATGGATGCCTACCACTACCACCACCCCTACTCAGGGGGGCCTGGCTGCCTGCCACTACTAGCATCCCCACCCTTAGGGGTATGGATGCCTACCACTACCACCATCACTACTCAGGGGGGGCTGGATGCCTACCACTACCACCACCCCTACTCAGGGGGGCCTGGATGCCTGCCACTACTACCATCCCCACCCTTAGGGGTATGGATGCCTACCACTACCACCACCCCTACTAAGGGGGCCTGGATGCCTGCCACTACTACCAACCCCACCCTTAGGGGTATGGATGCCTACCACTACCACCATCACTACTCAGGGGGCTGGATGCCTACCACTACTACCATCCCCACTCATGGGGGATGGATGCCTACCACTACCACCACCCCTACTCAGGGGGCCTGGATGCCTGCCACTACTACCATCCCCACCCTTAGGGGTATGGATGCCTACCACTACCACCATCACTACTCAGGGGGGCCTGGATGCCTACCAATACCACCACCCCTACTCAGGGGGGCCTGGATGCCTGCCACTACTACCATCCCCACCCTTAGGGGGATGGATGCCTACCACTACCACCACCCCCACTCAGGGGGGGCTAGATGCCTGCCACCACCACCACCCCTACTCAGGGGGGGCTGGATGCCTGTCACTACTACCAACCCCACCCTTAGGGGGCTGGATGCCTACCACTACTACCATCCCCACTCATGGGGGGCGGATGCCTACCACTACCACCACCCCTACTCAGGGGGGCCTGGATGCCTGTCACTACCATCCCCACTCATAGGGGGATGGATGCCTACCACTACTACCATCCCCACTCATAGGGGGCCTGGATTCCTGTCACTACTACCATCCCCACTCATGGGGGGATAGATTCCTACCACTAACACCACTCCTACTCTTAGGACGGGTAATGCATGACACAACTAGCATACTCCCACATAAGGAATGACAGAAGATTGCATCCCCCCCAACACCATGACAAGTGTGTGTAGTCTGTGTCAAATGCCTACAACACTGAACATGACATTGAACATACAATGTGACCCCCTAGCACATGTGTCACACAGAAATGTGTGTGGCCTCCACAATGCAAGCCGACCATGGCCACTGTGGCAATGGGCTCGAACACCCCATCACCACAGTGACCAAAAGGTAAGTGTGCTATCCATAGCTGATGCACATTTTGAACAGTGTGGCAATGTGGCCTAAAGCCCCATCACCACAGTGACCAAAAGGGAAGTGTGGAATCCATAGCTGATGCACATTTTGAACAGTGTGGCAATGGGGCCTAAAGCCACATCACCACAGTGACCAAAAGGGAAGTGTGGTGTCCATAGCTGATGCACATTTTGAACAGTGTGGCAATGGGGCCTAAAGCCCCATCACCACAGTGACCAAAAGGGAAGTGTAGTCATGGTAAAAGCTGCCAAAGCCAAACTGCATGGATGAATCCTGGTCACACAACAACAAACACATCAGTGGCATAGTAGTGCTTGTGTCCCATAGCAACATAGATTGGTCGAGGGAAACAGTGCAGTGTCACTGAAACATCGTTTGGCCATGTGCATACAAACATCACCCATGGGGGCCCACATTGTCAACATTCACAAATAACACAATGACAGAAGTGACCATCATAATGCTGACCCACATATCTGCACCAATGGACACACAAATGTAGATATCCTGTGGAGACTGTAGATGTCAGGTGAACAAATACCATACCATGGCAGCAATGGGACATACAAACCATGATTATTGTGCTGACTGATGACCTAGGAGTCCCAGGGACAGCAGGGGAAAGCCACCAAACAACATACAGCCAATGGCACACTCAAGATATGCCAATGCATTGGTGCAAAGGCACAAACACAAACAGGCAGACTCACACTGCATATCAAACACAACAGGTGATGGGGGGGTGTGCCAGTGTCCCCAGGCAACCACACAACACACGAGGAGGCCTGAATTCCAACCACACAGATGTGTATACAGTGCCATACAAAAGTTACTCATGGATCGGATACCCCTATGTGGGCAATCAGGCATTGTTAGATGAGAGGGAGCACAAATTACACATGTCACACAAGCTTGTAGGAACAGCAACTAACACAGCAAGAGACAGACCCACCACAGCACTACCCCCAGGGACCCCACATTGTGCTGACACTAGCCTGCATGATAATCCCACTGTGATGACAAAGTTAGATGTCGTTCACACTGTGAACCACAGCCATGTGTCCTGAGCAACTAACTACCATCACACCTACACAAGCTCCAATCAATCAGCACGGCCTGCCAGCCAAGGCCAATATGGAGGTAGGGGTCTAGCCGTGCAACAACTCACTTTTGCACACACTCAACACCACACACCTGATCTCCACCAATGTGCAGCAGTGGAGCTCACATGGACTGGTGACATTGGACATGCACCCATGACAATACCAGGGGTGGTGGTGGGAACTAAGGTGCAGAAACCCATCACACATGGCCAGTCAACAAGACTCGTCAATGTCTGACACACAGCACAGTATGCCGTACATGGGCATGATGTGAAATCCACCACAATCAATGGGATCCTGGCCATAGTCACACACCAACAAAGAAGCCAAGGTGACACACGAAGAACACACGTACACAACTTCCAACATTGCAGCTCTGACCCTGAGGAGTGGCACCAGTCACACACACAACGTGTCACAATCACTGAGAGCTACCACAAACTGTAAATCACATGACTCGTGTAAACAACAAGTGCCAAGGGGAATCCTGAATGTGTCCCATCTGTGTTTGCCCACATCCCCAGCCCTGACAACAAAGACAACCTGGTATGACAACCTCATGAACATTAGTTTGCCATGCACCCACATCACGCAGAAACCAGGTCCAAGATGCTGGATGAACACAGAACAACTCAGCAAGCATCACAAACAGGAACATTCCTAGGGACACAGCCTGTGTAGGAAAAGGGAAGAGAACACGCACAGACATGCTTACACAACACACAACACAGGCCCACGCAATGTCACCGGATTACACACTGCCATTAGGGCACTCCACTCCTGTGGAAGGTCCGCTGTGCCAAACCTTGTCTGTGCACGACCCAAACATGTCAGCAGAACACTCCGTCAGTGAGTCAACAACCACAACACACAGAAGGCTCTGCTCACATCAGCCTGGGTACGGGAGTGTCACGTCAGTCATCTGCACACACACAAAACACGTGTCAAGCAAGTTGCACTGTATACACAGATGAGTCCTTCGACATTGATGTGCAAAACTGCATGTCCAGTGGAGCTGGGCACACAGTCAGGGAAATCGGAACATTGAACAGTGGTAAGCCCACTAGATGTGCATCAGTGTAAGACAAAGATGTTCATTTACAAATGCAAAATGGACATCCCTGTGTCAAATGCTGAACATTACACCCTCAGACTGTAGCAAAGGATGCCATAGATCCAGACTACAACAGGACACATATCCCATGGACCACATGGAGTCCATCACTGCAACACTTCATTTTCCTGATGTGAACACTATTACAACTGCAAATGCAGGATGCTACTCATCCACATCATGTACATCAAAAGAAAACCCACAAGTAAACAAAAAGAGGCTTTATTCAGCAAATGTCAGGGTAAACACGGAAGTCCAAAAGAAACTAAGGCCAATGGCCAGTCCAAAATCACAGTCCCAACAGGGTGAGAAGTGACAACTGGTCACACATTGCTTGCCTGCACTGGTACGGTTAGGGGACATCCCCCTTGGAGGGGCATACAAGGGGCAGGCCAGGCACTGCAGGGACAGGATCAGGGGATGGCAGAGTGAGGCAGTGAAGGGGTGGTGGGTGCAGGAGTGTCACCGGCAACTGCAGTGGAGGTGTCTGACTCAGGGGGCCGGCACCACTGTGGTACACAAGTCAGTTGGTGTGGGTGCTGCAACCACTGCAGTGGGCTGGACTGATGTAGTGGACTGGGTACCCACTGCAGTGCCCGAGTCAGACGTGGTGGTTGTGGACTCCACTGCAGTGCATAACTCCAAGGGAGTGGAAGGGTGGGCAGATGAGGTGGGCAGGACAGAGGGGGGACCCAGTCTCCACAACAGTGCCACTAACAGGCAGAGCGTCTGGGTTGGGGGTGGAAGAGCAAGTGGCAGGGGGAGGGCCTAAGCAGTCTGGGGATGCGGTATCGGTGTGTGGGGGAACCTGGGGCAGGGTGTGGCGGGGGAACCTGTGCAGTGGTGGCCTGGGGGATGGAGGAGAGAGACTGGGCGGTGGAGCTGCGTGGTGGTGGTGGTGGGGTCTTGCTCTTCCTGGTCCGGGGGACTTTCTAATGGGGTCCTGTGTCTGCCTGCGCCTGGGGGAGGGTGTCCGGGGGCGAGGGGCACTCCCTCTGTGTGGGTGGACTTCCTCTTCCCCTGGTATGCTGGATCAGCAGGATTGGAGGGGAAGAGGCCGAAGTCACACAGGAAGATCTGCTGTGTAGGTGGGGTAGCAGGCGAGGCCAGGGAAGGGGTCTTGGAGGGAGAGGATTTGGAGGACTGCGGAGTGAATGTGGATGCCTGTGTGTGTGTGTGTGTTCCCCATCCCCTGTGTCTGTGGTATCAGTCCCCTGAGGATGCTTGTGTGCACGTCTTGCCTTTCTCTTGGGTGTGTCTGTGCTGCTCGTGTCTGTGTGTTTGGGTGACTGTGCAGGTGTGCATGTGCTTTGGACAGGTAGGGGGCAGGAAGTGTTGATGGGGCAGAGGTGGGAGGGGTCAGGGACTGTTGGAGGAGGGACACTGCTGCCGTCAGGGAGGAGTCCATGGACTTATTGCTCCTCTGTAGGGCAGACATACCCGTCGAGATGCCCTCCATGAATGACACCAGCTGTGTCAACAGAGTGGTGTGTGCATGGAGGACACTCAGCATTGCTGTCTGCCCTACATGGAGCTGCCGAAGGAGGTACACAGACTCCTCACTCAGGGCAGCAGGGGACACAGGGGCAGGGGGTGTGGTGCCTGGCATGAAGGAGACACGCTCCCGAGCACGGGAGCCTCCACGGACCTCAGGAATGGGAGCCAATGGGAGGGCGGTGGTGGTGGTGGCGGGGCCAGACAGACTAGCTGGCCTTTGGTGGCTGCTGAGACCCGCCTCCACAAGGGAGTCATCCTCCGAGCTGCTGTGGTCCTCAGCTGAGGTGGATGGTGCTGAGGACTCCTCGGTGTGGCTCCCTCGCCCTCCGTGCCACTGGGTCCCTCTGACCACTCGTCCGATGCTGACCCAGTCTGGCTCCGCTGCTCCTCCTGGTCCGTGGAGCTGTCCCCTCCTGTGGCCGTGGATGTATCTGCAAACAATTAGGGAAACAGACAAACATCAGTCACCTGCACTGACCGCACACACCACAGTAAGTACAGCACATTACAGAGCAAGCCCTGGCATCCTTAGTTGAACATTGCCTAAAGTCCTCACACAGATTCGGGGAAGCCAATTGTCAGTCTGATGGTCAACCATGGGACTCACACCCCTCCTGCCCTTCCACCCATCTGTCTGGTGCCTGTCTGATGGTAAGACCCCAGTGTGGACACATGCACCACCTACACAGTTGTTGGACATTGCAGGGAACACGGTGAAGTATGTGAACATGCACACATCACATCTCTTGCCACTGAGTCAGTGCAGGTGTCCGGATAAAGGGATGGCCAGAGTCTAAATAGAAATGCATGTGATGCATACCAGCACCAGACACCATGATGCACCCATGTCCGGATAGTCAATGCCACAATGGGGTGCATGTTGCACATGTCACTCCCCTGCAGGATCAGTCCTAGGAAGTTTAATGCCATGACACAGGAATGCGTGCAAAGTCATACATTACTGTCTCAAGTCACATGGCCATGGCAGCCAGCCAACAACAGTCTGCACTGTGTCACAATCCGAGGGCATGGGGAATGCAAGTTATGTGACTGACAAGTGCACATGTCCATCCCCCAAAACCACATCATCTGTACTACTATTTGTCCACGTCATACCAACTGGACATATGGGGGACATGAAACACAACTCTCTGAACATGAGCATCTCACAGTGTGCTGTGAATGAAAATACAGCTGCCTGAAAGTCACAGTCGCAAACACCTGTGTGCACAGTCAAGTGATCAGACACCTATAAGTCACAGAAGTATCGTCTATCATGGTCACATCTCAGATGGCATGCTGAGCCCTAACCGATAAACATACCAGTAGTCCTGACAACGAAGACACAGCACAATGAGACAGAGGCAGACACCTGAGGGTACATTTCACTGATCACAACATGCCAGATGATACACGGGAGTGGGAGTACAGAGTGTATTGTATGCCCTGGAGTAGGCATGACTGTCCAGCTCCACCTGTAAGAGGGATGAGTCCTGGACAGTAGGCAGGTGGCTAAGCATGTGTGACACACTGGATACACATACTCCTGAGGCCCAAACATTGTTCCCACCAGCAGCATGGGTGTGTGCCAAATTCCCCAGGGACATGTGGTGAGTCAGAGCAGCAAGCGGACCACATATCAAAGTTACACCCAGATTACATGTCAGAACTTAGGCATTGTGTAAGCAATTGACCCACCCATGAATCGCACAACATAGTCACGGGAACAAATGCTGTCCCCCACCTTGAGCAAAGCTAAATGCAATGACACAGTACCCAAATGACACAATTTCCTGACTATAAGGGCCACACATATGCGTATCAGAGGAGAAGTGGGCATGTCACAAATGAGGGAAATGGGTCCTGGACCACATGACTGATGTACTGTGGAAGTTTAACCAGGCCAGTAGAGGGCACATAGCATGTCAGACAAAGTGCACAGTGCAGTCATGGACTCACCCCCTCCTTGCTGCTGTCTGGCCTTCAGCTGCCCATCCAGGTCAGGGAAGACCACCACCAGGATCCGGAGCATGTGGGGGGTCAGGGTCCGGTGTCCGCTCCTCCTGCGAGGAGGCGACAGCTTCAGCTGGACCCTTGCGATCCTCCGGGTCCAGCCACGAAGGTCCTGCCACCTCTTCTGGCAGTTGCGGATCCTCCGCCTGTAGACCCCCACGGATCTTACTTCCCGGGCGATGGTCAGCCAGATTTCCTGCTTCTGGTGGGCATCAACCTGTGAGGATGACAAAGTGAAAAGGCCATTACTACACATGCAACATATACGTGCATCACACAGTTGGATATACATGTCTCAATCACAGGGGCATATGATGTACACAGGCAGTGCAACAATGGCTATGAACAGTTTGCCAGCAGTCACTACATGGTATCATTGCATGGGAAGTAAACCTAGTTGGAATGCACTGTTACTGCACTGTACCAGTTCAGTGCATGTAACTACACACTTTGGGGTGTGACAACTACTAAGTGAGCATGCTAGCCAGTGGTGTGAACACTGAAAGTCCTGCTAGTCAGACAACATGCACAATTAGTAAGGCAGTGGACAGCACACTCACCTGCTCCCCTGGTTTCCCATACAGCTTGCTGTACTGTGGAAGGAGGCTGTCCAGCAGGGCCTGGTTCTCCTCAAGGCTGAAGGCTGGGGCTCTCTCCACAGTACGTGCCATTGCAGGAGCCAGAGATGCATAAACAGCAGCAGTGTTGGTGGCAGATGTCGTCCTGGAGCATGTAGTGCAGGCAAGTGAGCTCTCAGGGGAACAGCCAGCATTATATGAGTGCTGCAGAGGCAGACACTGTCCCATGTGTCCAAAGTGATAGGTCCAAGTCGTTTGCATCTTCTGAATCTGACCAATCCATGGAATAGCAGCACTAATACACGCCCACAGCATCCTTCAAATCTTCAACTTCATGACACCCATGATTTTGCAACATTGTTGTGGCTGGCCAACTGAATTCACTGCATCAGACTCGTTGGAGCTTCGAAACGCGTCCGTTGCCATGCCAGGCCCCAGCCAATGTGTGTGCACCGTTCGGTCCATTGCTGTACAACGCGTATTTCGGGATACAACGAGTACCCGCACACATCATATGCAATGGGCCGGCCGGGCACACCGATCGGTCCATTGCTGTTCAACGCGTACCCGCTCACAACAGATGCAATGGGCCGGCCGGGCACACCGATCGGTCCATTGCTGTACAACGCGTATTTCGGGATACAACGCGTACCCGCACACATCATATGCAATGGGCCGGCCGGGCACACCGATCGGTCCATTGCTGTACAACGCGTACCCGCTCACAACAGATGCAATGGGCCGGCCGGGCACACCGACCAGTCCATTGCTGTACAACGCATATTTCGGGATACAACGCGTACCCGCACACATCATATGCAATGGGCCGGCCGGGCACACCGATCGGTCCATTGCAGTACAACGCGTACCCGCTCACAACAGATGCAATGGGCCGGCCGGGCACACCGATCGGTCCATTGCTGTTCAACCCGTACCCGCTCACAACAGATGCAATGGGCCGGCCGGGCACACCGATCGGTCCATTGCTGTTCAACGCGTACCCGCTCACAACAGATGCAATGGGCCGGCCGGGCACACCGATCGGTCCATTGCTGTTCAACGCGTACCCGCACACATCATATGCAATGGGCCGGCCGGGCACACCGATCAGTCCATTGCTGTACAACGCGTACCTGTACAGGTCAGTCGCATATGTCACCATGCTTGTCACTGGTGAACGTATGCCAGCCACATATACCTGCCAGAGACCCAGGGGCACACCTACAACACCACACCCAGTCCACACTGTTTCCTGAGGCATGTAAGGCTGCATTTCCTTCTCTGTGTATGGGGGTTAACATGTGGTTTCTGTGGTGGCACTTGTGGGCAGCCACACCCAGGCTGTGCATGTGTTCATGGGGACAGGGTCCTTGGTGTGTTGTGCACATGACCACTGTGATGTGCAACAGTTCATTTTGGAGCATGTGGCATGGTCACATTTCCAGGTTGTGTATGTGTATGACATGTCACATACCCCCAGAGTCCCATGTGGGAAGGCATGTACGTCACAGGATGACCCATTGCCACAATAGTGATGTCCCTCCACAGTCTGTGTGTATGTTGTGTTTCCGATGTCACTGATTCCATGTGCACGATGGGAGACAGTCTCCACATCAACGTTGTTTGTGCATGGACTTTGATGTTGTGCGTCACTGGCGTCCATGTCTGTCCTGCGGATGCGACAGGGGCCACTACCTGTGGGAGTCATGTTTGTTTTTCTGACGTGTACATGATACGCCATGTCATGCCAGTGTCCATGTGGCAAGACAGGGTCACTGGGAATCTACCTGTCAATGATCTGTGATGCCTGTGGTGCATCTGTCCAGACATGTCACTGTGGTGTGTGTGTGGAACGTGACAGCAGTAAATGGGTACTGTGACACAGCCTAATGGTTTCCCATAGCACAATCTGGTACCTGTTGTGCACACATGTTGTACTGAGAAGTTAGATGATGGCCATGTAGGTGCGAGTTATGTCCGACAGAACGGCACACACATCAAGTACTTGTGTCACGTAATGATGTATCATGTGAAATTGAGTATGGTGAATGGCACATATGTGGGGTGACTGACAATCTTTCTTCCTTCAACCTATGCACTGCAGGGCTCCAGCTGTCCATAGACCATTCCCTGACCTGGCAACGATGGTGGAACGTGACAGCATCCGACGGTACCGCTTCACCAGGCAGCTGATTGAGGATTTGGCAGTGCGCTTGGCACCACATTTGCAACCTGGCCGGACGTACCCTACGGCGCTGACCCCCAAGGTGAAGGTAATGGCAGCCCTACACTTCTTTGCCACCGGTACCTTTCAACACACTGTTGCAACTGCCGGTGGGATGTCACAGACTATGTTCAGCCGTGTGCTACGCGATGTTTTGGAGGCAATGTTGAGATGCCTGAACCAGTACATCTATTTCCCAACACGTCAACAACTCACTGACGTCAAGAGTGACTTCTATGCCCTGTGGAGGATGCCACATGTCATTGGCTCCATTGATGGGACACATGTGGCTTTGATACCACCACAGGCACATGAGCAGGCATACCGGAACCGTAAACATTACCATTCGATCAATGCTCTGGTGGTATGTTTAGCAGATATGAGCATCACACATGTGTGCGCCCGTTTCCCTGGTTCAGCACACGATGCCTACGTGATGAGGAGTAGTCGCATCCCGAGGATGATGGCACAGATGCAGAACCAGCGTGCCTGGCTTGTCGGAGTGTACTGACTTTGTACCATTGTGTGTGTTCTGATCTGTAGTATTCCACCCACTTTTCCAAATCAGCTAATGTGCACTTGTCTGTTCATAGGTGACTCCGGATACCCCAACATGCCATGGTTGCTGACACCCCTCAGGAACCCTGTGACACCAGCCCAGATGCGCTACAATGAGGCACATGGTCGGACCAGGAGAGTGATAGAGCGGACCTTTGGTCTCCTGAAGAGCCGCTTCCGCTGCCTGGACAAGACAGGAGGGGCCCTCCCATATGCCCCAGCAAAGGTGTGCAAGATTGTCATCGTCTGCTGCATGCTACACAACCTGGCAGTGCGGAAGGAGTTGCCTCTCATCCTGGATGACGATGACCAACGTCCGCCACCTGTGGAGGATCCTGGCCTGGACCACGATGCCAGTGATGATGATGATGATGATGGTGATGTCCGCACACAGCTCATCACCAACTTCTTCAGCTGAATGTGAGTATCCAGGGAGATGTAATGTGAATGACGTGAGTTTGCATGATATGTGTGGGTGGTGCTCTGGTGCTGTTTGAGTGTGGCCATGTGCTACTTGACTGGATGCGTGCAGCAATGTGTCCTTCCAGGTAGTCTGAACTCCCCAACAGTTTTGATATGCTAACTTGGTTTTGTGTAGTTGTCTTGTGACATGTATTGGGCATGAGTATTGCAGTACTGTCCTGTTCTACAGTGATTTTAACTGTGTGTCATGTCTGTCCTTCACAGGGTGCTTACTGAGTACTTTGGTCAACTTGGATCCCCCGACACCATGATTCAGCTTTCAGGATGGCAGCAGTAGTTGGCCTACAAGTGATGTGCCACACACCCCTGGACTTCATATCTTCTGCACTTGTTGACTGTGTGGCCACTGCCACGTGGGTAAACCTTGCATTTGTAGTGGAAACAACATGTTGCAAATGTGTAATAAACCTGTGCTTCACTTTGGGATGTGCGTTGTCTGTGGTCACACATCTGACTGACATTTGCTTACTGAACCTGTGGGCTAGTTGACACAGACTCTGAATAGGTGTGGTGTCTGTGCATTCCACTGTATTTCCTGGCAACATCACTGTGGGCGATGAGTCCATGGCCCTGGTGTCTGTGTTGTGTAGCCCTAGTGGTGTGTCTCCCTCATATGTGTCACGTCACCATGACTCACACGACGGTGTTGTACTTGCTGTAGCAGTTAGCATACACAGTGTAATTTAGCAGAACATCATCACCATAACAGTATCCACATTTGAATAACAACAGTGGCAAGTATGGTTTACTAGTGATTTTATTTACAGAAATGTGTGTGTGTATAGTGCACAGGATGGTGGGTGCTGTACATTGGGATTGTGATCCAAAGTTCCCAGATGAGTTGGAAGTCTTGGTAGCAGAAATGTCCTGAGTGAAGTCCACAGTCATATGATACATTAGTCCAACTTGAACTCCCCATGTCATGTGGGAAAGTAGTGTTGCATTCGACAGGGTGAAACGTTTGCACACAAAGGAGAATTTCCAGAACAGGTGTTGGCTTCCTGGGGGATGTACGTGGCCATCAACCTCTCAGTTTTCCTTCCTCGGACGACCCCTCTTCTTTGGGGGGGGGACCCTCACGTGCAGCCTGCGGCGGTGCAGGGGACTCTCTGCCAGAGTCCTCCTCCCTCCCTGTGGCGGTGTCAGTTGTTGCAGCACCAGATGTTGTGGGCACACAGGGAGGTGTGGCCATGTTGGTGCTAATCTGGCGGAGGCATGTCAATATGTCCCTATGCACCGCTGTGAGTTCTTGCAATGTGTCCCACTTGGACTCCATGCCCGACATGTGTGTCTCCACACGGGCCATGTGTGTCTCCACACGGGCCATGTGGGAGTCCAAGCGGGCATGATGGGCAGCCTGCTGCTGTTGTATGTCCTTGAGGATCCCCACTACCTGTCTGACTTCTCCGGTGCTATCCTGGTACGCATCAGCGATGCGTGCCAGTTGTGGGTCATCATGCAGTCCAGACCCCTCTGCAAGCAGTGACCTATGTCTACCACCCCTCCCACCACCCCAGGCAGCACGTGCAGGACCTGCGGTGGCACGCACAGGTGACCCGAGGCCCACTTGGGGGTTGGTAGTGGTGTTGTCATCCGTTGCTCCACGGTGGGCCTGGGGCCCTGTGCTGTTGTCAGCGGTGGTCCTTGGTCTGTCCGTGTCGGCGGGGGTGGTCTGTATGTTGGCAGTTGTTGGAGGGGTGGGTGCAGGGGGTGCAGATGTTGGTCCAGCTGGTGCTGCATGATGACTCACACCGGAGGTGCCAGGTAGGTCTTCGCCATCCGAGGAGGGCAGAGGCTGTTCCACACCAGTGAGCTCTGTGTCCCCCGGAGCCTGGGACAGGGACTCCTCCTCGCCTGCTGCTGTGTCCCCATCATCGTCACCTGTATTTGGAAGAGACACACATTGTATGTAATGTTTCTACAGACATCAATGGTTCACACACCTGACAGTTGTGACTGTACCTCTGGATGCGGGCATTTACATTGCATTGTCCTAAGTTGTCACAGTAAGAGGTTGATATTGGTGTAGCACATTGTCATGCATACCTGGGGCATTTCAATATGAATGTTGAGGTGTGTGCATGGCCAGCATTGGTTGTATTTGGTGGACATCCGGCCATCCTTCTCCACCTGGCCCAGTTATCCCACCATGAAGCATGCCACCCTTGCAGTGGGTTCAGGTTGACTCTCAGGATGTCATTCAGTGGTGTTGTGCTGTTTGTTGGTGCACAGTTCCCAGCAGGGCCTTGTGCTCCCCACAGCAGTAGCCAGTGTCAGCCATCTTGTCAGTCCTTATCCACTCCCTGTGATGTGAGCATGGTTCAGAGTGGTGTTGATGGGCCAATTGTGAGGGTGAGCAGTATCTGTGGCTCCAACTCCCATCATGCTATTGCCTACACCCCCCTTCCCAGCATGCCCGTACTTCCTTCCTTTGGACTCTGCTTCCCTGTGGGGTAGTGTGCCTGTGCTGACAGGAAGGCTGACAGTGTTGTCCTTGCGTTTGTTCGGCTACAAGTCCCAGGTGTGTCCCTGTGCTTCACACAGCATTACCCAGGGTGGTGGTTCTTTGTGGGATCTTCATTTGGTATGTGAGGCATTGCATTCTCCCAGGTGGGTTATGTGGAGTTTGTGTTGAGGGGGTGTGTGAGGTGAGCTGCTTGTAACTATGGTCAGTGCTGTGAGTCCTCCTTCCCAGCCAGCCAGATATCCCACCATGCAACGTGCTTGCATTGCAGAGAGTGCAAGTTGGCTTTCAGGATGTCAGGCAGTGGTGTTGTGCTGTTTGTTGGTGCACAGTTCCCAGCAGGGCCTTGTGCTCCCCACAGCAGTAGCCAGTGTCAGCCATCTTGTCAGTCCTTATCCACTCCCTGTGATGTGAGCATGGTTCAGAGTGGTGTTGATGGGCCAATTGTGAGGGTGAGCAGTATCTGTGACCTCAACTCCCATCATGCTATTGCCTACACCCCCCTTCCCAGCATGCCCGTACTTCCTTACTTTGGACTGTGCTTCCCTGTGGGGTAGTGTGCCTGTGCTGACAGGAAGGCTGACAGTGTTGTCCTTGCGTTTGTTTGGCCAAAAGTCCCAGGTGTGTCCCTGTGCTTCACACAGCATTACCCAGGGTGGTGGTTCTTTGTGGGATCTTCATTTGGTATGTGAGGCATTGCATTCTCCCAGGTGGCTTATGTGGAGTTTGTGTTGAGGGGGTGTGTGAGGTGAGCTGCTTGTAACTATGGTCAGTGCTGTGAGTCCTCCTTCCCAGCCACCCAGATATCCCACCATGCAACGTGCTTGCATTGCAGAGAGTGCAAGTTGGCTTTCAGGATGTCAGGCAGTGGTGTTGTGCTGTTTGTTGGTGCACAGTTCCCAGCAGGGCCTTGTGCTGCCCACAGCAGTAGCCAGTGTCAGCCATCTTGTCAGTCCTTATCCACTCCCTGTGATGTGAGCATGCTTCAGAGTGGTGTTGATGGGCCAATTGTGAGGGTGAGCAGTATCTGTGACTACCACTCCCATCATGCTATTGCCTACACCCCCCTTCCCAGCATGCCCGTACTTCCTTCCTTTGGACTCTGCTTCCCTGTGGGGTAGTGTGCCTGTGCTGACAGGAAGGCTGACAGTGTTGTCCTTGCGTTTGTTTGGCTACAAGTCCCAGGTGTGTCCCTGTGCTTCACACAGCATTACCCAGGGTGGTGGTTCTTTGTGGGATCTTCATTTGATATGTGAGGCATTGCATTCTCCCAGGTGGGTTATGTGGAGTTTGTGTTGAGGGGGTGTGTGAGGTGAGCTGCTTGTAACTATGGTCAGTGCTGTGAGTCCTCCTTCCCAGCCAGCCAGATATCCCACCATGCAACATGCTTGCATTGCAGAGAGTGCAAGTTGGCTTTCAGGATGTCAGGCAGTGGTTTTGTGCTGTTTGTTGGTGCACAGTTCCCAGCAGGGCCTTGTGCTCCCCACAGCAGTAGCCAGTGTCAGCCATCTTGTCAGTCCTTATCCACTCCCTGTGATGTGAGCATGGTTCAGAGTGGTGTTGATGGGCCAATTGTGAGGGTGAGCAGTATCTGTGACTACAACTCCCATCATGCTATTGGCTACACTAACTTCACCAGCATACACAGAATTCCTTCCTTTAAGTGAGCCTCCCTGTGAGGTGGTGTTCTAGTGGTGGCAAAATATCAGGCAGTGTTTGTTGGTTATATTTGTGCCACTGCCTTGCTCTATTTGTTGTTAGGTTTGTACATGTCATGACACAGTTACATATCACTATGAGATGGCATGTATTGTGTTTATCTAACTGACATACACATCTTGGGATGATTATCTTTTGGTTGCTGTTGATTTGCTAGGGGTGGATGGTTTGACTGTCCCCTTGAGAGTGATGTGTGTGTATTGGCACACAATATTGTGTATATTAGTTGTGTACTCACCAGGCTCTGGGATGTCTGTTAGTCCATATACGCTCACTGGTGGTAGGATGGCCCGCACCTTCTCCTCCCAGGGCCTGAGGTATACTGGTTTTGCAGGAGGGCCACTGCCGGTGTGCTGGCTCAGGAGGTAATCCTTCTTGAGTAGGTCTCTGACCCTCCTGCGCACATCATACCACCTGTTCTGGATGTCTTCCTTTGTGCACAAACATGGTGATTGTGCGTTCACCCTGTCGACGATCCTCGCCCACATCTTGGTTTTCTGCGACATGGGGGTCTGTTGGACCAATGTGCCAAACAACTGTGGCTCTACCCTCAGGATCTCGTCTACCATGACTTCCAATTCACTATCTAGGAACTTTGGATTCTTCTTTAGGGGCATGGTGATGGGTGGTGGTGGTGGTGATTGATGTGTGTGTGTGCAAGTGAGGGTGTGTGTGTGTAGGTTTTGTGGTGTGTGTGTGAGGGTGCTATTTGTTGAGGTGCTAATGGTGTGTGGCTTTTGTGTTGGATGAGCTGTGTGTGTGTCTGTGTTTGCTGTGTGATGGTGTTCTGTGCTGGCAGGTCAGTGGGATTTGCAAAGGATCATGGTAGGGATTTGTGGGCTTTATGTAGGTGGAGTTGGGGGTGTGTCCTTGTTCCATTTTTTTCACCCCCTGTATTTATTGGCTTTGTCATTGCTTGTTTGGCCCTTTTTTTTGGTATTTTTTCATTTGTGATTATTGTGCATGTAGGAGTCGTTCTTCTGACCGAGTAGGACGTTGCAGTTGTCTCGTGCGCGCCTCTCTGAGTCGTTCCCGCTGTGTTTCAGCTCAGTTTCATATGCGGCGTACGCATCAGTTGCGGAGTATTGTGTTTGTTCGGCTGGGTTTGGTATGCGTGTCGGTCGTACGGCTTGGGCTCCGTACGAATCGGTCTGAATTTGCACCCATTGCATCGTACTGCGCGGGTCGGAGTTCGCGGGTACGTTTCGTTCGGGTTATTTCCTGATGCATGTCGGTCGGTTCGATTCGCGTGGTTTCCCGGCCGGATAGCTTGTTTCCGGCCGGGTCGGTCGTTCGCCTTGTGTTCCGCGCGAGTCGGTCGTGATTCCCATGCATTTCATCGTACTTCCCAGGTTGGGCAACGCCGGTACGTGTCGGTCGGACTATAATCCCGTACCGAGTCGGTCGGTATTTTTTCCGGCCCGAATCGGATTCGGCCCCTCAGTCTGCATTTCCATTTATTTTAGTCCTCAAAAATGCATAGATGGAGGACACATGCATACATTTTTGCATACACCAAATTGTTGTTTGGTTGCTGCTGATGATCTGCTAGTGATGATAAGCCTATTACCAGTTTTACCACTCACTAAACAAACTACAAAAGGTTCTACTAAGGACTGGGGTAAGCAGCACTCAGCAGCACGTGACGTGACAGAGGATGCGTCACGCAGACCACTAACAAATTACCAACTAATGCTAATAAGTAACTAAACCTATCAATCCACCACTATCTCTTCTTAATGGCAGGAGGACAAAGGAAGGACTAGAGTCTCTCTAGCATTACCTAACTTAAGTTCTCTAAAGTAAACTCTTACATAATCAGGCCAAGCGAGCGCAAAGTTGCAAACAAGTAAAATTAGTAGCACCGAGCACCTGTGTCATACTCATAACAATCACAGAAGATTTTTAAACGTAATTTACCTGCAATGTAAGCAGCAGCATTCTTGCTGTTCGGAAAAAATATATATTCGCAATATATAACACGGAGCAGAAGAACACAAAGGGGTCGATTCCGATTCGGGCCGGAAAAAGCACCGACCGACTCGGAGCCGGAATTAATTCCGACCGACACGTACCTGTGGCGCCCGACTCGCCAAGTACGATGCAAAGCATGCAAAATCCGACCGACACGTACTGAACCCAAGCCGAACGACCGAGCCGCACGGAAAACAGCAATCCGGACGGAAAAACACGCGAATCGAACCGACCGACGCGCACCCGGAACAAATCCAACCGAAACATACCCGCGAACTCCAAACCGCAAAGTACGATGCAAGGCGCGAAAACCACGACCGAGTCGTACGGAGGACAAGCCGTACAACCGACACGCATACAAAACTGCGAGCCGAAGTAACACAAAACACCGCGACCGACGCGTACGCAGCATAGAAAACTGCACAAACACAGCGTGAACGAAATGGAGAAGACCGTACGAGACAACTGCAGGGTCCGACTCGGTCACAAGAACGTTTCCAACATGCACAGAAAGTACTAATGAAAAATACACAAAAAAGGCCAAACAAGCAATTACAAAGCCAATAAATACTGGGGGGGTGGGGACAGAGAACAAAGCCACACCCACAACTCCACCCATATAAAGGACACAAATCCCAACCATGATCCTTTGCAAATGCTATTCTACTGCCAGCACTCAACAGACAGCAACCACACACCCACAGCTCATCCCTCACACAAGCCACACACCATCAGCACACCAACAAATAGCTACCTCACATACACCCAGCAAAACACACACTCACACACCCTCACCTGCACACCAACACACACATCACTCACCATCACCACCCATCACCATGCCCCCAAAGAAGAATCACAAGTTCCTAGATTGTGAATTGGAAGTCCTGGTAGACGAGATCCTCAGGGTAGAGCCACAGCTGTTTGGCACACTGGTCCAACAGACACCCATCTCCCAGAAAACCAAGATGTGGGAGAGGATCATCAACAGGGTGAACGCACAATCACCATGTCTGCGCACAAAGACTGACATCCAGAACAGGTGGTATGACGTGCGCAGGAGGGTACGGGAGCTGCTCAAGAAGGACTACCTCCTGAGCCAATACACCGGCAGTGGCCCTCCTGCCAAGCCAGTATACCTCAGGCCCTGGGAGGAGAAGGTGCGGGCCATCCTTCCGCCAGTGAGCGTCTATGGACTAGAGAACATCCCAGAGCCTGGTGAGTACACAACAAATGTACACAATATTCTGCCACAATACACACACACATCACTGTCAAGGGGAGAGTCAAACCATGCACTCATAGCAATTACACAGCAACCAGAACAGAATCATCCCAAAATGTGTATGTCAGTCAGATAAACACAACACATGCCATCTCAAAGTTACATTTAACCGTGTCATCACATGTACATACACAACTACAACTACAGCTAGGCAGTGGCACAAATATAACTAACAAACACATCCAGACATGTAGCCACCACTACAACACCAACACACAGTGAAGACCATTGAAAGAAAGGAATTCTGTGTATGCTGGGCAAGTCAGTGTAGCCAATAGCATCATGGGAGTCGTAGTCACAGATATTGCTCACCCCCACAACTGTCCCATCAACACCACCATGAACCATGCGCACATCACAGGGAGTGGAAAAGGACTCACAAGATGGCTGACACTGGCTACTGCTGTGGGGAGCACAAGGCCCTGCTGGCAACTGTGCAACAACCAACAGCAGGACACCACTGACTGACATCCTGAGAGACAACTTCCACTCCCTGCAATGGAAGCACGTTCCATGGTGGGATATCTGGCTGGGTGGGAAGGAGGACTCGCAGCACTGACCATAGTCACAAGCACCTCCCCTCACACACCCCCTCAACACAAACTCCACAGAACCCACCTGGGAGAATGCAATGCCTCACATCCTAACTCAAGATCCCACAAAGAACCACCACCCTGGGTTATGTTGTGTGAAGCACAGGGACACTCTTGGGACTTTTAGCCAAACAACTGCCAGGACAACACTCCCAGCCATCCTGTCAGCACAGGCAGCCCACCCCACAGGGAAGCAGAGTCAAAAGGAAGGAAGCATGGGCATGCTGGGAAGGGGGGTGGAGGCAATAGCATGATGGGAGTAGTAGGCACAGATATTGCTCAGCCTCACAACTGTCCCATCAACACCACCATGAACCATGCGCACATCACAGGGAGTGGAAAAGGACTCACAAGATGGCTGACACTGGCTACTGCTGTGGGGAGCACAAGGCCCTGCTGGCAACTGTGCAACAACCAACAGCAGGACACCACTGACTGACATCCTGAGAGACAACTTCCACTCCCTGCAATGCAAGCACGTTCCATGGTGGGATATCTGGCTGGGTGGGAAGGAGGACTTGCAGCACTGACCATAGTCACAAGCACCTCCCCTCACACACCCCCTCAACACATACTCCACATAACCCACCTGGGAGAATGCAATGCCTCACATCCTAACTCAAGATCCCACAAAGAACCTCCACCCTGGGTTATGTTGTGTGAAGCACAGGGACACTCTTTGGACTTTTAGCCAAACAACTGCCAGGACAACACTCCCAGCCATCCTGTCAGCACAGGCAGCCCACCCCACAGGGAAGCAGAGTCAAAAGGAAGGAAGGATGGGCATGCTGGGAAGGGGGTGGAGGCAATAGCATGATGGGAGTCGTAGGCACAGCTCTACATCCCCCACCACATGGCCCAGCAAGCTCACACTCACGCATGCACATCCCACAGAGAGTGGAAAGGCCCATCAAAGATGTCTGACACTGTTGCTGTGTCGTGGGGAGCACAAGGGCATGCTGGGAACTGCACACCAACCAACAGCAGGACACCACTGTCAGCCATCTTGCCATTGCTCTCACACCCACACACACTGAACTCCCCACAAAAGCAAGTAAGTATGGGAATGCTGGGAAGTGGGGTGGAGGCAATAGCATGATGGGAGTCATAGTCACAGACATAGCTCACCCCCACAACTGTCCCATCAACACCACCCTGAACCATGCTCACATCACAGGGAGTGGAAAACAACTGACAAGATGGCTGACACTGGCTACTGCTGTGGGGAGCACAAGGCCCTGCTGGCAACTGTGCACCAACAAACAGCAGGACACCACTGACTGACATCCTGAAAGACAACTTCCACTCCCTGCAATGCAAGCACGTTCCATGGTGGGATATCTGGCTGGGTGGGAAGGAGGACTTGCAGCACTGACCATAGTCACAAGCACCTCCCCTCACACACCCCTCAACACATACTCCACATAACCCACCTGGGAGAATGCAATGCCTCACATCCTAACTCAAGATCCCACAAAGAACCTCCACCCTGGGTTATGTTGTGTGAAGCACAGGGACACTCTTTGGACTTTTAGCCAAACAACTGCCAGGACAACACTCCCAGCCATCCTGTCAGCACAGGCAGCCCACCCCACAGGGAAGCAGAGTCAAAAGGAAGGAAGGATGGGCATGCTGGGAAGGGGGTGGAGGCAATAGCATGATGGGAGTCGTAGTCACAGCTCTACATCCCCCACCACATGGCCCAGCAAGCTCACACTCACGCATGCACATCCCACAGAGAGTGGAAAGGCCCATCAAAGATGTCTGACACTGTTGCTGTGTCGTGGGGAGCACAAGGGCATGCTGGGAACTGCACACCAACCAACAGCAGGACACCACTGTCAGCCATCTTGCCATTGCTCTCACACCCACACACACTGAACTCCCCACAAAAGCAAGTAAGTATGGGAATGCTGGGAAGTGGGGTGGAGGCAATAGCATGATGGGAGTCATAGTCACAGACATAGCTCACCCCCACAACTGTCCCATCAACACCACCCTGAACCATGCTCACATCACAGGGAGTGGAAAACAACTGACAAGATGGCTGACACTGGCTACTGCTGTGGGGAGCACAAGGCCCTGCTGGCAACTGTGCAACAACCAACAGCAGGACACCACTGACTGACATCCTGAAAGACAACTTTCACTCCCTGCAATGCAAGCACAGTCCATGGTGGGATAACTGACTGGCTGGGTGGGAAGGAGGGCCGGCTGTCAACCAAATACAACCAATGCAGACCATGTTCACACCCCAACAAATACATAGAAATGCCCAAATAATGCAGGACAATGTGCTACACCAATATCAACCCCTGACTGTGACAACTTAGGACAATGCAATGTACAGGCCCGCACCCAGAGGCACAGTCACAACTGTCAGGTGTGTCAACCATTGATGCCTGCAGAAACATTACATACATTGTGTGTGTCTCCCAAAAACAGGTGATGATGGGGACACAGCAGCAGACGCTGAGGAGTCCCAGTCCCAGGCTCAAGAGGATACGGAGCTCACTGGTGTCGTACAGCCTCTGCCCTCCTCGGACGAAGAAGACCAACCTGGCACCTCCGGTGCAAGTCAACATGCAGCACCAGCAGGACCACCAGCTGCAGCACCAGCAGGACCACCAGCTGCACCCCCTGCACCCACCCCTCCAACGACTGTCACCACAAATACCATCCCTGCCGACATGGACAGAACAAGGAGCACCACCAGCACAGGGACCCTGGACCAACGTGGGGCCATGGACACCACCACCACCACCAACCCCCAAGGGGGACCAGGGTCATCTGTGCGTGCCACTGCACGCACTGCACATGTCGGCAGGGGTGGTGGGAGGGGTGGGAGACAGAGGTCGCTGCTTGCAGAGGTTGCTGGTGTGCATGATGACCCACAACTGGTACGCATAGCCGATGCGTACCAGTCCAGCACCGGAGATCTCAGCCAGGTAGTGGGGCTCCTCAGAGACATGAAACAGCAGCAGGCTGCCCATCATGCCCGCTTGGACTCACACATGTCCCGCGTGGAGTCCAAGTGGGACGCACTGCAAGAGATGACGGCGGTGCACAGGGACATATTACAATGCCTCCGCCAGATGAACAGCAACCAGTCCACACCTCCCTGTGTGCCAACAACATCTGGTGCTGAACAAACTGCAACTGCCACAGGGAGGGAGGATGACTCTGGCGGAGAGTCCCCTGCACCGCAGCAGCCTGTACTTGAGGGGCCCCCCAAAGAAGAGGGGTCGTCCGAGGAGGGGCAAGTGAGAGGCCGATGGCCAAGTGCAACCCCCAGGAAGCCTGAACCTGTTCTGGATGTTCACCTTTGTGCACAGACTGTTCACCCTGTTGACGGCAACACAACTCCCACACATGACATGGGGAGTACAAGTTGGACCAATGTCTCAGACAACTGTGGCCCCGATACTGGGGATTTTGTCTACCAGGACTTTCAATTCACCTAGGAACTTCTGATTGCAATATATATGTACAGCACTAACCATCCTATGCACTATTCACACAAATGTATCACAATAAACACACTAATACACCATACTTGCCTCTGTTGTGATTCCAACGTGGGTGCTGTCATGGGGATGATGAACTGCAAAATTACACTGTGTATGCGAACTGCAACAGCAAGTACAACACAGGCATGTGAGTAAAGGCAACGTGACACATATGAGGGAGACACACCACCAGGGCTACACAACACATACACACCTAGGCCATCTGACTCATTGCCTACACTGATGTTGCCAGCGAAGATGGTGCAATGCACAGACACCACACCTATTCCCAGTTGCAGTCAAGTAGCCCACAGGTGCAGTAAGCAAATGGCAGTCAAATGTGTGACCACAGACAACGCACATCACAAAGTGAAGCACAGGTTTATTACACAGTTGCAACATGTCGTAACCACTACAGATGCAAGGTAATCCCACCTGGCAGCGGGCACACAGTCAACAACTGTAGAAGGAAGGAAGTCCATGGGTGTGGCGCACATCACCTGTAGGGACACAACAGCTACCACCCTGGAAGTACAATGACGTCGTCGGTGGACACAGTTGACCAAACGAATCTGAAAGTACCCTGTGAAGGACAGAAATGACACACAGTCAAAAGCAATGGAGAACAGGACAGAACAGCAAAACTCATGCACAATACATGTTACAAGATACCCACCCAGAACCAAGTTAGCATGTCAACACTGTTGGGGAGTACAGACCACCTGTAAGCACACATCGCTACACACATCCAGTCAAGTAGCCCATGGACACACTCCAACAGCACCAGAGCACCACCTACACATATCATGCCAACTCACATCATTGACATGTCACCTCAGGATACTCACATTCAGCTAAAGAAGTTGGTGATGAGCTGTGTGCGGACATCACCCTCATCATCATCATCATCACTGGCATCATGGTCCAGGCCAGGATCCTCCACAGGTGGCGGATGTTGGTCATTGTCATCCTGGATGAGAGGCAACTCCTTCCGCACTGCCAGGTTGTGGAGCATGCAGCAGACGATGATAATCTTGCACACCTTCGCTGGGGCATATGGGAGGGACCCTCCTGTCTTGTCGAGGCAGCGGAAGCGGCTCTTCAGGAGACCAAATGTCTGCTCAATCACTCTCCTGGTCCGACCATGTGCCTCATTGTAGCGCATCTGGGCTGGTGTCACAGGGTTCCTGAGGGGCGTCAGCAACCACGGCATGTTGGGGTATCCCGAGTCACCTACGGACAGACAAGTGCACATTAGCTGACTTGGAAAAGTGGGCGGAATACTACAGATCAGATCACACACAATGGCACAAAGTCAGTACACACCGACAAGCCAGGCACGCTGGTTCTGCATCTGTGCCATCATCCTGGGGATGCGACTACTCCTCATCACAAAGGCATCGTGTGCTGAACCAGGGAAATGGGCACACACGTGTGTGATGGTCATATCTGCAAGACACACCACCAGTGCATTGACCCAGTGGTAGTGCTTGCGGTTACGATAGGCCTGCTCCTGGGCCTGTGGTGGTACCAAAGCCACATGTGTCCCATCAATGGAGCCAATGACATGCGGCATCCTCCCCAGGGCATAGAAGTCACTCTTCACGTCAGTGAGTCGTTGCAGTCTAGGGAAATAGATGTACCGGTTCAGGTATAGCAACATTGCCTCCAAAACATCGCGGAGCACACGGCTCAACATGGTCTGTGACATCCCACCAGCAGTCGCCACAGTATGTTGGAAGGTACCGGTGGCAAAGAAGTGTAGGGCTGCCATCACCTTCACCTTGGGGGTCAGCGCTGTAGGATACGGCCGGCCAGGCTGCAAATGTGGGGCCAACTGCACTGCCAAATCCTCAATCAGCTGCCTGGTGAAGCGGTACCGTCGGATGCTGTCCCGTTCCACCATCGTTGCCAGGTCTGGGAATGGTCTATGGACAGCAGGAGCCCTGCAGTGCAGAGGAGAAGAAAGCAAGATTGTCAGTCACCCCACATATGCGGCATTGAACACACTCAATATCACATCATACATCATTATGAGGCACAACTACATGAAGTGTGCAGTTCCGTAAGGACATGTATGGTACATACATGGCCAACATCTGTCATCACGGTTCAACAAGTGGCATCAATAAGTCCCAGGTTGGCCCATTGGATATCATGAGGCTGTGTCACAGTTCCCATCTCCTGCTGCCATGTCACAATCACCCCCACAGTGACATGTGAGGACAGATGTGCCCCAGGCATCACAGCTCAACGACAGGTACATTCCCAGGGACCCTGTATTGCCACATGGACACTGGCATTACATGGAGTATCATGTATACACCACAGCAAAACAACCATGACCCCCACAGGTAGTGGTCCCACTTGCCACTGCAGGACAGACATGGACGTCTGTGACACACACACGCACAACATCAAAGTCCATGCACACACAACGTGGATGTGGAGACTGTCTCCCATTGTGCACATGAAATCAGAGACATTGTAAACACTACATGCACACAGACTGTGGAGGACCATCACTATTGTGCCACTGGGACACCCTGGCTCAAACATACCGTCCCACATGGGACTCACGGGGTATGTGACATGACATACACATACACCACCGTGAAATGTGACCATGGCACATGCACAGATATGAACAGTTGCACATCACAGTGGTCATGTACACGTAACACCCAGGATCCTGTCCCCATGAACACGTGCACAGCCTGGGGGTGGCTGCCCCCAGGTGACACCCACAGGACAACATGTACACCAACATACACACAATAGGAAATGCAGCCTTACATGCCTTATGATACAGTTTGGACAGGCTGTCGTGTTGTAGGTGTGCCCCTCACTCCCTGGGAGCTATCTGTGGCTGGCATATGTTCATCTGAGACAGGCATGGTGACATATGCCAGTCACTTGTACAGGGATGCGTTGAACAGCAATGGACCGATCGGTGCACCCGGCCGGCCCATTGCATTCAATGTGTGCGGGTACGCGTTGTACCCCTGTACGCGTTGAACAGCAATGGACCGATCGGTGCACCCGGCCGGCCCATTGCATTCAATGTGTGCGGGTACGCGTTGTACCCCTTTACGCGTTGAACAGCAATGGACCGATCGGTGCACCCAGCCGGCCCATTGCATTCAATGTGTGCGGGTACGCGTTGTACCCCTGTACGCGTTGTAACCGCAATGGACCGATCGGTGCGCCCGGCCGCCCATTGCATTCAATGTGCGTGGTACGCGTTGTACCCCTGTACGCGTTGAACAGCAATGGACCGATCGGTGCACCCGGCCGGCCCATTGCATTCAATGTGTGCGGGTACGCGTTGTACCCCTGTACGCGTTGATACCGCAATGGACCGATCGGTGCGCCCGGCCGGCCCATTGCATTCAATGTGTGCGGGTACGCGTTGTACCCTGTACGCGTTGAACAGCAATGGACCGATCGGTGCACCCGGCCGGCCCATTGCATTCAATGTGTCGGGTACGCGTTGTACCCCTGTACGCGTTGAACAGCAATGGACCGATCGGTGCACCCGGCCGGCCCATTGCATTCAATGTGTGCAGGTACGCGTTGTACCCCTGTACAAGTTGTACCGCAATGGACCGATCGGTGCGCCCGGCCGGCCCATTGCATTCAATGTGTGCGGGTACGCGTTGTACTCCTGTACGCGTTGTACCGCAATGGACCGATCGGTGCGCCCGGCCGGCCCATTGCATTGAATGTGTCGCGGTACGCGTTGTACCCCTGTACGCGTTGTACCGCAATGGACCGATCGGTGCACCGGCCGGCCCATTGCATTCAATGTGTGCGGGTACAGCGTTGTACCCTGTACGCGTTGTACCGCAATGGACCGATCGGTGCGCCCGGCCGACCCATTGCATTCAATGTGTGCGGGTACGCGTTGTACCCTGTACGGGTTGTACCGCAATGGACCGATCGGTGCGCCCGGCCGGCCCATTGCATTCAATGTGTGCGGGTACGCGTTGTACCCCTGTACGCGTTGAACAGCAATGGACCGATCGGTGCGCCCGGCCGGCCCATTGCATTCAATATGTGCGGGTACGCGTTGTACCCCTGTACGTGTTGAACAGCAATGGACCGATCGTTGCACCCGGCCGGCCCATTGCATTCAATGTGTGCGGTGCACGCGTTGTACCCCTGTACGCGTTGTACCGCAATGGACCGATCGGTGCGCCCGGCCGGCCCATTGCATTCAATGTGTGCGGGTACGCGTTGTACCCCTGTACGTGTTGAACAGCAATGGACCGATCGGTGCACCCAGCCGGCCCATTGCCTTCAATGTGTGCGGGTACGCGTTGTACCCCTGTACGCGTTGAACAGCAATGGACCGATCGGTGCACCCGGCCGACCCATTGCATTCAATGTGTGCGGGTACGCGTTGTACCCCTGTACGCGTTGAACAGCAATGGACCGATCGGTGCACCCGGCCGGCCCATTGCATTCAATATGTGCGGGTACGCGTTGTACCCCTGTACGCGTTGTACCGCAATGGACCGATCGGTGCGCCCGGCCGGCCCATTGCATTCAATGTGTGCGGGTACGCGTTGTACCCCTGTAAGCGTTGATACCGCAATGGACCGATCGGTGCGCCCGGCCGCCCATTGCATTCAATGTCGGGTACGCGTTGTACCCCTGTACGCGTTGTACCGCAATGGACCGATCGGTGCGCCTGGCCGGCCCATTGCATTCAATGTGTGCGGGTACGCGTTGTACCCCTGTACGCGTTGTACCGCAATGGACCGATCGGTGCGCCCGGCCGGCCCATTGCATTCAATGTGTGCGGTACGCGTTGTACCCTGTACGCATTGAACGGCAATGGACCGATCGGTGCGCACCCATTGTCAATGGCCTAGCCTGGCAACGGACGCGTTTCGAAATTCGAACGAGTCGGTTGCTGGAAATTCAGTTGGTCACCCACAACAATGTTGCAAAATCATGTATGTCATGAAGTTGAAGATTTGAAGGATGCTGTGGGCGTGTATTGGTGCTGCTATTCCATGGATTGGCCAGATTCAGAAGATGCAAACGACTTGGACCTATCACTTTGGACACATGGGACAGTATCTGCCTCTGCAGCACATATATATTGCTGGCTGTTCCCCTGAGAGCTCACTTGCCTGCACTACATGCTCCAGGACGACATCTGCCACTGCACTGCTGCTGTCTCTGCCCCCTCTGGACCCTGCAATGGCACATACTGTGGAGAGAGCCCCAGCCTTCAGCCTTGAGGAGAACCAGGCCCTGCTGGACAGCCTACTTCCACAGTACAGCAAGCTGTATGGGACACCAGGGGAGCAGGTGAGTGTTCTGTGCACTGCCTTTCTGAATGTGCATTTTGTCTGACTAGCAAGGCTGAAAGTCTGCACGCCACTGGCTAGCAGGCTCACTGAGTAGTTGTCACCCCCCATAGTGTGTAGTGACATGCACTGGACAGGTATGGTGCAGTGACAGTGCATTTGAACAAGGTTTTACTTCCCATGCAATGATACCATGTAGTGACTTCTGGCAAACTGTCCATGGGCAGCGTTGCACTGCCTGTGTACATCATGTGCCCCTGTGATTGAGACATGTATATACAACTGTGTCATGCACGGATATGTTGCATGTGTAGTTATGGCCTTTTCACTTTGTCATCCTCACAGGTTAATGCCCATCGGAAGCAGGAGATCTGGAAGGACATCGTCCAGGCTGTCCGGTCCGTGGGGGTCTACAAGCGCCAGATCCGCAACTGCCAGAAGAGGTGGCAGGACCTTCGGGGCTGGACCCGGAGGATTGCACGGGTCCAGCTGAAGCTGTCGCCTCCTCGCAGGAGGGGCGGAACACGGACCCTGACCCCCACATGCTCCAGATCCTGGCGGTGGTGTTTCCAGACCTGGTTGGGCAGCTGAAGGCCAGACAGCAGCAAGGAGGGGGTGAGTCAAAGACTGCACTGTGAACTCTGTATTACATGCTATGTGCCCTCCTCTGGCCTGGTTAAACTGCCACAGTACAGCAGTCATGTTGTCCAGGAGCCATGTCCCTCTATTGTGCACTGCCCACTCCTCATCTGATACCCAGGTGTGGCCCTTACATTCAGGGAATTGTGTCACTTGGGACTGTGTCCTTGCAGTTTGCTTCACTCAAGGTGGGGGACAGCATCTGTTTCCCTGACTCTGTTGTGGGCATCATGGGTGGGTCCATTGTTCACACAACGCCTGTGTTCGGACATGTAATCTGCGTGTTGCTTTGATATGCGGTCCACTTGCTGAGCTGAGCCACCACATGTGCCTGGGGTATCTGGCACACACCCATGCAGCGGGTGGGAACAATGTTTGGGCCCCAGGAGTGTGCAGATTACGTGTGTCACACATACATAGCCAGCTATCCACTGTCCAGGGCTCATCCCTCATTCATGTGGGGCAGGACAGTCATGCCTACTCCAGCCCATCCAATACACCTGTACTCCCACTCCCGTGTATCAGCTGACACGTTGTGCGCAGTGATTTGACCCCTCAGGTGTCTGCCTCTGTGTCAGTGTGCTGTGGATTTGTTGCCAGGACTACTGGGGTGTTTCTCGGTTGGGGCTCCGCATGCCACTGGAGATGTGACCATAGGAGACGATACTTGTGTGTCACATAGGTGTTTGATCAGCTGTCCGTGCAGACTGGGTATGCGAATGTGAAGTTCAGGCAGCTGTTTCCCATTGACAGCAGATTGTGAGGGGCTCAGGTTCAGAGGGTAGTGTCACAGGTCTCCCATATGTCCAATCGGTATGACCTGGACAGATGAGGGTTAAGATGATGTGTTGTGTGGGGGATGTACATGTGCACTTGTGCAGCTCCAGGACTTACATTCCCCATGACCTACTATTGTGACACAGTGCAGAGTGTTGTTGTCTGGCTGCCAAGTCATACATCACTGAGACAGTGATGTATGACTTTGCAGTCATGCCTCCGCCATGGCATGTGTCTACTTATTGGTGATCCTGCAGGGGAGTGACATGTGCTACATGCACACCATTGTGGTGATGGCTATCAGGACATGGGTGCATCATGGTGTCTGTCGCTGGTATGCATCACATGCATTTCCTATTTGACTCTGGGCATCCCTTTCATCCGGAAACCTGTACTGACTCAGTGGCAAGAGTTGTGATGTGTGCATGTCCACATGCTACACCGTGTCCTCTGCACTGTCCAACTACTGTGTAGGTGGTGCATGTGTCCACACTGGGGTGTTGCTATCCAACAGACACCAGACAGATGGGTGCAAGGCCATGTGGGATGTGAGTGCCATGCTTGGCATCAGACTGACAATTGGCTTCTCCTGTTCAGTTAGGGCACTTTTAGCAATGTTCAACTAATGATGCCAGGGCTTGCTCTGTAATGTGCTGTGCTCACAGTGGTGTGTGCGTTTGGTGCAGGTGACTGATGTCTGTCTGTTTCCCCATTGTTTGCAGATACATCCACGGCCATGGAAGGGGACAGCTCCACGGACCAGGAGGAGCCGGAGAGCCAGACTGGGTCAGCAGCCGAGGAGTGGTCGGAGGGACCCAGTGGCACGGAGGGCGAGGGGAGCCACACCGAGGAGTCCTCAGCAGCATCCACCTCAGCTGAGGACCAGAGCAACTCGGAGGATGACTCCCTTATGGAGGCGGGTGTCAGCAGCCACCACACCCCAGCTAGTGTTGCTGTCCCCGCCACCACCAGCACCACCACCGCCCTCCCATCGGCTCCCATTTCCCAGGTATGTGGAGGCTCCCATGTTCGGGAGCGTGTCTCATTTGGGCCAGGCACCGCACCCCCTGCCCCTGTGTCCCCTGCTGCCCTGAGTGAGGAGTCTGTGTACCTCCTTCGCCAGCTCCATGTAGGGCAGACAGCCATGCTGAGTGTCCTCCATGCGCACACCGCTCTGTTGACTCAGCTGGTGTCGTTCATGGAGGGCATCTCATCGGGCATGTCTGACCTACAGAGGGGCAATAGGTCCATGGACTCCTCCCTGACGGCAGCAGTGTCCCTCCTCAGACAGTCCCTCACCCCTCCTGCCTCTGCTCCATCCACACTCCCCAGCACCTTACCCGTCCCAAGCACACACACACCGGCACAGGCACACACCAGCACAAACACGTCCAGCACACAGACACACACGCCACAAACAAAACGCACACGCACGCACAGTCAGGGGACTGAAACCAGACTCACAGGGGATGGGGCCCTGGAACACACACACGCATCCACGAGCACTGCGCAGTCCTCAGTTGCCTCTCCCTCCAAAGCACCCTCCCTTGCCTCACCTGCAACCCCAAAGACCCAGCGGCTCTTCCTCAGTGACCTCGGCCTCTTCCCCTCCGATCCAGCTGATACAGCATTCAGGGGGAAGAGGAAGCCCACCCACACGGAGCAGAGTGCCCTCGCCCCCGGACACCCTCCCCCAGGCGCAGACAGACTGAGGCCCCCACCCGCAAGTCCCCCGGAGTCGTAAGAGCAAGACACCGCCGCCGCCCTGCAGCTCAGGCACCAGGTCTCCTTCCTCCATCCCTCAGGCCCCCACTCCACAGGTGCCCCCACCACACCCTGCCCCAGGTTCCCCCACCCACAGATATACCATCCGCAAGAGGATCCGGCCTTCTCCCCTGCCACTTGCTCTCCCGGCACCACACCCCCGCTGCGCTTGTCTGTGCCACTGATGTGGTGAGGGTGTCCTCCCCCTCTGTCCAGCCCACCTTGCCTGTTCCCCATTCTCCTCCCCTGGTGGTAGGCACTGCAGTGGAGTCCACTACAACCCTGTCTGACTTGGGCACTGCAGTGGTGGACCTGTCCTCTCCATCTGCAGGGTCCACTGCAGTCGTGCCGGCACCCACAACATCTGAATCATGCCCCCCAGTTGTGCCGGCACACACCATGTCAGACACCTCCACTGCAGTTGTCAGTGGCTCTCCAGCACCCACCACCCCTTCCCTGCCTCCTCCTGGTGAGCCCTGATCCTGTCCCTGCGGTGCCTGGCCTGCCCCCCCGGTTGCCCCTCCTAGTGGATTGTCCCTGGTTTTGTGCAGTGCAGGCATGCGTAGGGTGACATCTGCCACTGTCACCCTGTTTGGACTTTGACAATGGACTGGCCATTGGCCTTTGTGTCTTTTTCTGGACTTTCACTTTTAAACACACATATGCTGAATAAAGCAACTTTCTGTTCTCTAGTGCTTATGCTTCTGATGTACATGTTGTTGATGATGCTAACCATGCCCTTGCTGCAGTGATGGTGATATTTGGTCTCATGATAATGAAGTGTTACTGTGCAGGAACACATGTGGTCCAGGGGGAATGTGTCCTATCCTGTGGTGTATCCATGTCATCCATAGCAGCATCTGAGGGTGTCATGTGTTCAGTATTTGGCAATGGGATTTCCTACTTACATTAGCAATTTCACATATGTGGCTTCCACCCCTGCACATCTGTTGTGCCTGCCATTGTTCAATTCGTCTACTTCCCTGACCGTGTGGCCATCTCCACTGGACATGCAGGTTTGGGCATCAATGGGGAAGGACTCATCTGTGTTGTCAGTGCAACATTGCTATACAAGTGTGTTGGATCTGTGCTGATGATTTCGTTGGCACTTCCATGACCAGGCTGATGTGACGGGAGCCTTTATTTGGTGCTAATTGTTGATTGTGTGACCAAGTGCTCAGCTGACATGATGGGGCCCTACTGAGGCAACATATGGCACAGCTTTCCTCACACAGGAGTGGAGTCCCCTCATGGCAGTGTGTACTCCTGTGACATTGCCTGCGCCCAAGGTGTGTGTTGTATGAGCATGTCTGTGTGTTCACTTCCGTTTTGCTGTGCATGCTGTGATCCCTAGTGTTGTACCTGTTTGTGATGCTTGCTGAGTTGACCTATGTTCCCCCAAAGTCTTCTCCCTGGGTTCTCTGTGATGTGGGTGCATGGCACATTACTGGTCATCAGGGTGTCACCCATAGGTGTGTTTGCTGTCAGGGCTGAGTTTGTGTGCAGACGCAGATGGGTCCCAGTCAGGTTTCCCTTGGCACTTGTTGTTTGCACCTGTCATGTGATTTCCAGTTTGTGTTATCTTTCAGTGATTGTGACACGTTGTGTGTGTGACTGCTGGCACTCCTCAGGGTCCGGGCTGCAATGTTGGTTGTTGTCTATGTGTGTTCTTTGTGGGTGACCTTGGCTTCTTCATTGGTGTGTGACTGTGGCTGGGATCCCATTGGTTGGTGTGGTATTGCCGTCATGTCCATGTACAGCGTAGTGTGCAGTGTGTCAGACATTCAGGAGTCTTGTTGAGTGGCCATGTGTGATGTGTTTCTGCACCTTGGTTCCCACCCACCACCCTGGAATTGTCATGGGTGCATGTGCAATGTCACCAGTGCATGTGTGCTTCACTGCTCCACATTGTTGGAGGTCGAGGTGTGTGGTGTTGAGTGTGTGCAGATGAGAGTTGTTGCCCGGCTAGACCCCTGCCTCCATGTTGGCCTTGGCTTACTGGCCGTGCTGATTGATTTGTGCTTGTGTAGGTGTGATGGTAGTTTGTTGCTCAGGACACATGACTGTGGTTCACAGTGTGAACGACATTTAGCTTTGTCATCACAGTGGGATTGTAATGCAGCCCAGGGTCACCACATTGTGGGGGCCCTGGGGGTAGTGCTGTGGTGTGTCTGTGTCTTGCTGTGTCAGTTGCTGTTCCTACGTGCCTGTGTGACATGTGTGATTTGTGCTCCCTCTCATCTGACAATGCCTGATTGCCCACATAGGGGATTTGGATCCATGAGTTACCTTTGTGTGGCACTGTATGCACATCTGTATAATTGGTATTCAGGCCTCCTCATGTGTTGTGTGGTTGCCTGGGGACACTGGCACCCCCCTCACCTGTTGTGTTTGATGTGCAGTGTGGGTCTGCCTGTTTGTGTTTGTGCATCTGCACCACTGCATTGGCATATCTTAGGTGTGCCATTGGCTGTATGTAGTTTGGTGGTTTCTCCTGCTGTCCCTGGGACTCCTAGGTCATCAGTCAGCACAATGATCATGGTTTGTGTGTCCCATTGCTGCCATGGTATGGTATCTGTTCACCTCACATCTACAGTCTCCACAGGGTATCTGCATTTGTGTGCCCATTGGTGCAAATATGTGGGTCTGCATTCTGATGGTCACTTCTGTCATTGTGTCATTGATGAATGTTGACAGTGTCAGCCCCCATGGGTGTTGTTTGTCTGCACATGGCCAAAGGTATGTCTTATTTGCACTGCAGTATTTGCCTCCCCCAATCTATGTTGCAATGGGACACATGCACTACTTTGCCACTGATGTGTTTTATGTTCTGTGCCCAGGAATCATCCATGCAGTTTGGCAGTTGCAGCTTTTTCTTTGTCAACACTTACATTTTGGTCACTGTGATGATGGGGGTTTGGACCCCATTGCCACACTGTTCAAAATGTGCTTCAGCTATGGACCCCACACTTACCTTTTGGTCACTGTGATGATGGGGGTTTGGACCCCATTGCCACACTGTTCAAAATGTGCTTCAGTTATGGACCCCACACTTACCTTTTGGTCACTGTGCTGATGGGGGTTTGGACCCCATTGCCACACTGTTCAAAATGTGCTTCAGCTATGGACCCCACACTTACCTTTTGGTCACTGTGATGATGGGGGTTTGGACCCCATTGCCACAATGTTCAAAATGTGCTTCAGCTATGGACCCCACACTTACATTTTGGTCACTGTGATGATGGGGGTTTGGACCCCATTGCCACACTGTTCAAAATGTGCTTCAGCTATGGACCCCACACTTACCTTTTGGTCACTGTGATGAAGGGGGTTTGGACCCCATTGCCACAATGTTCAAAATGTGCTTCAAATATGGACCCCACACTTACATTTTGGTCACTGTGATGATGGGGGTTTGGACCCCATTGCCACACTGTTCAAAATGTGCTTCAGCTATGGACCCCACACTTACCTTTTGGTCACTGTGATGATGGGGGTTTGGACCCCATTGCCACACTGTTCAAAATGTGCTTCAGCTATGGACCCCACACTTACCTTTTGGTCACTGTGATGATGGGGGTTTGGACCCCATTGCCACAATGTTCAAAATGTGCTTCAGCTATGGACCCCACACTTACATTTTGGTCACTGTGATGATGGGGTTTGGACCCCATTGCCACACTGTTCAAAATGTGCTTCAGCTATGGACCCCACACTTACATTTTGGTCACTGTGATGATGGGGGTTTGGACCCCATTGCCACAATGGTCATGGCCTGCTTGCATTGTGGGGGCCACACACATATATGTGTGGCACATGTGATAGGGGGTCACATTGTATGTTCAAAGTCATGTTCAGTGTTGTAGGCATTTGACACAGTCTACACACGCTTGTCATGGTGTTGGGGGATGTCTTTTTCTTGCATTCCCTAGGTTGTGGTGTGCTGGTTGTGTCATGCATTGTCCATCCTATGAGTGGGGGTTGTGTTGGTGGTAGGCATCCAGCCCCCCATGGGTAGAGGTGGTAGTAGTGACAGGCATCCAGCCCCCTGGGTAAGGGTGGTAGTAGTGGTGGGCATCCAGCCCCCTGGCTTAGGGTGATAGTAGTGGTAGGCATCCAGCCCCCTGGGTAAGGGTGGTAGTAGTGGTAGGCATCCAGCCCCCTGGCTAAGGGTGGTGGTGGTGGTGGGCATCTGGCACCCCCATGGCTAAGGGTGGTAGTAGTGGTAGGCATCCAGCCCCCTGGCTTAGGGTGATAGTAGTGGTAGGCATCCAGCCCCCTGGGTAAGGGTGGTAGTAGTGGTAGGCATCCAGCCCCCTGGGTAAGGGTGGTAGTGGTGGTGGGCATCTGGCACCCCCTGGCTAAGGGTGGTAGTAGTGGTAGGCATCCAGCCCCCTGGGTAAGGGTGGTAGTTGTGGTAGGCATCCAGCCCCCTGGGTAAGGGTGGTAGTAGTGGTGGGCATCCAGCCCCCCTGGCTTAGGGTGATAGTAGTGGTAGGCATCCAGCCCCCCCTCGGTAAGGGTGGTAGTAGTGGTAGGCATCCTGCCCCCCCTGGCTAAGGGTGGTAGTAGTGGTGGGCATCTGGCACCCCCATGGCTAAGGGTGGTAGTAGTGGTAGGCATCCAGCCCCCCTGGGTAAGGGTGGTAGTAGTGGTAGGCATCTGGCACCCCCATGGCTAAGGGTGGTAGTAGTGGTAGGCATCCAGCCCCCTGGCTTAGGGTGATAGTAGTGGTAGGCATCCAGCCCCCCTGGGTAAGGGTGGTAGTAGTGGTAGGCATCCAGCCCCCTGGGTAAGGGTGGTAGTGGTGGTGGGCATCTGGCCCCCCTGGCTAAGGGTGGTAGTAGTGGCAGGCATCCAGCCCCCTGGGTAAGGGTGGTAGTAGTGGTGGGCATCTGGCACCCCCTGGGTAAGGGTGGTAGTTGTGGTAGGCATCCAGCCCCCGGCTAAGGGTGGTAGTAGTGGTAGGCATCCAGCCCCCTGGGTAAGGGTGGTAGTAGTGGTAGGCATCTGGCACCCCCATGGCTAAGGGTGGTAGTAGTGGTAGGCATCCAGCCCCCTGGCTTAGGGTGATAGTAGTGGTAGGCATCCAGCCCCCTGGGTAAGGGTGGTAGTAGTGGTAGGCATCTGGCACCCCCATGGCTAAGGGTGGTAGTAGTGGTAGGCATCCAGCCCCCTGGCTTAGGGTGATAGTAGTGGTAGGCATCCAGCCCCCTGGGTAAGGGTGGTAGTAGTGGTAGGCATCCAGCCCCCTGGGTAAGGGTGGTAGTGGTGGTGGGCATCTGGCACCCCCTGGCTAAGGGTGGTAGTAGTGGTAGGCATCCAGCCCCCCTGGGTAAGGGTGGTAGTTGTGGTAGGCATCCAGCCCCCTGGGTAAGGGTGGTAGTAGTGGTGGGCATCCAGCACCCCTGGCTTAGGGTGATAGTAGTGGTAGGCATCCAGCCCCCCTGGGTAAGGGTGGTGGTAGTGGTAGGCATCCAGCCCCCCTGGCTAAGGGTGGTAGTAGTGGTGGGCATCTGGCACCCCCATGGCTAAGGGTGGTAGTAGTGGTAGGCATCCAGCCCCCTGGCTTAGGGTGATAGTAGTGGTAGGCATCCAGCCCCCTGAGTAAGGGTGGTAGTGGTGGTGGGCATCTGGCACCCCCTGGGTAAGGGTGGTAGTTGTGGTAGGCATCCAGCCCCCCTGGGTAAGGGTGGTAGTGGTGGTGGGCATCTGGCACCCCCTGGCTAAGGGTGGTAGTAGTGGTAGGCATCCAGCCCCCCTGGGTAAGGGTGGTAGTAGTGGTAGGCATCCAGCCCCCTGGCTAAGGGTGGTAGTGGTGGCAGGCATCCAGCCCCTGGGTAAGGGTGGTAGTAGTGGTGGGCATCCAGCCCCCTGGGTAAGGGTGGTAGTTGTGGTAGGCATCCAGCACCCCTGGGTAAGGGTGGTAGTGGTGGTGGGCATCTGGCACCCCCTGGCTAAGGGTGGTAGTAGTGGTAGGCATCCAGACCCCCTGGGTAAGGGTGGTAGTAGTGGTGGGCATCCAGCCCCCTGGCTTAGGGTGATAGTAGTGGTAGGCATCCAGCACCCCTGGGTAAGGGTGGTAGTGGTGGTGGGCATCTGGCACCCCCTGGCTAAGGGTGGTAGTAGTGGTAGGCATCCAGCCCCCCTGGGTAAGGGTGGTAGTGGTGGTGGGCATCTGGCACCCCCTGGCTAAGGGTGGTAGTAGTGGTTGGCATCCGGCCCCCCTGGGTAGGGGTGGTGGTGGTGGTGCGCATCCAGGCCCCTGTGTGCATATGTGGCATTGGTGATGGGCATCCCGCCCCTATGGTGCTGCTGTTGCTGGTGTAAGTAAATTCTGCATCCCTCTGTGTGTGTGTGATGTGTCGTGTACGTGTTGTATGTGTTTTGTGGTTGGTGTCTGACTTACCTTCTGCGCCGTACGCGTCCGTGCCTGTTCCGGTAGTAAATGTAGAATATTGGTAGGATCGGGACGAAGGGATTCATGGTTGGTTCGTGTCGTTCGTCTTTCTCGTTGCTTCGCGTCGTCCTCGTCGCTGGCGTGTTCGCCTCGTAGCCGTGGATCGTGTTGTGGCGCGAATCGGAGCTTATGTGCGCCTCTCCCGGATGCTTTGACGTGCCGTGCGTAGCGACGGGTTCGGCGCGTACGGAAAGCGCATCGTACTTGTTCGGCCGGACGGGGCTGCATTTTCCCTTCCGTGCGACTCGATTCTGCGTTTCCGGATTCGCCTCGGTCGGAGAACAGGACCTGGATTGGGTGAGTACGACTCGGCCGGATTCTGTGCTGTTGTGCGCATCGTACTTACTCGTTCGGTATGCTGTACCGATCGGTCAGGAAACAGGCATTCGCATGGCTTTTTTCCCGACCGAATGGTATTGGGTGTGCCTCCGACCGAGATCGGAATCGGCCCCAATGTAGTAATATTAAATAGCTACTCACCAAGCCCCGGGACCTCAACTCCTAGCAGGTCCAGCAGGTCCTGCTCCCGGTCAAGGATATCGGACCACCGGTGCGTCAATTGGTTATGGGTGCGCCGGACCCCAGAGCAGCGAAACACTGCCCGGCGCACCCTTCCCAACCGCTGCTGATGCTCCCGGAGTCGGTACCCGGACCCAGGCCTGCCGCCTGCTGCCAGGGTTAAGGGCAGCTGGCGCTGCACAAAAAAAACAAGTGCGGCCACCTTCCCCTCATCGAATAAGGCCCATGGCTGCACCCCATCTGGTCGCCGCCTTCCGCAGGGAAGGCGGTCACGGCTCTGGCTGCGGCTGTGATGGCTAGCCGCCTTGCCCTTCGCCTTTGGCATGGTTCTGGTCGGGAAGAAGTGGTAGGGTAGGCGGAAAACAAAAAGGTAGGAAATAGGAATTAAAAAAGTAAGAAACAAATTAAAAATGCAAGTTATAGAAAAAGAGTGAAAAAGTAGTGAAAAACACAAAAAAGTTGGAAAAAACTCAAAATATAGAATCTGGAAAATATAGAGATAGATAATAAATAAAAAAGATTTTAAAAAAGTGTACAGAAACAAAGGATTGCAAAGATAGAATCAGAATAGAAAAGCAGGCCCAGAACCATGCAATAGAGTGAAAAACAAGATGGCCGCGCCCATTTGCAATCGCATGGGCAAGTTCGCGCGATATTTCCCCCCGAGCACGTAAAAAGCATCGCGAACACGTAATACGCGTTCCCGAACAGGAAATAAGCATCGCGAACGGGCGGGACAAGTGAAAAACAAGATGGTCGCGCCCATTAGCTACCGCATGGGCAAGTTCGCGAGATATTTCCCCGCGATCACGCAAACAGCGTCCCCGAACTGGAAAAAGACATCGTGAACGGGCAGAACAAACAATTCCGCGTGTTCGCAGAATTTTGCGTAGCTCGCAGAACATTTTTACCATTTCGCGGAACTTTGCGTAACGCGATTACGCAAATTCCACCCACCCTTAAAATTTTGATGTCAAAAGTATTGTTGTAAATTATATCAAATTTTTTTTTGTTTAATGTTGGTATTTTATTATTATTAATTTAGTATTAGTTATTATATGTTTTATAAATAAAAAAATATATGTTCAAATTTTTTTTAATTTTAATTAAGTTTTAGGAGCGGGATGTTGGGTTTATAGGGGATAAGGGTGGGGAGTAGTTTAAAAATGCAGGATTAAAATGTAATTTTTTTTTTAAATTCGTAACGTTTTCGGAGGGGGATGTTGGGTTTATAGGGGAAACGGGTGGGGAGTAATTTAAATAAAAACACATTTTGGGAAAATTTAAATATATTTTGTAAATATTTAAATTATTTAGTAGTGGGATGTTGGGTTTATAGGGGATAAAAGTGGGGAGTAATTTAAAAAATTTGGTATAAAATTTAAATAATTAAAAAAAAAATGTAAAGTTTTAGGAGCAGGATGTTGCGTTTATAGGGGATAAGGGTCAGGAGTAATTAAAAAAAAAAAATTATAACATGATTACAATATTTTTAAAATAATTGAAATATTTAGTTGTGGGATGTTGGATTTATAAGGGATAAGGATGTAGAGTAATTAAAAAATGTAGGATTAAAATTTAAATATTTAAAAAATGTTGTAAAGTTTTAGTAGCGGAATGTTCTGTTTATAGGGGATTAGGGTGGGGAGTAAATTGAAAATATTGTTTGTAAATTGTTAATAATTTTTTGAATTTTTTGAGAGAATTTAGTAGTGTGATGTAGATTTTATAGTGGATAAGGGTAGGGAATAGTTTTTCAATGTTGTTTAAAAATAAATTTTCGTTGAAAGTATATTCTGAAATTTTGTAATTTTTTCATAAAAATTTTAAAATTTACCTTTTTTAAAAACAATGTAAAAATTTGAGGTTATATTTATGTTTGAGTACATTTTTCTATATTGTTTGTAATTTGTTTTTAAAAAGATTTAATTTGTAGAAATTTTTTATTAGTTTATAATTTAAAATGTTATTATAAAGATAATTTAGGGATTTTTTTTTTGTTTTATTGATTATAAATTTGGAGTTGTAATAATTATTTATTATATTTTTTTATCCAGCACTTTCTCTGAGTTTAGTTGTTTTGGAGTTGGAATAGTAATTTAATTTAGACAACAATCCTTGGCACACGCATGCATCAAGAGTAACAGAGAATTTTCAATGGTTATACAAAAAAAGAGAACAATGCGTTATTTTCAGATCTTCGTCTTTAATTCCTTTCGCCCAGCCAACACGTGTTTCGTCGATAGGGGAATACCCAGCGACTTCTTCAGGGCTAAAGGAACATGATAACAACGGTTTCAAAGGTCAATAGTGTAAAACATTGCAAACATGGTGAAGAAACAATTCACCACTGTGTATTGAACCATATGGATGGTATATAACGGTAGAAGCGGAACACCGCCTCCCTGGTGGAAACCCATGCGACAGGTAACTGTGTGAATGAGTGTCGGATCATGTCCTGCAATCACCTGGTTAAGTTGTGCTAGTGATATCTATCTGAAGTGATACTTCCTTGTGTGGTGCCTAGCCGGAACTCCATTGTGTTGTGTCCAAAATTCCAATACTCTCAGAGAGTGTGCAGATTAAAGTCATACTTCTATTTTAGCACGTCCTAAACCAATGCCATAGAGAAAGTCCCTCTATAACCATACCCAGTCCTTCGTCCCTACCTGTACAGCTCGCCAATCTCTCAGTTCCTCTCACCTGAAAGGGAGAGTAGAACATTACCCTTAAATAATATCAAAAGACCTCCGATGTGTACGTAGATCACATCAAAAAAGTTCAGATATCACTCATTTCCGTTATGAACCCATGTAGCAAACTTTGAGTCCCTTACCTCTCGGCTGGTCAAATATTCTAATGTCCACTTAAAAGTGAGCACGGAGCTCCAGAGTAGTTAGGCCCTGTTGATTAAGATCCAAAACCACTGATTAGTTCAAACCTACCCCACCTCAATATGCTAATGTAACTCATTTGCGACTGTTGTATCTTACCTAGTATCAGGCATGAAAATAAGACCGACTTCGGTCCAGTCTAGTGTTATAAGATACGTATTGCAAAAAGGCCCGGTCCGTTCCTGCAAAACACAAAATCCAAACGACAGCAGTTTCAATGACCGGGATATTTAACGTGTGCCCCTCGTTACCTTTCTTGCCGCTTGACACGTCTAATGGAGCCTACCTGAAGCGAGTACACGCCCGCGTGTAAGAGTTCCCGTGGTCGTATCATCAAGTGTGTCCCGGAAGCAGAAGTGACGCCCCGGGCCCTCGTACTTGTCTTAATCATCCCTCAATCGACTAGAGTGCTAACCAGCATACTCGCATGCTTCATTATAATGCGGAGGGAAGAACCGAGTTTAATCTATGTTCTCCAATATATTATTCCCTTATTTTCGGCACCACTCAAATCTCAAAATGTAATGACATGGTGATTAAGGCCTGTGTGATGGAGACCATGCATATTCAGACGTGTATATCACCATAAAACTGCATTTAACCTTAATAATATGTTCCCCTTCGTGCGACCGCCAATATGTATGATTTGAAGCGTCACCCCTTGTGACCACCATACAGAGCATGTAAATACGATATATTCAGCAATTACATATTTCATCACGTTGCAACAGGAGGCCCTCATGTTGGGCTATTTTTGTTTGTGTAGATCGAAGTAACCAAATGCAGTCAGCATGTCACACAGTAATTTAAAAACCTAACAAACTACTTGATGTGGAGAGCCCACATTGTTCATATAGGTGAGTGCAAAAATAAGCAGTTCCAGTCCATCAATTCTAATATATAGCAGATTGTCATTCCGATGAGAGCATTGGGTAGAAGCTGTACGTCAGAACATATTGTGCACAAGTGGATTTAAACAAATTCATTGAAATTCAATACATACTAGTCGTCAAATTCATTTACATTATCCAGTATTTCCTGTCTTTCTCCCAAACTTCATCCCTAGGAATCTTTGGAATAGATGGTAACTCTGATACATATCAAATCCTTTTGTGAGGAGTACATTAAGGGGCCGATTCCGATCTCGGTCGGAGGCGCACCCAACACCATTCGGTCGGGAAAAAAGCCATGCGAAAGCCTGTTTCCCGACGGATCCGTACAGCACACCGAACGAGTAAGTACGATGCGCACAACAGCAAAGAATCCGGCCGAGCCGTACTCACCCAAACCAGGTCCTGTTCCCCGACCGAGGCGAATCCGGAAACGCCGAATCGAGTCGCACGGAAGGAAAAATGCAGCCCCGTCCGGCCGGACAAGTACGATGCGCTTTCCGTACGCGCCGAACCCGTCGCTACGCACGGCACGTCAAAGCATCCGGGAGAGGCGCACATAAGCTCCGATTCGCGCCACAACACGATCCACGGCTCCGAGACGAACACGGCAGCGACGAGGACGACGCGAGCGACGAGGACGAGGCGAAGCGACGAGGACGAGGCGAAGCGACGAGGACGACGCGAAGCAACGAGAAGGACGAACGACACGAACCAACCATGAATCCCTTCGTCCCCATCATACCAATATTCTACATATACTACCGGAACAGGCACGGACGCGTACGGCGCAGAAGGTAAGCCAGACACCAACCACAAAACACATACAACACGTACACGACACATCACACACACACAGAGGGATGCAGAATATACTTACACCAGCAACAGCAGCACCATAGGGGCGGGATGCCCATCACCAATGCCACATATGCACACAGGGGCCTGAATGCGCACCACCACCCCTACCCAGGGGGCTGGATGCCAACCACTACTACCACCCTCACCCAGGGGGGCTGGATGCCTACCACCACTACCACCCTCACCCAGGGGGGCAGGATGCCTACCAGCACTACCACCCTCACCCAGGGGGGCAGGATGCCTACCACCACTACCACCCTCACCCAGGGGGGCTGGATGCCTACCACTACTACCACCCTTAGCCAGGGGGGCAGGATGCCTACCACCACTACCACCCTCACCCAGGGGGGCTGGATGCCTACCACTACTACCACCCTCACCCAGGGGGGCAGGATGCCTACCACTACTACCACCCTCACCCAGGGGGCAGGATGCCTACCACTACTACCACCCTTAGCCAGGGGGCAGGATGCCTACCACTACTACCACCCTCACCCAGGGGGGCTGGATGCCTACCACCACCCTTAGCCAGGGGGCAGGATGCCTACCACCACTACCACCCTCACCCAGGGGGGCAGGATGCCTACCACTACTACCACCCTCACCCAGGGTGGGCTGGATGCCTACCACTACTACCACCCTTAGCCAGGGGGGCAGGATGCCTACCACTACTACCACCCTCACCCAGGGGGGCTGGATGCCTACCACCACCCTTAGCCAGGGGGGCAGGATGCCTACCACCACTACCACCCTCACCCAGAGGGGGCAGGATGCCTTCCACTACTACCACCCTCACCCAGGGTGGGCTGGATGCCTACCACTACTACCACCCTTAGCCAGGGGGGGCAGGATGCCTACCACTACTACCACCCTCACCCAGGGGGGGCTGGATGCCTACCACCACCCTTAGCCAGGGGGGGCAGGATGCCTCCCACTACTACCACCCTCACCCAGGGGGGCTGGATGCCTACCACCACCCTTAGCCAGGGGGGCAGGATGCCTACCACCACTACCACCCTCACCCAGGGGGGCTGGATGCCTATCACTACTACCACCCTCACCCAGGGGGGCAGGATGCCTACCACTACTACCACCCTCACCCAGGGGGGCAGGATGCCTACCACTACTACCACCCTTAGCCAGGGGGGCAGGATGCCTACCACTACTACCACCCTCACCCAGGGGGCTGGATGCCTACCACCACTACCACCCTCACCCAGGGGGGCTGGATGCCTACCACTACTACCACCCTCACCCAGGGGGCAGGATGCCTACCACTACTACCACCCTCACCCAGGGGGGCAGGATGCCTACCACTACTACCACCCTTAGCCAGGGGGGCAGGATGCCTACCACTACTACCACCCTCACCCAGGGGGGCTGGATGCCTACCACCACCCTTAGCCAGGGGGGCAGGATGCCTACCACCACTACCACCCTCACCCAGGGGGGCTGGATGCCTACCACTACTACCACCCTCACCCAGGGGGGCAGGATGCCTACCACTACTACCACCCTCACCCAGGGGGGCAGGATGCCTACCACTACTACCACCCTTAGCCAGGGGGGGCAGGATGCCTACCACTACTACCACCCTCACCCAGGGTGGGCTGGATGCCTACCACTACTACCACCCTTAGCCAGGGGGGGCAGGATGCCTACCACTACTACCACCCTCACCCAGGGGGGGCAGGATGCCTACCACTACTACCACCCTTAGCCAGGGGGGGCAGGATGCCTACCACTACTACCACCCTCACCCAGGGGGGGCTGGATGCCTACCACCACCCTTAGCCAGGGGGGGCAGGATGCCTACCACCACTACCACCCTCACCCTGTGGGGGCTGGATGCCTACCACTACTACCACCCTCACCCAGGGGGGGCAGGATGCCTACCACTACTACCACCCTCACCCAGGGGGGGCAGGATGCCTACCACTACTACCACCCTTAGCCAGGGGGGGCAGGATGCCTACCACTACTACCACCCTCACCCAGGGGGGGCTGGATGCCTACCACCACCCTTAGCCAGGGGGGGCAGGATGCCTACCACCACTACCACCCTCACCCAGGGGGGGCTGGATGCCTACCACTACTACCACCCTCACCCAGGGGGGGCAGGATGCCTACCACTACTACCACCCTCACCCAGGGGGGGCAGGATGCCTACCACTACTACCACCCTTAGCCAGGGGGGGCAGGATGCCTACCACTACTACCACCCTCACCCAGGGTGGGCTGGATGCCTACCACTACTACCACCCTTAGCCAGGGGGGGCAGGATGCCTACCACTACTACCACCCTCACCCAGGGGGGCTGGATGCCTACCACCACCCTTAGCCAGGGGGGCAGGATTCCTACCACTACTACCACCCTCACCCAGGGGGGCTGGATGCCTACCACCACCCTTAGCCAGGGGGGCAGGATGCCTACCACCACTACCACCCTCACCCAGGGGGGCTGGATGCCTACCACTACTACCACCCTCACCCAGGGGGCAGGATGCCTACCACTACTACCACCCTCACCCAGGGGGGCAGGATGCCTACCACTACTACCACCCTTAGCCAGGGGGGCAGGATGCCTACCACTACTACCACCCTCACCCAGGGTGGGCTGGATGCCTACCACTACTACCACCCTTAGCCAGGGGGGGCAGGATGCCTACCACCACTACCACCCCCACCCATAGGATGGACAATGCATGACACAACCAGCACACCACAACCTAGGGAATGCAAGAAGAAGACATCCCCCCAACACCATGACAAGTGTGTGTAGACTGTGTCAAATGCCTACAACACCGAACATGACTTCGAACATACAATGTGACCCCCTAGCACATGTGCCACACAAATATGTGTGTGGCACACACAACGCAAGCAGGCCATGACCATTGTGGCAATGGGGTCCAAACCCCCATCATCACAGTGACCAAAAGGTAAGTGTGGGGTCCATAGCTGCAGCACATTTTGAACATTGTGGCAATGGGGTCCAAACCCCCATCATCACAGTGACCAAAAGGTAAGTGTGGGGTCCATAGCTGCAGCACATTTTGAACAGTGTGGCAATGGGGTCCAAACCCCCATCATCACAGTGACCAAAAGGTAAGTGTGGGGTCCATAGCTGCAGCACATTTTGAACATTGTGGCAATGGGGTCCAAACCCCCATCATCACAGTGACCAAAAGGTAAGTGTGGGGTCCATAGCTGCAGCACATTTTGAACATTGTGGCAATGGGGTCCAAACCCCCATCATCACAGTGACCAAAAGGTAAGTGTGGGGTCCATAGCTGCAGCACATTCTGAACATTGTGGCAATGGGGTCCAAACCCCCATCATCACAGTGACCAAAAGGTAAGTGTGGGGTCCATAGCTGCAGCACATTTTGAACATTGTGGCAATGGGGTCCAAACCCCCATCATCACAGTGACCAAAAGGTAAGTGTTGACAAAGTAAGAGGTGCAACTGCCAAACTGCATGGATGATTCCTGGTCACAGAACAACAAACACATCAGTGGCAAAGTAGTGTATGTGTCCCATTGCAACATAAATTGGGGGAGCCAAATCCTGCAGTGCAAATAAGACATAACTTTGGCCATGTGCAGACAAACAACACCCATGGGGGCTGACACCGTCAACAATCATCAATGACACAATGACAGAAGTGACCATCCGAATGCAGACCCACATATTTGCACCAATGGGCACACACATGCAGATACCCTGTGGAGACTGCAGATGTGAGGTGAACAGATACCATACCATGGCAGCAATGGGACACACAATCAACAATTAGCACCAAATGAGGGCTCCCGTCCCATCAGCCTGGTCATGGAAGTGCCAACGGAATCATCAGCACAGATCCAACACACTTGTATAGCAATGTTGCACTGACAACACAGATGAGTCCTTCCCCATTGATGCCCAAACCTGCATGTTCACTGGAGATGGCCACACGGTCAGGGAAGTAGACGAATAGAACAATGGCAGGCACAACAGATGTGCAGGGGTGGAAGCCACAGATGTGAAATTGCCAATCTAAGTAGGAAATCCCATTGCCAAATACTGAACACATGACACCCTCAGATGCTGCTATGGATGACATGGATACACCACAGGATAGGACACATTCCCCCTGGACCACATGGGTTCCTGCACAGTAACACTTCATTATCATGAGACCAAATATCACCATCACTGCAGCAAGGGCATGGTTAGCATCATCAACATCATGTACATCAGAAGCAAAAGCACTAGAGAACAGAAAGTTGCTTTATTCAGCATATGTGGCATTAAAAGTAGAAGTCCGGTAGAACATAAACAAAGGCCAATGGCCAGTCCATCAACAAAGTCACAAGTGGGTGACAGTGGCAGATGCCACCCTACACATGCCTGCACAAAACCAGGGACAATCCACTAGGAGGGGCAACCGGGGGGTAGGCCAGGCACCGCAGGGACAGGATCAGGGCTCACCAGGAGGAAGCAGGGAAGGGGTGGTGGGTGCTGGAGAGCCACTGACAACTGCAGTGGAGGTGTCTGACATGGTGTGTGCCGGCACAACTGGGGGGCATGGCTCAGATGTTGTGGGTGCCGGCACGACCGCAGTGGACCCTGCAGATGGAGTGGACAGGTCCGCCACTGCAGTGCCCAAGTCAGACAGGGTGGTAGTGGACTCCACTGCAGTGCCTACCACCAGGGGAGGAGAATGGGGAACAGGCAAGGTGGGCTGGACAGAGGGGGAGGACACCCTCACCACATCAGTGGCACAGACAAGCGCAGCGGGGGGTGTGGTGCCGGGAGAGCAAGTGGCAGGGGGAGAAGGCCGGAGCCTCTTGGGGATGGTATATCTGTTGGTGGGGGAACCTGGGGCAGGGTGTGGTGGGGGCACCTGTGGAGTGGGGGCCTGAGGGATGGAGGAAGGAGACCTGGTGCTTGAGCTGCAGGGCGGCGGCGGGATCTTGCTCTTAGCACTCCGGGGGGACTTGCGGGTGGGGGCCTCAGTCTGTCTGCGCCTGGGGGAGGGTGTCCGGGGGCGAGGGGCACTCTGCTCCGTGTGGGGGGCTTCCTCTTCACCCTGGATGCTGGGGCAGCTGGATCGGAGGGGAAGAGGCCGAGGTCACTGAGGAAGAGGTGCTGGGTCTTTGGGGTTGCAGGTGAGGCAAGGGAGGGTGCTTTGGAGGGAGAGGCAACTGAGGACTGCGCAGTGCCCGTGGATGCGTGTGTGTGTACCAGGGCCCCATCCCCTGTGAGTCTGGTTTCAGTCCCCTGACTGTGCGTGCGTGTGCGTTTAGTTTGTGGCGTGTGTGTCTGTGTGCTGGACGTGTGTGTGCTGGTGTGTGCCTGTGCCGGTGTGTGTGTGCTTGGGACGGGTAAGGTGCTGGGGAGTGTGGATGGAGCAGAGGCAGGAGGGGTGAGGGACTGTCTGAGGAGGGACACTGCTACCGTCAGGGAGGAGTCCATGGACCTGTTGCCCCTCTGTAGGTCAGACATGCCCGATGAGATGCCCTCCATGAACGACACCAGCTGAGTCAACAGTGCGGTGTGCGCATGGAGGACACTCAGCATGGCTGTCTGCCCTATATGGAGCTGGCGAAGGAGGTACACATACTCCTCACTCAGGGCAGCAGGGGACACAGGGGCAGGGGGTGCGGTGCCTGGGCCAAAGGAGACACGCTCCCGAACATGGGAGCCTCCATGGACCTGGGGAATGGGAGCCGATGGGAGGGCGGTGGTGGTGCTGGTGGTGGCGGGGACAGCAACACTAGCTGGCGTGTGGTGGCTGCTGACACCCGCCTCCACAAGGGAGTCATCCTCCGAGATGCTCTGGTCCTCAGCTGAGGTGGATGGTGCTGAGGACTCCTCGGTGTGGCTCCCCTCGCCCTCCGTGCCACTGGGTCCCTCCGACCACTCCTCGGCTGCTGACCCAGTCTGGCTCTCTGGCTCCTCCTGGTCCGTGGAGCTGTCCCCTTCCGTGGCCGTGGATGTATCTGCAAACAATGGGGAAACAGACAGACAACAGTCACCTGCACCAAACGCACACACCACTGTGAGCACAGCACATTACAGAGCAAGCCCTGGCATCATTAGTTGTACATTGCTAAAAGTGCCCTAACTGAACAGGAGAAGCCAATTGTCAGTCTGATGCCAAGCATGGCACTCACATCCCACATGGCCTTGCACCCATCTGTCTGGTGTCTGTTGGATTGCAACACCCCAGTGTGGACACATGCACCAAGTACACAGTAGTTGGACAGTGCAGAGGACACGGTGTGGCATGTGGACATGCACACATCACAGCTCTTGCCACTGAGTCAGTACAGGTTTCCGGATGAAAGGGATGCCCAGAGTCAAATAGGAAATGCATGTGATGCATACCAGCGACAGACACCATGATGCACCCATGTCCTGATAGCCAGCGCCACTATGGTGTGCATGTAGCACATGTCACTCCCCTGCAGGACCACCAATAAGTTGACACATGCCATGGCAGAGGCATGACTGCTAAGTCATACATCACTGTCTCAGTGATGTATGACTTGGCAGCCAGACAACAACACTATGCACTGTGTCACAATAGTAGGTCATGGGGAATGCAAGTCCTGGAGCTGCACAAGTGCACATGTACATCCCCCACACAACACATCATCTTAACCCTCATCTGTCCAGGTCACACCTATTGGACATATGGGAGACCTGTCACACTACCCTCTGAACCTGAGCCCCTCACAATTTGCTGTGAATGGGGAACAGCTGCCTGAACTTCACATTCGCATACCCCAGTCTGCACGGGCAGCTGATCAAACACCTATGTGACACACAAGTATCATCTCCTATGGTCACATCTCCAGGGGCATGCTGAGCCCCTACCAAGAAACACCCCAGCAGTCCTGGCAACTAATCCACAGCACACTGACACAGAGGCAGACACCTGAGGGCTCAAATCACTGTGCACAATGTGTCAGCTGATACACGGGAGTGGGAGTACAGAGTGCATTGCATGGCCTGGAGTAGGCATGACTGTCCTGCTCCACATGAATGAGGGATGTGCCCTGGACAGTGGATAGCTGGCTATGTATGTGTGACACACGTAATCTGCACACTCCTGGGGCCCAAACATTGTTCCCACCCGCTGCATGGGCGTGTGCCACATACCCCAGGCACATGTGGTGGCTCAGCTCAGCAAGTGGACCGCATATCAAAGCAACACGCAGATCACATGTCCAAACCCAGGCGTTGTGTGAACAATGGACCCACCCATGATGCCCACAACAGAGTTAGGGAAACAGATGCTGTCCCCCACCTTTAGTGAAGCAAACTGCAAGGACACAGTCCCAAGTGACACAATTCCCTGAATGTAAGGGCCACACCTGGGTATCAGATGAGCAGTGGGCAGTGCCCAATAGAGGGACATGGCTCCTGGACAACATGACTGCTGCACTGTGGCAGTTGAACCAGGCCAGAGGAGGGCACAAAGCATGTAATACAGAGTTCACAGTGCAGTCTTTGACTCACCCCCTCCTTGCTGCTGTCTGGCCTTCAGCTGCCCATCCAGGTCTGGAAACACCACCGCCAGGATCTGGAGCATGTGGGGGGTCAGGGTCCGTGTTCCGCCCCTCCTGCGAGGAGGCGACAGCTTCAGCTGGACCCGTGCAATCCTCCGGGTCCAGCCCCGAAGGTCCTGCCACCTCTTCTGGCAGTTGCGGATCCGGCGCTTGTAGACCCCCACGGACCGGACAGCCCGGACGATGTCCTTCCAGATTTCCTGCTTCCGATGGGCATTAACCTGTCAGGATGACAAAGTGAAAAGGCCATTACCACACATGCAACATATCCGTGCATGACACAGTTGTATATACATGTCTCAATCACAGGGGCACATGATGTACACAGGCAGTGCAAAGCTGACCATGGACAGTTTGCCAGATGTCACTACATGGTATCATTGCATGGGAAGTAAAACCATGTTCAAATGCACTGTCACTGCACCATACCTGTCCAGTGCAAGTCACTACACACTATGGGGGGTGACAACTACTCAGTGAGCCTGCTAGCCAGTGGCGTGCAGACTCTCAGCCTTGCTAGTCACACAAAATGCACATTCAGAAAGGCAGTGCACAGAACACTCACCTGCTCCCCTGGTGTCCCATACAGCTTGCTGTACTGTGGAAGTAGGCTGTCCAGCAGGGCCTGGTTCTCTTCAAGGCTGAAGGCTGGGGCTCTCTCCACAGTACGTGCCATTGCAGGGTCCAGAGGGGCAGAGACAGCAGCAGTGCAGTGGCAGATGTCAGTCCTGGAGCATGTAGTGCAGGCAAGTGAGCTCTCAGGGGAACAGCCAGCAATATATATGTGCTGGAGAGGCAGATACTGTCCCTTGTGTCCAAAGTGATAGGTCCAAGTCGTTTGCATCTTCTGAATCTGGCCAATCCATGGAATAGCAGCACCAAAACACGCCCACAGCATCCGTCAACTCTTCAACTTCATGACATACATGATTTTGCAACATTGTTGTGGGTGACCAACTGAATTTACAGCAACCGACTCGTTCGAAATTCGAAACGCGTCCGTTGCCAGGCAAGCCCATTGTCAATGGGTGCGCACCGATCGGTCCATTGCGGTACAACGCGCACAGGGGTACAACGCGTACCCGCACACATTGAATGCAATGGGCCGGCCGGAGGCACCGATCGGTCCATTGCGGTACAACGCGCACAGGGGTACAACGCGTACCCGCACACTTTGAATGCAATGGGCCTGCCGGAGGCACCGATCAGTCCATTGCGGTACAACGCGCACAGGGGTACAACGCGTACCCGCACACATTGAATGCAATGGGCCGGCCGGAGGCACCGATCGGTCCATTGCAGTTCAACGCGCACAGGGGTACAACGCGTACCCGCACACATTGAATGCAATGGGCCGGCCGGAGGCACCGATCGGTCCATTGCGGTACAACCCGCACAGGGGTACAACGCGTACCCGCACACATTGAATGCAATGGGCCGGCCGGAGGCACCGATCGGTCCATTGCAGTTCAAAGCGCACAGGGGTACAACGCGTACCCGCACACATTGAATGCAATGGGCCGGCCGGAGGCACCGATCGGACCATTGCGGTACAACGCGCACAGGGGTACAACGCGTACCCGCACACATTGAATGCAATGGGCCGGCCGGAGGCACCGATCGGTCCATTGCAGTTCAACGCGCACAGGGGTACAACGCGTACCCGCACACATTGAATGCAATGGGCCGGCCGGAGGCACAGATCGGTCCATTGCGGTACAACGCGCACAGGGGTACAACGCGTACCCGCACACATTGAATGCAATGGGCCGGCCGGAGGCACCGATCGGTCCATTGCGGTACAACACGCACAGGGGTACAACGCGTACCCGCACACATTGAATGCAATGGGCCGGCTGGAGGCACCGATCGGTCCATTGCGGTACAACGCGCACAGGGGTACAACGCGTACCCGCACACATTGAATGCAATGGGCCGGCCGGAGGCACCGATCGGTCCATTGCAGTTCAACGCGCACAGGGGTACAACGCGTACCCGCACACATTGAATGCAATGGGCCGGCCGGAGGCACCGATCGGTCCATTGCGGTACAACGCGCACAGGGGTACAACGCGTACCCGCACACATTGAATGCAATGGGCCGGCCGGAGGCACCGATCGGTCCATTGCAGTTCAACGCGCACAGGGGTACAACGCGTACCCGCACACATTGAATGCAATGGGCCGGCCGGAGGCACCGATCGGACCATTGCGGTACAACGCGCACAGGGTACAACGCGTACCCGCACACATTGAATGCAATGGGCCGGCCGGAGGCACCGATCGGTCCATTGCAGTTCAACGCGCACAGGGGTACAACGCGTGCCCGCATACATTGAATGCAATGGGCCGGCCGGAGGCAGCGATCGGTCCATTGCGGTACAACGCGCACAGGGGTACAACGCGTACCCGCACACATTGAATGCAATGGGCCGGCCGGAGGCACCGATCGGTCCATTGCGGTACAACGCGCACAGGGGTACAACGCGTACCCGCACACATTGAATGCAATGGGCCGGCCGGAGGCACCGATCGGTCCATTGCGGTACAACGCGCACAGGGGTACAACGCGTACCCGCACACATTGAATGCAATGGGCCGGCCGGAGGCACCGATCGGTCCATTGCAGTTCAATGCGCACAGGGGTACAACGCGTACCCGCACACATTGAAGCAATGGGCCGGCCGGAGGCACCGATCGGTCCATTGCAGTTCAACGCGCACAGGGGTACAACGCGTGCACCGCACACATTGAATGCAATGGGCCGGCCGGAGGCACCGATCGGTCCATTGCGGTACAACGCGCACAGGGGTACAACGCGCACCCGCACACATTGAATGCAATGGGCCGGCCGGAGGCACCGATCGGTCCATTGCGGTTCAACGCGCACAGGGATACAACGCGTACCCGCACACATTGAATGCAATGGGCCGGCCGGAGGCACCGATCGGTCCATTGCGGTACTAACGCGCACAGGGGTACAATGCGTACCCGCACACATTGAATGCAATGGGCCGGTCGGAGGCACCGATCGGTCCATTGCAGTTCAACGCGCACAGGGGTACAACGCGTGCCCGCACACATTGAATGCAATGGGCCGGCCGGAGGCACCGATCGGACCATTGCGGTACAACGCGCACAGGGGTACAACGCTGTACCCGCACACATTGAATGCAATGGGCCGGCCGGAGGCACCGATCGGTCCATTGCAGTTCAATGCGCACAGAGGTACAACGCGTACCCGCACACATTGAATGCAATGGGCCGGCCGGAGGCACCGATCGGTCCATTGCGGTACAACGCGCACAGGGGTACAACGCGTACCCGCACACATTGAATGCAATGGGCCGGCCGGAGGCACCGATCGGTCCATTGCGGTACAACGCGCACAGGGGTACAACGCGTACCCGCACACATTGAATGCAATGGGCCGGCCGGAGGCACCGATCGGTCCATTGCGGTACAACGCGCACAGGGGTACAACGCGTACCCGCACACATTGAAAGCAATGGGACGGCCGGAGGCACCGATCGGTCCGTTGCAGTTCAACGCGCACAGGGGTACAACGCGTACCCGCACACATTGAATGCAATGGGCCGGCCGGAGGCACCGATCGGTCCATTGCGGTACAACGCCGCACAGGGGTACAACGCTGTACTCGCACACATTGAATGCAATGGGCCGGCCGGAGGCACCGATCGGTCCATTGCAGTTCAACGCGCACAGGGGTACAACGCGTACCCGCACACATTGAATGCAATGGGCCGGCCGGAGGCACCGATCGGACCATTGCGGTACAACGCTGCACAGGGGTATAACGCGTACCCGCACACATTGAATGCAATGGGCCGGCCGGAGGCACCGATCGGTCCATTGCGGTTCAACGCGCACAGGGGTACAACGCGTACCCGCACACATTGAATGCAATGGGCCGGCCGGAGGCACCGATCGGTCCATTGCGGTACAACGCGCACAGGGGTACAACGCGTACCCGCACACATTGAATGCAATGGGCCGGCCAGAGGCACCGATCGGTCCATTGCGGTACTAACGAGCACAGGGGTACAACGCGTACCCGCACACATTGAATGCAATGGGCCGGCCGGAGGCACCGATCGGTCCATTGCGGTACAACGCGCACAGGGGTACAACGCATACCCGCACACATTGAATGCAATGGGCCGGCCGGAGGCACCGATCGGTCCATTGCAGTTCAACGCGCACAGGGGTACAACGCGAACCCGCACACATTGAATGCAATGGGCCGGCCGGAGGCACCGATCGGTCCATTGCAGTTCAACGCCGCACAGGGTACAACGCGTACCCGCACACATTGAATGCAATGGGCCGGCCGGAGGCACCGATCGGTCCATTGCGGTACAACGCGCACAGGGGTACAACGCGTACCCTCACACATTGAATGCAATGGGCCGGCCGGAGGCACCGATCGGACGATTGCGGTACAACGCGCACAGGGGTACAACGCGTACCCGCACACATTGAATGCAATGGGCCGGCCGGAGGCACCGATCGGTCCATTGCAGTTCAACGCGCACAGGGGTACAACGCGCACCCGCACACATTGAATGCAATGGGCCGGCCGGCGGCACCGATCGGTCCATTGCGGTACAACGCGCACTGGGGTACAACGCGTACCCGCACACATTGAATGCAATGGGCCGGCCGGAGGCACCGATCGGTCCATTGCAGTACAACGCATCACTGTACATGTGACTGGCATATGTCAGCATGCCTGTCTCAGATGGACATATGCCAGCCACAGATAGCTCCCAGGGAGTGAGGGGCACACCTACATCACGACAGCCTGTCCAAACTTTATCATAAGGCATGTAAGGCTGCATTTCCTATTGTGTGTATGTTGGTGTACATGTTGTCCTGTGGGTGTCACCTGTGGGCAGCCACCCCCAGGCTGTGCACGTGTTCATGGGGACAGGATCCTGGGTGTTACGTGTACATGACCACTGTGATGTGCAACTGTTCATATCTGTGCATGTGCCATGGTCACATTTCACAGTGGTGTATGTGTATGTCATGTCACATACCCCGTGAGTCCCATGTGGGACGGTATGTTTGAGCCAGGGTGTCCCAGTGGCACAATAGTGATGGTCCTCCACAGTCTTTGTGCATGTAGTGTTTACAATGTCTCTGATTTCATGTGCACAATGGGAGACAGTCTCCACATCCACGTTGTGTGTGCATGGACTCTGATGTTGTACGTGTGTGTCACAGACGTCCATGTCTGTCCTGCCGTGGCAAGTGGGGCCACTACCTGTGGGGGTCATGGTTGTTTTGCTGTGGTGTATACATGATACTCCATGTAATGCCAGTGTCCATGTGGCATTACAGGGTCCCTGGGAATGTACCGGTCATTGAGCTGTGGTGCCTGGGGCACATCTGTCCTCACATGTCACTGTGGGGGGTTATTGTGACACGGCAGCAGGAGATGGGAACTGTGACACGGCCTCATGATATCCAATGGGCCAACCTGGGACTAATTGATGCCACCTGTTGGACCGTGTTGACAGATGTTGGCCATGTATGTACCATACATGTCCTTCCGGTACTGCACACTTCATGTAGTTGTGCCTCATAATGATGTATGTTGGGATCTTGAGTGTGTTCAATGCCGCATTTGTGGGGTGACTGACAATCTTGCTTACTTCTCCTCTGCACTGCAGGGCTCCTGCTGTCCATCGACCATTCCCAGACCTGGCAACGATGGTGGAACGGGACAGCATCCGACGGTACCGCTTCACCAGGCAGCTGATTGAGGATTTGGCAGTGCAGTTGTCCCCACATTTGCAGCCTGGCCGGCCGTATCCTACAGCGCTGACCCCCAAGGTGAAGGTGATGGCAGCCCTACACTTCTTTGCCACTGGTACCTTCCAACATACTGTGGCGACTGCTGGTGGGATGTCACAGACCATGTTCAGCCGTGTGCTCCGCGATGTTTTGGCGGCAATGTTGCTCTTCCTGAACCGGTACATCTATTTCCCTAGACTGCGACGACTCACTGACATGAAGAGTGACTTTTATGCCCTGGGGAGGATGCCGCATGTAATTGGCTCCATTGATGGGACACATGTGGCTTTGGTACCACCACAGGCCCAGGAGCAGGCCTACAGGAACCGCAAGCACTACCACTCGGTCAATGCACTGGTGGTGTGTCTTGCAGACATGACCATCACACACGTGTGTGCCCGTTTCCCTGGTTCAGCACACAATGCCTTTGTGATGAGGAGTAGTCGCATCCCCAGGATGATGGCACAGATGCAGAACCAGCGTGCCTGGCTTGTCGGTGTGTACTGACTTTGTGCCATTGTGTGTGATCTGATCTGTAGTATTCTGCCCACTTTTCCAAGTCAGCTAATGTGCACTTGTCTGTCCGTAGGTGACTTGGGATACCCCAACATGCCGTGGTTGCTGACACCCCTCAGGAACCCTGTGACACCAGCCCAGATGCGCTACAATGAGGCACATGGTCGGACCAGGAGAGTGATTGAGCGGACCTTTGGTCTCCTGAAGAGCCGCTTCCGCTGCCTGGACAAGACTGGAGGGTCCCTCCCATATGCCCCTGCGAAAGTGTGCAAGATTATCATCGTCTGCTGCATGCTCCACAACCTGGCAGTGCGGAAGGAGTTGCCTCTCATCCAGGATGACAATGACCAACATCCGCCACCTGTGGCGAAGCATACACTAGCGAGCAGTGAAAGCCTCAGGAGCGAGCCGTTTCGGTTCTTTGAACCAGTTGAAGTAACTTTGAAGGTAAGACTTGATGAACAGAAGGAGATAGGGTGCAACTTGGGTTTGAAACAGGGCACTCATGAAGTGTCCACTTGGTTTTTGCAGACTCGTTAAGCTGTTGGAGGAAATCGTTTAAGCTGTTGCAGTATCGTTTGTAGGATCCCTAGGAGTGCAGAAGGTGGGTTGACGGCTGTTTTAAGTTTGAGTAATTTTGTTCAGCAGTGTAGAAGTTAAAAGCAAGATAACGGGTACAATTCTTGTGCTCCTATACAGTTTGGTGTTATAAGACCTGCATAAGTGAGTATACATTTGACTTGGGGAGATAGTGATGTTGCGTGACTGACACGTACAGTACCACAGCATTGATCACGGAGACACTTGGTGATACAGTTTAAGGAGCATGAGTGGTAGTCACGGGTTTATTTGGATTGCACAACTTTATTGTTCACTTAGGTCTTTCGGGCGTTTTTAATTTCATGTCATCTTGTGTTCGTTTAAACTTTTGTATAATAGAAGGGAAGCAATTTGTACGTACACTGCATATTCGCCTATTAAGGTGAAATATTGTGTCATGTTGAGCACATTGAAACCGCATAAAAATGTATTTTTTCACTCTCATGAATTGTGATATGTATATTGTTGTTTCCTTGCCCATTGAGTATGTGGTACAAAATAGTGTTTTGTATTTTTTAGATTGAAGCCCCCGAGGAAGGGCCCTCAGGCCCGAAATGCATAGGGCATGAACGAATTCTTGAAGACGCATTGTGTATAAAAAATCTTGGAGATATTTAATTCCACGAATAATGTTTTTTTGATTATGGAAATGTATTAGCTATTTGATTATGAGTTTGATTGATGACTGAAATTTTGTTACAATCAGTCTTTGACAATAAATGTCTACAGAGATTTGTAGAATTTGAATTTAAATATATATATATATGTAATTTTGATTATATAGTGCAGCTGCACCCAGCAAAAGTGCAAAGTGGTCAGGTCAATGAGACGTGAAACATGATGATTTAGCTTAGACGTGTTCAGACAACACGTACTCCACTTTAGCACGCTTTATCTAATAGGTTTAAACAGAGAACAGTGTAGTTAACACTTGAAAAGGAGAGGAGTGCTCCACTCGTTTATTTCAGTGGATCCTGGCCTGGACCACGATGCCAGTGACGACGATGATGATGATGGTGATGGTGATGTCCGCACACAGCTCATCACCAACTTCTTTAGCTGAATGTGAGTATCCTGAGGTGTCATGTCAATGATGTGAGTTGGCATGATGTGTGGGTGGTGCTCTGGTGCTGTTGGAGTGTGTCCATGGGCTACTTGACTGGATGTGTGTTGCGATGTGTGGTGACAGGTGGGCTGTACTCCCCAACAGTGTTGACATGCTAACTTGGTTCTGGGTGGGTATCTTGTAACATGTATTGTGCATGAGTTTTGCTGTTCTGTCCTGTACTCCATTGCTTTTGACTGTGTGTCATTTCTGTCCTTCACAGGGTACTTTCAGATTCGTTTGGTCAACTGTGTCCAACGACGACGTGATTGCACATCCAGGCTGGTAGCTGTTGTGTCCCTACAGGTGATGTGCGCCACACCCATGGACTTCCTTCCGTCTACAGTTGTTGACTGTGTGCCCGCTGCCAGGTGGGATTACCTTGCATCTGTAGTGGTTACGGCATGTTGCAACTTTGTAATAAACCTGTGCTTCACTTTGTGATGTGCGTTGTCTGTGGTCACACATTTGACTGCCATTTGCTTACTGCACCTGTGGGCTACTTGACTACAACTGGGAATGGGTGTGGTGTCTGTGCATTGCACCGTCTTCCCTGGCAACATCAGTGTAGGCAATGAGTCAGATGGCCTAGGTGTGTATATGTTGTGTAGCCCTGGTGGTGTGTCTCCCTCATGTGTGTCACGTTGCCTGTACTCACATGCCTGTGTTGTCCTTGCTGTTGCAGTTCGCATACACAGTGTAATTTTGCAGTTCATCATCCCCATAACAGCACCCACGTTGGAATCACGACAGAGGCAAGTATGGTGTATTAGTGTGTTTATTGTGATACATTTGTGTTAATAGTGCATAGGATGGGTAGTGCTGTACATAAATCTTGCAATCCGAAGTTCCTAGGTGAATTGAAAGTCCTGGTAGACAGGATCCCCAGTATCGGGGCCACAGTTGTCTGACACATTGGTCCAACTTGTACTCCCCATGCAATGTGTGGGAGTAGTGTTGCCGTCAACAGGGTGAACAGTCTGTGCACAAAGGCGAACATCCAGAACAGGTTCAGGCTTCCTGGGAGTTGCGCTTGGCCATCGGCCTCTCACTTTTCCCTCCTCGGACGACCCCTCTTCTTGGGGGGGGCCCCTCAAGTACAGGCTGCTGCGGTGCAGGGGACTCTCCGCCAGAGTCCTCCTCCCTCCCTGTGGCAGTTGCAGTTTGTTCGGCACCAGATGTTGTTGGCACACAGGGAGGTGTGGACTGGTTGCTGTTCATCTGGCGGAGGCATTGTAAAATGTCCCTGTGCACCGCCGTCATCTCATGCAGTGCATCCCACTTGGACTCCACGCGGGACATGTGTGAGTCCACACGGGACATGTGTGACTCCACGTGGGACATGTGGGAGTCCAAGCGGGCATGATGGGCAGCCTGCTGCTGTTTCATGTCTCTGAGGAGCCCCACTACCTGGCTGAGGTCTCCGGTGCTGGACTGGTACGCATCAGCTATGCGTACCAGTTGTGGGTCATCATGCACCCCAGCAACGTCTGCAAGCAGCGACCTCTGTCTCCCACCCCTCCCACCACCCCTGCTGACATGTGCAGTGTGTGCAGTGGCACGCACAGATAACCCTGGTCCACCTTGGGGGTTGGTGGTGGTGGTGGTGTCCATGGCCCCAGGTTGGTCCAGGGTCCCTGTTCTTGTGTTGCTCCTTGTTCTGTCCATGTCGGCAGGGATGGTATTCGTGGTGACAGTCGTTGGAGGGGTGGGTGCAGGGGGTGCAGCTGGTGGCCCTGCTGGTGCTGCATGTTGACTTGCACCGGATGTGCCAGGTTGTTCTTCATCGTCCGAGGAGGACAGAGGCTGTACGACGCCAGTGAGCTCGGCATCCTCTTGAGCCTGGGACTGGGACTCCTCAGCGTCTGCTGCTGTGTCCCCATCATCACCTGTTTTTGGGAGACACAAACAATGTATGTTATGTTTCTGCAGGCATCAATGGTTGACACACATGACAGTTGTGACTGTGCCTCTGGGTGCGGGCCTGTACATTGCATTGTCCTAAGTCGTCACAGTCAGGGGTTGATATTGGTGTGGCACATTGTCCTGCATTATTTGGGCATTTCTATGTATTTTCTGGGGTGTGAACATGGTCTGCATTGGTTGTGTTTGGTTGACAGCCGGCCCTCCTTCCCACCCACCCAGCCAGTCAGTTATCCCACCATGGAACGTGCTTGCGTTGCAGGGAGTGTAAGTTGTCTCTCAGGATGTCAGTCAGTGGTGTCCTGCTGTTTGTTGGTGCACAGTTGCCAGCAGGGCCTTGTGCTCCCCACAGCAGTAGCCAGTGTCAGCCATCTTGTGAGTGCTTCTCCACTCCCTGTGATGTGAGCATGGTTCAGGGTGGTGTTGATGGGACAGTTGTGGGGGTGAGCTATGTCTGTGACTACGACTCCCATCATGCCATTGCCTCCACCCCACTTCCCAGCATTCCCATACTTACTTGCTTTTGTGTGGAGTTCAGTGTGTGTGGGTGTGAGAGCAATGGCAAGATGGCTGACAGTGGTGTCCTGCTGTTGGTTGGTGTGCAGTACCCAGCATGCCCTTGTGCTCCCCACGACACAGCAACAGTGTCAGACATCTTTGATGGGCCTTTCCACTCTCTGTGGGATGTGCATGCGTGAGTGTGAGCTTGCTGGGCCATGTGGTGGGGGATGTAGAGCTGTGACTACGACTCCCATCATGCTATTGCCTCCTCCCCCTTCCCAGCATGCCCATGCTTCCTTCCTTTTGACTCTGCTTCCCTGTGGGGTGGGCTGGCTGTGCTGACAGGATGGCTGGGAGTGTTGTCCTGGCAGTTGTTTGGCTAGAGGTCCCAAGAGTGTCCCTGTGCTTCACACAACATAACCCAGGGTGGTGGTTCTTTGTGGGATCTTGTGTTAGGATGGGGGGCATTGCATTCTACCAGGTGGGTTCTGTGGAGTTTGTGTTGGGGGGTGTGTGAGGGGGGTGCTTGTGACTATGGTCAGTGCTGCAAGTCCCCCTTCCCACCCAGCTAGCCAGATATCCCACCATGGAACGTGCTTGCATTGCAGGGAGTGTAAGTTGTCTCTCAGGATGTCAGTCAGTGGTGTCCTGCTGTTTGTTGGTGCACAGTTGCCAGCAGGGCCTTGTGCTCCCCACAGCAGTAGCCAGTGTCAGCCATCTTGTGAGTCCTTCTCCACTCCCTGTGATGTGAGCATGGTTCAGGGTGGTGTTGATGGGACAGTTGTGGGGGTGAGCTATGTCTGTGACTACGACTCCCATCATGCCATTGCCTCCACCCCACTTCCCAGCATTCCCATACTTACTTGCTTTTGTGTGGAGTTCAGTGTGTGTGGGTGTGAGAGCAATGGCAAGATGGCTGACAGTGGTGTCCTGCTGTTGGTTGGTGTGCAGTACCCAGCATGCCCTTGTGCTCCCCACGACACAGCAACAGTGTCAGACATCTTTGATGGGCGTTTCCACTCTCTGTGGGATGTGCATGCGTGAGTGTGAGCTTGCTGGGCCATGTGGTGGGGGATGTAGAGCTGTGACTACGACTCCCATCATGCTATTGCCTCCTCCCCCTTCCCAGCATGCCCATGCTTCCTTCCTTTTGACTCTGCTTCCCTGTGGGGTGGGCTGGCTGTGCTGACAGGATGGCTGGGAGTGTTGTCCTGGCAGTTGTTTGGCTAGAGGTCCCAAGAGTGTCCCTGTGCTTCACACAACATAACCCAGGGTGGTGGTTCTTTGTGGGATCTTGTGTTAGGATGGGGGGCATTGCATTCTACCAGGTGGGTTCTGTGGAGTTTGTGTTGGGGGGTGTGTGAGGGGAGGTGCTTGTGACTATGGTCAGTGCTGCAAGTCCCCCTTCCCACCCAGCTAGCCAGATATCCCACCATGGAACGTGCTTGCATTGCAGGGAGTGTAAGTTGTCTCTCAGGATGTCAGTCAGTGGTGTCCTGCTGTTTGTTGGTGCACAGTTGCCAGCAGGGCCTTGTGCTCCCCACAGCAGTAGCCAGTGTCAGCCATCTTGTGAGTCCTTCTCCACTCCCTGTGATGTGAGCATGGTTCAGGGTGGTGTTGATGGGACAGTTGTGGGGGTGAGCTATGTCTGTGACTACGACTCCCATCATGCCATTGCCTCCACCCCACTTCCCAGCATTCCCATACTTACTTGCTTTTGTGTGGAGTTCAGTGTGTGTGGGTGTGAGAGCAATGGCAAGATGGCTGACAGTGGTGTCCTGCTGTTGGTTGGTGTGCAGTACCCAGCATGCCCTTGTGCTCCCCACGACACAGCAACAGTGTCAGACATCTTTGATGGGCCTTTCCACTCTCTGTGGGATGTGCATGCATGAGTGTGAGCTTGCTGGGCCATGTGGTGGGGGATGTAGAGCTGTGACTACGACTCCCATCATGCTATTGCCTCCTCCCCCTTCCCAGCATGCCCATGCTTCCTTCCTTTTGACTCTGCTTCCCTGTGGGGTGGGCTGGCTGTGCTGACAGGATGGCTGGGAGTGTTGTCCTGGCAGTTGTTTGGCTAGAGGTCCCAAGAGTGTCCCTGTGCTTCACACAACATAACCCAGGGTGGTGGTTCTTTGTGGGATCTTGTGTTAGGATGGGGGCATTGCATTCTACCAGGTGGGTTCTGTGGAGTTTGTGTTGGGGGTGTGTGAGGGGAGGTGCTTGTGACTATGGTCAGTGCTGCAAGTCCCCCTTCCCACCCAGCTAGCCAGATATCCCACCATGGAACGTGCTTGCATTGCAGGGAGTGTAAGTTGTCTCTCAGGATGTCAGTCAGTGGTGTCCTGCTGTTTGTTGGTGCACAGTTGCCAGCAGGGCCTTGTGCTCCCCACAGCAGTAGCCAGTGTCAGCCATCTTGTGAGTCCTTCTCCACTCCCTGTGATGTGAGCATGGTTCAGGGTGGTGTTGATGGGACAGTTGTGGGGGTGAGCTATGTCTGTGACTACGACTCCCATCATGCCATTACCTCCACCCCACTTCCCAGCATTCCCATACTTACTTGCTTTTGTGTGGAGTTCAGTGTGTGTGGGTGTGAGAGCAATGGCAAGATGGCTGACAGTGGTGTCCTGCTGTTGGTTGGTGTGCAGTACCCAGCATGCCTTTGTGCTCCCCACGACACAGCAACAGTGTCAGACATCTTTGATGGGCCTTTCCACTCTCTGTGGGATGTGCATGCGTGAGTGTGAGCTTGCTGGGCCATGTGGTGGGGGATGTAGAGCTGTGACTACGACTCCCATCATGCTATTGCCTCCTCCCCCCTTCCCAGCATGCCCATGCTTCCTTCCTTTTGACTCTGCTTCCCTGTGGGGTGGGCTGGCTGTGCTGACAGGATGGCTGGGAGTGTTGTCCTGGCAGTTGTTTGGCTAGAGGTCCCAAGAGTGTCCCTGTGCTTCACACAACATAACCCAGGGTGGTGGTTCTTTGTGGGATCTTGTGTTAGGATGGGGGGCATTGCATTCTACCAGGTGGGTTCTGTGAAGTTTGTGTTGGGGGGTGTGTGAGGGGAGGTGCTTGTGACTATGGTCAGTGCTGCAAGTCCCCCTTCCCACCCAGCTAGCCAGATATCCCACCATGGAACGTGCTTGCATTGCAGGGAGTGTAAGTTGTCTCTCAGGATGTCAGTCAGTGGTGTCCTGCTGTTTGTTGGTGCACAGTTGCCAGCAGGGCCTTGTGCTCCCCACAGCAGTAGCCAGTGTCAGCCATCTTGTGAGTCCTTCTCCACACCCTGTGATGTGAGCATGGTTCAGGGTGGTGTTGATGGGACAGTTGTGGGGCTGAGCTATGTCTGTGACTACGACTCCCATCATGCTATTGCCTCCTCCCCCCTTCCCAGCATGCCCATGCTTCCTTCCTTTTGACTCTGCTTCCCTGTGGGGTGGGCTGGCTGTGCTGACAGGATGGCTGGGAGTGTTGTCCTGGCAGTTGTTTGGCTAGAGGTCCCAAGAGTGTCCCTGTGCTTCACACAACATAACCCAGGGTGGTGGTTCTTTGTGGGATCTTGTGTTAGGATGGGGGGCATTGCATTCTACCAGGTGGGTTCTGTGGAGTTTGTGTTGGGGGGGTGTGTGAGGAGAGGTGCTTGTGACTATGGTCAGTGCTGCAAGTCCACCTTCCCACCCAGCTAGCCAGATATCCCACCATGGAACGTGCTTGCATTGCAGGGAGTGTAAGTTGTCTCTCAGGATGTCAGTCAGTGGTGTCCTGCTGTTTGTTGGTGCACAGTTGCCAGCAGGGCCTTGTGCTCCCCACAGCAGTAGCCAGTGTCAGCCATCTTGTGAGTCCTTCTCCACTTCCTGTGATGTGAGCATGGTTCATGGTGGTGTTGATGGGACAGTTGTGGGGGGCAATATGTGTGACTGCGACTCCCATGATGCTATTGGCTACACTGACTTGGCCAGCATGCACAGAATTCCTTCCTTTGAGTGGTCTTCACTGTGTGTTGGTGTTGTTGTGGTGGCTACATGTCTGGATGTGTTTGTTAGTTCTATTTGTGCCACTGCCTAGCTGTAGTTGTAGTTGTGTTTGTACATGTGTTGGCACAGTTGGATGTGACTTTTTTGATGGCATGTGTTGTGTTTATCTGACTGACATACACATTTTGGGATGATTCTGTTCTGGTTGCTGTGTAATTGCTATGAGTGCATGGTTTGACTCTCCCCTTGACAGTGATGTGTGTGTTTTGTGGCAGTATATTGTGTACATTTGTTGTGTACTCACCAGGCACTGGGATGTCCTCTAGTCCATATACGCTCACTGGCGGAAGGATGGCCCGCACCTTCTCCTCCCAGGGCCTGAGGTATATTGGCTTGGCAGGAGGGCCACTGCCGGTGTATTGGCTGTTGATGTAGTCTTTCTTCAGCATGTCCCGTACCCTCCTGCGCACGTCATACCACCTGTTCTGGATGTCGGTCTTTGTGCGCCGACATGGTGATTGGGCGTTCACCCTGTTGATGATCCTCTCCCACATCTTGGTTTTCTGCGACATGGGGGTCTGTTGGACCAGTGTGCCAAACAGCTGTGGCTCCACCCTGAGGATCTCGTCTACCATGACTTCCAATTCACTATCTAGGAACTTGGGATTCTTCTTGGGGGGCATGGTGATGGGTGGTGATGGTGGGTGATGTGTGTGTTGGTGTGCAGGTGAGGGTGTGTGAGTGTGTGTTTTGCTGGGTGTATGTGAGGTAGGTATTTGTTGGTGTGCTGATGGTGTGTGACTTGTGTGAGGGATGAGCTGTGGGTGTATGGTTGCTTTCTCTTGGGTGCTGGCAGTGGAATGGCATTTGCAAAGGCTCATGGTTGTGATTTGTGTCCTTTATATAGGTGGAGTTGTGGGTGTGTCTTTGTTCTCTGTCCCCACCCCCCAGTATTTATTGGCTTGGTAATTGCTTGTTTGGCCTTTTTTTGGGTGATTTTTCCTTTGTGCTGTTTGTGTATGTTGGAAACGTTCTTGTGACCGAGTCGGACCCTGCATTAGTCTCGTACGGTGTTCCCCGTTTCGTTCACGCTGTGTTTGTGCAGTTTTCTATGCTGCGTACGCGTCGGTCGCGGTGTTTTGTGTTGCTTCGGCTCGGTTTTGTATGCGTGTCGGTCGTACGGCTTGTCCTCCGTCCGACTCGCTCGTGGTTTTCGCGCCTTGCATCGTACTTTGCGGTTTGGAGTTCGCGTGTACGTTTCGGTCGGATTTGTTCCGGGTGCGTGTCGGTCGGTTGGATTCGCGTGTTTTTCCGGCCGGATTGCTGTTTTCCGTGCGGCTCGGTCGGTCGACTTGGTTTAGGTACGTGTCGGTCGGATTTTTCGCGCCTTGCTTCGTACTTGGCGTGTCGTGCGCCACGGGTACGTGTCGGTCGGTATTATTTCCGGATCCGAGTCGGTCGGTGCTTTTTCCGGCCCGAATCGGAATCGACCCCTAAGTTGCAATAATATGTCAGAGTGTTTTGAACATATTGGACGTCAAAATCATTGATACTCTCCTGTACTTCCTGTCTTTTACCCATATTTTGTACCTAGGTCCCTTTGTTAAGCCCTTCCCTAGTCTCCTAGGAAGTACTGTAGCTCGTGGTCCGTGTTGAGACCCTGTTCAGCAGATTTCAGATGCATAATTCATAGTGCCTCTGTGCATCTCAGTTTAAGTTCCCTGTAGCCACCCCTTTTATTTTGCTCTTGTATGTCAATCCCGTAAAAGGCAAACTTAATATGTTCACCTTGTGACTGACATTCCATGGCGTGTATCGCCATGGGACATCTAACGTCCTGTTGTTTCAGGGCTCTTAAGTGTTCCCCGATTCTTTCTTTCAAAGCTCTGATCGTACTCCCTACATATATGCGTTTGCATCTGCATTCAATGATGTAGACTACAAATTTGGAATTGCAATTGATGTAGTGTCTGATGGTGTAGGTCTTGTTGTCATGTCCCCTGAATTCCTTCTTCTTGTCTATTGCCCATCTGCAGACCCCACATGAACCACATTTATGGAATCCCAATGTGTGGTGTGTAAGCCAATTGGTCTTGTTCCTGTTATGTGGGACGCTTGGACTCAGTATAGGTTTCAGTGTCCTGCCTCTCCTGAATGTTACTCCTGGTTTGTCTCTTGTGCATCCCTCTAGTGCTTAGTATGCCCCAATGTTTGTGTAGAATCTTCATTAGTGTTTTGGTCAAACCACTGTAGTCCGTAATAAGTCTGATTGTTTGTTCTCGTTCTTTGGTTGATGTTTTCTCATTCAGGGTGTCTCGTCTCTGTATTCCCAAGACTCTACGTTCAGCTTTACCAATAGTTTGTTTATCATAACCCCTCGCCATAAAGCGTGTTTTCATACTTTCCACACAGGAGTTGAAATCACTATCCACACTGCAGTTTCGCCATGCTCTTAATTTGGTTGGTTATCCAGCACTTTCCCTGAGTTGATTTTGTTTTGGAGTTGGAATAGTAATTTAGGGGTCGATTACAATGTCGGGCGGATCGCCACCGCCCGCATGGCGGTGGCGATCCGCCCGCCATTTTCATCCGTCCGCCACCAAATTCCCCCCGCCATATTACCATGGCGGAGGGGACCCCGGCGGACGGAAAGACCGTCCGCATGTTTTCCGCCCGGCCGATCAGTCGACCGGGCGGAAAAGGGATTAATATGGTGGCGGTGTCTGCAAGACACCGCCATCCACATTATGATGCCGGCGGTGATGAGCCTTTCCATGGCGGCGTCGCCGCCATGGAAAGGCTCGCGGTCTTTGCTGTTGGGGGCCCGTTGCGGGCCCCCAGGGTGTTGGGGGGGTGGGGGCTGCACATGGGGGATACCTATGGTACCCCCCTGCATCTGCATGCACAAGGTGGCAGGCACCGCGCGGCGCCTGCCCCGTTGTGCACGCAGATGCACCCCCTCCATCACCCGCACGGTGGCGGGCGGTGTTGTGAGCACCGCCCGCCACAATGCTGGAAATGGGGGATGCCACCGCCACCGTGGCGGGGGCATCCTAATCACATGTGCGGGACCGCCGCACACATAGCAGGCGGTCCCATTTACCGGGGCGATGGCGGGCGGACAAAGTCCGCCCGCCATCATAATCGGCCCCTTAATTTGGTTTATTATCCAGCACTTTCCCTGAGTTTAGTTGGTTTTGGAGTTGGAATAGTAATTTAAGTAGGTTTATTATCCAGCAAATTTAGGGGCCTATTACCATGGCGGTCGGATGTCCACTGCCGGGCCGGCGGTGGCGCCCGCCGGACCGGCAGTGGACATCCGCCCACGATCGCAACCAAGAAAACCGTTGCTCAAATTAGGATGGCGGTGGTGACCGCGGGGGTGGGAATTTCCGACCGCCGCTTTTCCGCCGGTGGCCATCGGCACTCCTGCCTGGCGGACAGAGCAGGACCGGGATAATGGTGGCGGTGCAGAGCAGGCTCCGCCGGCAGGATTATGATGCCGGCGGTAGCCAGCCTTTCCTCAGCGGTCAAACCGCCATGGAAAGGCATGCGGAGATTGTCTTCCGGGGGCCCGTTGCAGGCCCCCAATGGGTTGGGGGGTGTGGGTGCACTGGGGGGGCACCCATGGTCCCCCCCTACATTTCCCTGTACCAGGTGGCAGGCACAGTGCAGTGCCTGCCACGCAGTGCAGGGAAATGCAGGACATGCTCCTTTCGGCATCGCGGCGGTGCTGCGGGCAGCAGCAACCGCCGCAATGTTAAGGCCCGCGATCAGACCGCCGCGGTCGGATTTTGACCGCGGGTCATCGTAATTCGACCGGCGGTGATGTTGCGGTCCATGCGATCGGTCTTTTCCCGCTACCATGGCGGTCGGGGAGGTTTTCCGACCGCCATCGTAATAGGCCCCTTAATTTGGTTTATTATCCAGCACTTTCCCTGGGTTTTGTTAGTTTTGGAGTTGGAATAGTAATTTATTATGTTTTATTATCCAGCACTTTCCCTGAGTTTAGTTTGTTTTGGAGTTGGAATAGTAATTTAATTTTGTTTATTATCTAGCACTTTCCCTGACTTTTGTTGGAGTTAGGAATATTACATTTTTATTGTTTATTATTTATTTTATTTTTATATTTTGTATGTACATTTAAATAAGAAAGGAGATGTATGTTAGTTATTATTGTAAACATTTTTATTGATTACATATGTATTATTTTTATTTTACAGTTTATTTGTTGTCATTTGGTTTTGTTATGCATTTTTTCACAGTATTAAAAACATTATTCAGGTATTTTTATGTTGTTCAAAATTTATTACAAAGTATAATATATTTGTAACATATATTTTTCATGTATAATTGAAAAATTAACAATAATTTTTAATAAACATTTTTCATGTGGAATTGGAAAATTAACAATATTTTTAAAATACATTTTTCATGTAGATTTGGAAAATTAACAATATTTTTAACATACATTTTTCATGTAGAATTGGGAAATTAACAATATTTTTTACATACATATTTTTTAAAACATAATTGAAAAATTGTACATTTTTTTGAAGTATAGTTATGTAATAGTAAAGTAAATACATTAACTGTTTATTTATTTTAAACAGTTTGAGTTTGATTGTTTATTATTTTTTATGACTAAAAGTAAACATTTGTATTCATTTTTGTAAACAATTTATTAATACATTTTATATCATTTTATTTTTTAATACAATCATATAATATGTATTTTACATTTTTTTTGTATATTTTATTCTTTATTATATGGAATATTATTTGATATATTAAATAATTTACAAATATATATTTTCACATATTTTTTAATCATATATTTTAATATTTTTGGTAAATTTACAGTACATGAAATAAACATACATTTTAATGTATATTAAATATTATATTTATTGCTTTTTGATAATATAATATTAATTTTATATTTTACAATTTTTTTTATATTTTTGGAACATTTGTAAAAAACATTATAATATATAAAAATATACATTTCTTTTTTGCATTTTAATATTATTTCTCCATTCTTTTCTACAGGGAGTAAGTCTTTTTTTCATTTTTATTACATAGCCATTTTTTGTCTAGTTTTCTCACTTTTCTATCTATCTGTTTCGTTTTTAGGTCATTTTGGAAGACGGAACATCGCGGTTGGGAGCCGCGTTTCGGAGCTTAAGGTAAGTTTGATTTCATTAACTTTTAAGGTAGTTTTAGGGTAGAGGCGAGGTAGTAGTAGTGTAGTTAGCTTTGTGAGAACCATATTTGTTCGTTTTTGGTGTAGTTAGGTGTTGTTTTGGTAGTTTAGTGTTTTATGTGTTTGCCGTAGTGTTAGTTTAGAGTAGAGTGTTATGTAGTGTTAGTTACGTGTTGTTTAATTGTGTTATTTTGTGTTTATTGTTAATGTTAATGTTTGTGGGTTTGTAAGTGTTATTGTGGGTGGGTGTTCTTTTATTTTCTTTACAGGTTTTCCGGATCGTGAACGGATGGTGGTGTCAACTGTTTTTCTTTTGTAAAAAAAAGGAAAATGTATTTTCTTTATTTAAAACAAGTTATTTTACATTTCCTTTTATTTTTCTGGTTTGTTGGAGCGTTTTTTTTTAAAGCTATTTTTCGGGTTTTTAAGGGCTTTGTTATTGAGAGGATTGCGTTGTTGGAGCCTTTCTTCTACAGTTTAATTTTTGCGGGTTTTTTTACACTAATTTTCGGGTTTCTGAGGGTTTCGTTTTTGAGAGGATTGAGTCGTTGGATAATTTTTTCTGCAGTTGTATTTTTGCATTTTGTTTTGGGTTCTCTTTTCGAATGGATTTGTTTTTCGATTTATCTTCTATGGATTTTTAGGATTTCCAGGATTGTCTACTGCTAGTTATTTTTTATTATTATGGGTAGGAAATGTTTTTTGTTACATTGATTTGTTTGTATTTTTTTTATTTTAATAATTATATTATGTCGTATATATTTTTGTTAATTTGTAAGGTTTACATGACATAGTTATAATTATTAATTTAAAAAAGAGTAGAATTATGTTGTTTAAATGTTTGGAAATTTTAAATGTTTATGGTGTTTAGCATTGTTGTTTTTTTTACAGTATAGATTTAGCTATCATGTCCAGGTATTCTAGACCTTTGGTGTTTGCAAATAGTCTAGATTTATGTTGTAGGTATTCATACATCGTTTTAGTTTGTTTACTTAGAGGGTCATTACGATGGCGGGCGGACAAATTCCGCCCGCCACCGTAACGGAGAATGGGACTGTCCGCCATAGGAGCGGCGGTCCCGCCATTGGGATTAGGATGCCACCTATTGAATTGCGGCGGGCGGTGCTGTAAGCAGCACCCGCCACAATGCAATATATGCAAGTTGTGCCTTTGCATGCACACCGTGACAGGCACTGCGCGGTGCCTGCCACCTTTTGCATGCAAATGCAGGGGGGTACCATAGGTACCCCCATGTGCACCCCCATCCCCCAACATCTGGGGGGGCCCACAACGGGCCCCCAACAGCAAACACCATATGCCTTTCCATGGCGGCAACGCCGCCATGGAAAGGCTGCTCTCCGCCGCCATACTAATATGGATGGCGGTGTCTAGCAGACACCGCCACCATATTAGGCCCCTTTACCGCCCGGTCCGCTGTCGGACCGGCGGAAAACCGGCGGACGGTCTTTCCCTCCACCGGGGTCCCCCCCGCCATCGTAATATGGTGGGGGGAACTGGCATGCGGGCGGTGAGAAATGGCGGGCGGATCGCCACCGCCATACGGGCGGTGGCGATCCGCCCGTCATTATAATGACCCCCTTAGTTTGGGGCCGATTTTAGTTAGGGATTGTTCTAGCCTTAGCTCTTGATAGCTTTGTTCTTTTTTGATAGCTTCTACATTTTTATGTAGGGTTGGTTGTCCTCTTCCTATTGTGGCTTGGAAGGCATTGTGCCATCCTTCCACTGCATTGTTTGTTTTTGCTTTTTTAGCTAGAGTACTGTCATATACGTTCCACCAGGGTATTTGGAATTTGGGTTGCCTACGGTGCCCTGACCTATGTAGCCTTCCCACCCAAGTATCTTCAAAGTAGTCTAGGAAGGGAGTTAGTTTAGTTTCATTTGCCTGATAGAATGGGCTTTCAAGAAGTAGGTTATAATGGTTTGCTACTTCAGTTGTTGGTACATAGGCCAGGGCTATTCATTTTTTTATTTGGTAGGCAAAGTTGCTATTGGTGGCATAATCTATACTTAAAGTAGATTTTTGTAGGTGCCTCCAGATACATTGATTAGACTGGTAGTAGCAACCTTGTATTGCAGTGTGTGGGTATATTTTTAAAATTGATTGAATCATTGATTGTTCAAAATCAATGATGATTTTTTGAGGAAAGTAGTTGTCGGTGTGTTGTTTTAATATTGTTAGGAGCTCTATGTATGTGGTGTTTTGTTTAATAGGGAGTAGTGCGTATATGAAGGGTATGTTAGTATCTTCATATTCGCTGTGGATTGTATATAATTGATAAAAAGGCTTAGGGCAAACTTTGAATGTACCATCCATCATCCACGTCACACAGTTTTTAAGTTTTTGTAAGTTGTTATTTGTTGCAAAGATGAGAATTCGTTTTTTATGACTTTTGTTGTCATGGAGAAGGAATTTTTCATGTTTGTGAGTGATTGTATATTCAGGTAATATTCGTATTACAGCAAAAGTTTGAAGGGTGGGTGGTGTTTGAGCTGTAACTCTTTTAGTTCGGGAAATTAATCTTTTTAGAGTGGGGAAAGATGGTAGTTGTCCCGTGACATGCTCAGGTACCCTAGTTAACACGTTTTTAAGTATTTGGGTACTTGTTTGTTGTGAGCTGGTACTTGCTTCTCTGGTTGTCTCGAGAGCATCTCTAACCTCAATTTCAGTTACATTGGGGGGATGGTTGTGTTCTTTGACATTTACTACATTGGTTTCTATTGTAGCGGCTCTCTCATAACAAGAGTTAGAGTAATATTTACAGCATTTCCATGTGTTTTGTTTCCACTCATTTTCTCTTGGGTATAAGTGTAGCCCATGTAGCAGAGAAGTAGTTTCCCCTTTTGTGAAGTAATGAATTTTGCTCCCTCTGCCATTTTTTGGTTTATCTGTGAATATATGTATATATATTTATTAATTATACGATTTTGAACAGTAAACATTTTGTATATTTAATATGTCTGAAAAAAACTTACATGTATTTTGATTTGATTTTCTTGATGGGTTTTCTTTCGATTGTTAATGTTTATCCACTTGTTTTTTTTCTGTTGGTTTAAAAGCAAAATGTTATTGTTATTAAAGTGTTACATTTTATTGTGGCATTTTCTTTATTTAGTTGAGAAATAAAATACTTAGGCGCAGATTTACAAGCCCCTTGCGCCAACTTTACGCCGCTGTTGCGTCACTTCTGTGACGCAGCGGCGTCGTAAACAATGAGCCATGATGCGACATATTTACAACGTGACGCATCTAGGGAGATGCGTCACGTTGTAAAGCCCTGCGCTACATTATACCTGCGTCAGGTATAATGTATGCAGGGTGGGCGTTCCGTCGCAAGGAAGCCTCGTAAAAGTGACTCAGTGAAATCTACAAGATTTCACTGAGCGACTTTTACGACGTCACTGCGTCAAAACCTTGCGCCTGCTTGAAGCAGGCTTAAGGAGTGACGCAGCATGGTCGGAATAGGCATTCCTGACCATTGCTGGAGTTGCGTCGTGCTTATGACACAACTCTAGCAATGCGTTGCCTTTCCGACAGAAGATGCGTCACGCATCTGTCTGTCCTTGCGCCACTTTGCGCAACATTGTAAATGCGGCGCATCCATGGTGGCACAAGGCTATTTTTCCATCACGCAAATGAACTGGCGCATCTCTGCAAATATGCAGAGATGCGCCAGTTCTTGTAAATCTGCCCCTTACTATTTTTCGCTGATGTTGTTTTTTTCAATGATTTTGTTGTAGGTTGTAGTTTGTAGAAGCTGGCAAGAGAAAAATATTTGTTAGATATATTTGCTTTTAATTTATTTTAATTTTGTTAATTAGTTTGTTGTATTTGTTGGTTAATTTATATACTTACTTAATTTTATATTTTTCTATAATGTTTTGTCTCTGTTTTCGAAGTTAATTCTTTTGTTGTTGTTTTAAGGTGGATTTTTATTGAAGTGTAATCTGTGAAATATAAAATAAAAGGTTATAATTTTAGTATATTTGTTTATTTCGCTTTTGTAGTCTATATATTTAATTGAAGAAAAAAATACTTACTGAATGCAGTTGTTGAAGTTTGTTTCGTTGATGTTGTTTTTTTTGTTGAATTTTGTAGAAGCTGTTAAGAGAAAACTATTTGTTAGTAATAATTCATTTTTTATTACATTTATCGTTTTTTAATAGTTAGGTCTAGTTGTTGGCTAATTTATATACTTACTTTGTATTATATTTTTCTCTTATCTTGATTTTGTATTTTTTTCGAACGTAATGTTTGTTTTGGGGTTTTTGGCTGGAGTTGTGAAATATAATCTGTGAAAAATAAAAGATTATGTTGTAATTTTAGTTAGTTTGATTATTTATATTATTTAGTGTTTATTTTTATTTATTTGTAATTAAATAAATATACTTACTCTTTTTAGTTGATGGGATGTCCTTGGTAGATGTTGTGGTTTTGTCGATTTTTGTAGAAGCTGTTACAAAAAAAAAAGAACATTTGTTAGCTAAGTTTTGCTATTTTATTAAGTTTAACACTTTTAAATAATTTACGTTAGTTATTGGTGAAGTCATATACTTACTTTGTGTTATATTTTATTGTTGTTGTGTATGTAAATCTTTGTGTTGAGTTTTCTAGGTGCAAGTTTAGCGATTTTGAATCTGTTATATGTAAAGGAAAATGTGTTATACTATTTTACAAGCTTTTTTCATTTATTTAGTTACAATGGGGTCGATTCCGATCTCGGCCGGAAGCGCACCGAATAGATTCGTCCGGAAAAAATATGAGCCGAACGCGTTTTTCCCGAACGATTCGAACAGTCGTCCGAGCGAGCAAGTACGATGCGCATTACTGCTAAAATTCCGAGCGAGCCGTACGTTCCCAATCCAGCTCCAGTTCCCCGACCGAGCTGGATCCGTAAACGCTGATTCGAGTTGCACGGAAGTAAATACACAGCACCTTCCGGCAGGACTAGTACGATGCGCAATCTGTACGCGCCGAACTGGTCGCTACGTCCGGCACGTCAGAGCATCCGGGAGAGCTGCACATAAGCTCCGATTCGCGCCACAACACGATCCACGGCTACGAGACGAACAAGCCAGCTACGAGTACGAGTCGAAGCCACGAGAAACCCGAACGAGACGAACCAACCATGAACCCCATCGCGCAGGTCCTACCAATACTGTACATCTATTACCGGAACCGGTACGGACGTGTACGGCGCAGACGGTAAGTCAGACACCCACTACACAAACAAACGACACGTACCCGACATATGTCACACACATAGGGATGCAGAAATGACGTACACTAGCAACAGCAGAACCATAGGGGCGGGATGGCTATCACCAATGCCTTACACACCCATAGGGGCCTGATGGCTACCACCACCACCACCCCTACTCATGGGGGGCTGGATGCCTGTCACTACTACCATCCCCACTCATAGGGGGATGGATGCCTACCACTACCACCACCCCTACTCATGGGGGCCTGGATGCCTGTCACTACCACCACCCCTACTCATGGGGGCCTGGATGCCTGTCACTACTATCATCCCCACTCATAGGGGGATGGATGCCTACCACTACCACCACCCCTACTCATGGGGGGCTGGATGCCTGTCACTACTATCATCCCCACTCTTAGGGGGATGGATGCCTACCACTACCACCACCCCTACTCATGGGGGCCTGGATGCCTGTCACTACCACCACCCCTAATCATGGGGGGCTGGATGCCTGTCACTACTACCATCCCCACTCATAGGGGGATGGATGCCTACCACTACCACCACCCCTACTCATCGGGGGCTGGATGCCTGTCACTACCACCACCCCTACTCATGGGGGATGGATGCCTACCACTACCACCACCCCTACTCATGGGGGGATGGATGCCTACCACTACCACCACCCCTACTCATGTGGGCCTGGATACCTACCACTACTACCATCCCCACTCATAGGACGGGTAATGCATGACACAACCAGCATACTCCAACATAAGGAATGTCAGCAAAAGACATCCCCCCAACATCATGACAAGAGTGTGTAGTTCTGTGTCAAATGCCTACAACACTGAACATGACATTGAACATACAATGTGACCCCCTATCACATGTGTCACACAAAAATGTGTGTGGCCTTCACAATGCAAGCAGACCATGACCACTGTGGGAATGGGGTCTAAACCCCCATCATCACAGTGACCAAAAGGTAAGTGTGGGGTCCATAGCTGAAGCACATTTTGAACAATGTGGCAATGGGGCCTAAACCCCCATCATCACAGTGACCAAAAGGTAAGTGTTGTCATGGAAAAAGCTGCAACTGCCAAACAGCATGGATGATTCCTGGTCACAGAACAACAAACACATCAGTGGCAAAGTAGTGGTTGTGTCCCATAGCAACATAGATTGGGTGAGGCAAACAGTGCAGTGCAAATAAAACATACCTTTGGCCATGTGCAGACAAACATCACCCATGGGGACTGACATTGTCTCCATTTATCAATTACACAATGCCAGAGGTGACCATCATAATGCAGACCCACATATCTGCACTCATGGACACACAAATGTAGATATCCTGTGGAGACTGTAAATGTGAGGTGAACAAATACCATACCATGGCAGCAATGGGACATACAAACCATGATTATTGTGCTGACTGATGACCTAGGAGTCCCAGGGACAGGAGGGGAAATCCTCCAAACAACATACAGGCAATGGCACACTAAAGATATGCCAATGCAGTGGTGCAGATGCACAAACACAAACAGGCAGCCTCACACTGCATATCAAACACAACAGGTGATGAGGGGGTGTGCCAGTGTCCCCAGGCAACCACACAACACAGGAGGAGGCCTGAATTCCAATTACACAGATGTGTATACAGTGCCATACAAAAGTAACTCATGGATCGGATTCCCCTATGTGGGCAATCAGGCATTGTTAGATGAGAGGGAGCCCAAATTACACATGTCACACAAGCTTGTAGGAACAGCAACTAACACAGCAAGAGACAGACCCACCACAGCACTACCCCCAGGGACCCCACATTGTGGTGACACTAGCCTGCATGATAATCCCACTGTGATGACAAAGGTAGATGTATTTCACACTGTGAACCACAGCCATGTGTCCTGAGCAACAATCTACCATCACACCTACACAAGCACAAATCAATCAGCACGGCCTGTCAGCCAAGGCCAATATGGTGGTAGGGGTCTAGCCGTGCAACAACTCACATTTGCACACACTCAACACCACACACCTTGATCTCCACCAATGTGCAGCAGTGAAGCTCACAGGGACTGGTGACATTGCACATGCACCCATGACAATCCCAGGGGTGGTTGTGGGAACTAAGGTGCAGAAACCCATCACACCTGGCCAGTCAACAAGACTCGTGAATGTCTGACACACTGCACAGTATGCGGTATATGGGCATGACGTGAAATCCACCCCAATCAATGGGATCCCGGCCACAGTCACACACCAATGAAGAAGCCAAGGTGACCCACAAAGAACACACGTAGACAACTTCCAACAGTGCAGCTCTGACCCTGAGGAGTGGCAGCAGTCACACACACAACGTGTCACAATCACTGAAAGCTACCACAAACTGTACATTACATGACTTGTGTAACCAACAAGTGCCAAGGGGAATCCTGACTGTGTCCCATCTGCGTTTGCCCACATCCCCAGCCCTGACAACAAAGACAACTAGGGATGACAACCTGATGAACATTAGTTTGCCATGCACCCACATCACGGAGAAACCAGGTCCAAGATGCTGGATGAACACAGGACAACTCAGCAAGCATCACAAACAGGAACATCCGTAGGGACACAGCCTGTGTAGGAAAAGGGAAGGGAACACACACAGACATGCTTACACAACACACAACACAGGCCCAGGCAATGTCACAGGATTACACACTGCCATGAGGGCACTCCACTCTTGTGGAAGGTCCGCTGTGCCAAACCTTGTCTGTGCACGACTCAAACATGTCAGCAGAACACTCGGTCAGTGAGTTAACAATTACAACACACTGAAGGCTCTGCTCACATCAGCCTGGGTACGGGAGTGTCACTTCAGTCATCTGCATATGCCCAAAACACGTGTCAAGCAAGTTGCACTGTATACACAGATGAGTCCTTCAACATTGATGTGCTAAACTGCATGTCCAGTGGAGATGGGCACACAGTCAGGGAAATAGAAACATTGAACAGTGGTAAGCCCACCAGATGTGCATCAGTGTAAGCCACAGATGTTAAATTACAAATGCAAAACGTACATCCCTGTGTCAAATGCTGAACATTACACCCTCAGACTGCAGCAAAGGATGCTATGGATCCAGACTAGATTAGGACACATATCCCATGGACCACATGGAGTCCATCACAGCAACACTTCATTTTCCTGATCTGAACACTATTACAACAGCAAATGCATGATGATACTCATCTACATCATGTACAACAAAAGCAAAACCACTAGTAAACAAAAAGACGCTTTATTCAGCCAATGTCAATGAAAAATTGGAAGTCCAAAAGAAACTAAGGCCAATGGCCAGTCCACATTCACAGTCCGAACAGGGTGACATGTGACAACTTGTCACCCATTGCTTGCCTGCACTGGTACGGACAGGGGACATCCCCTCGGAGGGGCATACAAGGGGCAGGCCAGGCACCGCAGGGACAGGATCAGGGGATGCCAGAAGGAGGCAGTGAAGGGGTGGTGGGTGCAGGAGTGTCACCGGCAACTGCAGTGGAGGTGTCTGACTCAGTGGGGGCCGGCACACTGTAGGGCACAAGTCAGATGGTGTGGGTGCTGGCACCACTGCAGTGGGCCGGTCAGATGGAGTGGACTGGGTCCCCACTGCAGTGCCCAAGTCAGACAGGGTGGTTGTGGACGCCACTGCAGTGCATAACTCCAAGGGAGTGGAAGGGGGGCAGATGAGGTGGGCAGGACAGAGGGGGGGACCCGGTCTCCACACCAATGGCACAAACAGGCCGAGCATCTGGGTTGGGGGTGGAAGAGCAAGTGGTAGGGGGGAGGGCCAAAGCAGTTTGGGGATGCGGTATGGGTGTGTGGGGGAACCTGGGGCAGGGTGTGGCGGGGGAACCTGTGGAGTGGTGGCCTGGGGGATGGAGGAGAGAGACTGTGTGGTGGAGCTGCGTGGTGGTGGTGGTGGGGTCTTGCCCTTCCTGGTCCGGGGGACTTCCTAATGGGGTCCTCAGTCTGCCTGTGCCTGGGGGAGGGTGTCCGGGTATGAGGGGCACTCCCTCTGTGTGTGGTGGTCGCCTCTTCCGCCTGTACGTTGGGTCAGATGGATCTGTGGGGAAGAGGCCAAGCTCACAGAGGAAGAGCTTCTGGGAGGGGGGGGTTGCAGGTGAGGCAAGGGAAGGGGTTTTGGAGGGAGAGGTAACTGAGGACTGCGGAGTGCTCGTGGATGCGTGTGTGTGTGTCTGGGCCCCATCCCCTGTGAGTGAGGTATCAGACCCCTGACTGTGCGTGCGTGTACGTCTGGATTTTGGCGTGTGTGTCTGTGTGCTGCTTGTGTCTGTGCTGGTGCGTGCCTGTGCCGGTGTGTGTGTGCTTGGGACAGGTAGGGTGCTGGGCATTGTGGATGGGGCAGAGGTAGGAGGGGTGAGGGACTGTTGCAGGAGGGACACTGCTGCAGTCAGTGAGAAGGCCATGGACTGATTGGTCCGCTGTAGGGCAGATATGCCAGATGACATGCCCTCCATGAATGACCCCAGTTGTGTCAACAGACCCGTGTGTGCATAGAGGACACTCAGCATTGATGTCTGCCCTACAAGGATCTGTTTCAGCAAGTCCACAGACTCCACACTCAGGGCAGCAGGGGAGACAGAGGCAGGGGGTGTGGTGCCTGGCATGAAGGAGACACGCTCCCCTACACGGGAGCCTCCACGGACATGTGGGATGGGAGCAGATGGGAGGGTGGAGATGGTGGTGGTGGCGGGGACAGACTTGCTCGATTCTGTATGTGGTCTGCTGACACCCGCCTCCACAAGGGAGTCCTCACTGGAAGTGCTGTGTACCTCAGCCGAGGTGGTCGTAGCTGAGGTCTCCTCAGTGTGGCTCCCCTCACCCTCCGTGCCACTGGGTCCCTCGGTCTCCTCTGCAGTGGACCCAGTCTGGCTCTGCCGCTCCTCTTGGTCCGTGGAGCTGTCTCCTCCTGTGGCCATGGATGTATCTGCAAACAATCAGGATAAACAGAGCAACATTAGTCACCTGTACTGACCACACACACCACAGTAAGTACAGCACATCACAGAGCAAGCCCTGCCATCATTTGCTAGACATTGCAATAAGTGCTGACACTGATTTGAAGAAGCCCATTGTCTGCCTGACAGTCATTCATGCCACTCATGTCCTACCTGTCCATGCACCCATCTGTCTGGTGCCTGTTGTATGCGACTAATCATATGTGCACACATGCACCACATACACAGTTGTTGGACATCCAAGAGAACATATGGAAATGTGTCACTCCAAACACATGCCATCTCCTGCTACTGACTCAGTACATGTGTCAGGAAAAGTGATGGGCAGAGTCTCTGTCGATTTGCAGGTTTTGGTTCCATCACCAGACACAATGATGTCCTCATGTCCTGATAGACAATGCGACAATGGTGTGCATGCAGGACATATCACACTACTGCTGGATCACCCTTTGCAAATTGAATGCCATGGCACAGGCCTGTCTGGCAAGTCAGTCATAACTGTCTCCTGTCACAGGGGCAGTGCATACACACAACACCAGTCTGCACTGTGTCACAATCATGGAAGTTTTGGGAATGCAAGCCCTGTAGCTGACAGGTGCACATGTGCACCCCTGGCCACCCACATCATGAGGACTAAGATGATCCCACGTCATTCAAATGAGACATTTGAGTGACTGCAAACACAAATCCATACACATAAGCACTTCACCGTCTGATGAGAATGAACCAAAGCTGCCTGCACCTCAATGTTTCATACACCATTGTGCACAGTCAAGGGATCAGAGACCTATGCATTAACCAATGTGCAGATCCTATAGTCACAACTCAGATGGCTGGCCACCCCAAATTGTTAAACACTCCAGGAGTCCAAAAAGCAAGGCCACACCATGGTGACACAGAGGCAGACACCTGAGTGCACTCTTCACAATGCCCAATATGTATGCTGACACACGGGAGTGGGAGAACAGAGTGCCTTCGATGTCCGGGGTAGGCATTACAGTCCTGGTCCATGTGCAACATGGTATTACCCTGAACGCTAGGCAGGTGGCTATGCATGTGTCACACACATGATGTACATACTTCTGAGGCTCCTACCTTGGTCTCTGCAGCAGCATGGGTGTGTGGCACATACCCCAGACATGTGGTGAGTCAGAGCAGCAATTGGAACACATATTAAAGCCATACCCAGAGTACATGTCAGATCACAGGCATTGTGGAGCAATTGTACCACCCATGCAGCCCACAACAAAGTTCCTGTAACTGATGCTATCCCCAACTTGAACCACAGGTAACTGCAAGTACACAGTACCCAAGTGACCTAAGTCACAGACTGTAAGGGCCACACCTGTGTATCAGATGAGGAGAGGGCATGACACAAGTGAGGGACATGAGTCCAGGACGACAAGACAGTCGTACTGTGAAAGTGGAACCAGGCTAAAGGAGTGCATAGAGCATGTTAGTCATAGTACCCAGAAAAGGCTAGCACTTACCCCTCCTTGCTGCTGTCTGGCCTTCAGCTGCCCATCCAGGTCAGGGAAGACCACCGCCAGAATCTGGAGCATGTGGGGGTCAGGGTCCGGTGTCCGCCCCTCCTGCGAGGAGGCGACAGCTTCAGCTGGACCCTTGCGATCCTCCGGGTCCAGCCACGAAGGTCCTGCCACCTCTTCTGGCAGTTGCGGATCCTGCGCCTGTAGACCCCCACAGATCGTACTGCCCGGGCGATGGTCAGCCAGATCTCCTGCTTCTGGTGGGCATCAACCTGTGAGGATGACAAATTGAAAAGGCCATTACTACACATGCAACATATCCGTGCATCACACAGTTGGATATACATGTCTCAATCACAGGGGCATATGATGTACATAGGTAGTGCAACTATGGCTATGAACAGTTGTCCAGCAGTTACTAAATGGTATCATTGCCTGGGAAGTAAAACCTTGTTGGAATGCACTGTTACTGCACTATACCTGTTCAGTGCATGTAACTACACACTTTGGGGGCTGACAACTACTCAGTGAGCATGCTAGCCACTGGTGTACACACTGTAAGTCTTGCTAGTCAGACTACATGCACAATTAGTAAGGCAGTGGACAGCACACTCACCTGCTCCCCTGGTTTCCCATACAGCTTGCTGTACTGTGGAAGGAGGCTGTCCAGCAGGGCCTGGTTCTCCTCAGTGCTGAAGGCTGGGGCTCTCTCCACAGTACGTGCCATTGCAGTAGCCAGAGGATGCAGAGACAGCAGCAGTGGTGGTGGCAGATGTCGTCCTGGAGCATGTAGTGCAGGCAAGTGAGCTCTCAGGGGAACAGCCAGCATTATATGTGTGCTGCAGAGGCAGATACTGTCCCATGTGTCCAATGTCAGGTAGGTCGCTCCCCCACCACACAGCTCCGCCTGTGCTGTCTGCCCGCTGCTCCTGTAGGTAAGATCGCCCTCCGCTTGTGGCCCCGGTGCCAGTTTTGTCTGCTTGTCTCCCCTTTCCTTTCTGTGCCCCTCGCTGCCCCACTGTTGTTGTGCCCGTGATTTGCCTGCTTTCCCCCCCGTTTTTCCTTCTGTGCCCCTCGCTGCCCCACTGTTGTTGTGCCCGTGATTTGCCTGCTTTCCCCCCGTTTTTCCTTCTGTGCCCCTCGCTGCCCCACTGTTGTTGTGCCCGTGATTTGCCTGCTTTCCCCCCGTTTTTCCTTCTGTGCCCCTCGCTGCCCCACTGTTGTTGTGCCCGTGATTTGCCTGCTTTCCCCCCCGTTTTTCCTTCTGTGCCCCCGCTGCCCCACTGTTGTTGTGCCCGTGATTTGCCTGCTTTCCCCCCGTTTTTCCTTCTGTGCCCCTCGCTGCCCCACTGTTGTTGTGCCCGTGATTTGCCTGCTTTCCCCCCCGTTTTTCCTTCTGTGCCCCTCGCTGCCCCACTGTTGTTGTGCCCGTGATTTGCCTGCTTTCCCCCCGTTTTTCCTTCTGTGCCCCTCGCTGCCCCACTGTTGTTGTGCCCGTGATTTGCCTGCTTTCCCCCCCGTTTTTCCTTCTGTGCCCCTCGCTGCCCCACTGTTGTTGTGCCCGTGATTTGCCTGCTTTCCCCCCGTTTTTCCTTCTGTGCCCCCGCTGCCCCACTGTTGTTGTGCCCGTGATTTGCCTGCTTTCCCCCCGTTTTTCCTTCTATGCCCCTCGCTGCCCCACTGTTGTTGTGCCCGTGATTTGCCTGCTTTCCCCCCGTTTTTCCTTCTGTGCCCCTCGCTGCCCCACTGTTGTTGTGCCCGTGATTTACCTGCTCTCCCCCCGTTTTTCCTTCTGTGCCCCTCGCTGCCCCACTGTTGTTGTGCCCGTGATTTACCTGCTCTCCCCCCGTTTTTCCTTCTGTGCCCCTCGCTGCCCCACTGTTGTTGTGCCCGTGATTTACCTGCTCTCCCCCCGTTTTTCCTTCTGTGCCCCTCGCTGCCCCACTGTTGTTGTGCCCGTGATTTACCTGCTCTCCCCCCGTTTTTCCTTCTGTGCCCCTCGCTGCCTATCGCCATTCCCGCCGCTGCGTCCCCTGCGGCCCCGCCCCCTGACTGCCCATTCGCTGCCCCTGCCTCCCGCCTCCCAGCTGCTCCTCCCTCCCACCTCCCCATAAATGGCGGCCGCTGCACGGTGAGGAGAGCGACCCTTGACCTTGCCAGGTAGGTCGCTCCCCCACCACACAGCTCCGCCTGTGCTGTCTGCCCGCTGCTCCTGTAGGTAAGATCGCCCTCCGCTTGTGGCCCCGGTGCCAGTTTTGTCTGCTTGTCTCCCCTTTCCTTTCTGTGCCCCTCGCTGCCCCACTGTTGTTGTGCCCGTGATTTGCCTGCTTTCCCCCCGTTTTTCCTTCTGTGCCCCTCGCTGCCCCACTGTTGTTGTGCCCGTGATTTGCCTGCTTTCCCCCCGTTTTTCCTTCTGTGCCCCTCGCTGCCCCACTGTTGTTGTGCCCGTGATTTGCCTGCTTTCCCCCCCGTTTTTCCTTCTGTGCCCCTCGCTGCCCCACTGTTGTTGTGCCCGTGATTTGCCTGCTTTCCCCCCGTTTTTCCTTCTGTGCCCCCGCTGCCCCACTGTTGTTGTGCCCGTGATTTGCCTGCTTTCCCCCCGTTTTTCCTTCTGTGCCCCTCGCTGCCCCACTGTTGTTGTGCCCGTGATTTGCCTGCTTTCCCCCCGTTTTTCCTTCTGTGCCCCTCGCTGCCCCACTGTTGTTGTGCCCGTGATTTGCCTGCTTTCCCCCCGTTTTTCCTTCTGTGCCCCTCGCTGCCCCACTGTTGTTGTGCCCGTGATTTGCCTGCTTTCCCCCCGTTTTTCCTTCTGTGCCCCTCGCTGCCCCACTGTTGTTGTGCCCGTGATTTGCCTGCTTTCCCCCCGTTTTTCCTTCTGTGCCCCCGCTGCCCCACTGTTGTTGTGCCCGTGATTTGCCTGCTTTCCCCCCGTTTTTCCTTCTGTGCCCCTCGCTGCCCCACTGTTGTTGTGCCCGTGATTTGCCTGCTTTCCCCCTGTTTTTCCTTCTGTGCCCCTCGCTGCCCCACTGTTGTTGTGCCCGTGATTTACCTGCTCTCCCCCCGTTTTTCCTTCTGTGCCCCTCGCTGCCCCACTGTTGTTGTGCCCGTGATTTACCTGCTCTCCCCCCGTTTTTCCTTCTGTGCCCCTCGCTGCCCCACTGTTGTTGTGCCCGTGATTTACCTGCTCTCCCCCCGTTTTTCCTTCTGTGCCCCTCGCTGCCCCACTGTTGTTGTGCCCGTGATTTACCTGCTCTCCCCCCGTTTTTCCTTCTGTGCCCCTCGCTGCCTATCGCCATTCCCGCCGCTGCGTCCCCTGCGGCCCCGCCCCCTGACTGCCCATTCGCTGCCCCTGCCTCCCGCCTCCCAGCTGCTCCTCCCTCCCACCTCCCCATAAATGGCGGCCGCTGCACGGCCGCGCAGCGGACGTGCGCAGCGGGCGCGCCGCTGGCGCGCCGAAGGCGCGCCTAAGGCAAGCCCGTCTGCGCCCGTCCGCGACTGGACCGCGCCCAGCGCCAGAACCCCTGGATCCCACCGATGCAACACCACTCGACGGACCTACGACGCCGCCACACTCACCGCACTCAATGCCGGCCGGAACCCTGCCTGCTACCGAGCCTCACCGAGACGCACCCACGGACCCTTCACCTGCCAAACCTGCCGATTCACCTGCCCCCTGACGTGCACCACCTCCGCCAAGTCGAGCAACAGCAGCAACCACCTGAAATGCATCCTGCTGAACACCCGCTCCGTCCACAGGCACGCCGTGGAACTCTGGGACCTGCTCGACGCAACAGCACCGGACATCGCCTTCCTCACCGAAACCTGGATGAACGCCTCCTCAGCGCCTGACATCGCCATAGCCATCCCGGATGGATACAAGATCACCCGGAAGGACCGCGTCAACCAGACGGGAGGAGGCATCGCCATCGTACACAAGAACACCATCCGCATCTCGACTAACTCCGACGAGACCTTCACCGCCGCCGAACACCTACACTTCCAGATACACACGGACCCCAAGACCACCCTCCGAGGCACCCTCATCTACAGACCCCCGGGACCACGCACACTATTCAGCGAAGAAATCGCAGACTTCATCAGCCCGCACGCCATGCCCTCCGCCGACTACATCCTCCTAGGGGACCTCAACTTCCACCTGGAGAACAACAACGACAGAAACACCACCGCCCTGCTGGACAACCTCGCCAACCTCGGACTCAAGCAACTGGTGAACACGCCCACCCACTACGCCGGCCACACGCTTGACCCCGTCTTCTCGTCCAGCAAGCACATCTCCTTCAGCCACGCCACCGGACTCCACTGGACCGACCACAGCTGCGTCCACTTCAGCTTCAGAAAGACTGCGACCCACCACCACCCGCAACAGGCTCCCCGCCGGAGCTGGAGCAAGATCACCGCCGAGCAGCTCACCGCCTCCTCAGCCAGAACACACCCACCGACACAACGGACCCAAACGAAGCAGCCAGCAACCTCGCCAAGTGGCTGACCGCCTGCGCCGACGACCTCGCACCACTAAAAACCCTCCCAGCAGACCCGGAAGCAAGAAAACCCCTTGGTTCACCAACGAACTCAAGGAATCCAAGAAGAACTGCCGCACTCTCGAGAAAACCTGGCGACTCGACCAGACCACAGACAACAGGACCGCCCTCAAGCACGCCACCCGCAAACACCACCAGCTGATCCGTGCCACCAAGAAGTCGGCACTCAAAGAACGACTGGACAACAACGCCCATGACAGCAAGGAACTTTTCAGCATCGTCAAAGAGTTCTCCAACCCCAGCGCCGGAAACAACGACATCACCCCTCGCAAGACCTCTGCAACTCACTCTCCGCGTTCTTCCACCGCAAGATCACCGACATACACAACAGCTTCAACGCACAAACAACGCACCCTACCGCCGAACCAATGCCCGCCACCACCACCCTCTGCAACTGGACCCCGATCAACACCGAAGACACCACCCGCACGATGAACTCCATCCACTCCGGATCACCAACCGACCCCTGCCCACACCACGTCTTCAACAAAGCCGACGCCACCATCGCACCCCATCTCCGGGACATCATCAACTCCTCCTTCCGCACCGCCACCTTCCCGGAGAGCTGGAAGCACGCCGAGCTTACCGCCCTCCTGAAGAAACCAACGGCGGACCCCACCGACCTCAAGAACTACCGCCCCATCTCGCTCCTTCCGTTTCCGGCCAAAGTCATCGAGAAGACCGTCAACAGACAGCTTGCCGCCTTCCTCGAGACGAATGGATCCTCGACCCCTCGCAGTCCGGGTTTCGGGCCAACCACAGCACCGAGACCGCCCTTATCGCAGCCACCGACGACATCAGAACCCTAACCGACAACGGGGAAACAGCTGCCCTCATCCTCCTGGACCTCTCCGCGGCGTTCGACACCGTCTGCCACCGCACCCTAGTGAAGCGCCTCAGCAACATCGGAATCCGAGAGAAAGCACTGGAATGGATCATCTCGTTCCTCGCCGGAAGAACCCAGAGAGTCCGCCTCTCCCCGTTCAGATCCGAAGCCACCGAAGTCATCTGCGGCGTTCCACAAGGATCCTCACTCAGCCCGACCCTCTTCAACGTCTACATGAGCCCCTCGCAGCCATCGCACGCCGACACAACCTCAACATCATCTCCTACGCCGACGACACCCAGCTGATCCTCTCCCTCACCAACGACCCCACTACCGCCAGAGCCAACCTGCACGACGGGATGAGAGACGTCGCCGACTGGATGAGGAACAGCCGCCTTAAACTGAACTCAGACAAGACGGAAGTCCTCATCCTGGGCTCATCACCCTCCGCCTGGGACGACTCCTGGTGGCCCCCGGCCCTGGGCACCGCACCCAAGCCAACGGACCACGCACGCAACCTGGGCTTCATCCTGGACTCCTCCCTATCAATGACCAAACAAGTCAACGCCGTCTCATCTTCATGCTTCAACACCCTGCGCATGCTCCGCAAGATCTTCAGATGGATCCCCACTGAAACCAGGAAGACCGTCACCCAGGCACTCGTCACCAGCCGACTGGACTATGGGAACACCCTCTACGCCGGAACCACAGCCAAACTTCAAAAGAGACTCCAGCGCATCCAGAACGCCTCCGCACGACTCATCCTGGACATCCCCCGACACAGCCACATCACCGTACACCTGAAAGACCTGCACTGGCTCCCCGTCAGCAAGAGAATCACGTTCAGACTCCTCACCCACGCACACAAGGCCCTCCACGACCTGGGCCCAAAGTACCTCAACGACCGCATGTCCTTCTACACGCCCACACGCCAGCTACGATCAACCAGCCACGCCCTCGCCACCGTACCACGCATCCGCAGAACCACCGCCGGAGGAAGATCCTTCTCCTACCTGGCGGCCAAGACCTGGAACTCCCTCCCCACTCACCTTCGGCGAACCCAGGACCATCTCGCCTTCAGGAAGCAGCTCAAGACCTGGCTGTTCGAGCAGTAACTTACCCCCTCCCCCAGCGCCTTGAGACCCTCCCGGGTGAGTAGCGCGCTCTATAAATGCCGTGATTGAATGTGATAGGTCCAAGTCGTTTGCATCTTCTGAATCTGGCCAATCCATGGAATTGCACCACTAATACATGCCTACAGCATCCTTCAAAATTTCAACTTGATGACACCCATGAATTTGCAACATTGTTGTGGGTGGCCAACTGAATTCACTGCATCTGACTCGCAAAAGCTTCCAATACGCGTCCGTTACCATGTCAGTCCATAGCCAATGCGTGCGCACGGATCGTTCCATTGCTGTACGACGCGTATTACGTCACACAACACGCATCCGTCAAATTCATATGCAATGGCCAATGCGTGCGCACCGATCGGACCATTGCTGTACGACGCGTATTACGTCACACAACACGCATCCGTCAACATCATATGCAATTGCCATTGACTTTACTGGCTGAGTTTAATGCATCGTTTACAAAACCAGTTAGTCCAGTTTTGAACATCTATAATATGAAAGTTGTTAGTGCAGTATTATATGGGGCAGAGCTCTGGGGATTTAAAAATCTTTCAAAACTAACCACAGCTGAAAATAGTTTTCTACGTAAAATCACCAACCTTCCACAAAGCACACCGCTACGGCCATTACTCTATGATTTAGGCAGGAAGGCTTTGGTTGACAGTGCCAGATTACGCCCTTTGTTGTATTGGCGGAGAATCTGGTCAACACCTGAATTGACACCTTATGTTGAGGGCCTAAAAGATTTAATAAGAGCGGATTGCTATAAGAAAATCAAATGGCTACAGGAACTTAGATCTATCTTAGTAAGTATAGGCATGGCCGCTTTATGGGAGAATCCTGAAAACACTCCGTTTCCCTCTAAAGCACAGCTGAAGGAAAGATATTGGGGATGGGTGTCTGTTAACATCTTTAGGAATAGTGATCCTTCGACACTAACGGGCCAATTCCTAGATGTAAAACCAGTGCAAAAGCTGGAACCATACTGGGACACCATAACGAAGCCTCACGATAGAAAGCTCTATTTCCAACTTAGAGTGGGCACATTACCCATAAAGTCATTTACTGCAAGATGGGGATACAGTGGACGACACCTCCTGCCCTATTTGTCATGTAAACTTGGAGTCTTTGGCCCATTTGTTATTTGTGTGTCCCGCCTATAAAGTTCTGCGGCGTATTTGGTTGGCACCAATTTGTAGAGCTCTGGGTACCCGAAAACATGAGGTAGCTCTTAGATTAATTCGCACTGAAACATGGCTACCCCATGCCATATCTTTAGCTAAATTTTTAGGTTGGGCATGGGTCATTAGATCAAAAGCGATTGCTGTATTGTAATGAATGTGTACTACATGCCTAACTTTTTTCTTTTAGTTGCTTAAATGAAATTGGGGTTTGTTTCTCCTTTTATTTTTATTTTAATACTAAAGGTAGTAAGCGTAAGGCAAGAGTTGAGTTGTCCATGGAATTTCGTGTCTTAATGTAAAAAGACTCCTTTGTATATATGTATATAACACTGAGAGGAGTTCAAAAAATGTTATTGCTGTTTTTATAATATTTTATGGACTTCTATCTTCATGGGAAGTTTAAAAAAAAAAAAGTTTTTAATATTTTGGTCATAAATTTTGTATTGTATTTCAGCTTTTATGACTATTTGTCGAATAAAGCTATTATGACTAGCAATTGCCAATGCGTGCGCACCGATCGGACCATTGCTGTACGACGCGTATTACGTCACACAACACGCATCCGTCAACATCATATGCAATGGCCAATGCGTGCGCACCGATCGGTCCATTGCTGTACGACGCGTATTTCGAAACACAACACGCATCCGTCAACATCATATGCAATGGCCAATGCGTGCGCACCGATCGGTCCATTGCTGTACGACGCGTATTTCGAAACACAACACGCATCCGTCAACATCATATGCAATGGCCAATGCGTGCGCACCGATCGGTCCATTGCTGTACGACGCGTATTTTGAAACACAACACGCATCCGTCAACATCATATGCAATGGCCAATGCGTGCGCACCGATCGGTCCATTGCTGTACGACGCGTCCCTGTACAAGTCACGTATGCCAGCCACAATTACTTGCCAGGGACTCAGGGGCACACCTACAACACCACAGCCTGTCCACACTGTATCCTAAGGCATGTAAGGCTGCATTACCTGTGTGTGTATGGGGGTCAACATGTGGTTTGTTGGGTGGCACTTGGGGGCAGCCACTCCCAGGCTGTGCACGTGTTCATGGGGACAGAATCCTTTGTGTGTTGTGCACATGACCACTGTGATGTGCAACTGTTCAGTTCAGAGCATGTGGCATGGTCACATTTCCAGGTTGCATATGTGTATGTTATGTCACATACACCCTGAGTCCCATGTGGGATGGTATGTACGTCACAGGCTGACCCATTGCCACAATTGTGATGGCCCTCCACAGTCTGTGTGCATGTTGTGTTCCAGATGTCTCTGATTCCATGTGCACAATGGGAGACAGTCTCCACATCCACATTGTTTGTGCATCGACTTTGATGTTGTGTGTGTGTGTGTCACAGACGTCCATGTCTGTCCTGCAGAGGCAACAGGGGCCACTACCTGTGGGAGTCATGGTTGTTTTGCTGGCGTGTACATGATACGCCATGTCATGCCAGTGTCCATGTGGCAATACAGAGTCCCTGGGAATCTACCTGTCAAAAAGCTGTGATGCCTGGGGCACATCTGTCCTCACTTGTCACTGTGGTGTGTGTTTGGAACGTGACAGCAGCACATGGGTACTGTGACACAGCCTAATGATTTCCCATAGCACAACCTGGAACTTGTTGTCAACACATGTTGAACTGAGATGTTAGATGATGGCCATGTAGGTGCCATATATGTCCATACAGAACGGCACACACATCAAGTACTTGTGTCTCGTAATGATGTATCATGTGATATTTAGTATGGTCAATGCCACATATGTGGGGTGACTGACAATCTTTCTTTGTTCACCTATGTACTGCAGGGCACCAGCTGTCCATAGACCATTCCCTGACCTTGCAACCATGGTGGAACGTGACTGCATCCGACGGTACCGCTTCAACAGGCCGCTGATTGAGGAATTGGCGGGCGGTTGGGCCCACATTTGCTACCTGGCAGGCCATACCCTACAGCGCTGACCCCCAAGGTGAAGGTGATGGCAGCCCTACACTTCTTTGCCACCGGTACCTTTCAACACACTGTGGCTTCTGCTGGTGGGATGTCACAGACCATGTTCAGCCGTGTGCTACGCGATGTTTTGGAGGCAATGTTAACATACTTGAACCAGTACATCTATTTCCCTAAACGTCAACAACTCACTGACGTCAAGAGTGACTTCTATGCCCTGGGGAGGATGCCACATGTCATCGGCTCCATTGATGGGACACATGTGGCTTTGGTACCACCACAGGCACATGAGCAGGCATACAGGAACAGGAAAATTTTCCATTCTATCAATGCTCTGGTGGTATGTCTTGCAGATATGAGCATCTCACATGTGTGTGCCCGTTTCCCCAGTTCTGCACACGATGCCTACGTGATGAGGAGTAGTCGCATCCCGAGGATGATGTCACAGATGCAGAACCAGCGTGCCTGGCTTGTCGGTGTGTACTGACTTTGTACCATTGTGTGTGTTCTGCAATGTTGTATTCCACCCTCTTTTCCAACTCAGCTATTGTGCAATTGTCTGTATGTAGGTGACTCCGGATACCCCAACATGCCGTGGTTGCTGACACCCCTCAGGAACCCTGTGACACCAGCCCAGATGCGCTACAATGAGGCACATGGTCGGACCAGGAGAGTGATCGAGCGGACATTTGGTCTCCTGAAGAGCCGCTTTCGCTGCCTGGACAAGACAGGAGGGGCCCTCCCATATGCCCCTGCAAAGGTGTGCAAGATTTTCATCGTCTGCTGCATGCTACACAACCTGGCAGTGCGGAAGGAGTTGCCTCTCATCCTGGATGACGATGACCAACATCCGCCACCTGTGGAGGATCCTGGCCTGGGCCACAATGCCAGTGATGATGATGATGAGGGTGATGTCCGCACACAGCTCATCACCAACTTCTTCAGCTGAATGTGAGTATACAGAGATGTTATGTCAATAATTTGAGTTTGCATGATATGTGCTGGTGGTGCTCTGTTGCTGTTTGAGTGTGGCCATGTGCTACTTGACTGGATGCGTGCAGCGATGTGTCCTTACAGGTAGTCTGTACTCCCCAACAGTGTTGACATGCTAACTTGGTTTTGTGTAGGTATCTTGTGACATGTATTGGGCATGAGTATTGCAGTTCTGTCCTGTTCTTCAGTGCTTTTGACTGTGTGTCATGTCTGTCCTTCACAGGGTACTTTCAGAGTTGTTTGGTCAACTGTCATCCCCCGACACCATGATTCAACTTCCAGGGTGGAAGCAGTCGTTTCCCTACAGGTGATGTGCCACACACCCCTGGACTTTATTTCTTCAACACTTGTTGACTGTGTGGCCACTGCCACGTGGGATTACCTTGCATCTGTAGTGGAAACAACATGTTGCAAATGTGTAATAAATCTGTGCTTCACTTTGGGATGTGCGTTGTCTGTGGTCACACATCTGACTGACATTTGCTTACTGCACCTGTGGGCTAGTTAACACAGAATCTGAATAGGTGTGGTGTCTGTGCATTCCACTGTATTTCCTGGCAACATGAGTGTAGGCGATGAGTCAGATGGCCTTGGTGTGTATGTGTTGTGTTGCCCTAGTGGTGTGTCTCCCTCATATGTGTCACGTCGCCATGACTCACATGACGGTGTTGGAATTGCTGTAGCAGTTAGCATGCACAGTGTCATTTAGCAGATCATCATCTCCATGACAAAATACCATGTTGGAATCACAACAGAGGCAAGTATGGTGTATTAGTGAGTTTATTTACATACATGTGTGAGGATAGTGCACAGGATGGTGGGTGCTGTACATTGGGATTGGAATCCAAAGTTCCCAGATGAGTTGGAAGTGTTGGTAGCAGAAATGTCCTGAGTAAAGTCCACAGTCATCTGATACATTAGTCCAACTTAAACTCCCATGTCATGTGGGAGAGTTGGGTTGCATTCGACAGGGTGAACAGTTTGCACACAAAGGAGAATTTCCAGAACAGGTGTTGGGTTCCTGGGGGATGTACATGGCCATCTGCCTCTCAGTTGTCCTTCCTCGGACAACCCCTCTTCTTTCTGGGGGACCCTCACGTGCAGGCCGCTGCGGTGCAGAGGACTCTCCACCAGAGTCATCCTCCCTCCCTGTGGCAGTTGCAGTTGTTGCGGCACCAGATGTTGTGGGCACACAGGGAGGTGTGGACATGTTGGTGCTAATCTGGCGGAGGCATGTCAATATGTCCCTCTGCACCGCTGTCAGTTCTTCCAATGTGTCCCACTTGGACTCCATGCCAGACATGTGTGTCTCCACACGGGACATGTGGGAGTCCAAGGGGGCATGATGGGCAGCCTAATGCTGTTGAATGTCCTTGAGGATCCCCACTACCTGGCTGACCTCTCCGGTGCTATTCTGGTACGCATCTGCAATGTGTACCAGTTGTGGGTCATCATGCAGTCCAAACCCCTCTGCAAACAGCGACCTCTGCCTACCACCCCTCCCACCACCCCTGGCCACACGTGCGGGACCTGTGGTGGCACGCACAGGTGACCCTAGGCCCCTTGGGCGTTGGTACTGGGGTTGTTGTCCGTTGCTTTCCGGGGGCCGGGGTCCCTGTGCTGTTGTCATTCAGTGTCCTTGGTCTGTCCGTGTCGGCGGGAGTGGTCTGTGTGTTGGCAGATGTTGGAGGAGTGGGTGCAGGGGGTGCAGATGGTGGTCCTGCTGGTGCTGCATGATGACTCACACCGGAGGGGCCAGGTAGGTCTTCACCATCCGAGGAGGGCAGAGGCTGTTCCACACCAGAGAGCTCAGGGGCCACCGGAGCCTGGGACAGGGACTCCTCATCATATGCTGCTGTGTCCCCATCATCACCTGTGTTTGGAAGAGACACACAATGTATGTTATGTTTCGACAGGCATCAATGGTTCAAACACATGACAGTTGTGACTGTACATCTGGATGCGTGCCTGTACATTGCATTGTGCTAAGTTGTCACAGCCAGAGGTTGATATTGTTGTAGCCCATTGTCCTGCCAACCTGAAGCATTTCAATGTGAATGTTGAGGTGTGTGCATGACCAGCTCATGTATAGATTGGCTGTACATGGCCATTGCTACTCAAGGGCCATCACGTGCCTGACACAGGTGTGTCATCCTTGTCCACATTTGTCCTTTAACTGGGACATACGTGCAATTCCACTTAGGATATCTTTCAAGATTGGGACATGTGTGGTGGCAGTTTTTGCCAGTCTTTGTGCGTCACATTGGTGTGTCTGGACAACATGGTCACAGTCCGGTATGCCTGGGATCTCTTGGGAGTATCTGTATTGTTATCTGGGTTCCTAGTTCACGTCTCATTTCATACAAGTGATGTTGTTAACGTAGCTAATGATGTTGTTGCTGAGTTTTGTACGTGCAAACGTGATTAATCTTGTCAATGTCCTCCATGGTGATAAGGATTGGGCACGGCAGCTCTCTGGCTTTTCCATTGCCATGACAGTGATGGCCAGTGGTGTGTGTTGCAGTTCTGCTGCTGTGAGTAGCATGTCTCCTCAAATGCAGTCCAGCTTGGTGCTTGTGTCTACAGTGTCTGTGACAGTGAGTGGTGTGTTGTGTGAAGGATGCATATGTTGCCGAACAATGTGGGAGTGGAATGCAGATCACAACCGCAACTTGTGTGACTGACACCATGTTACAGTGTCCGGTATATTGGTGTGTCCATTGCATTCACTGTCAGGTGTCCCCTGTCAATGATGTCTCAGTGACTTCCTGTGTGTTTTGTGCTATGTAGTTTGTCTGATTCTCCACAGTTGTCATCTGCAAGTCACACCTTCACAGCCAGGCCAGGGGGCACCCATGGACACTGCATCCCCTGACAGTGTGTGTAAACATAGAGTTGCAATGGCTGTGAGTGTGTACGTGTTTGGGTTGGCCAGTGCATAGGTGTGAATTGCAGGCACATCATTTCTCATGCCCATGTGTCAGCCATCTTGCAAGGGCTTTTACTTTGGGAGTGACTGGTCCCACGTGTGCAATGTGTTTTTGCAGAGTAGGTGTGTGTATGGCCAGCATTGGTGGTATTTGGTTGACATCCGGACCTCCTTCTCCCCCAGCCCAGTTATCCCACCATGAAGCATGCCACCCTTGCAGTGGGTGCAGGTTAACTCTCAGGATGTCAGTCAGTGGTGTCCTGTTGTTGGTTGGTGCACAGTTCCCAGCAGGGCCTTGTGCTCCCCACAACAGAGCACCATTGTCAGACATCTTTGAAGTGGCTTTTCACTCCCTGTGAGGTGTGCATGCTTCAGTGTGAGCTTGCCGGGCCATGCGGGTGGGGGATGTTGAGCTGTGACTACCACTCCCATCATGCTATTGCCTACACTCCCCTTCCCAGCATGCCCATACTTCCTTCCTTTTAGTCGACTTCACTGTGTGTGAGTGTGACAGCAATGGCAAGATGGCTGACAGTGTGGTCCTGTTGTTGGTTGGTGCACAGTTCCCAGCAGGGCCTTGTGCTCCCCACAGCTGAGGCCAGTGTCAGACATCTTGGAAGTGGCTTTTCACTCACTCTCTTGTGGAGCATGGTCTCAGGTGTGTTGTTTGGAGTTAGTGGAAGTGGTGTGTGTGTAAGGGCCTGCTGGTAGCTGTAGTCGGAGCTGGCACTCCTCCTCCCCCCAGGCCAGACATCCCACCATGAAACGTGCTTCCATTGCAGGGAGTGCAAGTTGGTTGTTAGGATGTCAGTCAGTGGTGTCCTGCTGTTGGTTGGTGCACAGTTCCCAGCAGGGCATTGTGCTCCCCACAACAGAGCACCATTGTCAGACATCTTGGAAGTGGCTTTTCACTCCCTGTGAGGTGTGCATGCTTCAGTGTGAGCTTGCCGGGCCATGCGGGTGGGGGATGTTGAGCTGTGACTACCACTCCCATCATACTATTGCCTACACCCCCTTCCCAGCATGCCCATACTTCCTTCCTTTTGAGTCGACTTCACTGTGTGTGAGTGTGACAGCAATGGCAAGATGGCTGACAGTGTGGTCCTGTTGTTTGTTGGTGCACAGTTCACAGCAGGGCCTTGTGCTCCCCACAGCTGAGGCCAGTGTCAGACATCTTGGAAGTGGCTTTTCACTCCCTGTGAGGTGTGCATGCTTCAGTGTGAGCTTGCCGGGCCATGCTGGTGGGGGATGTTGAGCTGTGACTACCACTCCCATCATGCTATTGCCTACACCCCCTTCCCAGCATGCCCATACTTCCTTCCTTTTGACTCTGCTTCCCTGTGGGGTAGTGTGACTGTGCTGATAGGATGGCCTACAGTGTTGTCCTGGCGTTTGTTTGGCTACAAGTCCCAAAAGTGTCCCTGTGCTTCACACAGCATAACCCAGTGTGGTAGTTCTTTGTGGGATATTTAATTAGAGTGTGAGGCAATGCATTCTCCCAGGTGAGTTGTGTGTACTTTGTGTTAAAGGGGTGTGTGAGAAGAGCTGCTGGTAACTATGGTCAGAGCTGTCAGTCCTCCTTCCCACCCAGCCAGATATCCCACCAAGCAACGTGCTTCCATTGCAGGGAGTGCAAGTTGGCTTTCAGGATGTCAGGCAGTGGTGTCCTGCTGTTGTTTTGAGCACAACACCCAGCAGGGGCTTGTTCTCCCCACAGCAGTACCCAGTGTCAGCCATCTTGTCAGTTCTTTTCCACTCCCTGTGATGTGAGCATGGTTCAAAGTGGTGTTGATGGGCCAATTGTGAGGGTGACCAATATCTGTGACTACAACTCCCATCATGCTATTGGCTACACTCACTTCACCAGCATACACACAATTCCTTCCTTTCAGTCAGCTTCCCTGTGAGGTGATGTTCTAGTGATGGCAAAATGTCTGACAGTGTTTGTTGATTAGATTTGTGCCACTGCCTTGCTCTATTTGTTGTTAGGTTTGTACATGTCATGACACAGTTACATATCACTATGAGATGGCAGGTATTGTGTTTGTCTGACTAGCATACACTAGCATCAATTTTATGTTAATTATTTGATTGTTTTCATAGTGTTTGTTTAATTAGTTAGAGTTTTCTATTGGTTTGTGTTTGTGTGTTTTAAATTTATTGGTTGAGATAGCTTTTTTGAATTTTTTAGCTGTTACCTTGTGATTTATTTAATGTTTATTATGTATATTTATTGTTTGTTTTTATTTTGTTTATTTTTGTTATTTAATTTTATACGTAGATAAATGTGTTATTTTTTATATATTATAAATATATTTATGTTTGTTTATTTTTGTCATTTTTGATATATTTTTCATGTTCAATTGTTCGTTTATTAATTTGTTTTTGTATTTTTAATTTATTTGTTTAAATGAATGTGATTAATTCGTAATTATTTGTATTGTTTTTCTAAAATATTTGGTATATGTTATTTTATTGTATTATCTTAAATAGTATTTTTTTTTGTTTAAATGTTATTTTCGATATAGTTTATATGTATTTTTCGATGTTTGTGTTGTTGATATTGTTTGTATCGATATTTTTGATGTGTTTGATTTTATTTTAATGTTATCAATATTTTTGTGTTCTATATTTTTGTCGTCGATATTTTTGTAATCGAGATTTATTTAAACAATATTTTTTTATCGATGTTAGTGTCATTTCTATTTTGTGTATTGTGTGTCGATATTTTCGTTTACGATATTGTTTTTAAAAAAAAATCTTTTTATTCAAAGATAAAACATATAATAAAAACAAAACAAAGTGCAGTACATTACATTGATCTAAACTTCTAATAAACACAATATACGATGCAGATACATGTATAGGCTTTGGGTAATCTCACAAAAGGCACACATCGTCGTTCCATATTTGGCATTTAGATATCTTCATCGTCCACCACAAAGGAGGGAGGGAGGATAACAGGAGTACACAACAGACCTCTGCTTTCATTCCAAGGGCCCCATATTTTGGTCCACTTTTGCGGGCACCCCCTACCGTCATAAACCAACCTCTCTGCCTGCATGCACCAATCCATGTCTGACTCCCAATCCTTATAACGTAGTTGAACCCCACCCCTCCATGTTCTAGCTATATTACGCTTTGCAACCATGCAGCCCAAGGTAACCCACATCTTCTCAGTACGCGACAGATCCGTGGTATCCCAGATATTTAAGAGACACAGCCGGGGGGAGTCATCTATAGGCGAGTTACAAACGCGAGACATACCAGCGATAACTTTTTCCCAATACCTCCGGAGGACTGGGCAGTGCCACCATTGATGTATATAGGTACCATCCTGGCCACACCCACGGGGACAAGCAGGGGAACCCAACACACCCAATTTGACCAGCACCGAGCTGGTATAATACGCCCGGTGCAGCAATTTGAGCTGCATGAGTCTGAATCGTGATCGGATCGCTACCTCGCGGGGGGATGCCAATACCTCTCTCCAATCATCATCGTCCAGGTCCCCAACGTCGTCAGCCCACTTTGAACGCATTTTCTCCTGGGCGTCTGGAGTATGGTTGAGGATTTTCCGGTAGGTCAAGGAGATGGCCCCCTCCGGGAGATAATCATCCAACAATCTGTCCTCCAGAGGCGAGGAAACCGTCACCTCCGTGTCCTTGGGAATGGCTTTATACAACGCGTTTCTAGCCTGTAGGTGGGGGAAAGTTTCTCAGTCATGCAATTGGTAGTCCCGTTGCAGGTCGGCAAAGGGAATCACTCTTCCCTTCGCCCACATGTCTCCGACTGTCAAGAGACCGATCAGGTCCCATTTATCAAACCCCGGCTGCTTGGATAACATACCCAAACGGTCTGTTTCCAGTAAAGGAGTGACTTGTGTTATTCTATCTTTCCACCCCAGAGCACGCGTTGCTTTGTGCCATATGTCTACCGTGGAGGACGTAGGAGTGAACCTGGGTGCATACCGTGCACCCCTGTAAAGTGCCCTAAGATAGGTGCCAGGGAGCATATTGTGCCTATCCATTCTGTAAGCGGGGTTGAAATGGGTCGATGGACTCAGCGGTTTAAAACCACTAGCTGCAAGGCTCAATAGTAAGACCTGATGTCGGGCAGGGCGATACCCCCATCATCTTTTGATCAGCAGGCCCTGTCGGTAGCAGGAACTTGTTTCCATTGGATAAAAACTCTGAAAAATTCTTTGACCTCCTACCAGCCATAGCTCGTAAGTCTGTAGCAGTGGCGATGATCTTGTCACGACTAGATTATTGTAACAGCCTGTATGCTGGTATAAAAAGAGTACTCTAAAAAGTTGCAGACTATACAAAACGCAGCGGCCCGAATGGTACTGAATCTACCTAAGGGGTCCTCTGCTTCCGAGGCTCTTCAAATCCTCCATTGGTTACCCATACACAAGAGAATTCTCTTTAAAATTCTTGTGATAATCTTCAGAGTTGTAAAACAAACCGGTCCTAAATACCTTAGGAGCAGATTGAAAGCCTATGTTCCTGCTTCGTGACTTAAGATCTTCTAAGGAAAATCTACTTGCACCCCCTTTTTCGTCAGAAGTCCAGTGGGGGAAAATCTATGGCTGTACTAGGGACAAAAGCCTGGAATTATCTACCTACCCAATTGAGACTTATTCAGACGGAGTCCATCTTTAAGAAAAATTGAAAACTTGGATCTTCACAGTTCCTGATAGTCTGGCCCTATCTTTTATCTGATTACTGCGACATTAGAGACCACACCCCTTTGACTCTCACTCGTAGCGCCAAGATGCTCCTTTGGAGTGATAGCCAGCGCTCTATAAATGACTTCATTCATTCATTCATACCAGCTCTTTGTCAATTTTGTGCGGGCAATACGGGGGCACCTTGGTTCCAGCGCAGTGCTCTAACTTCCGAGTCAATTAATTGGAAATATCGCGGTAAAACTGAATATGGCATATTCTGTAGGGCATACAAAAAGCGCGGGAGCCCCATTATCTTATAGAGGGCCGCTCTACCTAATAGTGTAAGGGGTAGTGTTTTCCAATGACGTATGTCTGCTTTGAGGCGAAGCAAGGGGGGCAGTAAGTTACGCTCATAAAAGACAGAGGAATCCGGGGTAACATATATTCCTAAATATTGAAAGCCGTCGGTTACCATTTGGGCCTCACAACCCGCCGGCAAAACTGGGGGAACACCACTCAACACGTAAATCAAGTATTTATCCCAGTTAATAGTGTATCCGGAACATTTTTGGAATAATGCGAAGATATGGAGGACTCTTCAAAGGGAAAAGGGAGGTCTAGCTAGGTACAGCAGAATATCGTCAGCATAAAGAGAGATCTTGTCGGACCACTCCAGCGACCAATTAAGTTCCTTAATAAGCGGGTCTCCCCTTATCTAAATCGCCAGGGGTTCCAGGGCCAAGGCAAAGAGCAGGGGCGAGAGAGGACAACCCTGTCTCGTACCTCTCCCCAAAACAAAGGAAGCTGAGCGAGCTCCATTTACCTTAATCCTGGCCAGAGGGTCAGAGTAAAGAAGACGCACCCAAGACAGGAATCGGCCTCCGAATCCATATCTTTCAAGGGCAGCGAAAAGGAACGACCATTCAATCATGTCAAAGGCCATTTTAGCGTCAAGAGACATTATGATAGAATCTTCTTGTATAGTGGTGGCCCTGCCCAACACGCCATATAATCTACGGAGATTTAATGCTGTATTCCTGGTGGGCATAAAGCCAGATTGATCCGGATGTACTAATTTGAGAAGGTACGGGGAGAGACGTTGTGCTAGTGTCTTGGCTAGGATTTTAACTTCAGGATCTAATAAAGAGATAGGTCCATAGGAGCTACATTCCTCAGGGGGTTTCCCCTTTTTGTGGATTACTACAATATTGGCTAGCCGTTGCGTTTCGGGCAGAGTACCCTGAATCAGACTCTCCTCATACATTCTCACTAAGAATGGGGCAATAGTATTAGCATTAGATTTATATAGTTCGATTGGAAGACCACTCGGGCCCATGGCTTTACCAGATTGTAGAGAACCAATAGCCTTAGAAACCTCTTCGGCTGTCAACTCTGCATCAAGGCCCTCAACGTCTTGGGCGTCTAGAACAGGTAGTGGTAAGGTAGCCAACAGCTCCGCCGATTCGGCCTGAGTAGACCTCTGCCTGGATGTGTATACCTGTTTAAAATATCTGGCGAAGACACCCACTATCTCGGCTCTGTCCTGTAGTGTATCACCTCCCTGCCCAACGATCTGAGCCACCCACCTATTAGCAAACTCTCTTTTGTCCAACCCCACCAGTAACTTACTGGCTTTATCCCCTATGTCATAAATACGATGTTGGGTAGCTCGATACTGAGTCTTAGCAGCTTCTTCAGCAACATCCCTATATTCTTTTTGCTTTATGGACAATTTATGTGCAGTAGCAGGAGTATGGGAGGCCACCAGTTCGGTCTCTAGCGTGGACACCTCTGTTTCTAAGTCCTCCAATTGTTTGCGTTTCTCTTTTCTATGACCCGCGACTGCTGCCACTCCACTACCCCGGATTACCACCTTATAGGCCTCCCAGAGCGTGACATCCGATGCCACTGACCTGTTGTTTTCTGCAAAATAACTTTGGGTGGCTTTCACCAATTGTTCTCTAATCGTCGGTATCTTAAGATACCAAGGATTAAGTACCATTTCGTACCTGGTAGGGGGGAACCCCGCCATAGCACGTCACAATCGGGGAATGGTCTGAAATACCTCTGGGAAGGAAGGAAGTCCCATCAAACATGGGAAGCTGAGGGGCATTACAGAAGATATAATCAATACCGGACAGACTCCCATGTACCCCCGAGTGAAAGGTGTATTGTAAGAAGGTGGGATTACAGGTCCTCCACACATCTATCAAGCCCAGTGCCTCTAAGAATTCCTCCAATAATTTCCCGGCCGACTCCCCTCCTCTGGATGGCAGACGGTCCAATTCCCCGTTAAGTGCAGCATTACAGTCGCCCCCTACTAGTACATCACCGTCCGGTAAGTTTAACATGTGGGGTCCAAGGTCTGCAAGTGTAATGGAATGAAGTCGGGGTGGCACATAGAGGGAAGTTACATTAAGGGTCCTCCCCTCCCATTGCCCCGAAACCGTAACAAACCTGCCCAATGGATCCCTGTTTGTTTACGTACCAGAATACCCACTCCTCTGGACCCTCTAGCAAAACCAGCATGCGCCACCAATTTATATCCCCATCTGTTCAGGGCACAATAGGAGGTACCCTGGATATGTGTTTCCTGTAGCAGAACCAAATAAGGAGCCTGCCGTTTCAAATATTGCAGCACAATTCCCCGCTTGATACGGTCACCCAGCCCATTGACATTCCAGGAGAGCAATTTAAGGCACCCCAAATGTGGGGCTGAGCTTTGTTCAATCCTCATCTAACCTGCAATAAAGGACACTTATACATGAAGGATCACTGAGAGGTAATACTGACAAATCTTCCCATCCCCTCCTCCTCGCGGCAGCACAAAAACGAATACCCAAGCAGTGCAAAATGGAAATCAACATTAAGAATGACCCTATACGCCATGAAAGAAGTCTCAACTGTAAAATTATATTGAGCACACCCACAAGGACTGCAAAAACACCCATTAACAAACCCTGGATCCCACCCCCACCCTGCCTCCCTGCAACGTGGACTTCGAACTGCCCACCCCCCAATTTTGCAGAGAGCCTGTAAACCCCAATCAAACTACTCTATGAAGGGATACGTCACTCAGCCAAACTACCCAAGAAGTTACTCTGCTAATCCCCAGAGAAAACCAATGGAAAAGCCCCTAAGAGCAATGGTATCCGAGCCTGGAGCCCAATAGTACAGTATATTTACTTATGTTCCAACCGCCGCCCTGCCCTATATCTACAGGTCACTATAGCATGCTGATACCACCACCGACTGATCTGTCAATCCATGGAGCCGCTCCAAACAAAAAAGGTTTTGCAAGCCCCCCTCCCGCACACACTATATAAATGGATCTCCTCCCCCAGAAGGCCAATCAATGCTCATCGTGACTACAACGTGGCAAGGGTCCAACACAGTTCCGCCGGGCAAATCAGGTCTCTGCTGCAGGAGAATTGAGTCCATAGTCATTCACTCCCGTTTCTTTCAGTTCGTTCTTGCTGACTGTCCAGTCTCTGCCCATGACTCGGAGATGATCGCTGACGAGTATTGGAGGAGCGCCAACTTTCAAGCCAGTCCCAGGTCTCCTCTGGGGTCTGGAAAAACAACGATTTACCATCTGCAAAAACCCTTAACTTAGCCGGAAAGAGCATGGCATACTTGAGGTCGTGATCACGGAGTACTCGCTTGACTTCAAGAAAGGATCTATGCTTCTGTTGCACTTTGTAGTTAAAATCCGGAAAAAAGGTGATAGTAGAGTTCTCAAATTTAAGTGGCAGGGCAGACCTGGCCATTTGAAGGATTATATCTCGATCCCGAAAATTAAATATCCTCACCAACATGGGTCTTGGAGGTGCACCAGGTTTTGGGGGGCCCCCCGGAACTCGATGCGCCCATTCCACAGCAAAATACTTTGAGAGGGACCGGGGTTGTAGGTGTTTCTGTATCAATTCCTCAACAAACAAATCCGCTGCCTGCCCCTCTGACTTTTCTGGAACCCCCAAAATGCGTACGTTGTTTCTTCGTGCACGCCCCTCATAATCCTCCAATTTAGCCTCGAAGTCCGATGGTTGGGCCTGTAGTCGTTTTACCAATACTTCAAGGGACTTTGTCGAAGTTTGGAGAACTTTCACTCAATCTTCGGTTTCTTTGACCCTGTCTCCCATTTTACGAAGATCGGCGCATATGAGGGTGATCTCCATCGTTACGGTGTCGATCTTTTGCTCCAACGCCGAGCGAACCCCCTGGATGACCTCCATAACGTCGACGAGAGACGAGCCCTTAATACTGCTGGTTACTTCACTTCAATCTCGGCTTGCTTCTCCTCCGGTACGTCAGCTTTAGAGTGGGCAAATTTAGACAGCTTCACCAAGCTAGATTACCTGGAACCTTTATTAGCAGCCATGTCATCGAATTCGCAATTGATTATGATAGCCAAGTGCGAGGGTTGATGGGCGCAGAAACTGGGGGGGGCCGGCGCCAACAAAAAGGTAGAAAGGTCCACGCAACACCACCTTCGCAACAAGCCCCTGCTGGACCCTGCTGTACATTATGTGGAAAGGAAATCAGGCATGTACCCAAAACCGTCTCTGCACAGTGCTTTCGTGCTGTGGGTACAAAGACGAATCCAGGCCGACCATAATCTGACAAAGCCAGGCAGCGCTGTGGGGCCCGTGAATCACAAGAGCCTGTTTTCTCCTGCATGTTGAGCCGTCTCTTCGCAGGCGTTGGCACCCCAACCAGTAAATGCAGAGAAGCCAAACAGCATCGATGGGGGAGGGGCACCGCACTGCGTCCCAACGTCGGCCCCAATCGAAAGAACGACCCCAAATATATTTAACTGACCAGTGGTGTTGAAATTCACATCAGAGTGGGGGAGGAAGTCTGCCAAGTCGCCTCCAGCCCCCAGGGTAGTCTTGATGGCCAAGTAGTAGGCGCCCGCTACACTGCCGGTCTTCTTGTGCTTACCGGAGCCCACCCGGCACAGCGCCATGCCCAGCAAACCGCGCCGCTGCCGAGCAGCACCGGGGGCACCGCCAGTACCACGGCAGTACCACGCCGCCGAGAGACAGCCATGCCGAAGGCAGAGTGCCGTCCCACGCCCGCAGGCTCGGCCGCAGCAGCGGTTCTCACGTAGAGCGGCTCCGGATGGCATCACGGCCAGCGGGTCCTCGCGGCCTCGGTCTGGATCCACAGTGCGATTTCATCGGGGCAGAGTGATCGGATCTTCTTTGGCGGCGGACCGGATGCCTCCGTAGATCAATGGGCACCCAGGTCAAGCATTTAGGCGGGCTAGACGGATATTTTAGCGGAGATTGGGGGTTGATTAAGCTCTAGAAGCTCAGAGATTCACTCCATTGCGGCCATCTTGGGTGCTGGCTGGCCACGCCCCCTCCGTTTACGATATTGTTAACTCGATAATTCTGTAGTTCGATGTTATGAGAGTCTATGTTGTATCAGTGATCAGCCCAGGATGTCAAGATTATTTGTCCTTTACAGAAGTGGAGCTTCAATTGGGGCACTTGCTTTGTTTATATATGTAAGTGTTTCCCATTGAGGTTTGCTGCATGTCTACCCGCTGCCCTCTGTTTGTGCCTCATCTGCTCGTTTCTTGCTCTGTTTTACCTTTTCTGGTTGTTTTTCTGCTAGTTTTTCTGCCCTTTGGTTTGGCTTTCCTGCTTGTTTTTCTGACCTCTGTTGCGCCTCTTTTGCTAGTTTTTCTACCCCCCATTTAGCCTTTTCTGCTAGTTTTTCTGCCTTTCATTGTGCCTTCCCTGCTCATTTTTCTGCCCTCTGTTTTGCCCTCTTCTGCTCTGTTTTGCCTTTTCAAGCAATCACTAGCCAGACGCTGCACATACATAATATGCTGGAACAAAATCAGGAAAGCTGCATCGAGCACATTGAATCATATGTTGTGGGACGAACTACAGCATCATCATATATCACCGGGTAGAGAGTATCTGCAAGAGTCACTTGCACTTACAGGTCTTAACCAGCTTTGGGAAATGTCAATTGACCTACAGGCCTTTAAGCGTTTGGTAAAGAAGTCTCTTAATATTCAATCAGCTACAGAAGATAAAGCCACATTAGCACAAAGGGCACATGGGTGGATGACATTAAACAAATACAAGTCTATCGCACCACAAGATTATTTTGCCACTGGTTACCCAGTTTTTATTAAACAGCAGTTTTTTGGATACTGGCTGGGGTTATTACCAGTCAACGAACACATGGCACCTTGGCTACGCTGTAATCTACCTGTCACTTGTCGCCTCTGTGGGAGTTGCAAGGAGGACATGTTGCATTTGGTTTGCTCCTGTAATACTGTAACGGCAGAAAGGAAACAACTGTTAATGAAGGCTTTTAACCAAAGAGGAATACGAACAAGAAGACAGGCAATCTTAGCCTGTTTTGACCCAGGGGACCCTCAGTTAAATTGCCGTTTTGTCAAGTTTCTGCTAAAAGTGGAGCAAAGACTAAAGAACACATAAATCGTCCAGTACAGTTGATATAAGAAACAATTCAATGGTCATATCATCCTCTAGGAACAATATGGAGTTCCCCAAAGCACTATTAGAGGCAGACCCCATGACTTTTACTGAATCCCCTAAGGATGATTAATGAACTGAAATACTTCCCTTGAGTGTTCTTTTAGCCTTAAAATTGTGACCTCCACTTGCCTCTTACTATTAGAAATATTTTATATTGACACTAAAGATTTTACCATTTGAATTTAACTGTGTTTCACCATGAATTTATGTTTTATCATGTAAATGTATGTTACTATCGAATGGGTATATTAACTTGCAGGCCGTCAGGGGCAGATTGGTCCTTTGCTGGCAGATATACGAATTGAAATGTTCTTGTGCAATAGCATCCCTAACTTTAAAGTTGCGACTATCTGATTTCTTTTTATCTGTCATATTTTAAAAAATTTAATTGAAAGATGTTATCAATGAATTTTTTAACTTACTATGTAAACATGTATTATCTTGTATATTTATTGCAATTGTTTTAAGTAACCACGCAATTGTCTAAATAAAACTAAACTTAAACTGTTTTACCTTTTCAGCTCATTTTTCTGCCTTCTGTTTTGCCTTTTCTGCTCATTTTTCTGCCCTCTGTTTTGCCTTTTCTGCTAGTTTTTCTGATCTCCATTTTGCCTTTCCTGCTCATTTTTCTTCCCTCCGTTTTGCCTATTCTGCTAGTTTTTCTGCCCTCTGTTGTGCCTTTTCTGCTCGTTTTTCTACCCCCCCTTTTTGCCTCTTCTGCTCGCTTTTCGGCCCTCTGTTTTGCCCTCTTCTGCTCTGTTTTGCCTTTTCTACTTGTTTTCCAGCCCTGTTTTGGATTTTCTGCTTGTTTTTCTGCCCTCCATTTTGCCTTTTCTGCCTGTTTTTCTGCCCTCTGTTTTGCCCTCATCTGCTCTGTGTTGCCTTTTCTGCTTGTTTTTTTGCCCTCTGTTTTGCCTTTTCTCCACGTTTTTCTGCCCTCTGTTTTGCCTTTATTCGCCCTCTGTTTTTGCCTTTTCTGCTCGTTTTCTGCTCTCTGTTTGCCTTTTTTGCTCGCTTTTCTGCGCTCTGTTTTCCCTTTTCTGCTTGTCTCTTCCGTCTGGGGCCCGGCGAATATTCATTGGGGGATGGGGAACGATTTTGGCCCCGGGGACCCCATCCTCCGGGGCCAGGCCACGTCTACCCGGGTGCCCTGGCTCCATCCAAGGCACCCAGTGTGCATTGATGGGGACCGCGGGAGAGCCTTAATGCCCTCGTGGTCCCAGCCGGCTCCCTGCCTCATGCGGGAGCCGGCATTGCTCCAGCATGCAGGAAGCTGCCAAATATGGAGCTCCCTGTGTGCAGGAGCAATTTTTAATCTGTTTCCCTGCCTGCATGACAGATGGCAGGGAAATAGATCAAAACTTCGCTCCCAGCAAGCGGGAGCAGTTTGACAGCTCCTGCTGGCTGGGAGCTGAGTTAGTGTTTGCTTTCGCTTCTCCCGCCAAGCGAAAGCAAACCGCTATCTCCCAAGGGTGGGCACCTCGGGCGATAGCAGGAGCTGGCCCTGGGGGTGTCAGTCCCCAAGGCCATTAATGGCTCCAGAAGGGAGTCTTATGATTGGCTCAGGGGAACCTGTGTCCCCGGGTGCTTCCTGCAGCTTCTTCCGGACTGGAGTCAGGAAGAGAAGAGAAGCGGGACAGAGGAGAGGTGGCGGAAAAGGTAAGTGTTTTAAAAACAATATTTTTCAACCCCCACCCCATCCCCCCCACCCCGCTACCCCCGTTCCCGACCAGCGGCCACTGATCTGTGTGTGCGTTTGTCTGTTGTACAGTCACATCTAGGAAGGTGGAAGCCATGAGCTGTCTTCCATTAGTTGTCTGATGAGCTTTCAGACAAGTAACCCCGGGGTAATTATTGGTTTTAGGTTGGTAGGGGTTGGAAAAATAGCACCCATCACCCACCAAAACTTTCCCTCCTCCCACACCATTGCTCATCTAAGATGAGAAGCACTTATCAATAGGCAGTCGGATAAGTAAAGGTGCACTGCTTCTGGACCCAGCAGGTTCAACGTTCCACAGCAGTTGTTGTCTGAGCTGCCTCATTAGTGAGAAGCTGCAAAAATTATTTTGATATGAGAAGGACCTTAAGTTATCTGGTGTATGTCAGTTCTCTCGGTTCTCCAACTAAATAGATCAGACATAGGGTCTAGTCCTTGTCAGATGCTTTAAGCTTATTCTCAACAATGTATCTGATCTTTTCTATACCTAATGTATCTGAGAGTTGCTCCCTCTAATCTCCCAATTCTAGGTTCTCCAGCTTCCAGTAGTAGAAGCCTATTAATAAATAAATAAAGCAAGTACAAGTAGGAGGTAAAGTTGCGGGGCAGCTGACCTAATATATGATGATAAACATCGGCTTTTATGATACATCTTGTATAAAATACACAGCCAATCAGGCATCACCCGGCGTGGGGATTTTTCAAACATTTATCCAATCATTAATCGACAGCAGGCATTTAGTTATATTTGGCAATTGACTTATGAAATGTCCCGCAACCGAAGCAAAGAGGCAGTACAATATTATTTTCATGATTTTCTTTATTTCTCAAAGCATTGCAATCACTGCAAGCTCAGCACAGGTCATCAGTCCTTCAGAAGTTCTGCAACCTTTTTATTAAGTGTCACAAAATGGACGCTGAAATAAGATGGCTTTTATGCTGCCATGCACCTTGAATTCCTCGAATTGCAATGATAATGGCCAAGGTCACGTATTGACCATCAACATTGGGGATCTTCCCTGGGTAATGGCAGGCCCAGGAGAATTACTCTCAGATCTTATGGGATCCGTACCTTGAACATCACTTAGAATGCCTGCAGGATATTGCACCAGTATTTATTCAGTTTTGGCCAGTGCCATAACAAATGTATAAGAGACTCTGGGGCATATTCACAAGGAGCTATCGCCGAATTAACGGCACTTTATCGCAGCCAAAGTCGTGATAAATTTACCTCCCCATTCACAAGCCGGTGTTAACAGCCCACAGCACCAGTTTACCCGCGATAGCAGCCGCAAAAAACATCGCCACAGAGGACCCCCGCAAATATCGCTAATGAGATGCAGAGTAGGCGTTCCCGTGACAAAAGCAGAGACAACATCACACCTCAACATTCACAACGACCATCCACATCGGCGGTAAAAACACAAAACAGGCGATAAGGTGCGTTAGCACCAGGAAATTTACACCTGCTCTGACCTGGTGTAAAGTCGGACGGCAGCCAGCACCACAAAAGGGAGCACAGCTCAGGGCCACATCCGAAGGGTAACAGATGCCATGGAGCCACCCATCATGCGACCCGGACACCCAAGAGGGCCACAACATCCACCTCCACCACCCCAGGACCCCAACCCACACCCGGAACAGCCCCCCCCCCGGACCACCACAGACGCAGCGCAGACAAAGACAGCGGAACCCCAGGAAACGTACCAGCTGCACAGACCCAACATCTGACAATGTCACCGTCCACTACAGGCTGAAAGGGACAACCAACCTACGCATCCTGACCATCATCGCCTAACAGGCCTACGGCACCAACACAGCGGACAACCAACATCCCACCCCACACAAAGCTGAAGGCGTGGCTGCACCTGTTGGCCCCTGGGACCCCCAACCAACACCCGCCAGAGTTGGAGGAGTCTCACAGCCAGCCACATCCAAGTCCCCCACACCTGTCCTGGACATCACCATCACCCTGGTACCCCAGTCCCCATACGTACAACACAATGCGCAGGATCCGCTGGAGACCAAGCAAGGACCATACGCCCAAGCAGGATGCACGCACGTGTTGGGGGCAATACACAGCACACATGTACTACCTGTGCCCTCTGGTGACACAGCACACAATCACCGCAACAGGAAGCACACGTCTCACATCAATGTGCCAGCAACAACAGAACACCGTGGAACACCCAACAATGTCGCCTTCAAATACACAGCCAGTGTGCATGATACCTTCATCCTCCGACAGTCCATCATCAACCAGCGTTCCCAGGATGGCAACAAGGCAAATGCACAGCCCCTTGGCAATATCCAAATGAACACCTCAACTCCACAACCATGCAACTCACAACGCTGGCAATGCACACGTCACAAAATCACATACAACAGGCACAACAACATGCCCACCCACCAGACACGACAGAACAACTTACAATGTCCACATGGGCAAGCCCTGAACATGAGCCAGCAACGGCATGGCACCTCAGCCACATAATAGCCGAATGTTGGGAGAGGTGGCAACCAGGCATGTGTGAAGGATGCAGTAGAACCATGATTGGGAAAGTACACAATGCCAAGAGTGCCGGAGATGTGCTGGACACCTTGCAGTATGCAGAACACACCCATATCCATGGCGACATACACCGCTTGTGTATGGAGTGTAGTGGACAGTGGACGCCACCATGTCACCCCAGCCAGTGGGGGACCACGCGGAAATGTTGCCTGTTACGCCCCCCCTAAGCGTCAGCGGAGTGGGATGGCCCGGCGTACGCCACGCCAGCGTAGGGGTGTGAATAAAAAGCACGTAGGCCTGGGTGTGGTCCTCTTCCGGAAAGACCCACGTCTCTGCCAGGGCGGCACCTCCCACCCCGCCATGAGGCCGACGCCATCCTCGTGAGCGGAGTTGCCTGCGATGCTGTGTGCCTGCCGGACCCCGGCATGCTGGACCACGAACCCGTCAGGCCAGCCCCTGCACAACCAGGCCACACTGATCACCTTCCGACACCGGTGTGTGCCAAGGAGGGCCTACCACGTGCCGGCGCAAGCCCCAAGCCCGAGGCCCGCGACCTTGGCAGCCACCTCAGACCATCACGGCCTCCACGACACAGGCCCGCTTTATTCCTTTTTCGTTGACGTACTCTACTGCCGCCCCCGGCCTACTCTTCAGACCAGTAGGTCCCATATGTGAAACTGTGTCCTGAGTCATGAATGGCAGTGACCCCAAATCCGGGCCAGCGGCCACAGCACCAGACCCCCCCGATCAGTGAGGCATAGTTCCACATGGGCATCTTGTGACACGTGGTGCCACTAACCCTGTTCAACGTCGGCCGGCTACACGTGGTGCCACTAACCCTGTTCAACGCCAGCCTGCTACACGTGGTGCCACTAACCCTGTTCAACGCCAGCCGGCTACACGTGGTGCCACTAACCCTGTTCAACGCCAGCCGGCTACACGTGGATGAGGGACCAGGACTACCCTGCTGACCAGTAGGTCACACATCCAGCACCTAATCGCAAAGCACGAATGGCGGAGTCCACACCAGTGGCCGCACGGAGAGGTGTAAGAGGAAGATGCGGCTCAGTCCGGACGAATGCCGGGTCACATACACGGAGGTGACCTTAACACGTGGTGCCACTGAACCTGAACTACGCAGGCCGGTGGGGCCATCCAACCTATGCCGGCGACACTCTGTGAATGGGCTGTGCTGACCGCTGCCTCAGGCCTACACCACGGTCAGGTAGGTCACACATTTGGAACTGAGTCTTGATTACACCATGGCAGTGAACATTATTTAAGGCAGAGAACAATTCACTATACACCCTCCGATGTGGTAGCAACAAGTCTGTGCATGGCATCACAACCACACGTGTCGGTGGGCCTACGCGGACCTCTGCCCTCGGCCTACGCTGCGCACGAGTGGGATCACAGATTTGGAACTGAACATCGGTAATTCAAAAGGCAGAATAGATTTCTTTGCACGCACGGAGGGGCGTAAGAGGATGACACGTTGCAGTCCGGAGGGAACAGGATCAGCGTCACGGAGGTGATTGAACACTACCGACAACTGTCACTGTGTCACTAACTCTGTGCCTCGCGAGCCAACGACCCGTGGCTGTGGGCCACTGCTGACCGCTGCCTCCGGCCTACACTGCAGTCCAGTAGGTCACAGAGCCTTGATTTGGCATTCTTAGAGTTCACATATGTGTACCGGCATCATCGCAGACTGCATCCCCTCACAGCACCTGTGCCACTAAGTTTGTTCCCCGACATTCATGGACACTCACTGGTCGTACATTGGTGGCGTTTGAGTCTATGGACTAGGGGCTAGTTTTCATCCTCATGTAGCTGATCCCGAATTGTTGGTGCAAACGAGGGTTGCACTTTCCACTCCTCCATTTGCTGCTTCCAGATAACATCAGACCTTTCGCATCATGCCCTGGAGGACACCTTCCACTGTCCTCCGCAACCCTCCGCAACATACACCTCGGACATTGATGGGGACCCGCTCAGGTCGCATGGCCCATCTGACTGCACCGCAAGTCACCGTCCCATGGCTGGGTGCCTGTGCCGGCCGCAGTGCATCCGGGGCAACTAACTCTGTGCTGCTCAGGCCTGGGACCCCTTCTTCTGAGACATTGAATGGCCTCTGTAGCGATGGTCTTGGGGTCATCAACGCCATGTGTCTGTGGCCCTGCGCTGTCTGCCTCCTCCGGCCCCAACTGCGGGCCACCAGGGCCCACACATGGCATCGAGTCTTGACCGGCCCGGACGTCGCATCACCGCAGGAGGCACACGCCACCACTGCAAGGACCACCTCCAACCGCCATGTGCCAGAGTCGAAAGGGTGGTCCGGACAGACCTACGGAGTTGCTCAGACCTGTCGTGGATGCCATCATCGGCCTGCTACCCTGCTCAGCACTCCAGGTGCCAGTGACTCAGTGCACCGCAAGCCATTGTCCGTTACTGATTGAGTTTTGTGCTGTTGTGAGGTTGCGCAGCAATGTCTCCCCATGCAGTGGGGAAGACCTGGGACTACGATGAGGAAGATGTGTCAAGTGTGCGGACGGGAGAAGGCACAGACAATGGGAGGGCAGGAGGCAACAGCCCCTAGGCAGGAATGCAGACTGGTGGTGGTAGTCAAGCTACACACCCGGATCTATTACTGGGTATTGCGCTGTGGACTGCGGACGCAACTGTCACCTCAGGCAGTGTGGGGGACCTGGGACGTTGATGAGGAAGTTGATGAAGGTGTAACACACCGCACTGCATGTGCATCAGGACTAACCGGAAGGGACACAATCCTAGCAATTTCTTCACATGAGCGCGCTCTTCTCTAGTGCCCCTACCTCAGTGCACTGCAACTCACGGAACCTCCTGACTGAATATTGGGTGACCTCTGTCCTTACTCCGGATCCCTCCATGTTGCTCTGCAGTTGACTCTGTTATGCTGGTGTTTTCTGTTTCCATTACACTGGTGTCCACTGTTCAGGTTGTTGCCAGCACCAAGCACTCCGTGCCAGCTGACTTGTACTCACCCCACACACATCCAGCACAGGCGTCACTGTACATGTGGCCCTGCCAATAAAGGGGCCGGGCGCACGTGCCCGTAGCCAGTTCAACATGATATGTGCATGTGTCCCTGTGGTCTTGTTGTATGCATGGGGGCCCTGGGCCCTACGACATTACATTGTGCTGTGTACAGGAGATGCAGACATGTCACCGCAGGCAGCGGGCTAGAACCTGGACATGTAGCTTTGTTGTCACCCACTCAATTCATAAGGGGAGTGGACTGTGCCATCGTACGCTGAGTCAACGTGGGTGTGTGACTGATATGTGCGTGCCCCTGGGCGTGGTTCTGTACTGGGTATGTGCATCTCCATGTGTCTCTATGGCAGTGTGGGTCTCCTTTGTGGGGTGTAGGTGGTCCCTGAAGGGTATTGTACACCCACATATGTGTTCTAGTTCGCATTCCATGGGTTGGGCAACACCCGCACCTGTTGGGCCACCTCCTTTTGGCGTTCTGACACCTGGCATTGGGGTGCCATGTGTGGGTGGGTGAAGTGTTGTGAGCCAGCCGTGATTGCGGGTGCTTCATGCTGTGTGGTCTGTTGCAGGGGCTGGGTTCTCCTCTGAGTAGCTTGTCTGCCCTGGTCCTGGTGGTGGGTTGTGTGGGATGTCCATGGGCTGTTGTAGGGCGTCGGTGTTGAAGGTGTGGTGTTCGTCTCCGGCATCACTGATGGGTTGTCTGTTCTGACCTGCTGGAGGTGTTGTTTGTCCCTCTGCATTGTGAAGGGGAGGTGCATGTTGGCATTGTGTTGGCGCCTTGTTCTTGTCGACATGCAGACTGTGTGACAATGTACATTGTGACTGTTTGGGCGGTGGTGGCTATTTGAGTTGGGACAGTGTACATTTGGCCTACATGGCTGATGTGGGGTTGTAGCCGTAGATATGCATCTCACAGTTCCCTGCTCTGTCCAATGTGATTGTTCTGTTTCTGCGCCTGGGCGGACCCAGTTGTGTCCCCTGTTCTGCAGTGTGGGTGTTGCACTTTGTGTAACATTGTCATGGTATGTGCTGTGATTGCTATGTGTGTGTGCTGCAGTGTGCCACGGGGATGGGGGACATGTCCCTGGGTAATTGTGGGTGTGCAGTGTGCTACACCTCATTGTGCATGTGTGCCATTGTGCCCATGACCCCCCGTCCCCCCAGTCCCTTTTGGATCCTCACTTGTTGTTGTTGTGTCAGGTCCTGTCGAGCTGTGTCCGTACTCCGTACTCCTTGCACCGTCTCCACACTGATGACTGTGGCCTGGGTTTTCTCCAGCTCCTCCTGTGGCGCTGGACTGCCACCTCCTGTCGCCGTTGCTGCCTTCCTGTTGGCAGCGGGTTTGTGCCTGGTTTAGGTTGTCACGTCCTGGCGGAGCCTATTGGCCTCCTGGATTGGCCTCCTCGGCACTCCGACTGCATTCCAGGTGGTCTGCTTGTGGGTCAGTTGCTGGTAGTGTTCTGTCACCTCCGTGACGCTGGTCTTGTTTTCCTGCGGTCTGCACCCCGTCTTCCTCTCCCTTTTCTCCTTGGCCTTCCCCGACCCAGTTGTTCCTTGTTGGTGGTCTGTGGGGGTTGTGGGGTTCACGTTGACCTCTGCGCTGGGTCAGGGTGCATCCATGTTGCTACGTGCTTTGGCTTGTTTCTGGTGTGTTGTTTCTGTGGTTTTTATGGTGCAATTTCCCGCCAGACGCGTGGGATTTGCAGGCCTGTGGCTGCTTTTCGCTGCTTTTTTTTCCCGCGATTGGCCTCATCGCATGATTTCTCGCGTTTCGCATTTTTTCGGCGTGGCATTGATTTTCACGCTGACATTTGACGCGTTATCTGGTGACTATCGCATGGTACCGCCTTGTTGTGAATTCCACGTTGACACAGGGTTATTTTCCCGCGATAGGCTGTGATATTGAAAGTTGCGTTACGCTACTCTTGCGGTTGTTATCACACGTTCTTGTGACTATACCCCTCTGTTGCTTCACAATCCCTCCAACTTGCTGCTTACTTAGCCAGGCACAACCTGAGGATTCTTTTGGGGGTATTACCAGTAAATAAGGATGTTGTGCTGGAATTTCCCTCCATTTACATGGCAAATTGATTGTGTGTCATCTCCCACTTCTCACTTGAAAGTTCCCTATCTAGTTCCCTCTCCCACCTCCTCTAACTCAGGACTTTCTCTAAGGGCAATGTCGTCAGTAGTTTCTATTGGGTCAATATGTTGTGCCTGTCCAGCATCCTATCTTTCATCCAAGATTCAAAGGTTTTGAGATCGTGTGATGTTTCAGCCTTTGGCATCGGATGTACGGCCGAATGCTTCAACTGCAGGTATTGGTAATGCTCAGTTTCCAGGAGAGTAAATTCCCATTTGCTCTTATTGAAGTGGTTGATCCTTCTTTCAGAGTATAAGAAGCCAACCATTTGGCACTTAGGGGCTTATTTACAAGCCCCTTGCGCCGCCGGTATGTCACTTTATCCCATATTAAAAGTGATGTACCGGCGGCGCAAGGGGCTTGTAAATAAGCCCATTAGTGTCATCCAATGCCTTGAACATGTTCCTATTGAGGCACGAGAAAAGTCAGGGTTGCAGCCAGTGGCGGCTGCCACAAACAAAGGGAGGTAGGACGGGTGGAGGGAACGCGAGAGGGGTCGTGCACGGGGGAAGGGTGTTAGAAATAATACCTCCAGCGTTGCGTCGCACCGCCTCTCCAATTCCTGGTCCCAGCAGCCCCTGGGACAGACTTCTATCCACAGCGATTGTCCTGAGCGGGCTAGAAAGACGCTCTGCTCAGGCCAGGGAGTCTGTGGGGGTTTCTCCAGCCTGGCTGCTCAATGCAGCTGGGCTGAGAAACCTAAGTGCGCATGCATGTTTTGGTTGGCCTGAGACGGCCGTCCAAACACATATGAGCACTTAGGGAGTGCACATAGCACTCCTCCTCCCTCCTCCCATGCCTTGCCCCGCCCCTCCCTACAGCGCTGGCTCAGAGCCGGCCAATGCAAAATAAAACGATGCAAGAACATCGTTTTATTTTTCATTTGCTGGCTCTGAGCCAGGCAGTGGGGCGACGCTCCTCCGCCATTGCAGAGGAGCCACCGCTGGTTGCAGCATATGGGTATGAAGGGGAAAGGCAAGAAAGTAAGCACCATCTTACTGCTTAGCTTGGCCCATACATGAAAGTCCATGTTATATGCGAGGAGTGTAACCCTCAGCTTCTGTGCAATCTATTCTGCCATTGTACCTACCAAAGTGGTGAGTATGCATTTAGGTCACAACAAAGCAGCACTGTTTCATCTTTTCACTCTTCTCCCACTCTACTAAAAAATTCTTGTTATTAAAACTGTGCTACCCTCAAAAACATGAACCATTTCTCGGGGCCAGTCTTCAATACAGAGAGGCACTAAGAGTGTGAGGTGGCTGTGAAATCATAGGAGTGTGGAGAAACCATCAGGATTCCACTTGAGTGCCACTGAGGGAAGGTTATCTGACAAGATGCCAGTATGTAACACAGCATGAATGAGGGTTTGAAGATGTGCGACTGTCCATTACGTAAGAACACATTTACTTAGTATTACAAATTGTGTTGGATGGAGCTCAAATCAGCACCAGCCTGGTCTCAACATGGGCTTTAATTTGATCCCGCAACGGAGAGGCGACAAGCCCACAGAAGCTTCTCAGCTTCAACATTGGCTCCCCGGACTGCCAGAGTGGCGGTTTTTTATTGTCAGCAGAATGCCCTCAGATAAACACACCGACAAACACGCAAGCAGTACAGGCGCCCAGATCTGGCAGTTCGGCCTGGCAGTTCGGGCTCGACTGTTCCCATTGGGCACAGGGTCAAGACTGATTTGCATATGGCTGAGTTCAAACTGGAATAGCATGGTGAGCAAAAAAACGATGGATTTAGGCCCAGATCTCTGTACTGGGGTGAATGTATGACATTGTTCTGCATTCTGTCCATCAATTGTTGTTTTTGCATCAGGCGCCCAGATCTGCCATTGTAGATAGCAAGTCAGCCTTGACTTACTCACAGTAATCTCATCATTTCCATGCCTGTACCTACCACAGCAGTAATACTTTATAGGCCATTGGACACCAAATTTAATAGGGTCCCAGTGCACAGGATATCAAATCTTTTAAGGGTTGAGAAGAACAAATAAATGAATGTGATGGTGACTCCACTGCTGTTTTAGTACTTCAAAACAAGACCGCTCCATCTAAGCAAAGTGAACCTAGCAGATATCATGTTGTCCAGCTACCTCCCATGCATAAAGGTATAAATACTGAAGATATTATGGAAGATATTACTTAACTCTAAACTACGTGATCTTGAAAGTTGACATCGTTGTAGTAATTTAAGTGACTTTCAGGTACATGCATCAACCATTTTTGCGAGAGCAAACGGTGCGATTCGCAAAAATCGGCCGTTTGCGCCCACAAAAAGGGCATTTGCGATGCATCAAGGTTTAAGGCATTCGCAATTCGAGAATTCGCAATTAATTGCGATTTCTCAAATTGCGATTGCATTTAAGGAATCGCATTTTGCGATTCCTTAAATGCAATGCAAGAACCACTTCAAAATAGCGATTTCGCTACTAGGGGGCGCAAATTACCATGAAGTTGAACTTGATGGTAATTTGCAAAAACTTTGAAAAATGCACTAAAGTGCATTTTTCAAAGTTGTAGGTTACACACACACATGCCCTGAGGGCATGTGTGTGTGCAACATGTGTGCACAGAGCAGTTTCAGGGGTGCAACAGGGTGTCCTTTGGACACCCTTGCACTCCTGAAATAGCATGCGCAATTTGCGAGTACCTATTGGTACTCGCAAATTGCGCATGTAATCTCCCATTCATTCCTATGGGCCTGTAGGCCCATAGGAATGAATGGGAAGACATTCCTTAATTGCGACTCGCAATTTGCGAGTCGCAATTAAGGAATGTTTAGGAATCGCTATTTTAATTGCGATTCCTACATGCATAGGCTTTTGAGAGTCTTTAATTGCGATTCCTTAATATTCGCAATTAAGGACTCGCAAAAGCTTTTCTTGATGCATGTGCCCGTTTGCCTTTAGAGAAGGCGCTGAAGGATTGGATCACCTCAGCTTTGCCATTATCATTCTCTCTAAGGCTCTTCTTGACTTTCAGTCTGAGGACTTCAAAAAGGAATCTATTGAACTCATAGAATGAATCTGCGCTTTCCGAAGGATAAAGCCAGGCAACAGCCATCTGTACCTAACATTAGTGACTTATGAAATAAACAGTTTCGCTTCGCAGAAGCCAAAAATTCACTAGTCTATGAAAATCACACTTTTTTCAGGTCGGACTGCACTAGGCATAAGATGGATGAGTGATGGAGGATGATAAACTTTATTGATAAGTTTAAAGCAGCTGGAGTCGAAGAGGCTCACCAGGAGCATGCAAAAATCAAGATTACATTTAGATGTAAAAAAAATTGTCTCACTGAACATCTGCTTCGAAACAGCTTTTTAAAATTCTGAAACTGTCACAGAAGAGAAAGGAGGGGCAGGAGTGAAATGAAAATTGTAAATAACAATGACTATATTGATATTGCGCAGAAGGAGGTCAGCCGGACCTACTTGGTTGCACAAGTGACTTGATGTCACATAGTTTGATATGATGCACGCGTTTTGTCTTCTTACTAAATCTAGATTTACTGTATGCCAGGTCACAGGGTCTGAGGGAAAGCAGGGTGTGTATTCTTTTTAATATTTATCTTCAGGATGCTGCTTGCCCCTGAGTATTTTTTGCGCTATGAATAAATTCATATGGGAAGAAGCCACCTAGGAACAGGTGGAGAATTGAGGGGGAGTGATCAGGAGGGATATGGGTGGAAGGTACAGAGGCAGGAAGAAGGAGACGGGAGGGTTAGAGGAGGAGGGCAGGGAGGGCTAGAGGTTTCGGGTGTGGAGGGAAAAGAAAAAGGAAAATAAGAGTCAGTCAAGTGAATAAAACAATTAAGAATGGTTATGTCTACACATATGCAATTGTATAATACTACAAACTATGGCTGTAGCCCCACTGTACTATGACTCTAAAAATTGCTGCTTGGAATGTTAAGGATCTCAATTCTATGGGCAAACTATGATTTTTTAATGAAATTCTTAATAGTAAGCCAAATATTATTTATCCCCAAGAGAACCTTCTGGTAAACGTTGAATGAAATCAAAGTCCTGGAGCAATGGGCTTCAGGAAAATAATTCACTCTTCTAGATCGACTACTAGATATATCGCTATTGCTAGCAAGAATGATAAATGTAGTTACGGTAAAGCTAATTTAGATCATTTTGGCTGATAGGCCACTGCAGATTAGGATGTCAACTGTCTACTTCAATTTGTGTAAAATAAAGGCCAAAATAACGATGATGCTAGATTGCACACTGAATTTATGACTGACTGGAATGTGCAACATATACATTTTACTCTATAACACAAAACCGGTATTGCTGGATAGTCTATTTCCTGGTAGCTACAGCTCTCACTGGTTTCATGCAATCAACAATTTGCCACAGTCAACTTTGATCCAGCCGTGGCCCGTGCAGGTAAGAGTGGTGGGGCCGGGTGGGGGGCGGATTTCGACAGACGACGAGGGTATATTAAATACATAATTAATTTTTCCTTTTCATCGCCTGTCGAAATCCCCCCCACCCGGCCCCACCACCCTTACCTGCACGGGCCGTGGCTGCTTTGATCACATCTATTACCTTGCCGTAACTCATTACCAACCTTTTCCCAAACACACTACAGTGGATATTTCCACTGACTTCATCCAATTTCTCAAGACGGAGTTCTCTAAATGTATTCCAATTTATATTAGATCCGCAATGCACGTTATTATATGGGATGCTCTCAACGTTTTTATAAAAGTCATTACACAATCATTTTTGACAGAGATAAGGAGAGGTGGGAAAGCCAGAGACCAAACGCACCTTACGTTACAGGCACTTGAGCAGGCCCATGATGATTAGATTTGGAATCATGTTAAAGACCAGCATGGAGTCCTGAGTAGACTCAATGTTGTTAGGAGACGACTAAGAGCTACCTAAAATACCAAAACCATTCAGCATGTCTTCACTCAAAAGAAGATACAGGGAATAAGTAGGGCACTGCTGTAATGAGGAAGACCGAAATCAAAAGTTAGGTGTAGACATGGCAGACATTATAGCAATCATTAAAGAGCTTCCACCCATGAAAAGCAGCAAGCCCCGATTCTAAGCCAGAAGAACTCTACAAGCCGTTGCTTCAGTACTTCCTCGCCTATTACTCTGTGTGCTTAATGAGCCCATCTGTCACAGCACTCTACCCCACTCAGGGAAGCAAGCAAGGGCTGTAGTTTTTCTCAGAAAACACAAACCTCAGCTTGACTGCAATTCCTTCAGACATATTTCCTTACTTAATGCAGCTTTGAAAATGTGTGCCAAAATTCTAACAATTTAATGAGCATTTTATTGCATGTCTTACATCTTTCATTCAGCATGGGGTTATTCCTGGTAAAGATACCAATTCGCTCATAAATTTAATTTGCCTATGAATCAGATTGATTGTGACAATATAGTTAACGGCCCCGTGGCCATGAGTACTATTGATGCAGAGAAAGCCTTTGATCGAGTCTCGTGGCCATTTCTCTGTGAGGTAATGCAGCATAAGGGCATTAATCGAAAATGTATTGAATATGTACAATTGTACAATCTGCTAGTGACAGGATGTATGCGTGATTCCATTTCATTTCCCATCACTAGAAAAAGGGGCACTAAACAAGGATGTCCTGTTTTTATTTCTTTGATTATTTTAAAACTTGCTTTACTGGTTTTCAACTATAAAGAAACATGTTATACTTAACAGAATACATGTCACAATAGTCAAGGTTCCAAGCGGTGCAGTGCAGGTGATCAGTTAGGCACGCTGTGACCTATGTATTATCACATCTTGTAGTGAAATGTATTTAACATTGCAGCTGTACTGGTAACAAATTCATTACAGTAGAAGAAGTAGTAACTGTTCCAAAAAGTGTAACAAAACTTGTCCTACCCTCCAACCACCATCGCTCCCAGGAGTGTCCTATATTTATATACTATGCTGTTTCCATTTCCTTTATACCAGTGGAGGCCCAACAATAGGGGCGTTTGGGCATTCTCCTCACACTGTGAGCCTCAATACACCATAGGCATTTAATTGTTTTTGATGAATGTAATTCCCCATTCCCCCATTGCCTTTCATTTGCCTTTGTCAGATGGGATAGAGTCAAGAGTATGGTGTTCTCACTTGGCGGATGGTTGAGTACTGTGGGTGTGGCCCATCATAATTGGCAGGGATGATGGCGTGAAGTGAAGTGTGCCTGTCGTTCTCTTGGCACGGTCAGCCTGACATGCGTACTTCAGTCCTTCACAACCCGGACTGTGTTAGGGAGCAGGGGGAACAGAGACAGGGTCTCTGATGGGGCAGTGGGTTCCTATGTCCAGCCAATACTGATGCTGCATTGTTTCAGTGAACAGCATGAGGGCAGCACTGGGGTTGCCTAGGATGGGCTGGCTGTGCTGTATGGAATCCCTGGTGGCCTGTGTACAATGACAGACGAGCCATGCATGGTGGGAGTATTATTGGAACATGGACAATCACTGCGTGGCTGTATTTTGAAGCCACAAAGTGACTGGGCATGTTTCTCTGCCTCAGTTTGGCAGCCTCCCCCTCCCTTTGCTCACAGTACCATTGATACACTGTAAGTGGGGGTGGGGAAGTTAGAAGGAGCACTGAGCAGTCTGTGTCCTCTCTCCCCCGGACCACTGGTCCATATTCTCACTGGTCCCTGCTGCCAACTTGGCAGACATGTAACAACTTCAGTGACATGCTCTGAAGACCTGGCTCTTTGCCTTGGAAATTTGACCTTCCATAATCTGCCCCTCCAGTTAGCTTTAACTGCATAGCGCCTAGACGCCTTAGGGTATTTGTACGCGCTTTAGAAATTCCCCATTCTTTCATTCATTCACATGCCAAGAAATTAAGATCACATGGCTGCGTTTACTTTAAAAACTGCACACACTAGCTACAGTACACGCCGTTTTTTCCCACCTTAAACTATAGTATTGATTTGAACTGCCTTTTATGTTTACCCCATGGGAACTTGTTTTTCTTTATTGTTTATATTTTTACTGTACCTGTACTTTACTCATGTAAAACCCTAATAAAATCTAGCTTGAAATTAACAAAAAACTGGTGAGAACTGCTGTAGTTAAAATGATCATCTAATGCTTCATTTTGAAAAATTAATGTAACTCCCTACCAGGCGCAATCTGATCACAAATAACCATAAAACATAACTATTCACTGCTATTAAGGTTCAGAGAAGCAGAGCTGTGCCACACTTCTGTAAAATACCATGCTCTCATTTTCACATTCTCCTTTAGTTCCTTTGTGTGCAGCACTGTTTGCCTGTATAGGTAAAAAAAACACACTTGGCTGTCCTTGGATCAGAGCGAAAATTTAGAGCCTCTTTTTGATACGAGTCCTATTGGCTAGTCCATTATACTTTTATTATTTGACACGTAAGCGGTAAGGGTCTTGGGCATATCCCTGCTACTTACCTCTGTAAAACTCTGCTCCACACAGACTGGTTCAGTTAGTGGAAATGTACTGCACCTATTTTCAATGTGTATGACAAACCTTTTGAACCAGAGAAAAACTACTTTTTATCTTTCAGACAACATAAACATTAAAAGAAAGTCCTTACATATTTTTCATTATCCTGTCATTTATATTTTCAAAAAGAAAATGTTAACGCTTAGATACATTTGAGCAGAAGCATACACACACATACTACTACATCTATGTGCCCACCCAACTATACTATACATAAGGATCCCTGTGGCAAAGTATAGGGAAAAATAAAAAAGTTTTATTTAATGCAAAAATAAACATAAAAAATAAGTTTTTGTTAAATATTAATATATATTCATTTTATATATTTATCTTAAATATAGAACAAAATAGGAAAAATGCTGCAACACTATTAGCTTAATTCTGAAATACATTTTAAGTAATGGAAATATATTGAAGTAAATTAAAATTATATTTCAGAAGTTTAAATAAAAAAATTCCAACCTAAAGAAAAAATACTTTTTATTTAGCATTCATAATTATTAAAAGTGATTAATAGAATTAATTTAAATTAATGTAGTTATATTTTGATACAAATGTTTTACATTCATTTTTAATTCAAAATAGTATATTAAAATATTTTATAATTAAATAATAAATATGTACTATTTGTATATTTATAACATTAAATTGTATTTATTTATATTCTTAACTATTGTAAATAATTTAATTTTATTTAACATTATTTCCTAAGGGGTTTTATTTTAATTCTCCACTTACTATTTTCTTTGGAGGTTATTGCAGTACCAGTGGTTGGCCATGTGGAGTACTGGACATATTACTGTTTTATTAGTAATAACTTACACTTTTGGAGTTTTTTTATATAGCGCGAACTTGACCCGAAGGTATCAGGTATCAGAGCGCTTTACATGAGCACCAGTTGCTTTACACAAGGACACATTAATTTTTGTTAGGCACTTTGATTTTGTGAATAAGCAAAAAGTTGTAAACTTACTCAAAAGTGTAAGTTACTTCTGTTTATCAGGCCATAAGTGGATGGAAATTCCCTTACTGGCATGTAAATTGCAGTGCAGAGATCTTCTACTGCTGAACTCTAAAAACAGGGGGTTTATATGATGGCTTGTAGTTTTTACTCGAGGTAATTCTCTGACATCGGAGTTCCGGTATAAGTAATGTGAAAGTGTCCAAATCTGTAATTTCACCCCAGGCAGAAAAGTCAGTGTCCTTTTAGTTCTCTCTGTACCCTGTGGAAGTGTATGTGTCTGCAGCAAAGAAAGTGTTGCTAACATTGAAAGCAGCACAAGACAGCGTTAGGTGCCCTTTTATTGTTGGTTGTAAACATCTGATTTGATGCAATTTCTACTGGAAGATTCAGTTGTGTCTGTTTTATGTAGGCATGAGATAACTCTGCTCACTTTTTGTGGTCTAATTGAGGTGCCAAAGTGTGTTAAGCAGCCACATTCTGTCTCGGATCCTAAAGTGCCCAAACTCTTCCAGAAAAGATGGGTGTAAAGCCCTTCAGGGTTCATCTTCAAATGTGGCTGAACAGTTTTTGATCTGAGCGCCATTTGTCTCTTAAAAACATAGAAAGACTGCGTTTTGGAGAAGGGAGAAGAGGTTTCAATGAACACTATATTCTGATTTATTACACCTCTTTATAAATGTATTTTTTCGGTATTTATGTTGAAATGAAAAAAAAAAAAAAACATTTATAAAGCGCATGGCTACCCGGGAGCATCCCAGCGCTAGGACTGACACGGGGGGAGGCGGTCAGAGCTAAGGAAATAGAAAGGTCTTCAGTTGTTTACGGCAAGCAAAATGATTGGGAACTATGCGAAGATGTAGTGGCAGAGAGTTCCAGAGTTTAGCGGCGTTATAAGAGAAGAGCCGTCCATCACTTCTGGCCATCTTGATCCTAGGGACCTCGGCCAGATGCAATTCATCTGACCGAAGTTTCCTATTGGCTTTGTAGGGACGGATCATGGCTGAGTTGATGGGAGGCCCGTTCCCCTGCATGGCTTTCTGTACTAGGCACAAGGCCTTGAATCTAATACGTTCCTGCACTGGGAGCCAATGAAGGGAGAGGAGTGCAGGTTTCGCCGATTGTCTGTTGGCAACTCCAGTTAAAAGTCTAGCGGCGCTGTTTTGAACAGACTGTAGTTTAGAAACTACTGTTGTGGGTGCACCCAGATATAGTGCGTTACCATAATCCAGTCTGGAAAGTATAAGGACATTGGAGGCGTTCTAAACAAGGCATCACAATACACGCATAGATTAATATGAATGTCCTTTTGTGCATATACAAATAAACTACAAAAGCTGTCAAGATTTACGAATACAATTTAAAAGTATACATTTCATTGAATAAAGCAGTTGAAATGGTAGAACATTTATGCTTTTCCGACACCCATTGTTGTGCAAATGGTATAATTGATATTATCAATGACAACTTAGATGCTGTCATGTATGACGTTCCCATGGACAATATTGATGAATTCATTGAAGACAGGACGGGTTGCATCTAGCATTGCTTTGCCCCTCTTTGCTGTTTTTTTTGTTCTACTGACGTGGAACCCAGAATGCCGGTATTTAGTAAATATCTTATTCTTATCAAAAATATAATTGTATTTTAAATTATAAGTAGTTGGAACCAAGTTGTGATCTTTTATCTTGCATTTATTTGTGTATTATTATATTCTAAAAGATAATTCAAATATTTATCCAATTATTCGAATATTCATTCAGTAATGAATTATTCACCAACCTCTTAATTAAATGCAATTCAATTATAGCACACTGTTTACAATCTTATACATAATGTTGCTTTAATGCTGGAGGCAAATCTTCAGCTTCATATTTGTCCATCAGCCCTATATCAACAATGAATATTATGGATTCGACAGTCATTACACCTACAACGGCTCACATTTAATTTTGCTTCACATGTTATCCTCAAATGGAACTATGGGCCTGATTACGATGGAGGAAGGCCCGCCACCGACAGCCTGTCGGTGGCAGGCCCTCCGCCATCGGACTGCGCTTTTCCGCCCACCATATTATGATGGCGGGGGAAGCGTTGAGAAAGCATGGCGGTCGGAAAGACCAATCGCCATGGTTCCGACGGGTGGTCCTTTTCCGACCCCCTGTGGGAGCACTCACATTGCCCAGCATTGCGGCGGTGCCTGCCGTTGGGATTATGATATCCCTTTCCGCGGGTCGTTTCGCGGTGGGCAACCCGCCACGAAAAGGCAGGCGGAAACGGATTTGGGGGCCCGTAGTGGGCCCCCCCTTCATCCCTGGGGCAAGGGCACTGGGGGGCACCTATGGTGCCCCCCTACATATCCCTGCACCATGTGGCAGGCACCGCATGGTGCCTGCCACGTAGTGCAGCGATATGCAAGTGCCTTTTATTTTGCATTGCGGCGGGTGCTGCTGACCGCATCCCCGCCCCAATGCAAAGTATAGATGATGCGACCGCCGCGGTGGCGGTCGCATCGTAATTCGGATTGTGGGTAGGCCGCCTCATAGGCAGCCGGTCCCAAATCCGAAACGATGGCGGACGGACTGCAGTCCGTCCGCCATAGTAATGAGCCCCTATATTTTGCTTCCCACAGCAGCCCTTTATTCCAAATATCATCCAACACGTTTTTCACGCAAAATCTTTTTGTCATGGCTTAAGTTCATCTGCATTATAATTTATCAACTGAAACGACTAAGTTTTTAATGTATAATTCCGTTGTCAAGAGCAATACATTATCCCAACAGGAATGAGTCAGAATCTTCTTTGTAGGAGTTAATACCTATGAAGAAGCCACGCCAGGCCTCAAGAGCCATATTGTGGGCCACTAGCAACGATAAGTCAGTATAATTGACTGAGATGACTTGGACATTCCAAACTGGGCTTTGAATGGAATAGTCCAACTCAATTTTCATTGCATAATGAATTGCTTGTCCCTGCGTCTTGACTTCGTAGTAAGATTTGGGTATAATGACAGTGTCCTGATTTCTGAAAATCTCAATTCACTTTCTTCCTGACATGAAATGGTTGCACCAATGTCAGATTGTCACATGCTGCATGGAAGGTTTCTAGTACGTCAGCTGGCCTATCCCTTCGATTTAAGAAAAGTTGTCTAGGATGTTTTCAACAAGCCAAGCGCGAACTGTGTCAACTGCAATTGTCCATTTTCCAACATGGAGTTTGTCCTGTGAACAATGCTTTCAGGGACAAGGGCTAGAGACCTCTGTACATGTAGTTGCTGGTCTTACTTGTTCCCAAAACAGGCCTGGGTCTCTATCTTTTGAAGTGACCGACCACCTTGACATTCAAAGTGGCCACTGTTTGTCAATTAGGACCACCATCATAGCCCCTTGATTGCTACTTAGCTTAATCTTTGTGTGGGTGGTGTGGAAGAGAGTGTATGCTTGGATTGAGAGTGTGGAAGGTAACATTTGGGTGAGTAGGCAGTTGCTGTTATGGGTTAACCTTGTTCCCTTTTTGCTGATGTACCTTGCTTAGGGGCCGATTCCGATCTCGGCCGGTAGGGCTCCGAATAGGATTCGGCTTTACCGGATCCGATTCGGAGCCCTTATTCCCGACCGAATCGTACGCGGGTCCGGCCGAGCGAGTACGATGCGAGTCGCCGACCGACTCGTCCGGGCGACCCGACCGCTCCGACCGACTCGTACCCGGATCGTACCGCTCCGACCGACTCGCTCGGACCCGATTCGCACCGCGCAATGGAGACGTTTTCCGGCCGGGTAAGTACGATGCGCACCTCGACCGCTCCGACCGACTCGCGCCGTCCGACTCGAACTCGCTGTCGGAGCCGTACTTTGGGGGTCCGTGTCGGACCCCCTGTCACGCGTACCCGCGCGAGTCACACACAGGGGGGACCCATGGGTCCCCCTACCTGTGCGTGTACGCCGCGAGCGCCTCGCGGCGTACTCGCTGTAGGGGCGCCCTTGTCCGCCTCGCACCCATTGAGTCAATGGGAGCCCGCGTACGCGTTGTACGACCGGCTCCCATTGAGTTCAATGGGAGTCCGACCGACTCGTGTCCGGTGGCATACGAATGCATCGGACTCGTTCGGTCGGACTGCACGGGTCCGATTCGGTCGGAAATCTCTCCGGGTCCGGCTCGGTCGGAGAGATTTCCGGCCCGAATCGGAATCGACCCCTAAGTCTCTCTTAGACTCTGCTTAATTACCTGAAGTGTGAAAACATAATTTTTTGAGCAATCTCTACACCTAGAATTTCCACTCTGCAGCTCGGGATGAGTTTGCTACTTTGGTGTGTCAATGTTCATCAATGATATGACATGTATCTCTTCATCCTCTGCTTCTTCAGCATGAAGAAGTGACTGATATCCACAGTCACGGCTCGCATGACTCGCGGGTGGAGGGGTGGGGGGGTCCCGTGGGTGTTCACACGGGGGGGGGACGAATTTACAAATAAAAAATAAAACTTACCTTACCGTGTCCCGCGCCGCCTCCGGTTCTGGCCGGGTCCGCCTTTTCTTACTGCTTTCCTTGAACAGGAAGCAGGCATCCTCCCTCCCCTAAGCCAATGAAAATGCTGCAATGGTAGCGTTGTGATTGGTGCGGACAGCGCCCAGCCAGGCGCCTGTAGGGAGGCCATTTTCTCTCTGTAGGCTGCATGCAGCCTACAGAGAGAAAATACAGAGTGCGCATGACTGGTTTGGTCGGCCCCAGAGGGCCAACCAAACAGTCAGGGCCCACAGCATTGGGCAAGCCACTCCTCCCCGAAACCCCCCAACCAGGCATACCATTCTGCTTTCTCGCAGCACTAGAAGCAGAAACATAAAATAGTATTTAAAATACCATTTTATGTTTCTGCTTCTCGCACTGCGAGAAAGCAGTTGGGTGATGCTCCTCCGCCCTAATGGAGAAGCCGCCCCTGGATATCCAGCTTGTATGTTCTGTATATCTTTAAAGTGCAGAATGGTCTCTTTTGCCATTGCTCCTTCTAGGTCAATTGGCAAATCCTTGCAAAGTAGTTGAGCTTCCCACAGACTGAGCACCTATGCCCCTGACCTAGACACTCTCCTGCATGTGGTGTCTTTTCTTCATATTATCTACGGTCAACTTCCTCTTTGAAAACTTCCCTTTGCTTTTTCTTGATGCTTTTTGGCATTGTTCTTCCGTTGTATATGGTGTATCTGATCCACTGGTTTATTCTTTACCATCATGATTTGGCCAACTTCCATGTGCCTGGTCATTGCCCGATACAGGCAGCCTGACAAGCTCAATAATGCATCCTTTTTAATGATCTGAGTTCCCACTTCTTCCACCCCTAGTTAGATTTGGTAGGTATTTATTGATTCACCTGGGTCTTGATGCACTTGTGCAATAATTTCAGCAAGAATCTTTCACAGCTAGTGTTCAACTAGGGACTGAACTGTGTATTAGGAGTATATATCGTCTTAGTGAAGTCATCCTCAAATCCTTTTTATAAAGTGTTAAGAAGATCTGGGCCCCCTCCCATAAATAGAACAAAGTTGCAATGACCACTGTGTGTTGTCATCTGTGATTCTCTCAACTTTGAGGTCGTTTTGAAATGACACCATCCATTGCTTCCATCTTAGGCTGTTCATAGGCTGCAAATGGTGGGAGCATAATTGCTGGAACTCATTGCCCCCAATCTGGCACAACCGTTGCAGTGTTGTCTGCACCCGGCATGGATGAGTGAGCAGGAGCCAGAGTATCTGCAAGACGATAAGCAGATAGCAGTGTACATAGTATGCTTAGTTTGGCCAAGCTTTTATTTGCCACCTATTGTTAGGTGGAGGATCGGGAGATCAAAAAGGCTCTTCCCTTAAGCAGTTGTGGTTGCAACGTAAATCAATTTTACTGTGTATATGGATCTCCATGACCTTTGTTTAACCCACACCACTGTGTAATCTCTTACATTGTTGATTGGTTATCTTTATTCGATTATTTGCATATAATCATTGTAGGAAATGAGGATCCGCTTCTTATGGTTACCCCCACTTTCTTGCTTGATGTGATGCAGTTTTTGCCTAGGCTGACTGGGATCCTGCTAATCAGGACCCCAGTCTATCTGCTTTCTCCCTAAATTGTTGTGTTCAGTACTTAGGTACATCCCAGATTGGATCCTGGGGTACCCTTATAAGTCCCTAGTATATGGTACCCATGTACCCAGGGCATAGGTACCCCAGAGGCCTCCCATGGGCAGAAGCATGTATTATGTCACCCATGAGAGTACATTCAAAATGGAACTACAGGCCTGCCATTGCAGCATGTGTAAGTTGGTGCATGCGCCGCTTACTAAAGATATAGGTTTACTATATCTAAGAGTCACTGCACTTAAAACCTATAAGTCACCCCTATAGCAGGCCTTTACAATCCTGAAGCGATACAAAGGGGATGATGGACGGAACGTTTGAGCCAATCAAACACTCACCCCCAGTCAACTGATCTGGGTTTAATCCATCATCATTCTTTAGCTCACTCCACCACCCCAGTTCAGACATGGCCATATGCAAATCAGTCTGACCCTGTGCCTCATGGGAACAGTCCAGCCCGAACTGCCAAGCCATGTCTTCCCTGGACCGGAAACAAGCATCCTAGGACCGGTTTCTGGCATTTCAGCCGTCATCAGCCAGGCTTGCTTGAATCCAGTGGCAAAGTGAGCAAGGGACCCACATCTGGGCATACCCCGCCAACTTAGGGCGACCAAGCGATACAAAGGGGACGATGGACGGAACGTTTGAGCCAATCAAACACTCACCCCCAGTCAACTGATCTGGGTTTAATCCATCATCATTCTTAGCTCACTCCACCTCCCAGTTCAGACATGGCCATATGCAAATCAGTCTGACCCTGTGCCTCATGGGAACAGTCCAGCCCGAACTGCCAAGCCATGTCTTCCCTGGACCGGAAACAAGCATCCTAGGACCGGTTTCTGGCATTTCAGCCGTCATCAGCCAGGCTTGCTTGAATCCAGTGGCAAAGTGAGCAAGGGACCACGTCTAGGCATACCCCGCCAACTTAGGGCGACCAAGCGATACAAAGGGGATGATGGACGGAACGTTTGAGCCAATCAAACACTCACCCCCAGTCAACTGATCTGGGTTTAATCCATCATCATTCTTTAGCTCACTCCACCACCCCAGTTCAGACATGGCCATATGCAAATCAGTCTGACCCTGTGCCTCATGGGAACAGTCAGCCCGAACTGCCAAGCCATGTCTTCCCTGGACCGGAAACAAGCATCCTAGGACGGGTTTCTGGCATTTCAGCCGTCATCAAACCGGTCCTAGGATGCTTGTTTCCGGTCCAGGGAAGACATGGCTTGGCAGTTCGGGCTGGACTGTTCCCATGAGGCACAGGGTCAGACTGATTTGCATATGGCCATGTCTGAACTGGGGTGGTGGAGTGAGCTAAAGAATGATGATGGATTAAACCCAGATCAGTTGACTGGGGGTGAGTGTTTGATTGGCTCAAACGCTCCGTCCATCATCCCCTTTGTATCGCTTGGTCGCCCTAAGTTGGCGGGGTATGCCCAGACGTGGGTCCCTTGCTCACTTTGCCACTGGATTCAAGCAAGCCTGGCTGATGACGGCTGAAATGCCAGAAACCAGTCCTAGGATGCTTGTTTCCGAGTCCAGGGAAGACATGGCTTGGCAGTTCGGGCTGGACTGTTCCCATGAGGCACAGGGTCAGACTGATTTGCATATGGCCATGTCTGAACTGGGGTGGTGGAGTGAGCTAAAGAATGATGATGGATTAAACCCAGATCAGTTGACTGGGGGTGAGTGTTTGATTGGCTCAAACGTTCCGTCCATCATCCCCTTTTGTATCGCTTTGGTCGCCCTAAGTTGGCGGGGTATGCCCAGACGTGGGTCCCTTGCTCACTTTGCCACTGGATTCAAGCAAGCCTGGCTGATGACGGCTGAAATGCCAGAAACCGGTCCTAGGATGCTTGTTTCCGGTCCAGGGAAGACATGGCTTGGCAGTTCGGGCTGGACTGTTCCCATGAGGCACAGGGTCAGACTGATTTGCATATGGCCATGTCTGAACTGGGATGGTGGAGTGAGCTAAAGAATGATGATGGATTAAACCCAGATCAGTTGACTGGGGGTGAGTGTTTGATTGGCTCAAACGTTCCGTCCATCATCCCCTTTGTATCGCTTTGGTCGCCCTAAGTTGGCGGGGGTATGCCCAGACGTGGGTCCCTTGCTCACTTTGCCACTGGATTCAAGCAAGCCTGGCTGATGACGGCTGAAATGCCAGAAACCGGTCCTAGGATGCTTGTTTCCGGTCCAGGGAAGACATGGCTTGGCAGTTCGGGCTGGACTGTTCCCATGAGGCACAGGGTCAGACTGATTTGCATATGGCCATGTCTGAACTGGGGAGGTGGAGTGAGCTAAAGAATGATGATGGATTAAACCCAGATCAGTTGACTGGGGGTGAGTGTTTGATTGGCTCAAGCGTTCCGTCCATCATCCCCTTTTGTATCGCTTTGGTCGCCCTAAGTTGGCGGGGGTATGCCCAGACGTGGGTCCCTTGCTCACTTTGCCACTGGATTCAAGCAAGCCTGGCTGATGACGGCTGAAATGCCAGAAACCGGTCCTAGGATGCTTGTTTCCGGTCCAGGGAAGACATGGCTTGGCAGTTTGGGCTGGACTGTTCCCATGAGGCACAGGGTCAGACTGATTTGCATATGGCCATGTCTGAACTGGGGTGGTGGAGTGAGCTAAAGAATGATGATGGATTAAACCCAGATCAGTTGACTGGGGGTGAGTGTTTGATTGGCTCAAACGTTCCGTCCATCATCCCCTTTTGTATCGCTTTACAATCCTGAAGGCAGGGTGCTTGGTTCTAAGTGAGAGGGTGCCCCTGCATGAGCAGGACATCCCTGCAGCCTATGGATTCCATTCTCCCGGGTTGTCAGTAAAGCAGCATTATCCTATATAGAGGGGCACCACGTAATCACGCGATGACCATCTCGAAAACGGTTGCGACGAATCCTATCATGTTTGGTATCAAACATTTTGGAACCATACCCCCACACCATAAACGGTGTGGGAGGTATGATTCCAAGCACTGGAAGAGCCCTCCGTTTGGCTCTCAGTGTTCCCGGTACCAGCCTTCTAATCCCGGGCAGCACAAAATGGTTGCTGCCGACCAGAGACACATTTCTGCCCTCCTGCTGCTGAGCCAAGCTCGAGCAGGGGAAGGTAGAACAATAGGCATCCTGTCACAAGGAGGTGTGACCACCTCCCAAACAGGATTTAGTGTATTAGGGCTTGGTGGGTGCACCTGCCAGCGCCAGAAAGTCTGCATGAGGGGCACATTTGGTGTCCCTGTGCATAGTCCAGTTCAAACCAGTCCTGGGACCCGTTGGCTCCTGCTCTGGCATGAAACTGGACAAAGGACATGGGAGTAAACTCCCCCCTGTCCAGACCCTCCCCTGGGAGGGTCCCCTGAATCTTCCCAACCCTTTCCTTAGGGTACTTAAGGGCTTACCTGGGTGTAGGTCTTTAGATGTGTCTTGGGATAAGATTCAGAACTGAAACCACTGCACTTCTACCGTCTGGGCACTCTGGACTTTGCTGGACTTCGTTTGAGCCTGGCTTCGTCTTCCGTTCAGTCTGCTGCATCGTCTGTGCCTGTGCACCATGCAAGATCTGTGCAGGACCTGTGGAGCATCCAAGACACTTGAAAGAATCTCCCTTGAAGTGAAGGAGTCACTTCCCTGCATCCGCAGGCAACTCAACACTGCTGACTAGTCTTCTGATCCCAAGCTCCTGCAGACTCCGAAGGGTTCAACAACACAGGTGGTAGTTTTTTAAGTCCTTAGAGGCCTGAGCTGTCTTCTCACCAAGTTTGAGGTCAGAATCCCTTGTGGGGGCTGCATTAACTGAACCCCTGTGCTCCGCTTACTTTTGCAAGTGCAAATGCTTGTTGGCAACTTTGCGACAAATGCATTGGGCTTCAAGTAGCCCCAACCTCCAACAACTTCTTCCACCAAGATCTTCAGCCACACCGCCTCGTGGGCACCGTGGCTGCTCCTTTTGGTGAGCTGCTCGAGGTCCTCTCGCGACTCCTGTGCCTCTGGCTTGTGGGTCCATTTGAGGGTCACCTTTGTTTTCTTTGGCTCCCCTGATTGTTCCGAGCCTGCCCTGACTCCCCTGCTTGTGGTGAGTCTCCTGGACCTTGCTGGTCCCAACCGTGCACCTTCTTGACTTCCTGCATGGGTTGCATTTGCCAAGGCTTGTTGGTGCTCCCGCCAGACACCGACCCCTCAGCACTCGACATCCTTCGTGGGACAGCTCGTATCCTGGTCCTGGTCATCCTCAGCATCGCCTGGTCCTCACAGCTGCAGAGTCAAGCTCATCGTCATCTTTCCTGAGGCACCCGACACCCGAGTGTCCAGGGTGACATAGACTCTGTCCCCTCTGCTTTCAGGTACTCCTCATCAATAATCGTTTGGATTCCTCCCAACACTTTCTCCTCTTCCATCAGCGGCACCTGAAGTCCTCCATTGGGTTCGACAGCGGTTTCCGACGCCACTTCACACCTATGCACCCGGCTTCCCTGGGATAGGTAACTGGGGTACCACGGTATTCACGGGTGGGGTGGCTCTCCAACCTTCTGTCTTCCACGGGGTTTCTTCAGGGTCCACTGGGAAGTGTTCCTAAACTTTAAAAATCCAACCGCGACTTGCACATAGACTTGTACGGAGCACGCGGTCGTATTCACACACTGCACACGCTCCCGTGGGGTCCCTATCTACTTACCTTGGGTGGTTCTGTGGGTCCCCAGCAATTCTTCATCCTCTCGACATCATCCTGACTCGTGTCATGGTTCTTATACCACTTTCTTAGTATATGGTTTGGTCCCACCTGAGGCTCACTTTGTATTAGTGCTATTTACTGTGATTTCTCTGCTAAAGTATTGTGTGCTTTGTGTTTATCTCTGTGAGGGAGATACTGTAACGTACTAGATAGAGTTATATAATAAATACATATTTTTATAAATACTTTGTGTGGTTCTTTTTCATTTAATCTATACTATAATATTGCATTCTGGTAAAACAAGCTGCTTTACACTCCTTCAAGACTAAGCCTGAAGGCTGCTCTCCACAGCTAACACTTGGATAGCTTTCTAAGGTTGTCTGAGACCTCTTAAGTCACCATAAGGGCTGTCTGGACTGGTGCAAGGTGCCCACTTACATTGGTGGACAACATATACCAGGCCAGCTTCTCACATTGGTGTGCAGCATGTGGGATTCAAGCTTGCATTGTTTTACCAGATAAATCTTTGTATTGATTAACTGAAAAACCATCACCAGTACTAGGGACATATAAATACAAGCTTAGAATAAATAAGTTCTCCTGAACTTAGGGTTGGGTAAGTCAAGGGTCTAGCACACCCTTTCTCGAACCTCAGAGAGTTTAGTTCCCACTAGGGTAGGTAGGTGCAACACCACACCTACTTAGTATGTCTACTAAAGGAGATGCCAGTGGCTCTCTGCCTACTAGATACAGTTAACTTTCGTTCCAAGAACTGAAAGCCCTGTGTGCATCTAGAAAGCTGAAGACAGGGAGAAGTGCCAACACTCAACGCCTTGTAGAGTTGTTACTGTTGGATGAACTGAGGAAAGCCTCTGGGTCAGATGAACAGGACAGAGTGGGTGGGCCAGGGAATGAAGATAGGGCAGGGCTCTTTGACCTAGAATCTAACCCTGACCAGGTGGAGCCTGATGACTTCCACCTGAACAATTCAGACCTCCCAGAGGAGAACACAGAGGGCCAAGAGAATGCCCCCTTTGATCCTCCTGGGAAGGTGCAGAGTAGACCCAGGAGGTCTAGATCCTCCTCTGCAGAATCCAATACTTCTAGACAGTCACTAGGAACCTCCATTTCTAGTAAAGGGGGGAACTCTTTGGATAGGGAATACCCAATGCTTGAACTTGAGAAAGCTAGGCTTAGGCTCAGGAAAGAGCAGTTGGCCCTTGACAGAGAGTCCCTAGAAGTCCAGATGGCAAGGAAGAAATTGGGACTAGAGTCCCATGGTGGCAGCAACTGTGTCCCTAGAATTAAGGAACATTCCTTTGACCATAGGAACCTGAGCAAGATTGTCCCTACCTACCATGTTGGGGATGACATCCACAAATGGATAACTGCTTTAGAGAGGGCCTGTAAAGTGCAGAATGTCCCTCAATAGCAGTGGGCAGCTATCTTGTGGCTCTCCTTTGCTAACAAAGATAGAGATAAGCTCCTCACTTGTAGAGAAGAGAATGCTGACAATTACTCAGTTTTGAAGAGTGCTCTCATTGATGGGTTTGGCTTAACCACTGAACAATACAGGATTAAGTTCAGAGACAGCCAGAAGGCACAGAATCAGTATTGGGTAGACTTTGTGGATAGTGCTATTAAGGCTCTGGAAAATTGGTTGCTTGGCAGCAAAGTGCATGATTTTGATGGATTGTACAATTTGATTATGAGGGAGCAGATCCTTAATAATTGCCAAAATCAGCTATTGCATCAGTACCTGGTGGACTCAGATCTGACTTCTCCCCAAGTATTGGGAAAGAAGGCAGATAAATGGACCAGGGTGAAGCAGAAAAACCAGAACAATAGTGGTGACCAGAAGAAGTAAGATTCTTCAAAGACTCAAGATAAGGGTGGGAACAAAGGTAAAGACAAAAAGGAGTCTTCATCAGGGCCCCAAAAACCTGCATCTGGGGGGGGGGAGTCACAATCCAACAAGGGAAAAGGCAAAAAGAAACCTTGGTGTTACTTTTGTAAGGTAAAAACCCATTGGACAAAGGATGCTGACTGTCCAAAAGCCAAGGAGACTACTCCTACCACCACTGCCCCTAAGGCAACCGCCCCCCTAGCACAAGTGGTGGAACAGGTAACAAGGGAATAGTGGGATTAACCTTGGGATCTGAGGTGGGTTCTGGCTTAGTCTGAACTCCAGCTCAGGCTGTTCCAGTCTGTGATGGTGGCATGGATATTGCCACCTTACTTGTCAGTCCCAGTAACCTGGGCAAGTACAGACAACAGCCTTTGATCAATGGAACAGAGGCAATGGCCTACAGGGACACAGGAACCAGCGTCACCATGGTGACAGAGAAACTTGTGTTTATTGGACAAATCATACTTGCAGAAATGTACCAAGTGATCACTGCAAACAATGTCAGGACTGACCATTCCTTGGCAGTTGTTAATTTCAGCTGGGGTGGGGTAACTGGCCCTAAAAAGGTTGTGGTAGGTTCAGACCTACCAGTAGATTGTTTGTTGGGCAATGATTTGGAGACTTCAGCCTGGGCTGAAGTCGAATCTAGGACTCATGCAGCAATGTTGGGCATCTCTGCAGATGTGTTTGCTGTGACCAGGTCTCAAGCCAAACTGACATCTACTGAACAGGCCCTGGATCCTGGAACAATGGACCAGGTGCCTTCCAAGAGAAGGAGCAGGAGGGGGCTACTTTCTCTGGAGATTTGTCTGAACTTGCAGAACTCCAAGGAGCAGGTGGACCCTCCAGGGAGGACGTGAGCCAGGGGTAAAAATCTTCTCCCAGTCTTCAGAGCTTGAGACAACTTCCTGTCAAACAGGAGGAAAGAGATGTCGCTGGAACCTATAATGTGCACTGGCAGGGGGGAATCCTTTACAGTAAGGCAAGGGACCCCAAACCAGGGGCAACTAGGAGAGTGGTGGTCCCCCAACAGTTCAGAGAGTTCATTTTTAACCTGGCCTATGACATCTCATTAGCTAGACATCTGGGGCAGAGCAAGACCTGGGAAAAACTGGTCAACCACTTTTACTGGCCCCAAATGTAAGAAAAGGTGAATGAGTTTTGTCGCTCCTGTGTCACCTGTCAATCCAGTGGCTAGGCAGGTGGCAAGTCAAAGGCTCCCCTTAAACCACTGCCTGTGGTGGGGAATCCCTTTGAGAGGGCGAGGATCGATATTATTAGTCCCCTAGACCCCCCTACTGTCTCTGGCAATAGGTTCATCTTGGTGGTAGTGGACCATGCCACTAGATACCCTGAAGCTATTCCCCTTAGGACAGTTACTGCTAGGCAGTAGCTAGAGCTCTGCTTGGCATCTTTACTAGAGTTGGATTTCCTAAGGAGGTCATTTCAGATAGGGACACTAATTTCATGTCTCATTATCTGAAAGCCATGTGGGATGTCTGTGGAGTGACTTATACGTTCACCTGCCCTTGCCATCCCCAAGGAAATGGTCTTCTGTAGAGATTCAATAAGACCCTGAATGGCACGATCCCGGGTTTACCTGAGAAACTCAGAAGGAGATGGGATGTTCTACTACCATGCCTGCTGTTTGCATACAGGGAGGTCCCTCAAAAAGGAGTAGGTTTCAGTCCATTTGAACTACTCTTTGGACACCCTGTAAGAGATCCTTTGAGTTTGGTGAGAGAATGTTGGGAGAGGCCTCTCAAAGAGCCCAAACAGGACATCTTGGACTATGTGCTGGGCCTTCGCTCCAGGATTGCTGCGTACATGAAGAAGGCAAAGAGAAACTTGGATGCCAGCCAGAAGCTTGTCAAGCACTTGTATGGCCAGAAGTCCTCAATGGTTGAATACCAACCTGGACAATGGGTTTGGGTCTTAGAGCTTTACCCTGTCTTGGAGAAGAAGGGTAAAGCCACATATCTGGTGGACTCGTGAACCTCCAGACACCCTCATTGGATTATACATATGAATTGACTCAAGCTTCATCATGACCAAGCAGTTATCACAATGCTCATGGTGACAGGTGGAGGAGAAGAGCAGGAGAGTGAACCTCTTCCTGACCTGTTGTCTACCACTGTCAAGGATGGCTCAGTGGAGGGAATAGTTCTCTCTTTCACTTTGTCAGAACAGCAGCAAAAGGACTGTTATAACCTGCTCAGTCAGTTTGCTGATCTCTATCCATTGACCCCAGGTATGACAACATGGTTGTAAGAAATTGGGTTGTTGGTTGAGGGAGGTGAAACCCTTCTCAAGCAACAATCACAATTCTTCTCAGGGTTAAGTCATAAGCAAACCCTAAATTAGCCTGTACTTAACCCTCTGGTAGCTTGGCACAAAGCAGTCTGACTTAATTCCAGTGGCAGCTGGAATGTACAGAGGGTGGTGAGGCGGGTGGGACAAAAATAAATAAGTATTAAATTAAATACACTTACCTTCCTGGTGCAACGTTCTTCTCGCTCGGGTCTTCTCAAGGCAGACTCCAGCAAGGTACCCAGGAAACTGCACTCACCAATCCTGGAGCGTCTCTCAGCATGAGAGCCATGCCAGGATTGGAGGAAGCGGCCTCTTGCAAGACTCTTAAGAGCACTGGAGGCCTGCGATTTCTCTAACCCAGCTGTCTTAGACCGACAAGTTAGAGAGGTTTAAAATGCGCATGTCTGGATGGCTGTCGCAAGGCAGCCGGCCAAAGGGACATACGCATTTTAAACTTAAGCGCACAGCTCCTTGATGCCACTGGTTCACTGAATATCGATGTTCAAAAAAAAAATATATATATAGACTACAAAAATAAAGATTCCTATACCTAAACAGGTAAGTACAAAAATATTGAATCAAAAATTTCGATCTAAAAAATATAGATGTAAAAAATATTGATTTAAATATATATAAAAAATAAAATAATATATATTAAATATATTAAATATTAATATTAATTTTAACAAAATAAATTACATTTAATTTACATTTTAACAAAATATTACAAATAAACTTAATTAAAAAAAGATAAACACACAAACATAATAATGTATACATATATATATATATTTACTTTAAAATAATTAGTAAACTATTATCTTTAATTTATTTTAAAACTTTAAAATTATATAAAAATAATATATATATATATCAACAATTTAAAATATATAAAAAAACATTCTATAATAAATTAAAACATTAAACTATTAAAAAATATTTACATTTAAATTTCCCAATACAATCAGTGCAACAGTAGGGAAAGTGTTGGATAGCAAAATAATTAAATTTACTATTCTAACTCCAGTGAGTAGAACAGTAGGGAAAGTTTGGATAGCGGAGGGGTGAAAATTACTATTCCCACTACAGTGAGTGCAACAGTAGGGAAAGTGTTGGATAGCGGAGGAGTAAAAATTACTATTCCCATTACAAATAGTGCAACAGTAAGGAAAGTGTTGGATAGCGGAGGGGTAAAAATTACTAATTCCCACTCCAAAGAGTGCAACAGTAGGAAAAGTGTTCGATAGCGGAGGGGTAAAAATTAATATTCGCACTCCAGTGAGATCAACAGTAGGGAGAGTGCTGGATAGCGGAGGGGAAAAATGTACTATTCCCACTCCAAAGAGTGCAACAGTAGGGAAAGTGTTGGATAGCGGAGGGGTAAAAATTACTATTCCCACTCCACTGAATGCAACAGTACAATATCTGTTGGATAGCGGAGGGATACAAATTACTAATTCCCACTCCAGTGATGGAACAGTAGAGAAAGTGTTGGAAAGCGGAGGGGTAAAAATTACTATTCCCACTCCAGTGAGTGCAACATGTAGAGAAAGTGTTGGATAGCGGAGGTATAAAAACTTACTATCCCAACTCCAGTGAGTGCAACAGTAGGAAAAGTGTAGGATAGTGGAGGGTAAAAATTACTATTCCCACTCCAGTGAGTGCAACAGTAGAGAAAGTGTTGGATAGCAGAGGGGTACAAATTACTATTCCCACTCCAGTGAGTGCAACAGTAGGGAAAGTGTCGGATAGCGGAGGATTAAAAATGACTATTCCCATTACAAAGAGTGCAACAGTAAGGAAAGTGTTGGATAGCGGAGGGGTAAAAATGACTAATTCCCACTCCAAAGAGTGCAACAGTAGAGAAAGTGTTGGATAGCAGAGGGTTAAAAATTACTATTCCCACTCCAGTGAGTGCAACAGTAGAGAAAGTGTTGGATAACGGAGGTATAAAAATTACTATCCCAACTCCAGTGAGTGCAACAGTAGGAAAAGTGTTGGATAGCGGAGGGGTAAAAATTACTATTCCCACTCCAGTGAGTGCAACAATAGAGAATGTGTTGGATAGCAGAGGGGTAAAAATCACTATTCCAACTCCAGTGAGTGCAACAGTAGGGAAAGAGCTGGATAGCGTAGAGGTAAAAATAACTATTCCCAATCCAGTGAGTGCAACATTAGTGAAAGTGTTGGATAGCAAAATAATTAAACTTACTATTCCAACTCCAGTGAGTGCAACAGTAGGGAACGTTTGGATAGTGGAGGGGTAAAAATTACTAATTCCCACTCCAGTCAATGCAACAGTAGGGAAAGTGTTGGATAGCGGAGAAGTAAAAATTACTATTCCCACTCCAGTGAGTGCAACAGTAGAGAAAGTGTTGGATAGCGTAGGGGTAAAAATTACTATTCCGACTCCAGTGAGTGCAACAGTAGAGAAAGTGTTGGATAGCGAAGGTATACAAATTATTATTCCAACTCCAGTGAGTGCAACAGTAGGGAAAGTGTTGGATAGCGGAGGGGTAAAAATTACTATTCCCACTCCAGTGAGTGCAACAGTAAAGAAAGTGTTCGATAGCGGAGGGGTAAAAATTACTATTCCAACTCCAGTGAGTGCAACCGTAGGTAAAGTGTTGGATAGCGGAGGGGTAAAAATTACTAATTCCCACTCCAAAGAGTGCAACAGTAGGGAAAGTGTTGGATAGCGGAGGGGTAAAAATTAATATTCCCACTCCAGTGAGATCAACAGTAGGGAAAGTGTTGGATAGCGGAGGGGAAAAAGTACTATTCCCACTCCAAAGAGTGCAACAGTAGGGAAAGTTTTGGATAGTGGTGGGGTAAAAATTACTATTCCCACTCCACTGAATGCAACAGTAGAATAACTGTTGGATAGCTGAGGGGTAAAAAAGTTATTCCCACTCCAGTGAATGCAACAGTAGGGAAAATGTTGGAAAGCGGAGAAGTAAAAATTACTATTCTCACTCCAGTGAGTGCAACAGTAGAGAAAGTGTTGGATAGAGGAAGGGTAAAAATTACTATTTCCACTCCAGTGAGTGCAACAGTGGAGAAAGTGTTGGATAGCGGAGGTATAAAAATTACTGTTCCAACTCCAGTGAGTGCAACAGGAGGGAAAGTGTTGGGTAGCAGAGGGGTAAAAATTACTACTCCCACTCCAGTGAGTGCAACAGTAGAGAAAGTGTTGGATAGCAGAGGGGTAATAATTACTACTCCCACTCCAGTGAGTGCAACAGTAGGGAAAGTGATGGATAGCGGAGAGGTAAAAATAACTATTCCCACTCCAGTGAGTGCAACATTAAGGAAAGTGTTGGATAGCAAAATAATTAAATTTACTATTCCAACTCCAGTGAGTGCAACAGTAGGGATTGTTTGGTTAGTGGAGGGGTAAAAATTACTATTCCCACTCCAGTGAAAGCAACAGTAGGGAAAGTATTGGATAGCGGAGGAGTAAAAATTACTATTCCCACTCCATTGAATGCAACAGTAGAATAACTGTTAGATAGCGGACGGGTAAAAAAATGTATTCCCACTCCAGTGAATGCAACAGTAGGGAAAGTGTTGGATAGCAGAGAAGTAAAAATTACTATTCCCACTCCAGTGAGTGCAACAGTAGAGAAAGTGTTGGATAGCGGAGGGGTAAAAATTACTATTCCCACGCCAGTGAGTGCAACAGTAGAGAAAGTGTTGGATAGCGGAGGTATAAAAATTACTATTCCAACTCCAGTGAGTGCAACAGTAGGGAAAGTGTTGGATAGCAAAATAATTAAATTTACTATTCTAACTCCAGTGAGTAGAACAGTAGGGAAAGTTTGGATAGCGGAGGGGTAAAAATTACTATTCCCACTACAGTGAGTGCAACAGTAGGGAAAGTGTTGGATAGCGGAGGAGTAAAAATTACTATTCCCATTACAAATAGTGCAACAGTAAGGAAAGTGTTGGATAGCGGAGGGGTAAAAATTACTAATTCCCACTCCAAAGAGTGCAACAGTAGGAAAAGTGTTCGATAGCGGAGGGGTAAAAATTAATATTCGCACTCCAGTGAGATCAACAGTAGGGAGAGTGCTGGATAGCGGAGGGGAAAAATGTACTATTCCCACTCCAAAGAGTGCAACAGTAGGGAAAGTGTTGGATAGCGGAGGGGTAAAAATTACTATTCCCACTCCACTGAATGCAACAGTACAATATCTGTTGGATAGAGGAGGGATACAAATTACTAATTCCCACTCCAGTGATGGAACAGTAGAGAAAGTGTTGGAAAGCGGAGGGGTAAAAATTACTATTCCCACTCCAGTGAGTGCAACATGTAGAGAAAGTGTTGGATAGCGGAGGTATAAAAACTTACTATCCCAACTCCAGTGAGTGCAACAGTAGGAAAAGTGTAGGATAGTGGAGGGGTAAAAATTACTATTCCCACTCCAGTGAGTGCAACAGTAGAGAAAGTGTTGGATAGCAGAGGGGTACAAATTACTATTCCCACTCCAGTGAGTGCAACAGTAGGGAAAGTGTCGGATAGCGGAGGATTAAAAATGACTATTCCCATTACAAAGAGTGCAACAGTAAGGAAAGTGTTGGATAGCGGAGGGGTAAAAATGACTAATTCCCACTCCAAAGAGTGCAACAGTAGAGAAAGTGTTGGATAGCAGAGGGTTAAAAATTACTATTCCCACTCCAGTGAGTGCAACAGTAGAGAAAGTGTTGGATAGCGGAGGTATAAAAATTACTATCCCAACTCCAGTGAGTGCAACAGTAGGAAAAGTGTTGGATAGCGGAGGGGTAAAAATTACTATTCCCACTCCAGTGAGTGCAACAATAGAGAATGTGTTGGATAGCAGAGGGGTAAAAATCACTATTCCAACTCCAGTGAGTGCAACAGTAGGGAAAGTGCTGGATAGCGTAGAGGTAAAAATAACTATTCCCAATCCAGTGAGTGCAACATTAGTGAAAGTGTTGGATAGCAAAATAATTAAACTTACTATTCCAACTCCAGTGAGTGCAACAGTAGGGAACGTTTGGATAGTGGAGGGGTAAAATTACTAATTCCCACTCCAGTCAATGCAACAGTAGGGAAAGTGTTGGATAGCGGAGAAGTAAAAATTACTATTCCCACTCCAGTGAGTGCAACAGTAGAGAAAGTGTTGGATAGCGTAGGGGTAAAAATTACTATTCCGACTCCAGTGAGTGCAACAGTAGAGAAAGTGTTGGATAGCGAAGGTATACAAATTATTATTCCAACTCCAGTGAGTGCAACAGTAGGGAAAGTGTTGGATAGCGGAGGGGTAAAAATTACTATTCCCACTCCAGTGAGTGCAACAGTAAAGAAAGTGTTCGATAGCGGAGGGGTAAAAATTACTATTCCAACTCCAGTGAGTGCAACCGTAGGTAAAGTGTTGGATAGCGGAGGGGTAAAAATTACTAATTCCCACTCCAAAGAGTGCAACAGTAGGGAAAGTGTTGGATAGCGGAGGGGTAAAAATTAATATTCCCACTCCAGTGAGATCAACAGTAGGGAAAGTGTTGGATAGCGGAGGGGAAAAAAGTACTATTCCCACTCCAAAGAGTGCAACAGTAGGGAAAGTTTTGGATAGTGGTGGGGTAAAAATTACTATTCCCACTCCACTGAATGCAACAGTAGAATAACTGTTGGATAGCTGAGGGGTAAAAAAAGTTATTCCCACTCCAGTGAATGCAACAGTAGGGAAAATGTTGGAAAGCGGAGAAGTAAAAATTACTATTCCCACTCCAGTGAGTGCAACAGTAGAGAAAGTGTTGGATAGAGGAAGGGTAAAAATTACTATTCCCACTCCAGTGAGTGCAACAGTGGAGAAAGTGTTGGATAGCGGAGGTATAAAAATTACTGTTCCAACTCCAGTGAGTGCAACAGGAGGGAAAGTGTTGGGTAGCAGAGGGGTAAAAATTACTACTCCCACTCCAGTGAGTGCAACAGTAGAGAAAGTGTTGGATAGCAGAGGGGTAATAATTACTACTCCCACTCCAGTGAGTGCAACAGTAGGGAAAGTGATGGATAGCGGAGAGGTAAAAATAACTATTCCCACTCCAGTGAGTGCAACATTAAGGAAAGTGTTGGATAGCAAAATAATTAAATTTACTATTCCAACTCCAGTGAGTGCAACAGTAGGGATTGTTTGGTTAGTGGAGGGGTAAAAATTACTATTCCCACTCCAGTGAAAGCAACAGTAGGGAAAGTATTGGATAGCGGAGGAGTAAAAATTACTATTCCCACTCCATTGAATGCAACAGTAGAATAACTGTTAGATAGCGGACGGGTAAAAAAATGTATTCCCACTCCAGTGAATGCAACAGTAGGGAAAGTGTTGGATAGCAGAGAAGTAAAAATTACTATTCCCACTCCAGTGAGAGCAACAGTAGGGAAAGTGTTGGATAGCGGAGGGGAAAAAATTACTGTTCCCACTCCAAAGAGTGCAACAGTAGGGAAAGTGTTGGATAGCGGAGGGGTAAAAATTACTATTCCCACTCCACTGAATGCAACAGTAGAATAACTGTTAGATAGCGGAGGGGTAAAAAAATGTATTCCCACTCCAGTGAATGCAACAGTAGGGAAAGTGTTGGATAGCAGAAAAGTAAAAATTACTATTCCCACTCCAGTGAGTGCAACAGTAGAGAAAGTGTTGGATAGCGGAGGGGTAAAAATTACTATTCCCACGCCAGTGAGTGAAACAGTAGAGAAAGTGTTGGATAGCGGAGGTATAAAAATTACTATTCCAACTCCAGTGAGTGCAACAGTAGGGAAAGTGTTGGATAGCAAAGGGGTAAAAATTACTATTCCCACTCCAGTGAGTGCAACAGTAGAGAAAGTGTTGGATAGCTGAGGGGTAAAAATTACTATTCCAACTCCAGTGAGTGCAACAGTAGGGAAAGTGTTGGATAGCAGAGCGGTAAAAATTACTACTCCCACTCCAGTGAGAGCAACAGTAGAGAAAGTGTTGGACAGCGGAGGGGTAAAAATATGTATTCCCACTCCAGTGAATGCAACAGTAGGCGAAGTGTTGGATAGCGGAGAAGTAAAAATTACTATTCCCACTCCAGTGAGTGCACAGTAGAGAAAGTGTTGGATAGCGGAGGTGTTAAAATTACTATTCCCACTCCAGTGAGTGCAACAGTAGAGAAAGTGTTGGATAGCGGAGGTATACTAATTACTATTCCAACTCCAGTGAGTGCATCAGTAGGGAAAGTGTTGGATATCGTAGGTTTAAAAATTTATATTCCCCCTCCAGTGAGTGCAACAGAAGAGAAAGTGTTGGATAGTGGAGGGGTAAAAATTACTATTCCAACTCCAGTGAGTGCAACAGCAGGTAAAGTGTTAGATAGCAAAGGGGTAAAAATTACTACTCCCACTCCAAAGAGTGCAACAGCAAGGAAAGTGTTGGATAGCGGAGGGGTAAAAATTACTAATTCCCACTCCAAAGAGTGCAACAGTAGGGAAAGTTTTGGATAGCGGAGGGGTAAAAATTAATATTCCCACTCCAGTGAGATCAAAAGTAGGGAAAGTGTTGTTTAGCGGAGGGAAAAAAGGTACTATTCCCACTCCAAAGAGTGCAACAGTAGGGAAAGTGTTGGATAGCCGAGGGGTAAAAATTACTATTCCCACTCCACTGAATGCAACAGTAGGGAAAGTGTTGGATAGCGGAGAAGTAAGAATTTGTATTCCCACTCCAGTGAGTGCAACAGAAGAGAAAGTGTTGGATAGCGGACGGGTAAAAATTACTTATCTCACTCCAGTGAGTGCAACAGTGGAGAAAATGTTGGATAGCGGAGGTATAAATATTACTATTCCAACTCCAGTGAGTGCAACAGTAGGGAAAGTGTTGGATAGCGGAGGGTTAAAATTACTATTCCCACTCCATTGAGTGCAACAGTAGTAAAAGTGTTGGATAGCAGAGGGGTAAAAATTACTATTCCAACTCCAGTGAGTGCAACAGGAGGGAAAGTGTTGGGTAGCAGAGGGGTAAAAATTACTACTCCCACTCCAGTGAGTGCAACATTAGAGAAAGTGTTGGATAGCAGAGGGGTAAAAATTACTACTCCCACTCCAGTGAGTGCAACAGTAGGGAAAGTGCTGGATAACGAAGAGGTAAAAATAACTATTCCCACTCCAGTGAGTGCAACATTAAGGAAAGTGTTGGATAGCAAAATAATTAAATTTACTATTCCAATTCCAGTGAGTGCAACAGTAGGGAAAGTTTGGATAGTGGAGGAGTAAAAATTGCTATTCCCACTCCACTGAATGCAACAGTAGAATAACTCTTAGATAGCGGAGGGGTAAAAAAATGTATTCCCACTCCAGTGAATGCAACAGTAGGGAAAGTGTTGGATAGCGGAGAAGTAAAAATTACTATTCCCACTCCAGTGAGGGCAACAGTAGAGAAAGTGTTGGATAGCGGAGGGGTAAAAATTACTATTCCCACTCCAGTGAGTGCAACAGTAGAGAAAGTGTTAGATAGCGGAGGTATAAAAATTACTATTCCAACTCCAGTGAGTGCAACAGTAGGGAAAGTGTTGGATAGCAAAGGGGTAAAATTACTATTCCCACTCCAGTGAGTGCAACAGTAGAGAAAGTGTTGGATAGCGGAGGGGTAAAAATTACTATTCCAACTCCAGTGAGTGCAACAGTAGGGAAAGTGTTGGATAGCAGAGGGGTAAAATTACTGCTCCCACTCCAGTGAGTGCAACAGTAGAGAAAGTGTTGGATAGCAAAATAATTAAATTTACTATTCCAACTCCAGTGAGTGCAACAGTAGGGAACGTTTGGTTAGTGGAGGGGTAAAAATTACTATTCCCACTCCAGTGAAAGCAACAGTAGGGAAAGTATTGGATAGCGGAGGAGTAAAAATTACTATTCCCACTCCATTGAATGCAACAGTAGAATAACTGTTAGATAGCGGACGGGTAAAAAAATGTATTCCCACTCCAGTGAATGCAACAGTAAGGAAAGTGTTGGATAGCGGAGAGGTAAAAATTACTATTCCCACTCCAGTGAGAGCAACAGTAGGGAAAGTGTTGGATAGCGGAGGGGAAAAAATTACTGTTCCCACTTCAAAGAGTGCAACAGTAGGGAAAGTGTTGGATAGCGGAGGGGTAAAAATTACAATTCCCACTCCACTGAATGCAACAGTACAATAACTGTTAGATAGCGGAGGGGTAAAAAAATGTATTCCCACTCCAGTGAATGCAACAGTAGGGAAAGTGTTGGATAGCAGAGAAGTAAAAATTACTATTCCCACTCCAGTGAGTGCAACAATAGAGAAAGTGTTGGATAGTGGAGGGGTAAAAATTACTATTCCCACTCCAGTCAGTGCAACATTAAGGAAAGTGTTGGATAGCAAAATAATTAAATTTACTATTCCAACTCCAGTGAGTGCAACAGTAGGGAACGTTTGGTTAGTGGAGGGGTAAAAATTACTATTCCCACTCCAGTGAAAGCAACAGTAGGGAACGTATTGGATAGCGGAGGAGTAAAAATTACTATTCTCACTCCATTGAATGCAACAGTAGAATAACTGTTAGATAGCGGACGGCTAAAAAAATGTATTCCCACTCCAGTGAATGCAACAGTAAGGAAAGTGTTGGATAGCAGAGGGGTAAAAATTACTATTCCCACTCCAGTGAGAGCAACAGTAGGGAAAGTGTTGGATAGCGGAGGGGAAAAAATTACTGTTCCCACTCCAAAGAGTGCAACAGTAGGGAAAGTGTTGGATAGCGGAGGGGTAAAAATTACTATTCCCACTCCAATGAATGCAACAGTAGAATAACTGTTAGATAGCGGAGGGGTAAAAAAATGTATTCCCACTCCAGTGAATGCAACAGTAGGGAAAGTGTTGGATAGCAGAGAAGTAAAAATTACTATTCCCACTCCAGTGAGTGCAACAGTAGAGAAAGTGTTGGTTAGCGGAGGGGTAAAAATTACTATTCCCACTCCAGTGAGTGCAACATTAAGGAAAGTGTTGGATAGCAAAATAATTAAATTTACTATTCCAACTCCAGTGAGTGCAACAGTAAGGAACGTTTGGTTAGTGGAGGGGTAAAAATTACTATTCCCACTCCAGTGAAAGCAACAGTAGGGAAAGTATTGGATAGCGGAGGAGTAAAAATGACTATTCCCACTCCATTGAATGCAACAGTAGAATAACTGTTAGATAGCGGACGGCTAAAAAAATGTATTCCCACTCCAGTGAATGCAACAGTAAGGAAAGTGTTGGATAGCAGAGGGGTAAAATTACTATTCCCACTCCAGTGAGAGCAACAGTAGGGAAAGTGTTGGATAGCGGAGGGGAAAAATTACTGTTCCCACTCCAAAGAGTGCAACAGTAGGGAAAGTGTTGGATAGCGGAGGGGTAAAAATTACTATTCCCACTCCACTGAATGCAACAGTAGAATAACTGTTAGATAGCGGAGGGGTAAAAAAATGTATTCCCACTCCAGTGAATGCAACAGTAGGGAAAGTGTTGGATAGCAGAGAAGTAAAAATTACTATTCCCACTCCAGTGAGTGCAACAGTAGAGAAAGTGTTGGATAGCGGAGGGGTAAAAATTACTATTCCCATGCCAGTGAGTGCAACAGTAGAGAAAGTGTTGGATAGCGGAGGTATAAAAATTACTATTCCAACTCCAGTGAGTGCAACAGTAGGGAAAGTGTTGGATAGCAAAGGGGTAAAAATTACTATTCCCACTCCAGTGAGTGCAACAGTAGAGAAAGTGTTGGATAGCGGAGGGGTAAAATTACTATTCCAACTCCAGTGAGTGCAACAGTAGGGAAAGTGTTGGATAGCAGAGCGGTAAAAATTACTACTCCCACTCCAGTGAGCGCAACAGTAGAGAAAGTGTTGGACAGCGGAGGGGTAAAAATATGTATTCCCACTCCAGTGAATGCAACAGTAGGCGAAGTGTTGGATAGCGGAGAAGTAAAAATTACTATTCCCACTCCAGTGAGCGCAACAGTAGAGAAAGTGTTGGATAGCGGAGGTATACTAATTACTATTCCAACTCCAGTGAGTGCAACAGAAGAGAAAGTGTTGGATAGCGGAGGGGTAAAAATTACTATTCCAACTCCAGTAAGTGCAACAGCAGTTAAAGTGTTAGATAGCAGAGGGGTAAAAATTACTACTCCCACTCCAAAGAGTGCAACAGTAAGGAAAGTGTTGGATAGCAGAGGGGTAAAAATTACTAATTCCCACTCCACTGAATGCAACAGTAGAATAACTGTTAGATAGCGGAGGGGTAAAAAAATGTATTCCCACTCCAGTGAAAGCAACAGTAGGGAAAGTGTTAGATAGCGGAGAAGTAAGAATTAGTATTCCCACTCCAGTGAGTGCAACAGTAGAGAAAGTGTTGGATAGCGGACGGGTAAAAATTACTTATCTCACTCCAGTGAGTGCAACAGTGGAGAAAATGTTGGATAGCGGAGGTATAAATATTACTATTCCAACTCCAGTGAGTGCAACAGTAGGGAAAGTGTTGGATAGCGGAGGGTTAAAAATTACTATTCCCACTCCATTGGGTGCAACAGTAGTAAAAGTGTTGGATAGCAGAGGGGTAAAAATTACTATTCCAACTCCAGTGAGTGCAACAGGAGGGAAAGTGTTGGGTAGCAGAGGGGTAAAAATTACTACTCCCACTCCAGTGAGTGCAACAGTAGGGAAAGTGCTGGATAACGGAGAGGTAAAAATAACTATTCCCACTCCAGTGAGTGCAACATTAAGGAAAGTGTTGGATAGCAAAATAATTAAATTTACTATTCCAACTCCAGTGAGTGCAACAGTAGGGAACGTTTGGATAGTGGAGGAGTAAAAATTACTATTCCCACTCCACTGAATGCAACAGTAGAATAACTCTTAGATAGCGGAGGCGTAAAAAAATGTATTCCCACTCCAGTGAATGCAACAGTAGGGAAAGTGTTGGATAGCGGAGAAGTAAAAATTACTATTCCCACTCCAGTGAGTGCAACAGTAGAGAAAGTGTTGGATAGCGGAAGGGTAAAAATTACTATTCCCACTCCAGTGAGTGCAACAGTAGAGAAAGTGTTAGATAGCGGAGCTATAAAAATTACTATTCCAACTCCAGTGAGTGCAACAGTAGGGAAAGTGTTGGATAGCAAAGGGGTAAAAATTACTATTCCCACTCCAGTGAGTGCAACAGTAGAGAAAGTGTTGGATAGCGGAGGGGAAAAATTACTATTCCAACTCCAGTGAGTGCAACAGTAGGGAAAGTGTTGGATAGCAGAGGGGTAAAAATTACTACTCCCACTCCAGTGAGTGCAACAGTAGAGAAAGTGTTGGTTAGCAAAATAATTAAATTTACTATTCCAACTCCAGTGAGTGCAACAGTAGGGAACGTTTGGTTAGTGGAGGGGTAAAAATTACTATTCCCACTCCAGCGAAAGCAACAGTAGGGAAAGTATTGGATAGCGGAGGAGTAAAATTACTATTCCCAATCCATTGAATGCAACAGTAGAATAACTGTTAGATAGCGGACGGGTATAAAAATGTATTCCCACTCCAGTGAATGCAACAGTAAGGAAAGTGTTGGATAGCCGAGGGGTAAAAATTACTATTCCTACTCCAGTGAGAGCAACAGTAGGGAAAGTGTTGGATAGCGGAGGGGAAAAATTACTGTTCCCACTCCAAAGAGTGCAACAGTAGGGAAAGTGTTGGATAGCGGAGGGGTACAAATTACTATTCCCACTCCACTGAATGCAACAGTAGAATAACTGTTAGATAGCGGAGGGGTAAAAAATGTATTCCCACTCCAGTGAATGCAACAGTAGGGAAAGTGTTGGATAGCAGAGAAGTAAAAATTACTATTCCCACTCCAGTGAGTGCAACAGTAGAGAAAGTGTTGGATAGCGGAGGGGTAAAAATTATTATTCCCACTCCAGTGAGTGCAACAGTAGAGAAAGTGTTGGATAGGGGAGGTATAAAAATTACTATTCCAACTCCAGTGAGTGCAACAGTAGGGAAAGTGTTGGATAGGAAAGGGGTAAAAATTACTATTCCCACTCCAGTGAGTGCAACAGTAGAGAAAGTGTTGGATAGCGGAGGGGTAAAAATTACTATTCCAACTCCAGTGAGTGCAACAGTAGGGAAAGTGTTGGATAGCAGAGCGGTAAAAATTACTACTCCCACTCCAGTGAAAGCAACAGTAGAGAAAGTGTTGGACAGCGGAGTGGTAAAAAAATGTATTCCCACTCCAGTGAATGCAACAGTAGGCGAAGTGTTGGATAGCGGAGAAGTAAAAATTACTATTCCCACTCCAGTGAGCGCAACAGTAGAGAAAGTGTTGGATAGCGGAGGTGTTAAAATTACTATTCCCACTCCAGTGAGTGCAACAGTAGAGAAAGTGTTGGATAGTGGAGGTATACTAATTACTATTCCAACTCCAGTGAGTGCAACAGGAGGGAAAGTGTTGGGTAGCAGAGGGGTAAAAATTACTACTCCCACTCCAGTGAGTGCAACATTAGAGAAAGTGTTGGATAGCAGAGGGGTAAAAATTACTACTCCCACTCCAGTGAGTGCAACAGTAGGGAAAGTGCTGGATAACGAAGAGGTAAAAATAACTATTCCCACTCCAGTGAGTGCAACATTAAGGAAAGTGTTGGATAGCAAAATAATTAAATTTACTATTCCAATTCCAGTGAGTGCAACAGTAGGGAAAGTTTGGATAGTGGAGGAGTAAAAATTGCTATTCCCACTCCACTGAATGCAACAGTAGAATAACTCTTAGATAGCGGAGGGGTAAAAAATGTATTCCCACTCCAGTGAATGCAACAGTAGGGAAAGTGTTGGATAGCGGAGAAGTAAAAATTACTATTCCCACTCCAGTGAGTGCAACAGTAGAGAAAGTGTTGGATAGCGGAGGGGTAAAAATTACTATTCCAACTCCAGTGAGTGCAACAGTAGAGAAAGTGTTAGATAGCGGAGGTATAAAAATTACTATTCCAACTCCAGTGAGTGCAACAGTAGGGAAAGTGTTGGATAGCAAAGGGGTAAAAATTACTATTCCCACTCCAGTGAGTGCAACAGTAGAGAAAGTGTTGGATAGCGGAGGGGTAAAAATTACTATTCCAACTCCAGTGAGTGCAACAGTAGGGAAAGTGTTGGATAGCAGAGGGGTAAAAATTACTGCTCCCACTCCAGTGAGTGCAACAGTAGAGAAAGTGTTGGATAGCAAAATAATTAAATTTACTATTCCAACTCCAGTGAGTGCAACAGTAGGGAACGTTTGGTTAGTGGAGGGGTAAAATTACTATTCCCACTCCAGTGAAAGCAACAGTAGGGAAAGTATTGGATAGCGGAGGAGTAAAAATTACTATTCCCACTCCATTGAATGCAACAGTAGAATAACTGTTAGATAGCGGACGGGTAAAAAAATGTATTCCCACTCCAGTGAATGCAACAGTAAGGAAAGTGTTGGATAGCGGAGGGTAAAAATTACTATTCCCACTCCAGTGAGAGCAACAGTAGGGAAAGTGTTGGATAGCGGAGGGAAAAAATTACTGTTCCCACTTCAAAGAGTGCAACAGTAGGGAAAGTGTTGGATAGCGGAGGGGTAAAAATTACAATTCCCACTCCAGTGAATGCAACAGTACAATAACTGTTAGATAGCGGAGGGGTAAAAAAAAATGTATTCCCACTCCAGTGAATGCAACAGTAGGGAAAGTGTTGGATAGCAGAGAAGTAAAAATTACTATTCCCACTCCAGTGAGTGCAACAATAGAGAAAGTGTTGGATAGTGGAGGGGTAAAAATTACTATTCCCACTCCAGTCAGTGCAACATTAAGGAAAGTGTTGGATAGCAAAATAATTAAATTTACTATTCCAACTCCAGTGAGTGCAACAGTAGGGAACGTTTGGTTAGTGGAGGGGTAAAAATTACTATTCCCACTCCAGTGAAAGCAACAGTAGGGAACGTATTGGATAGCGGAGGAGGAAAAATTACTACTCTCACTCCATTGAATGCAACAGTAGAATAACTGTTAGATAGCGGACGGCTAAAAAAATTTATTCCCACTCCAGTGAATGCAACAGTAAGGAAAGTGTTGGATAGCAGAGGGGTAAAAATTACTATTCCCACTCCAGTGAGAGCAACAGTAGGGAAAGTGTTGGATAGCGGAGGGGAAAAAATTACTGTTCCCTCTCCAAAGAGTGCAACAGTAGGGAAAGTGTTGGATAGCGGAGGGGTAAAAATTACTTTTCCCACTCCACTGAATGCAACAGTAGAATAACTGTTAGATAGCGGAGGGGTAAAAAATGTATTCCCACTCCAGTGAATGCAACAGTAGGGAAAGTGTTGGATAGCAGAGAAGTAAAAATTACTATTCCCACTCCAGTGAGTGCAACAGTAGAGAAAGTGTTGGTTAGCGGAGGGGTAAAAATTACTATTCCCACTCCAGTGAGTGCAACATTAAGGAAAGTGTTGGATAGTAAAATAATTAAATTTACTATTCCAACTCCAGTGAGTGCAACAGTAAGGAACGTTTGGTTAGTGGAGGGGTAAAAATTACTATTCCCACTCCAGTGAAAGCAACAGTAGGGAAAGTATTGGATAGCGGAGGAGTAAAAATGACTATTCCCACTCCATTGAATGCAACAGTAGAATAACTGTTAGATAGCGGACGGCTAAAAAATGTATTCCCACTCCAGTGAATGCAACAGTAAGGAAAGTGTTGGATAGCAGAGGGGTAAAAATTACTATTCCCACTCCAGTGAGAGCAACAGTAGGGAAAGTGTTGGATAGCGGAGGGAAAAAATTACTGTTCCCACTCCAAAGAGTGCAACAGTAGGGAAAGTGTTGGATAGCGGAGGGGTAAAAATTACTATTCCCACTCCACTGAATGCAACAGTAGAATAACTGTTAGATAGCGGAGGGGTAAAAAAATGTATTCCCACTCCAGTGAATGCAACAGTAGGGAAAGTGTTGGATAGCAGAGAAGTAAAAATTACTATTCCCACTCCAGTGAGTGCAACAGTAGAGAAAGTGTTGGTTAGCGGAGGGGTAAAATTTACTATTCCCACTCCAGTGAGTGCAACATTAAGGAAAGTGTTGGATAGCAAAATAATTAAATTTACTATTCCAACTCCAGTGAGTGCAACAGTAAGGAACGTTTGGTTAGTGGAGGGGTAAAAATTACTATTCCCACTCCAGTGAAAGCAACAGTAGGGAAAGTATTGGATAGCGGAGGAGTAAAAATGACTATTCCCACTCCATTGAATGCAACAGTAGAATAACTGTTAGATAGCGGACGGCTAAAAAATGTATTCCCACTCCAGTGAATGCAACAGTAAGGAAAGTGTTGGATAGCAGAGGGGTAAAAATTACTATTCCCACTCCAGTGAGAGCAACAGTAGGGAAAGTGTTGGATAGCGGAGGGAAAAAATTACTGTTCCCACTCCAAAGAGTGCAACAGTAGGGAAAGTGTTGGATAGCGGAGGGGTAAAAATTACTATTCCCACTCCACTGAATGCAACAGTAGAATAACTGTTAGATAGCGGAGGGGTAAAAAAATGTATTCCCACTCCAGTGAATGCAACAGTAGGGAAAGTGTTGGATAGCAGAGAAGTAAAAATTACTATTCCCACTCCAGTGAGTGCAACAGTAGAGAAAGTGTTGGATAGCGGAGGGTAAAAATTACTATTCCCATGCCAGTGAGTGCAACAGTAGAGAAAGTGTTGGATAGCGGAGGTATAAAAATTACTATTCCAACTCCAGTGAGTGCAACAGTAGGGAAAGTGTTGGATAGCAAAGGGGTAAAAATTACTATTACCACTCCAGTGAGTGCAACAGTAGAGAAAGTGTTGGATAGCGGAGGGGTAAAAATTACTATTCCAACTCCAGTGAGTGCAACAGTAGGGAAAGTGTTGGATAGCAGAGCGGTAAAAATTACTACTCCCACTCCAGTGAGCGCAACAGTAGAGAAAGTGTTGGACAGCGGAGGGGTAAAAATATGTATTCCCACTCCAGTGAATGCAACAGTAGGCGAAGTGTTGGATAGCGGAGAAGTAAAAATTACTATTCCCACTCCAGTGAGCGCAACAGTAGAGAAAGTGTTGGATAGCGGAGGTATACTAATTACTATTCCAACTCCAGTGAGTGCAACAGAAGAGAAAGTGTTGGATAGCGGAGGGGTAAAAATTACTATTCCAACTCCAGTAAGTGCAACAGCAGTTAAAGTGTTAGATAGCAGAGGGGTAAAAATTACTACTCCCACTCCAAAGAGTGCAACAGTAAGGAAAGTGTTGGATAGCAGAGGGGTAAAAATTACTAATTTCCACTCCACTGAATGCAACAGTAGAATAACTGTTAGATAGCGGAGGGGTAAAAAATGTATTCCCACTCCAGTGAATGCAACAGTAGGGAAAGTGTTGGATAGCGGAGAAGTAAGAATTAGTATTCCCACTCCAGTGAGTGCAACAGTAGAGAAAGTGTTGGATAGCGGACGGGTAAAAATTACTTATCTCACTCCAGTGAGTGCAACAGTGGAGAAAATGTTGGATAGCGGAGGTATAAATATTACTATTCCAACTCCAGTGAGTGCAACAGTAGGGAAAGTGTTGGATAGCGGAGGGTTAAAAATTACTATTCCCACTCCATTGGGTGCAACAGTAGTAAAAGTGTTGGATAGCAGAGGGGTAAAATTACTATTCCAACTCCAGTGAGTGCAACAGGAGGGAAAGTGTTGGGTAGCAGAGGGGTAAAAATTACTACTCCCACTCCAGTGAGTGCAACAGTAGGGAAAGTGCTGGATAACGGAGAGGTAAAAATAACTATTCCCACTCCAGTGAGTGCAACATTAAGGAAAGTGTTGGATAGCAAAATAATTAAATTTACTATTCCAACTCCAGTGAGTGCAACAGTAGGGAAAGTGTTGGATAGCGGAGAAGTAAAAATTACTATTCCCACTCCAGTGAGTGCAACAGTAGAGAAAGTGTTGGATAGCGGAAGGGTAAAAATTACTATTCCCACTCCAGTGAGTGCAACAGTAGAGAAAGTGTTAGATAGCGGAGCTATAAAAATTACTATTCCAACTCCAGTGAGTGCAACAGTAGGGAAAGTGTTGGATAGCAAAGGGGTAAAAATTACTATTCCCACTCCAGTGAGTGCAACAGTAGAGAAAGTGTTGGATAGCGGAGGGGAAAAAATTACTATTCCAACTCCAGTGAGTGCAACAGTAGGGAAAGTGTTGGATAGCAGAGGGGTAAAAATTACTACTCCCACTCCAGTGAGTGCAACAGTAGAGAAAGTGTTGGTTAGCAAAATAATTAAATTTACTATTCCAACTCCAGTGAGTGCAACAGTAGGGAACGTTTGGTTAGTGGAGGGGTAAAAATTACTATTCCCACTCCAGCGAAAGCAACAGTAGGGAAAGTATTGGATAGCGGAGGAGTAAAATTACTATTCCCAATCCATTGAATGCAACAGTAGAATAACTGTTAGATAGCGGACGGGTATAAAAATGTATTCCCACTCCAGTGAATGCAACAGTAAGGAAAGTGTTGGATAGCCGAGGGTAAAAATTACTATTCCTACTCCAGTGAGAGCAACAGTAGGGAAAGTGTTGGATAGCGGAGGGAAAAAATTACTGTTCCCACTCCAAAGAGTGCAACAGTAGGGAAAGTGTTGGATAGCGGAGGGGTACAAATTACTATTCCCACTCCACTGAATGCAACAGTAGAATAACTGTTAGATAGCGGAGGGGTAAAAAAATGTATTCCCACTCCAGTGAATGCAACAGTAGGGAAAGTGTTGGATAGCAGAGAAGTAAAAATTACTATTCCCACTCCAGTGAGTGCAACAGTAGAGAAAGTGTTGGATAGCGGAGGGGTAAAAATTATTATTCCCACTCCAGTGAGTGCAACAGTAGAGAAAGTGTTGGATAGGGGATGTATAAAAATTACTATTCCAACTCCAGTGAGTGCAACAGTAGGGAAAGTGTTGGATAGGAAAGGGGTAAAAATTACTATTCCCACTCCAGTGAGTGCAACAGTAGAGAAAGTGTTGGATAGCGGAGGGGTAAAAATTACTTTTCCAATTCCAGTGAGTGCAACAGTAGGGAAAGTGTTGGATAGCAGAGCGGTAAAAATTACTACTCCCACTCCAGTGAAAGCAACAGTAGAGAAAGTGTTGGACAGCGGAGTGGTAAAAAAATGTATTCCCACTCCAGTGAATGCAACAGTAGGCGAAGTGTTGGATAGCGGAGAAGTAAAATTACTATTCCCACTCCAGTGAGCGCAACAGTAGAGAAAGTGTTGGATAGCGGAGGTGTTAAAATTACTATTCCCACTCCAGTGAGTGCAACAGTAGAGAAAGTGTTGGATAGTGGAGGTATACTAATTACTATTCCAACTCCAGTGAGTGCAACAGGAGGGAAAGTGTTGGGTAGCAGAGGGGTAAAATTACTACTCCCACTCCAGTGAGTGCAACATTAGAGAAAGTGTTGGATAGCAGAGGGGTAAAAATTACTACTCCCACTCCAGTGAGTGCAACAGTAGGGAAAGTGCTGGATAACGAAGAGGTAAAAATAACTATTCCCACTCCAGTGAGTGCAACATTAAGGAAAGTGTTGGATAGCAAAATAATTAAATTTACTATTCCAATTCCAGTGAGTGCAACAGTAGGGAAAGTTTGGATAGTGGAGGAGTAAAAATTGCTATTCCCACTCCACTGAATGCAACAGTAGAATAACTCTTAGATAGCGGAGGGGTAAAAAATGTATTCCCACTCCAGTGAATGCAACAGTAGGGAAAGTGTTGGATAGCGGAGAAGTAAAAATTACTATTCCCACTCCAGTGAGTGCAACAGTAGAGAAAGTGTTGGATAGCGGAGGGGTAAAAATTACTATTCCAACTCCAGTGAGTGCAACAGTAGAGAAAGTGTTAGATAGCGGAGGTATAAAAATTACTATTCCAACTCCAGTGAGTGCAACAGTAGGGAAAGTGTTGGATAGCAAAGGGGTAAAAATTACTATTCCCACTCCAGTGAGTGCAACAGTAGAGAAAGTGTTGGATAGCGGAGGGGTAAAATTACTATTCCAACTCCAGTGAGTGCAACAGTAGGGAAAGTGTTGGATAGCAGAGGGGTAAAATTACTGCTCCCACTCCAGTGAGTGCAACAGTAGAGAAAGTGTTGGATAGCAAAATAATTAAATTTACTATTCCAACTCCAGTGAGTGCAACAGTAGGGAACGTTTGGTTAGTGGAGGGGTAAAAATTACTATTCCCACTCCAGTGAAAGCAACAGTAGGGAAAGTATTGGATAGCGGAGGAGTAAAAATTACTATTCCCACTCCATTGAATGCAACAGTAGAATAACTGTTAGATAGCGGACGGGTAAAAAAATGTATTCCCACTCCAGTGAATGCAACAGTAAGGAAAGTGTTGGATAGCGGAGGGGTAAAAATTACTATTCCCACTCCAGTGAGAGCAACAGTAGGGAAAGTGTTGGATAGCGGAGGGGAAAAAATTACTGTTCCCACTTCAAAGAGTGCAACAGTAGGGAAAGTGTTGGATAGCGGAGGGGTAAAAATTACAATTCCCACTCCACTGAATGCAACAGTACAATAACTGTTAGATAGCGGAGGGGTAAAAAAATGTATTCCCACTCCAGTGAATGCAACAGTAGGGAAAGTGTTGGATAGCAGAGAAGTAAAAATTACTATTCCCACTCCAGTGAGTGCAACAATAGAGAAAGTGTTGGATAGTGGAGGGGTAAAAATTACTATTCCCACTCCAGTCAGTGCAACATTAAGGAAAGTGTTGGATAGCAAAATAATTAAATTTACTATTCCAACTCCAGTGAGTGCAACAGTAGGGAACGTTTGGTTAGTGGAGGGGTAAAAATTACTATTCCCACTCCAGTGAAAGCAACAGTAGGGAACGTATTGGATAGCGGAGGAGTAAAAATTACTACTCTCACTCCATTGAATGCAACAGTAGAATAACTGTTAGATAGCGGACGGCTAAAAAAATGTATTCCCACTCCAGTGAATGCAACAGTAAGGAAAGTGTTGGATAGCAGAGGGGTAAAATTACTATTCCCACTCCAGTGAGAGCAACAGTAGGGAAAGTGTTGGATAGCGGAGGGGAAAAATTACTGTTCCCTCTCCAAAGAGTGCAACAGTAGGGAAAGTGTTGGATAGCGGAGGGGTAAAAATTACTATTCCCACTCCACTGAATGCAACAGTAGAATAACTGTTAGATAGCGGAGGGGTAAAAAAATGTATTCCCACTCCAGTGAATGCAACAGTAGGGAAAGTGTTGGATAGCAGAGAAGTAAAAATTACTATTCCCACTCCAGTGAGTGCAACAGTAGAGAAAGTGTTGGTTAGCGGAGGGTAAAAATTACTATTCCCACTCCAGTGAGTGCAACATTAAGGAAAGTGTTGGATAGTAAAATAATTAAATTTACTATTCCAACTCCAGTGAGTGCAACAGTAAGGAACGTTTGGTTAGTGGAGGGGTAAAAATTACTATTCCCACTCCAGTGAAAGCAACAGTAGGGAAAGTATTGGATAGCGGAGGAGTAAAAATGACTATTCCACTCCATTGAATGCAACAGTAGAATAACTGTTAGATAGCGGACGGCTAAAAAATGTATTCCCACTCCAGTGAATGCAACAGTAAGGAAAGTGTTGGATAGCAGAGGGGTAAAATTACTATTCCCACTCCAGTGAGAGCAACAGTAGGGAAAGTGTTGGATAGCGGAGGGAAAAAATTACTGTTCCCACTCCAAAGAGTGCAACAGTAGGGAAAGTGTTGGATAGCGGAGGGGTAAAAATTACTATTCCCACTCCACTGAATGCAACAGTAGAATAACTGTTAGATAGCGGAGGGTAAAAAAATGTATTCCCACTCCAGTGAATGCAACAGTAGGGAAAGTGTTGGATAGCAGAGAAGTAAAAATTACTATTCCCACTCCAGTGAGTGCAACAGTAGAGAAAGTGTTGGATAGCGGAGGGTAAAAATTACTATTCCCATGCCAGTGAGTGCAACAGTAGAGAAAGTGTTGGATAGCGGAGGTATAAAAATTACTATTCCAACTCCAGTGAGTGCAACAGTAGGGAAAGTGTTGGATAGGAAAGGGGTAAAAATTACTATTCCCACTCCAGTGAGTGCAACAGTAGAGAAAGTGTTGGATAGCGGAGGGGTAAAAATTACTATTCCAACTCCAGTGAGTGCAACAGTAGGGAAAGTGTTGGATAGCAGAGCGGTAAAAATTACTACTCCCACTCCAGTGAGCGCAACAGTAGAGAAAGTGTTGGACAGCGGAGGGGTAAAAATATGTATTCCCACTCCGGTGAATGCAACAGTAGGCGAAGTGTTGGATAGCGGAGAAGTAAAAATTACTATTCCCACTCCAGTGAGCGCAACAGTAGAGAAAGTGTTGGATAGCGGAGGTATACTAATTACTATTCCAACTCCAGTGAGTGCATCAGTAGGGAAAGTGTTGGATAGCGGAGGGGTAAAAATTACTATTCCCACTCCAGTGAGTGCAACAGAAGAGAAAGTGTTGGATAGCGGAGGGGTAAAAATTACTATTCCAACTCCAGTAAGTGCAACAGCAGTTAAAGTGTTAGATAGCAGAGGGGTAAAAATTACTACTCCCACTCCAAAGAGTGCAACAGTAAGGAAAGTGTTGGATAGCGGAGGGGTAAAAATTACTAATTCCCACTCCAAAGAGTGCAACAGTAGGGAAAGTTTTGGATAGCGGAGGGATAAAAATTAATATTCCCACTCCAGTGAGATCAAAAGTAGGGAAAGTGTTGTTTAGCGGAGGGAAAAAAGGTACTATTCCCACTCCAAAGAGTGCAACAGTAGGGAAAGTGTTGGATAGCGGAGGGTAAAATTACTATTCCCACTCCACTGAATGCAACAGTAGAATAACTGTTGGATAGCGGAGGAGTAAAAAAATGTATTCCCACTCCAGTGAATGCAACAGTAGGGAAAGTGTTGGATAGCGGAGAAGTAAGAATTAGTATTCCCACTCCAGTCAGTGCAACAGTAGAGAAAGTGTTGGATAGCGGACGGGTAAAAATTACTTATCTCACTCCAGTGAGTGCAACAGTGGAGAAAATGTTGGATAGCGGAGGTATAAATATTACTATTCCAACTCCAGTGAGTGCAACAGTAGGGAAAGTGTTGGATAGCGGAGGGTTAAAAATTACTATTCCCACTCCATTGGGTGCAACAGTAGTAAAAGTGTTGGATAGCAGAGGGGTAAAAATTACTATTCCAACTCCAGTGAGTGCAACAGGAGGGAAAGTGTTGGGTAGCAGAGGGGTAAAAATTACTACTCCCACTCCAGTGAGTGCAACAGTAGAGAAAGTGTTGGATAGCAGAGGGGTAAAAATTACTACTCTCACTCCAGTGAGTGCAACAGTAGGGAAAGTGCTGGATAACGGAGAGGTAAAAATAACTATTCCCACTCCAGTGAGTGCAACATTAAGGAAAGTGTTGGATAGCAAAATAATTAAATTTACTATTCCAACTCCAGTGAGTGCAACAGTAGGGAACGTTTGGATAGTGGAGGAGTAAAAATTACTATTCCCACTCCACTGAATGCAACAGTAGAATAACTCTTAGATAGCGGAGGGGTAAAAAAATGTATTCCCACTCCAGTGAATGCAACAGTAGGGAAAGTGTTGGATAGCGGAGAAGTAAAAATTACTATTCCCACTCCAGTGAGTGCAACAGTAGAGAAAGTGTTGGATAGCGGAAGGGTAAAAATTACTATTCCCACTCCAGTGAGTGCAACAGTAGAGAAAGTGTTAGATAGCGGAGCTATAAAAATTACTATTCCAACTCCAGTGAGTGCAACAGTAGGGAAAGTGTTGGATAGCAAAGGGGTAAAAATTACTATTCCCACTCCAGTGAGTGCAACAGTAGAGAAAGTGTTGGATAGCGGAGGGAAAAAATTACTATTCCAACTCCAGTGAGTGCAACAGTAGGGAAAGTGTTGGATAGCAGAGGGGTAAAAATTACTACTCCCACTCCAGTGAGTGCAACAGTAGAGAAAGTGTTGGTTAGCAAAATAATAAAATTTACTATTCCAACTCCAGTGAGTGCAACAGTAGGGAACGTTTGGTTAGTGGAGGGGTAAAAATTACTATTCCCACTCCAGCGAAAGCAACAGTAGGGAAAGTATTGGATAGCGGAGGAGTAAAATTACTATTCCCAATCCATTGAATGCAACAGTAGAATAACTGTTAGATAGCGGACGGTTAAAAAAATGTATTCCCACTCCAGTGAATGCAACAGTAAGGAAAGTGTTGGATAGCCGAGGGGTAAAAATTACTATTCCTACTCCAGTGAGAGCAACAGTAGGGAAAGTGTTGGATAGCGGAGGGGAAAAAATTACTGTTCCCACTCCAAAGAGTGCAACAGTAGGGAAAGTGTTGGATAGCGGAGGGGTACAAATTACTATTCCCACTCCACTGAATGCAACAGTAGAATAACTGTTAGGTAGCGGAGGGGTAAAAAAATGTATTCCCACTCCAGTGAATGCAACAGTAGGGAAAGTGTTGGATAGCAGAGAAGTAAAAATTACTATTCCCACTCCAGTGAGTGCAACAGTAGAGAAAGTGTTGGATAGCAGAGGGGTAAAAATTATTATTCCCACTCCAGTGAGTGCAACAGTAGAGAAAGTGTTGGATAGGGGAGGTATAAAAATTACTATTCCAACTCCAGTGAGTGCAACAGTAGGGAAAGTGTTGGATAGGAAAGGGGTAATAATTACTATTCCCACTCCAGTGAGTGCAACAGTAGAGAAAGTGTTGGATAGCGGAGGGGTAAAAATTACTATTCCAACTCCAGTGAGTGCAACAGTAGGGAAAGTGTTGGATAGCAGAGCGGTAAAAATTACTACTCCCACTCCAGTGAAAGCAACAGTAGAGAAAGTGTTGGACAGCGGAGTGGTAAAAAAATGTATTCCCACTCCAGTGAATGCAACAGTAGGCGAAGTGTTGGATAGCGGAGAAGTAAAAATTACTATTCCCACTCCAGTGAGCGCAACAGTAGAGAAAGTGTTGGATAGCGGAGGTGTTAAAATTACTATTCCCACTCCAGTGAGTGCAACAGTAGAGAAAGTGTTGGATAGCGGAGGTATACTAATTACTATTCCAACTCCAGTGAGTGCATCAGTAGGGAAAGTGTTGGATAGCGGAGGGGTAAAAATTACTATTCCCACTCCAGTGAGTGCAACAGTAGAGAAAGTGTTGGATAGCGGAGGGGTAAAAATTACTATTCCAACTCCAGTGAGTGCAACAGCAGGTAAAGTAAGGAAAGTTTTGGATAGCGGAGGGGTAAAAACTACTAATTCCCACTCCAAAGAGTGCAACAGTAGGGAAAGTTTTGGATAGCGGAGGGGTAAAAATTAATATTCCCACTCTAGTGATATCAACAGTAGGGAAAGTGTTGTTTAGCGGAGGGAAAAAAGGTACTATTCCCACTCCAAAGTGTGCAACAGTAGGGAAAGTGTTGGATAGCGGAGGGATAAAAATTACTATTCCCACTCCACTGATTGCAACAGTAGAATAACTGTTGGATAGCGGAGGGGTAAAAAAATGTATTCCCACTCCAGTGAATGCAACAGTAGGGAAAGTGTTGGATAGCGGAGAAGTAAGAATTAGTATTCCCACTCCAGTGAGTGCAACAGTAGGGAAAGTGTTGGATAGCGGAGGGTTAAACATTACTATTCCCACTCCATTGAGTGCAACAGTAGTAAAAGTGTTGGATAGCAGAGGGGTAAAAATTACTATTCCAACTCCAGTGAGTGCAACAGGAGGGAAAGTGTTGGGTAGCAGAGGGTAAAAATTACTACTCCCACTCCAGTGAGTGCAACAGTAGAGAAAGTGTTGGATAGCAGAGGGGTAAAAATTACTACTCCCACTCCAGTGAGTGCAACAGTAGGGAAAGTGCTGGATAACGGAGAGGTAAAAATAACTATTCCCACTCCAGTGAGTGCAACATTAAGGAAAGTGTTGGATAGCAAAATAATTAAATTTACTATTCCAACTCCAGTGAGTGCAACATTAGGGAACGTTTGGATAGTGGAGAAGTAAAAATTACTATTCCCACTCCACTGAATGCAACAGTAGAATAACTGTTAGATAGCGGAGGGGTAAAAAATGTATTCCCACTCCAGTGAATGCAACAGTAGGGAAAGTGTTGGATAGCGGAGAAGTAAAAATTACTATTCCCACTCAAGTGAGTGCAACAGTAGAGAAAGTGTTGGATAGCGGAGGGGTAAAAATTACTATTCCCACTCCAGTGAGTGCAACAGTAGAGAAAGTGTTGGATAGCGGAGGTATAAAAATTACTATTCCAACTCCAGTGAGTGCAACAGTAGGGAAAGTGTTGGATAGCAAAGGGGTAAAAATTACTATTCCCATTCCAGTGAGTGCAACAGTAGAGAAAGTGTTGGATAGCGGAGGGGTAAAAATTACTATTCCAACTCCAGTGAGTGCAACAGTAGGGAAAGTGTTGGATAGCAGAGGGGTAAAAATTACTACTCCCACTCCAGTGAGTGCAACAGTAGAGAAAGTGTTGGACAGCGGAGGGGTAAAAATATGTATTTCCACTCCAGTGAATGCAACAGTAGGCGAAGTGTTGGATAGCGGAGAAGTAAAAATTACTATTCCCACTCCAGTGAGAGCAACAGTAGGGAAAGTGTTGGATAGCGGAGGGAAAAAATTACTGTTCCCACTCCAAAGAGTGCAACAGTAGGGAAAGTGTTGGATAGCGGAGGGGTAAAAATTACTATTCCCACTCCACTGAATGCAACAGTAGAATAACTGTTAGATAGCGGAGGGGTAAAAAATGTATTCCCACTCCAGTGAATGCAACAGTAGGGAAAGTGTTGGATAGCAGAGAAGTAAAAATTACTATTCCCACTCCAGTGAGTGCAACAGTAGGGAAAGTGTTGGATAGCAGAGAAGTAAAAATTACTATTCCCACTCCAGTGAGTGCAACAGTAGAGAAAGTGTTGGATAGCGGAGGGGTAAAAATTACTATTCCCACTCCAGTGAGTGCAACAGTAGAGAAAGTGTTGGATAGCGGAGGTATAAAAATAACTATTCCAACTCCAGTGAGTGCAACAGTAGGGAAAGTGTTGGATAGCAAAGGGGTAAAAATTACTATTCCCACTCCAGTGAGTGCAACAGTAGAGAAAGTGTTGGATAGCGGAGGGGTAAAAATTACTATTCCAACTCCAGTGAGTGCAACAGTAGGGAAAGTGTTGGATAGCAGAGCGGTAAAAATTACTACTCCCACTCCAGTGAGAGCAACAGTAGAGAGAGTGTTGGACAGCGGAGGGGTAAAAATATGTATTCCCACTCCAGTGAATGCAACAGTAGGCGAAGTGTTGGATAGCGGAGAAGTAAAAATTACTATTCCCACTCCAGTGAGTGCAACAGTAGAGAAAGTGTTGGATAGCGGAGGTATACTAATTACTATTCCAACTCCAGTGAGTGCATCAGTAGGGAAAGTGTTGGATAGCGGAGGTGTAAAAATTACCATACCAACTCCAGTGAGTGCAACAGTAGAGAAAGTGTTGGATAGTGGAGGTGTAAAAATTACTATTCCAACTCCAGTGAGTGCAACAGCAGGTAAAGTGTTAGATAGCAGAGGGGTAAAAATTACTACTCCCACTCCAAAGAGTGCAACAGTAAGGAAAGTGTTGGATAGCGGAGGGGTAAAAATTACTATTTCCCACTCCAAAGAGTGCAACAGTAGGGAAAGTTTTGGATAGCGGAGGCGTAAAAATTAATATTCCCACTCCAGTGAGATCAAAAGTAGGGAAAGTGTTGTTTAGCGGAGGGAAAAAAGGTACTATTCCCAATCCAAAGGGTGCAACAGTAGGGAAAGTGTTGGATAGCGGAGGGGTAAAAATTACTATTCCCACTCCACTGAATGCAACAGTAGAATAACTGTTGGATAGCGGAGGGGTAAAAAAATGTATTCCCACTCCAGTGAATGCAACAGTAGGGAAAGTGTTGGATAGCGGAGAAGTAAGAATTAGTATTCGCACTCCAGTGAGTGCAACAGTAGAAAAAGTGTTGGATAGCGGACGGGTAAAAATTACTTATCTCACTCCAGTGAGTGCAACAGTGGAGAAAATGTTGGTTAGCGGAGGTATAAATATTACTATTCCAACTCCAGTGAGGGCAACAGTAGGGAAAGTGTTGGATAGCAGAGGGTTAAAAATTACTATTCCCACTCCATTGAGTGCAACAGTAGTAAAAGTGTTGGATAGCAGAGGGGTAAAATTACTATTCCAACTCCAGTGAGTGCAACAGGAGGGAAAGTGTTGGGTAGCAGAGGGGTAAAAATTACTACTCCCACTCCAGTGAGTGCAACAGTAGAGAAAGTGTTAGATAGCAGAGGGGTAAAAATTACTACTCCCACTCCAGTGAGTGCAACAGTAGGGAAAGTGCTGGATAACGGAGAGGTAAAAATAACTATTCCACTTCAATGAGTGCAAGATTAAGGAAAGTGTTGGATAGCAAAATAATTAAATTTACTATTCCAACTCCAGTGAGTGCAACATTAGGGAACGTTTGGATAGTGGAGAAGTAAAAATTACTATTCCCACTCCACTGAATGCAACAGTAGAATAACTGTTAGATAGCGGAGGGATAAAAAAATGTATTCCCACTCCAGTGAATGCAACAGTAGGGAAAGTGTTGGATAGCGGAGAAGTAAAAATTACTATTCCCACTCAAGTGAGTGCAACAGTAGAGAAAGTGTTGGATAGCGGAGGTTTAAAAATTACTATTCCAACTCCAGTGAGTGCAACAGTAGGGAAAGTGTTGGATAGCAAAGGGGTAAAAATTACTATTCCCACTCCAGTGAGTGCAACAGCAGAGAAAGTGTTGGATAGCGGAGGGGTAAAAATTACTATTGCAACTCCAGTGAGTGCAACAGTAGGGAAAGTGTTGGATAGCAGAGGGGTAAAAATTACTACTCTCACTCCAGTGAGTGCAACAGTAGAGAAAGTGTTGGACAGCGGAGGGGTAAAAATTACTAATCCCACTCCAGTGAGTGCAACAGTAGAGAAAGTGTTGGATAGCGGAGGTATAAAAATTACTATTCCAACTCCAGTGAGTGCAACAGTAGGGAAAGTGTTGGATAGCAAAGGGGTAAAAATTACTATTCCCACTCCAGTGAGTGCAACAGTAGAGAAAGTGTTGGATAGCGGAGGGTAAAAATTACTATTCCAACTCCAGTGAGTGCAACAGTAGGGAAAGTGTTGGATAGCAGAGGGGTAAAAATTACAACTCCCACTCCAGTGAGTGCAACAGTAGAGAAAGTGTTGGACAGCGGAGGGGTAAAAATATGTATTCCCACTCCAGTGAATGCAACAGTAGGCGAAGTGTTGGATAGCGGAGAAGTAAAAATTACTATTCCCACTCCAGTGAGAGCAACAGTAGGGAAAGTGTTGGATAGCGGAGGGGAAAAAATTACTGTTCCCACTCCAAAGAGTGCAACAGTAGGGAAAGTGTTGGATAGCGGAGGGGTAAAAATTACTATTCCCACTCCACTGAATGCAACAGTAGAATAACTGTTAGATAGCGGAGGGGTAAAAAAATGTATTCCCACTCCAGTGAATGCAACAATAGGGAAAGTGTTGGATAGCAGAGAAGTAAAAATTACTATTCCCACTCCAGTGAGTGCAACAGTAGAGAAAGTGTTGGATAGCGGAGGGTAAAAATTACTATTCCCACTCCAGTGAGTGCAACAGTAGAGAAAGTGTTGGATAGCGGAGGTATAAAAATAACTATTCCAACTCCAGTGAGTGCAACAGTAGGGAAAGTGTTGGATAGCAAAGGAGTAAAATTACTATTCCCACTCCAGTGAGTGCAACAGTAGAGAAAGTGTTGGATAGCGGAGGGGTAAAAATTACTATTCCAACTCCAGTGAGTGCAACAGTAGGGAAAGTGTTGGATAGCAGAGCGGTAAAAATTACTACTCCCACTCCAGTGAGAGCAACAGTAGAGAGAGTGTTAGACAGCGGAGGGGTAAAAATATGTATTCCCACTCCAGTGAATGCAACAGTAGGCGAAGTGTTGGATAGCGGAGAAGTAAAAATTACTATTCCCACTCCAGTGAGTGAAACAGTAGAGAAAGTGTTGGATAGCGGAGGTATACTAATTACTATTCCAACTCCAGTGAGTGCATCAGTAGGGAAAGTGTTGGATAGCGGAGGTGTAAAAATTACCATTCCAACTCCAGTGAGTGCAACAGTAGAGAAAGTGTTGGATAGCGGAGGGGTAAAAATTACTATTCCAACTCCAGTGAGTGCAACAGCAGGTAAAGTGTTAGATAGCAGAGGGGTAAAAATTACTACTCCCACTCCAAAGAGTGCAACAGTAAGGAAAGTGTTGGATAGCGGAGGGGTAAATATTACTAATTCCCACTCCAAAGAGTGCACCATTAAGGAAAGTGTTAGATAGAGGATAGCAGTAGGGAAAGTTTTGGATAGCGGAGGGGTAAAAATTAATATTCCCACTCCAGTGAGATCAAAAGTAGGGAAAGTGTTGTTTAGCGGAGGGAAAAAAGGTACTATTCCCACTCCATAGGGTGCAACAGTAGGGAAAGTGTTGGATAGCAGAGGGTTAAAAATTACTATTCCCACTCCACTGAATGCAACAGTAGAATAACTGTTGGATAGCGGAGAAGTAATAATTAGTATTCCCACTCCAGTGAGTGCAACAGTAGAGAAAGTGTTGGATAGCGGACGGGTAAAAATTACTTATCTCACTCCAGTGAGTGCAACAGTGGAGAAAATGTTGGTTAGCTGGGGTATAAATATTACTATTCCAACTCCAGTGAGTGCAACAGTAGGGAAAGTGTTGGATAGCGGAGGGTTAAAAATTACTATTCCCACTCCATTGAGTGCAACAGTAGTAAAAGTGTTGGATAGCAGAGGGGTAAAAATTACTATTCCAACTCCAGTGAGTGCAACAGGAGGGAAAGTGTTGGATAGCAGAGGGGTAAAAATTACTACTCCCACTCCAGTGAGTGCAACAGTAGAGAAAGTGTTGGATAGCAGAGGGGTAAAAATTACTACTCCCACTCCAGTGAGTGCAACAGTAGGGAAAGTGCTGGATAACGGAGAGGTAAAAATAACTATTCCACTCCAATGAGTGCAAGATTAAGGAAAGTGTTGGATAGGAAAATAATTAAATTTACTATTCCAACTCCAGTGAGTGCAACAGTAGGGAACGTTTGGATAGTGGAGGAGTAAAAATTACTATTCCCACTCCACTTAATGTAACAGTAGAATAACTGTTAGATAGCGGAGGGGTAAAAAAATGTATTCCCACTCCAGTGAATGCAACAGTAGGGAAAGTGTTGGATAGCGGAGAAGTAAAAATTACTATTCCCACTCCAGTGAGTGCAACAGTAGAGAAAGTGTTGGATAGCGGAGGGGTAAAAATTACTATTCCCACTCCAGCGAGTGCAGCAGTAGAGAAAGTGTTGGATAGCGGAGGTATAAAAATTACTATTCCAACTCCAGTGAGTGCAACAATAGGAAAAGTGTTGGATAGCAAAGTGGTAGACATTACTATTCCCACTCCAGTGAGTGCAACAGTAGAGAAAGTGTTGGATAGCGGAGGGGTAAAAATTACTATTCCAACTCCAGTGAGTGCAACAGTAGGGAAAGTGTTGAATAGCAGAGGGGTAAAAATTACTACTCCCACTCCAGTGAGTGCAACAGTAGAGAAAGTGTTGGATAGCAAAATAATTAAATTTACTATTCCAACTCCAGTGAGTGCAACAGTAGGGAACGTTTGGTTAGTGGAGGGGTAAAAATTATTATTCCCACTCCAGTGAAAGCAACAGTAGGGAAAGTATTGGATAGCGGAGGAGTAAAAATTACTATTCCCACTCCATTGAATGCAACAGTAGAATTACTGTTAGATAGCGGACGGATACAAAAATGTATTCCCACTCCAGTGAATGCAACAGTAAGGAAAGTGTTGGATAGCGGAGGGGTAAAAATTACTATTCCCACTACAGTGAGAGCAACAGTAGGGAAAGTGTTGGATAGCGGAGGGAATAAAATTACTGTTCCCACTCCATAGGGAAAGTGTTGGATAGCGGAGGGGTAAAAATTACTATTCCCACTCCACTGAATGCAACAGTAGAATAACTGTTAGATAGCGGAGGGGTAAAAAAATGTATTCCCACTCCAGTGAATGCAACAGTAGGGAAAGTGTTGGATAGCAGAGAAGTAAAAATTACTATTCCCACTCCAGTGAGTGCAACAGTAGAGAAAGTGTTGGATAGCGGAGGGGTAAAAATTACTATTCCCACTCCAGTGAGTGCAACAGTAGAGAAAGTGTTGGATAGCGGAGGTATAAAAATTACTATTCCAACTCCAGTGAGTGCAACAGTAGGGAAAGTGTTGGATAGCAAAGGGGTAAAAATTACTATTCCCACTCCAGTGAGTGCAACAGTAGAGAAAGTGTTGGATAGCGGAGGGGTAAAAATTACTATTCCAACTCCAGTGAGTGCAACAATAGGGAAATGTGTTGGATAACAGAGCGGCAAAAATTACTACTCCCACTCCAGTGAGAGCAACAGTAGAGAAAGTGTTGGACAGCGGAGGGGTAAAAATATGTATTCCCACTCCAGTGAATGCAACAGTAGGCGAAGTGTTGGATAGCGGAGAAGTAAAAATTACTATTCCCACTCCAGTGAGCGCAACAGTAGAGAAAGTGTTGGATAGCGGAGGTGTTAAAATTACTATTCCAACTCCAGTGAGTGCAACAGTAGAGAAAGTGTTGGATAGCGGAGGTATACTAATTACTATTCCAACTCCAGTGAGTGCATCAGTAGGGAAAGTGTTGGATAGCGGAGGGGTAAAAATTACTATTCCCACTCCAGTGAGTGCAACAGTAGAGAAAGTGTTGGATAGCAGAGGGGTAAAAATTACTATTCCAACTCCAGTTAGTGCAACAGCAGGTAAAGTGTTAGATAGCAGAGGGGTAAAAATTACTACTCCCACTCCAAAGAGTGCAACAGTAAGGAAAGTGTTGGATAGCGGAGGGGTAAAAATTACTAATTCCCACTCCAAAGAGTGCAACAGTAGGGAAAGTTTTGGATAGCGGAGGGGTAAAAATTAATATTCCCACTCCAGTGAGATCAACAGTAGGGAAAGTGTTGTTTAGCGGAGGGGAAAAAGGTACTATTCCCACTCCAAAGAGTGCAACAGTAGGGAAAGTGTTGGATAGCGGAGGGGTAAAAATTACTATTCCCACTCCACTGAATGCAACAGTAGAATAACTGTTGGATAGCGGAGGGGTAAAAAAATGTATTCCCACTCCAGTGAATGCAACAGTAGGGAAAGTGTTGGATAGCAGAGAAGTAAGAATTAGTATTCCCACTCCAGTGAGTGCAACAGTAGAGAAAGTGTTGGATAGCGGACGGGTAAAAATTACTTATCTCACTCCAGTGAGTGCAACAGTGGAGAAAATGTTGGATAGCGGAGGTATAAATATTACTATTCCAACTCCAGTGAGTGCAACAGTAGGTAAAGTGTTGGATAGCGGAGGGTTAAAAATTACTATTCCCACTCCATTGAGTGCAACAGTAGTAAAAGTGTTGGATAGCAGAGGGGTAAAAATTACTATTCCAACTCCAGTGAGTGCAACAGGAGGGAAAGTGTTGGGTAGCAGAGGGGTAAAAATTACTACTCCCGCTCCAGTGAGTGCAACAGTAGAGAAAGTGTTGGATAGCAGAGGGGTAAAAATTACTACTCCCACTCCAGTGAGTGCAACATTAAGGAAAGTGTTGGATAGCAAAATAATTAAATTTACTATTCCAACTCCAGTGAGTGCAACATTACGGAATGTTTGGATAGTGGAGAAGTAAAAATTACTATTCACACTCCACTGAATGCAACAGTAGAATAACTGTTGAATAGCGGAGGGGTAAAAAATGTATACCCACTCCAGTGAATGCAACAGTAGGGAAAGTGTTGGATAGCGGAGAAGTAAAAATTACTATTCCCACTCCAGTGAGTGCAACAGTAGAGAAAGTGTTGGATAGCGGAGGTATAAAAATTACTATTCCAACTCCAGTGAGTGCAACAGTAGGGAAAGTGTTGGATAGCAAAGGGGTAAAAATTACTATTCCTACTCCAGTGAGTGCAACAGTAGAGAAAGTGTTGGATAGCGGACGGGTAAAAATTACTTATCTCACTCCAGTGAGTGCAACAGTGGAGAAAATGTTGGTTAGCGGGGGTATAAATATTACTATTCCAACTCCAGTGAGTGCAACAGTAGGGAAAGTGTTGGATAGCGGAGGGTTAAAAATTACTATTCCCACTCCAGTGAGTGCAACAGTAGTAAAAGTGTTGGATAGCAGAGGGGTAAAATTACTATTCCAACTCCAGTGAGTGCAACAGGAGGGAAAGTGTTGGATAGCAGAGGGGTAAAAATTACTACTCCCACTCCAGTGAGTGCAACAGTAGAGAGAGTGTTGGATAGCAGAGGGGTAAAAATTACTACTCCCACTCCAGTGAGTGCAACAGTAGGGAAAGTGCTAGATAACGGAGAGGTAAAAATAACTATTCCACTCCAATGAGTGCAAGATTAAGGAAAGTGTTGGATAGCAAAATAATTAAATTTACTATTCCAACTCCAGTGAGTGCAACAGTAGGGAACGTTTGGATAGTGGAGGAGTAAAAATTACTATTCCCACTCCACTGAATGTAACAGTAGAATAACTGTTAGATAGCGGAGGGGTAAAAAAATGTATTCCCACTCCAGTGAATGCAACAGTAGGGAAAGTGTTGGATAGCGGAGAAGTAAAAATTACTATTCCCACTCCAGTGAGTGCAACAGTAGAGAAACTGTTGGATATCGGAGGGGTAAAAATTACTATTCCAACTCCAGCGAGTGCAACAGTAGAGAAAGTGTTGGATAGCGGAGGTATAAAATTACTATTCCAACTCCAGTGAGTGCAACAGTAGGAAAAGTGTTGGATAGCAAAGGGGTAGAAATTACTATTCCCACTCCAGTGAGTGCAACAGTAGAGAAAGTGTTGGATAGCGGAGGGGTAAAAATTACTATTCCAACTCCAGTGAGTGCAACAGTAGGGAAAGTGTTGGATAGCAGAGGGGTAAAAATTACTACTCCCACTCCAGTGATTGCAACAGTAGAGAAAGTGTTGGATAGCAAAATAATTAAATTGACTATTCCAACTCCAGTGAGTGCAACAGTAGGGAACGTTTGGTTAGTGGAGGGGTAAAATTACTATTCCCACTCCAGTGAAAGCAACAGTAGGGAAAGTATTGGATAGCGGAGGAGTAAAAATTACTATTCCCACTCCATTGAATGCAACAGTAGAATTACTGTTAGATAGCGGACGGATACAAAAATGTATTCCCACTCCAGTGAATGCAACAGTAAGGAAAGTGTTGGATAGCGGAGGGGTAAAAATTACTATTCCCACTCCAGTGAGAGCAACAATAGGGAAAGTGTTGGATAGCGGAGGAAAAAAAATTACTGTTCCCACTCCATAGGGAAAGTGTTGGATAGCGGAGGGGTAAAAATTACTATTCCCACTCCACTGAATGCAACAGTGGAATAACTGTTAGATAGCGGAGGGGTAAAAAATGTATTCCCACTCCAGTGAATGCAACAGTAGGGAAAGTGTTGGATAGCAGAGAAGTAAAAATTACTATTCCCACTCCAGTGAGTGCAACAGTAGAGAAAGTGTTGGATAGCGGAGGGGTAAAAATTACTATTCCCACTCCAGTGAGTGCAACAGTAGAGAAAGTGTTGGATAGCGGAGGTATAAAAATTACTATTCCAACTCCAGTGAGTGCAACAGTAGGGAAAGTGTTGGATAGCAAAGGGGTAAAAATTACTATTCCCACTCCAGTGAGTGCAACAGTAGAGAAAGTGTTGGATAGCGGAGGGGTAAAAATTACTATTCCAACTCCAGTGAGTGCAACAGTAGGGAAAGTGTTGGATAACAGAGCGGCAAAAATTACTACTCCCACTCCAGTGAGAGCAACAGTAGAGAAAGTGTTGGACAGCGGAGGGGTAAAAATATGTATTCCCACTCCAGTGAATGCAACAGTAGGCGAAGTGTTGGATAGCGGAGAAGTAAAAATTACTATTCCCACTCCAGTGAGCGCAACAGTAGAGAAAGTGTTGGATAGCGGAGGTGTTAAAATTACTATTCCCACTCCAGTGAGTGCAACAGTAGAGAAAGTGTTGGATAGCGGAGGTATACTAATTACTATTCCAACTCCAGTGAGTGCATCAGTAGGGAAAGTGTTGGATAGCGGAGGGGTAAAAATTACTATTCCCACTCCAGTGAGTGCAACAGTAGAGAAAGTGTTGGATAGCGGAGGGGTAAAAATTACTATTCCAACTCGAGTGAGTGCAACAGCAGGTAAAGTGTTAGATAGCAGAGGGGTAAAAATTACTACTCCCACTCCAAAGAGTGCAACAGTAAGGAAAGTGTTGGATAGCGGAGGGGTAAAAATTACTAATTCCCACTCCAAAGAGTGCAACAGTAGGGAAAGTTTTGGATAGCGGAGGGGTAAAAATTAATATTCCCACTCCAGTGAGATCAACAGTAGGGAAAGTGTTGTTTAGCGGAGGGGAAAAAGGTACTATTCCCACTCCAAAGAGTGCAACAGTAGGGAAAGTGTTGGATAGCAGAGGGGTAAAAATTACTATTCCCACTCCACTGAATGCAACAGTAGAATAACTGTTGGATAGCGGAGGGGTAAAAAAATGTATTCCCACTCCAGTGAATGCAACAGTAGGGAAAGTGTTGGATAGCGGAGAAGTAAGAATTAGTATTCCCACTCCAGTGAGTGCAACAGTAGAGAAAGTGTTGGATAGCGGACGGGTAAAAATTACTTATCTCACTCCAGTGAGTGCAACAGTGGAGAAAATGTTGGATAGCGGAGGTATAAATATTACTATTCCAACTCCAGTGAGTGCAACAGTAGGTAAAGTGTTGGATAGCGGAGGGTTAAAAATTACTATTCCCACTCCATTGAGTGCAACAGTAGTAAAAGTGTTGGATAGCAGAGGGGTAAAAATTACTATTCCAACTCCAGTGAGTGCAACAGGAGGGAAAGTGTTGGGTAGCAGAGGGGTAAAAATTACTACTCCCGCTCCAGTGAGTGCAACAGTAGAGAAAGTGTTGGATAGCAGAGGGGTAAAAATTACTACTCCCACTCCAGTGAGTGCAACATTAAGGAAAGTGTTGGATAGCAAAATAATTAAATGTACTATTCCAACTCCAGTGAGTGCAACATTACGGAATGTTTGGATAGTGGAGAAGTAAAAATTACTATTCCCACTCCACTGAATGCAGCAGTAGAATAACTGTTGAATAGCGGAGGGGTAAAAAAATGTATTCCCACTCCAGTGAATGCAACAGTAGGGAAAGTGTTGGATAGCGGAGAAGTAAAAATTACTATTCCCACTCCAGTGAGTGCAATAGATGAAAGTGTTGGATAGAGGAGGGGTAAAAATTACTATTCCCACTCCAGTGAGTGCAACAGTAGAGAATGTGTTGGATAGCGGAGGTATAAAAATTACTATTCCAACTCCAGTGAGTGCAACAGTAGGGAAAATGTTGGATAGCAAAGTGGTAAAAATTACTATTCCTACTCCAGTGAGTGCAACAGTAGAGAAAGTGTTGGATAGCGGAGGGGTAAAAATTACTATTCCAACTTCAGTGAGTGCAACAGTAGGGAAAGTGTTGGATAGCAGAGGGGTAAAAATTACTACTCCCACTCCAGTGAGTGCAACAGGAGAGAAAGTGTTGGACAGCGGAGGGGTAAAAATATGTATTCCCACTCCAGTGAATGCAACAGTAGGCGAAGTGTTGGATAGCGGAGAAGTAAAAATTACTATTCCCACTCCAGTGAGCGCAACAGGAGAGAAAGTGTTGGATAGCGGAGGTGTAAAAATTACTATTCCCACTCCAGTGAGTGCAACAGTAGAGAAAGTGTTGGATAGCGGAGGTATACTAATTACTATTCCAACTCCAGTGAGTGCATCAGCAGGGAAAGTGTTGGATAGCGGAGGGGTAAAAATTACTATTCCTACTCCAGTGAGTGCAACAGTAGAGAAAGTGTTGGATAGCGGAGGGGTAAAAATTACTAGTCCAACTCCAGTGAGTGCAACAGCAGGTAAAGTGTTAGATAGCAGAGGGGTAAAAATTACTACTCCCACTCCAAAGAGTGCAACAGTAAGGAAAGTGTTGGATAGCGGAGGGGTAAAAATTACTAATTCCCACTCCAAAGAGTGCAACAGTAGGGAAAGTTTTGGATAGCGGAGGTGTAAAAATTAATATTCCCACTCCAGTGAGATCAACAGTAGGGAAAGTGTTGTTTAGCGGAGGGAAAAAAGGTACTATTCCCACTCCAGTGAGTGCAACAGTAGGGAACGTTTGGATAGTGGAGGGGTAAAAATTACCATTCCCACTCCACTGAATGCAACAGTAGAATAACTGTTGGATAGCGGAGGGGTAAAAAAATGTATTCCCACTCCAGTGAATGCAACAGTAGGGAAAGTGTTGGATAGCGGATAAGTAAAAATTACTATTCCCACTCCAGTGAGTGCAACAGTAGAGAAAGTGTTGGATAGCGGAGGGGAAACATTTACTATTCCCACTCCAGTAAGTGCAACAGTAGAGAAAGTGTTGGATAGCGGAGGTGTAAAAATTACCATTCCAACTCCAGTGAGTGCAACAGTAGAGAAAGTGTAGGATAGCGGAGGGGTAAAAATTACTATTCCAACTCCAATGAGTGCAACAGTAGGGAAAGTGTTGGATAGCGGAGGGGTAAAAATTACTATTCCCACTCCAGTGAGCGCAACAGTAGAGAAAGTGTTGGATAGCGGAGGGGTAAAAATTACTACTCCCACTCCAGTGAGTGCAACAGTAGGGAAAGTGTTGGATAGCAGAGGGGTAAAAATGACTACTCCCACTCCAGTGAGTGCAACAGTAGGGAAAGTGCTGGATAGCGGAGAGGTCAAAATAACTATTCCCACTCCAGACAAAATTTACTATTCACACTCAAACAGTTTAAACAAAAATAAAAAACATAAAAAATTATAAAAAATCATAAAATTAAATAAACAACATTTTGAAATGAAAAATCAAATATTTTAAATATATAAAAAGAAAAAATATTATAATATTAATTACATATAAAAATCCTACAAATAATATATAATATAAAATAATAAATACATTTAGTATTTTTTTATTTTAAACTAGAAAATATTTACAAACAAATAAATTAATAAATACATAAATGTATTTATTATATTTCCTTCCCTATACCACCACACCAATAACAAAACACAAAATTAACATAATTAATAATCAATTAAAAAATATTATCAATTGAAACAAACGAATAAACATTAATTGACTACACACACTTTAACACTATGATATCCACAACACACACCTAAATTAAACTCTAAAATAATAAAATACAATTAAAACTGATTTATAAATTAAAAACTATTACTATTAACAAATAATAATAAAGTAATTAAAATTTATTTAATACCCACCCTTTACCCCTTTAAAAGTAAAAACAACAGACAAAAAATAAACAATTACCCAAAATACATATCAAAGAATTAATATTAATTAACAACTATATATTAATTAATTAAATACAAATTACTTCCCATCCTTTACTCTTATAAACGCCAAAACACACACCTAAAATTAATCACACAATTACCATAATTAATTACCAATTAATTAATTAAAATTAATGAACATCCAATTATTAATTCATCAATTAAAAATAAATTACTTTACACATTTAACACTATAACATCTCAATTAAACAAATATTAATAAATAAAAAATAATCATTCATTTAATATAATTAAATTACTTCCCACCCTATTCCCCTATAAACCCACAACCTGCTACAGAACTAAAAATGCAAAATTCAAATAAAAAAAAATTATTAACTACTAAAAATGTAACACATATATTAAAAATACAAACAATTCTTACACAAAAAATACAACACATACATATAAAATGTATACTAAAATACATAACATTAATAAACAAATGATATTTTTAACAACTATATTTTTGCAAACGATTTTAAACACATAGGGGCCGATTCCGATCTCGGTCGGAGGCGCACCCAATACTATTCGGTCGGGAAAAAAGCCATGCGAAAGCCAGTTTCCCGACCGATCCGTACAGCACACCGAACGAGCAAGTACGATGCGCACAACAGCAAAAATTCCGGCCGAGCCGTACTCACCCAAACCAGGTCCTGTTCTCCGACCGAGGCGAATCCGGAAACGCCGAATCGAATCGCACGGAAGGGAAAATGCAGCCCCGTCCGGCCGGACAAGTACGATGCGCTTTCCGTACGCGCCGAACCCGTCGCTACGCACGGCACGTCAAAGCATCCGGGAGAGGCGCACATAAGCTCCGAATCGCGCCACAACACGATCCACGGCTACGAGACGAACACAGCACCGACGAGGACGACGCGAAGCGACGAGGACGAAGCGAAGCGACGAGGACGAAGCCAAGCGACGAGGACGACGCGAAGCAACGAGAAGGACGAACGACACGAACCAACCATGAATCCCTTCGTCCCGATCATACCAATATTCTACATCTACTACCGGAACAGGCACGGACGCGTACGGCGCAGAAGGTAAGACAGACACCAACCACAAAACACATACAACACGTACACGACACATCACACACATACACTGGGAATCTGAATATACTTACACCAGCAACAGCAGCACCATAGGGGCGGGATGCCCATCACCAATGCCACATATGCACACAGGGGCCTGAATGCGTGCCACCACCCCAACCCAGGGGGGGCTGGATGCCTACCACTACTACCACCCTTAGCCAGGGGGGCAGGATGCCCACCACTACTACCACCCTCACCCAGGGGGGGCAGGATGCCCACAACTACTACCACCCTTAGCCAGGGGGCAGGATGCCCACCACTACTACCACCCTCACCCAGGGGGGCAGGATGCCCACCACTACTACCACCCTTAGCCAGGGGGCAGGAAGCCTACCACTACTACCACCCTTAGCCAGGGGGCAGGATGCCTACCACTACTACCACCCTTAGCCAGGGTGGCAGGATGCCTACCACTACTACCACCCTTAGCCAGGGGGCAGGATGCCCACCACTACTACCACCCTCACCCAGGGGGGCAGGATGCCCACCACTACTACCACCCTTAGCCAGGGGGCAGGAAGCCTACCACTACTACCACCCTTAGCCAGGGGGCAGGATGCCTACCACTACTAGCACCCTCACCCACGGGGGGCAGGATGCCTACCACTACTACCACCCTCACCCAGGGGGGCAGGATGCCCACCACTACTACCACCCTTAGCCAGGGGGCAGGATGCCTACCACTACTACCACCCTCACCCAGGGGGGCAGGATGCCCACCACTACTACCACCCTTAGCCAGGGGGCAGGAAGCCTACCACTACTACCACCCTTAGCCAGGGGGCAGGATGCCTACCACTACTACCACCCTCACCCACGGGGGGCAGGATGCCTACCACTACTACCACCCTCACCCAGGGGGGCAGGATGCCCACCACTACTACCACCCTTAGCCAGGGGGCAGGATGCCTACCACTACTACCACCCTCACCCACGGGGGGCAGGATGCCTACCACTACTACCACCCTCACCCAGGGGGGCAGGATGCCCACAACTACTACCACCCTTAGCCAGGGGGCAGGATGCCTACCACTACTACCACCCTCACCCACGGGGGGCAGGATGTCTACCACTACTACCACCCTCACCCAGGGGGGCAGGATGCCCACCACTACTACCACCCTTAGCCAGGGGGGCAGGATGCCCACCACTACTACCACCCTCACCCAGGGGGCAGGATGCCCACCACTACTACCACCCTTAGCCAGGGGGGCTGGATGCCTACCACTACTACCACCCTCACCCAGGGGGGGCAGGATGCCCACCACTACTACCACCCTTAGCCAGTGGGGCTGGATGCCTACCACTACTACCACCCTTAGCCAGGGGGGCAAGATGCCTACCACTACTACCACCCTTAGCCAGGGGGGCAGGATGCCTACCACTACTACCACCCTTAGCCAGGGGGCAGGATGCCCACCACTACTACCACCCTTAGCCAGGGGGCAGGATGCCTACCACTACTACCACCCCCACCCAGGGGGGCAGGATGCCCACCACTACTACCACCCTTAGCCAGGGGGCAGGATGCCTACCACTACTACCACCCTCACCCACGGGGGGCAGGATGCCTACCACTACTACCACCCTCACCCAGGGGGCAGGATGCCCACAACTACTACCACCCTTAGCCAGGGGGGCAGGATGCCTACCACTACTACCACCCTCACCCACGGGGGCAGGATGTCTACCACTACTACCACCCTCACCCAGGGGGGCAGGATGCCCACCACTACTACCACCCGTAGCCAGGGGGCAGGATGCCTACCACTACTACCACCCTTAGCCAGGGGGCAGGATGCCCACCACTACTACCACCCTTAGCCAGGGGGCAGGATGCCCACCACTACTACCACCCTCACCCAGGGGGGCAGGATGCCCACCACTACTACCACCCTTAGCCAGGGGGGCAGGATGCCCACCACTACTACCACCCTCACCCAGGGGGGCAGGATGCCTACCACTACTACCACCCTCACCCACGGGGGCAGGATGTCTACCACTACTACCACCCTCACCCAGGGGGGCAGGATGCCTACCACTACTACCACCCGTAGCCAGGGGGCAGGATGCCTACCACTACTACCACCCTTAGCCAGGGGGCAGGATGCCCACCACTACTACCACCCTTAGCCAGGGGGCAGGATGCCCACCACTACTACCACCCTCACCCAGGGGGGCAGGATGCCCACCACTACTACCACCCTTAGCCAGGGGGCTGGATGCCTACCACTACTACCACCCTTAGCCAGGGGGCAGGATGCCTACCACTACTACCACCCTCACCCACGGGGGCAGGATGCCTACCACTACTACCACCCTCACCCAGGGGGGCAGGATGCCCACAACTACTACCACCCTTAGCCAGGGGGCAGGATGCCCACCACTACTACCACCCTCACCCAGGGGGGCAGGATGCCCACCACTACTACCACCCTTAGCCAGGGGGCTGGATGCCTACCACTACTACCACCCTTAGCCAGGGGGCAGGATGCCTACCACTACTACCACCCTCACCCACGGGGGGCAGGATGCCTACCACTACTACCACCCTCACCCAGGGGGGCAGGATGCCCACAACTACTACCACCCTTAGCCAGGGGGCAGGAAGCCTACCACTACTACCACCCTTAGCCAGGGGGCTGGATGCCTACCACTACTACCACCCCCACTCATAGGATGGACAATGCATGACACAACAAGCACACCACAACCTAGGGAATGCAAGATTAAGACATCCCCCCACCACCATGACAAGCGTGTGAGCAGGCTGTGTCAAATGCCTACAACACCGAACATGACTTTGAACATACAATGTGACCCCCTAGCACATGTGCCACACATATATGTGTGTGGCACCCACAATGCAAGCAGCCCATGACCATTGTGGCAATGGGGCCTAAACCCCCATCATCACAGTGACCAAAAGGCAAGTGTGGGGTCCATAGCTGAAGCACATTTTGACCATTGTGGCAATGGGGTCTAAACCCCCATCATCACAGTGACCAAAAGGCAAGTGTGGGGTCCATAGCTGAAGCACATTTTGACCATTGTGGCAATGGGGTCTAAACCCCCATCATCACAGTGACCAAAAGGGAAGTGTGGGGTCCATAGCTGAAGCACATTTTGACCATTGTGGCAATGGGGTCTACACCCTCATCATCACAGTGACCAAAAGGTAATTGTTGACAAAGAAAGAGCTGCAACTGCCAAACTGCATGGATCATTCCTGGTCACAGAACCAAAAACTCATCTGTGGCAAAGTAGTGTATGTGTCCCATTGCAACATAAATTGGGGGAGCCAAATACTGCAGTGCAAATGAAACATTCCTTTGGCCATGTGCAGACAAACAACACCCATGGGGGCTGAGACCGTCAACAGTCATCAATGACACAATGACAGAAGTGACCATCAGAATGCAGAACCACATATTTGCACCAATGGGCACACAAATGCAGATACCCTGTGGAGACAGCAGATGTGAGGTGAACAGATACCATACCATGGCAGCAATGGGACACACAAACCATGATCACTGTGCTGACCGATGACCTAGGAGTCCCAGGGACAGCAGGGGAAACACACCAAACAACATACAGCCAATGGCACACCCAAGATATGCCAATGCAGTGGTGCAGATGCACAAACACAAACAGGCAGACCAACACTGTCATCATACACAGCAGGTGAGGGGTGGGGGTGCCAGTGTCCCCAGGCAACAACACAACACATGAGGAGAGCTGAATACCAATCATACAGATGTGCATACACTGCCACACTAAGGTAACTCATGGATCCAAATCCTCTATGTAGGCAAGCAGGCATTGACAGGTGAGAGGGAGCACAAAACACACATGTCACACAGGCACGTAGGAACAACAACTGACACAGCAAGTCACAGACACACCACAGCACCACCCCCAGGGCCCCCACAATGTGGTGACCCTGGGCTGAATAAAAATACCACTGTGATGACAAAGCTAAATGTCGATCACACTGTGAACCACAGTCAGGTGTCCTGAGCAACTAACTACCATCACACCTACACAAGCACAAATCAATCAGCATGGCCAGTAAGCCAAGGCCAACATGGAGGCAGGGGCCTAGCCGGGCAACAACTCTCATCTGCACACACTCAAGACCACACCCTCGACCTCCAACAATGTGCAGCAGTGAAGTACACATGCACTGGTGACATTGCACATGCACCCATGACTATTCCAGGGTGGTGGGTGGGAACCAAGGTGTAGAAACACATCACACATGGACACTCAACAAGAGTCCTGAATGTCTGACACACTGCACACTACGCTGTACATGGACATGACGGCAATACCACACCGACCAATGGGATCCCAGCCACAGTCACACACCAATGAAGAAGCCAAGGTCACCCACAAAGAACACACATAGACAACAACCAACATTGCAGCCCGGACCCTAAGGAGTGCCAGCAGTCACACACACAACGTGTCACAATCACTGAAAGATAACACAAACTGGAAATCACATGACAGGGGCAAACAACAAGTGCCAAAGGGAAACCTGACTGTGACCCATCTGCGTCTGCACACAAACTCTGCCCTGACAGCAAACACACCTATGGGTGACACCCTGATGACCAGTAATGTGCCATGCACCCACATCACAGAGAACACAGGGAGAAGACTTTGGGGGAACATAGCTCAAGTCAGCAAGCATCACAAACAGGTACAACACTAGGGATCACAGCATGCGCAGATGAATGGAAGTGAACACACAGACATGCACATACAACACACACCTTGGGCGCAGGCAATGTCACACGTGTACACACTGCCATGAGGGGACTCCACTCCTGTGTGAGGAAAGCTGTGCCATATGTTGCCTCAGTAGGGCCCCATCATGTCAGCTGAGCACTTGGTCACACAATCAACAATTAGCACCAAATGAGGGCTCCCATCACATCAGCCTGGTCATGGATGTGCCAACGGAATCATCAGCACAGATCCAACACACTTGTATGGCAATGTTGCACTGACTACACGGATGAGTCCCTCCCCATTGATGCCCAAACCTGCATGTCCACTGGAGATGGCAACACGGTCAGGGAAGTAGACAAATGCAACGATGGCAGGCACAACAGATGTGCAGGGGTGGAAGCCACAGATATGAAATTGCCAATGTAAGTAGGAAACCCATTGCCAAATACTGAACACATGACACCCTCAGATGCTGCTATTGATGACATGGATACACCACATGATAGGACACATTCCCCCTGGACCACATGGGTTCCTGCACAGTAACACTTCATAATCATGAGACCAGATATCACCATCACTGCAGCAAGGGCATGGTTAGCTGCACCAACAACATGTACATCTGAAGCATGAGCACTAGAGAAAAGAAAGTTGCTTTATTCAGCATATGTGTTGTTTGATAACGACGTCCAGAAGAAATTAGAGCAAAGGCCAATGGCCAGTCCATTGTCAAAGTTCAAACAGGGTGACACTGGCAGATGTCACCCTACGCATGCCTGCACAATACCAGGGACAATCCACTAGGAGGGGCAACCGGGGGGCAGGCCAGGCACCGCAGGGACAGGATCAGGGCTCACCAGGGGGAGTCAGGGAAGGGGTGGTGGGTGCTGGAGAGCCACTGACAACTGCAGTGGAGGTGTCTGACATGGTGTGTGCCGGCACAACTGGGGGGCATGACACAGATGTCGTGGGTGCCGGCACAACTGCAGTGGACCCTGCAGATGGGGTGGACAGGTCCGCCACTGCAGTGCCCAAGTCAGACAGGGCGGTAGTGGACTCCACTGCAGTGCCTACCTCCAGGGGAGGAGAATGGGGAACAGGCAAGGTGGGTTGGACAGAGGGGGAGGACACCCTCACCACATCAGTGGCACAGACAAGCGCAGCGGGGGTGTGGTGCTGGGAGAGCAAGTGGCAGGGGGAGAAGGCCGGAGCATCTTGGGGATGGTATATCTGTGGGTGGGGGAACCTGGGGCAGGGTGTGGTGGGGGCACCTGTGCAGTGGGGGCCTGAGGGATGGAGGACGGAGACCTTGTGCCTGAGCTGCAGGGCGGTGGCGGGGTCTTGCTCTTAGCACTCCGGGGGACTTGCGGGTGGGGGCCTCAGTCCGTCTGCGCCTGGGGAGGGTGTCCGGGGGCGAGGGGCACTCTGCTCCGTGTGGGTGGGCTTCCTCTTCCCCGGGATGCTGGAGCAGCTTCATCGGTGGGGAAGAGGCCGAGGTCACAGAGGAAGAGCTGCTGTGACTTTGGGGTTGCAGGTGAGGCAAGGAAGGGTGCTTTGGAGGGAGAGGGAACTGAGGACTGCGCAGTGCATGTGGATGCGTGTGTGTGTTCCAGGGCCCCATCCCCTGTGAGTCTGGCTTCAGTCCCCTGAATGTGCGTGCGTGTGCGTTTTGTCATTGGCGTGTGTGTCAGTGTGCTGGATGTGTGTGTGCTGGTGTGTGCCTGTGCCGGTGTGTGTGTGCCTGGGATGGGTAAGGTGCTGGGGAGTGTGGATGGAGCAGAGGCAGGAGGGGTGAGGGACCGTTTGAGGAGGGACACTGCTGCCGTCAGGGAGGAGTCCATGGACCTATTGCCCCTCTGTAGGTCAGACATGCCCGATGAGATGCCCTCCATGAACGACACCAGCTGAGTCAACAGCGCGGTGTGCGCATGGAGGACACTCAGCATGGCTGTCTGCCCTACATGGAGCTGGCGAAGGAGGTACACAGACTCCTCACTCAGGGCAGCAGGGGACACAGGGGCAGGGGTGCGGTGCCTGGCCCAAAGGAGACACGCTCCCGGACATGGGAGCCTCCACGGACCTGGGGAATGGGAGCCGATGGGAGGGCGGTGGTGGTGCTGGTGGTGGCGGGGACAGCAACACTAGCTGGGGTGTGGTGGCTGCTGACACCCGCCTCCACAAGGGAGTCATCCTCCGAGTTGCTCTGGTCCTCAGCTGAGGTGGATGCTGCTGAGGACTCCTCGGTGTGGCTCCCCTCGCCCTCCGTGCCACTGGGTCCCTCCGACCACTCCTCGGCTGCTGACCCAGTCTGGCTCTCCGGCTCCTCCTGGTCCGTGGAGCTGTCCCCTTCCGTGGCCGTGGATGTATCTGCAAACAATGGGGAAACAGACAGACATCAGTCACCTGCACCAAACGCACACACCACTGTGAGCACAGCACATTACAGAGCAAGCCCTGGCATCATTAGTTGTACATTGCTAAAAGTGCCCTAATTGAACAGGAGAAGTCAATTGTCAGTCTGATGCCAAGCATGGCACTCACATCCCACATGGCCTTGCACCCATCTGTCTGGTGTCTGTTGGATTGCAACACCCCAGTGTTGACACATGCACCAAGTACACAGTAGTTGGACAGTGCAGAGGACACGGTGTGGACACATCACAGCTCTTGCCACTGAGTCAGTACAGGTTTACGGATGTAAGGGATGCCCAGAGTCAAATAGGAAATGCATGTGATGCATACCAGCGACAGACACCATGATGCACCCATGTCCTGATAGCCAGCGCCACTATGGTGTGCATGTAGCACATGTCACTCCCCTGCAGGATCACCAATCAGTAGACACATGCCATGGCGGAGGCATGACTGCAAAGTCATACATCACTGTCTCAGTGATGTATGACTTTGCAGCCAGACAACAACACTCTGCACTGTGTCACAATAGTAGGTCATGGGGAATGCAAGTCCTGGAGCTGCACAAGTGCACATGTACATCCCCCCACAACACATCCTCTTAACCCTCATCTGTCCAGGTCATACCTATTGGACATATGGGAGACCTGTGACACTACCCTCTGAACCTGAGCCCCTCACACTCTGCTGTGCATGGGGAACAGCTGCCTGAACTTCACATTTACATGCCCCAGTCTGCATGGGCAGCTGATCAGACACCTATGTGTCACACAAGTATCGTCTCCTATGGTCACATCTCCAGTGGCATGCTGAGCCCCTACCAAGAAACTCCACAGCAGTCCTGGCGACTAATCCACAGCACACTGACACAGAGGCAGACACCTGAGGGGTCAAATCACTGTGCACAATGTGTCCTCTGATACACGGGAGTGGGAGTACAGAGTGTATTGTATGGCCTGGAGTAGGCATGACTGTCCAGCCCCACATGAATGAGGGATGAGCCCTGGACTGTAGGCAGCTGGCTAAGTATGTGTGACACACGTCATATACATACTCCTGGGGCCCAAACATTGTTCCCACCCGCAGCATGGGTGTGTGCCAGGTACCCCAGCCACATGTGGTGGATCAGCTCAGCAATTGGACCACAGATCAAAGTAACACGCTGAATACATGTCAGAATACAGGCATTGTGTAAGCAATGGACCCACCCATGATGCCCACCACAGAGTCAGGGAAACAGATGCTGTCTCCCACCTTGAGTCAAGCAAACTGCAAGGACACAGTCCTAAGTGACAGAATTCCCTGCATGTAAGGGCCACACCTGGGTATCAGATGAGGAGTGGGCAGTGCACAATAGAGGGACATGGCTCCTGGACAACATGACTGCTGTACTGTGGCAGTTCAACCTGGCCCGAGGAGGGCACATAGCATGTTAGACAGAGTACACAGTGCAGTCTTTGACTCACCCCCTCCTTGCTGCTCTCTGGCCTTCAGCTGCCCATCCAGGTCTGGAAAGACCACCGCCAGGATCCTGAGCATGTGGGGGGTCAGGGTCCGTGTTCCGCCCCTCCTGCGAGGAGGCGACAGCTTCAGCTGGACCCGTGCAATCCTCCGGGTCCAGCCCCGAAGGTCCTGCCACCTCTTTTGGCAGTTGCGGATCCGGCGCTTGTAGACCCCCACGGACCGGACAGCCCGGACGATGTCCTTCCAGATCTCATGCTTCCGATGGGCAGAAGCCTGTCAGGATGACAAAGTGATAAGGCCATTACTACACATGCAACATATCCGTGCATGACACAGTTGCATATACATGTCGCAATCACAGGGGCACATGGTGTACCCAGGCAGTGCACGGCTGCCCATGGACAGTTTTCCAGAAGTCACTACATGGTATCATTGCATGGGGAGTAAAACCCTGTTCAGAAGCACTGTCACTGCACCATACCTGTCCAGTGCAAGTCACTACACACTATGGGGGGTGACAACTACTCAGTGAGCCTGCTAGCCAGTGGTGTGCTGACTCTCAGCCTTGCTAGTCAGACAAAATGCACATTCAGAAAGGCAGTGCACAGAACACTCACCTGCTCCCCTGGTGTCCCATACAGCTTGCTGTACTGTGGAAGTAGGCTGTCCAGCAGGGCCTGGTTCTCTTCAAGGCTGAAGGCTGGGGCTCTCTCCACAGTACGTGCCATTGCAGGGTCCAGAGGGGCAGAGACAGCAGCAGTGCAGTGGCAGATGTCGTCCTGGAGCATGTAGTGCAGGCAAGTGGGCTCTCAGGGGAACATGCAGCAATATATATGTGCTGGAGAGGCAGATACTGTCCCTTGTGTCCAAAGTGATAGGTCCAAGTCGTTTGCATCTTCTGAATCTGGCCAATCCATGGAATAGCAGCACCAAAACACGCCCACAGCATCCTTCAAAATCTTCAACTTCATGACATACATGATTTTGCAACATTGTTGTGGGTGACCAACTGATTTTCCAGCAACCGACTCGTTCGAATATTCGAAAACGCGTCCGTTGCCAGGCAAGCCCATTGTCAATGGGTGCGCACCGATCGGTCCATTGCAGTACAACGCGCACAGGGGTACAACGCGTACCCGCACACATTGAAAGCAATGGGCCGGCCGGAGGCACCGATCGGTCCATTGCAGTTCAACGCGCACAGGGGTACAACGCGTACCCGCACACATTGAAAGCAATGGGCCGGCCGGAGGCACCGATCGGTCCATTGCTGTTCAACGCGCACAGGGGTACAACGCGTACCCGCACACATTGAAAGCAATGGGCCGGCCGGAGACACCGATCGGTCCATTGCTGTTCAACGCATCACTGTACATGTGACTGGCATATGTCAGCATGCCTATCTCAGATGGACATATGCCAGCCACAGATAGCTCCCAGGGAGTGAGGGGCACACCTACATCACGACAGCCTGTCCAAACCTTATCATAAGGCATGTAAGGCTGCATTTCCTATTGTGTGTATGTTGGTGTACATGTTGTCCTGTGGGTGTCACCTGTGGGCAGCCACCCCCAGGCTGTGCACGTGTTCATGGGGACAGGATCATGGGTGTTACGTGTACGTGACCACTGTGATGTGCAACTGTTCATATCTGTGCATGTGCCATGGTCACATTTCACAGTGGTGTTTGTGTATGTCATGTCACATACCCCGTGAGTCCCATGTGGGACGGTATGTTTGAGCCAGGGTGTCCCAGTGGCACAATAGTGATGGCCCTCCACAGTCTTTGTGCATGTAGTGTTTACAATGTCTCTGATTTCATGTGCACAATGGGAGACAGTCTCCACATCCACGTTGTGTGTGCATGGACTCTGATGTTGTGCGTGTGTGTCACAGACGTCCATGGCTCTCCTGCCATGGCAAGTGTGGCCACTACCTGTGGGGGTCATGTTTGTTTTGTTGTGGTGTACACATGATACTCCAGGTGATGCCAGTGTCCATGTGGCATTACAGGGTCCCTGGGAATGTGCCTGTCGTTGAGCTGTGGTGCCTGGGGCACATCTGTCCTCACATGTCACTGGGGGTGACTGTGACACAGCATCATGATATCCAATGGGCCAACCTGGGACAAATTGATGCCACCTGTAGGACCGTGTTGACAGATGTTGGCCATGTATGTACCATACATGTCGTTCCGGTACTGCACACTTCATGTAGTTGTGCCTCATGATGATGTATGTTGGGATCTTGAGTGTGTTCAATGCCGCATATGTGGGGTGACTGACGATCTTGCTTACTTCTCCTCTGCACTGCAGGGCTCCTGCTGTCCATCGGCCATTCCCAGACCTGGCAACGATGGTGGAACGGGACAGCATCCGACGGTACCGCTTCACCAGGCAGCTGATTGAGGATTTGGCAGTGCAGTTGTCCCCACATTTGCAGCCTGGCCGGCCGTATCCTACAGCGCTGACCCCCAAGGTGAAGGTGATGGCAGCCCTACACTTCTTTGCCACCGGTACCTTCCAACATACTGTGGCGTCTGCTGGTGGGATGTCACAGACTATGTTCAGCCGTGTGCTCCGCGATGTTCTTGGCGGCAATGTTGCTCTTCCTGAACCGGTACATCTATTTCCCTAGACTGCGACGACTCACTGACGTGAAGAGTGACTTTTATGCCCTGGGGAGGATGCCGCATGTCATTGGCTCCATTGATGGGACACATGTGGCTTTGGTACCACCACAGGCCCAGGAGCAGGCCTACAGGAACCGCAAGCACTACCACTCGGTCAATGCACTGGTGGTGTGTCTTGCAGACATGACCATCACACACGTGTGTGCCCGTTTCCCTGGTTCAGCACACGATGCCTTTGTGATGAGGAGTAGTCGCATCCCCAGGTTGATGGCACAGATGCAGAACCAGCGTGCCTGGCTTGTCGGTGTGTACTGACTTTGTGCCATTGTGTGTGATCTGATCTGTAGTATTCCGCCCACTTTTCCAAGTCAGCTGATGTGCACTTGTCTGTCCGTAGGTGACTCGGGATACCCCAACATGCCGTGGTTGCTGACACCCCTCAGGAACCCTGTGACACCTGCCCAGATGCGCTACAATGAGGCACATGGTCGGACCAGGAGAGTGATTGAGCGGACCTTTGGTCTCCTGAAGAGCCGCTTCCGCTGCCTGGACAAGACCGGAGGGTCCCTCCCATATGCCCCTGCGAAAGTGTGCAAGATTATCATCGTCTGCTGCATGCTCCACAACCTGGCAGTGCGGAAGGAGTTGCCTCTCATCCAGGATGACGATGACCAACATCCGCCACCTGTGGAGGATCCTGGCCTGGACCACGATGCCAGTGACGATGATGATGATGATGGTGATGGTGATGTCCGCACACAGCTCATCACCAACTTCTTTAGCTGAATGTGAGTATCCTGAGGTGTCATGTCAATGATGTGAGTTGGCATGATGTGTGGGTGGTGCTCTGGTGCTGTTGGAGTGTGTCCATGGGCTACTTGACAGGATGTGTGTTGCGATGTGTGGTGACAGGTGGGCTGTACTCCCCAACAGTGTTGACATGCTAACTTGGTTCTGGGTGGGTATCTTGTAACATGTATTGTGCATGAGTTTTGCTGTTCTGTCCTGTACTGCATTGCTTTTGACTGTGTGTCATTTCTGTCCTTCACAGGGTACTTTCAGATTCGTTTGGTCAACTGTGTCCACCGACGACGTGATTGCACATCCAGGCTGGTAGCTGTTGTGTCCCTACAGGTGATGTGCGCCACACCCATGGACTTCCTTCTGTCTACAGTTGTTGACTGTGTGCCCGCTACCAGGTGGGGTTACCTTGCATCTGTAGTGGTTACGGCATGTTGCTACTGTGTAATAAACCTGTGCTTCACTTAGTGATGTGCGTTGTCTGTGGTCACACATTTGACTGCCATTTGCTTACTGCACCTGTGGGCTACTTGACTACAACTGGGAATGGGTGTGGTGTCTGTGCATTGCACCGTCTTCCCTGGCAACATCAGTGTAGGCAATGAGTCAGATGGCCTAGGTGTGTATGTGTTGTGTAGCCCTGGTGGTGTGTCTCCCTCATATGTGTCACGTTGCCTGTACTCACATGCCTGTGTTGTCCTTGCTGTTGCAGTTCGCATACACTGTGTAATTTTGCAGTTCATCATCCCCATAACAGCACCCACGTTGGAATCACGACAGAGGCAAGTATGGTGTATTATGTGTGTTGTGATACATCTGTGATAATAGTGCATAGGATGGATTGTGCTGTACATGAATCTTGCAATCCCAAGTTCCTAGATGAATAGAAAGTCCAGGTAGACAGGATCCCCAGTATCGGGGCCACTGTTGTCTGACACATTGTTCCAACTTATACTCCCCATGCAATGTGTGGGAGTAGTGTTGCCATCAACAGGGTGAACAGTCTGTGCACAAAGGCGAAAATCCAGAACAGGTTCAGGCTTCCTGGGAGTTGCGCTTGGCCATCAGCCTCTCACTTTCCCCTCCTCGGACGACCCCTCTTCTTGGGGGGGGCCCTCAAGTGCAGGCTGCTGCGGTGCAGGGGACTCTCCGCCAGAGTCCTCCTCCCTCCCTGTGGCAGTTGCAGTTTGTTCGGTACCAGATGTTGTTGGCACACAGGGAGGTGTGGACTGGTTGCTGTTCATCTGGCGGAGGCATTGTAAAATGTCCCTGTGCACCGCCGTCATCTCATGTAGTACATCCCACTTGGACTCCACGCGGGTCATGTGGGAGTCCACACGTGACATGTGGGAGTCCACACGTGACATGTGTGACTCCACTTGGGACATGTGGGAGTCCAAGCGGGCATGATGGGCAGCCTGCTGCTGTTTGATGTCTCTGAGGAGCCCCACTACCTGGCTGAGCTCTCCGGTGCTGGACTGGTACGCATCAGCTATGCGTACCAGTTGTGGGTCTTCATGCACACCAGCAACGTCTGCAAGCAGCGACCTCTGTCTCCCACCCCTCCCACCACCCCTGCTGACATGTGCAGTGTGTGCAGTTGCACGCACAGATAACCCTGGTCCACCTTGGGGGTTGGTGGTGGTGGTGGTGTCCATGGCCCCAGGTTGGTCCAGGGTCACTGCGCTGGTGTTGTTCCTTATTCTGTCCATGTCGGCAGGGATGGTATTCGTGGTGACAGTCGTTGGAGGGGTGGGTGCAGGGGGTGCAGCTGGTGGACCTGCTGGTGCTGCAGCTGGTGGTCCTGCTGGTGCAGCATGTTGACTTGCACCGGATGTGCCAGGTTGTTCTTCATCGTCCGAGGAGGACAGAGGCTGTATGACGCCAGTGAGCTCGGCATCCTCTTGAGCCTGGGACTGGGACTCCTCAGCGTCTGCTGCTGTGTCCCTATCATCACCTGTTTTTGGGAGACACAAACAATGTATGTCATGTTTCTGCAGGCATCAGTGGTTGACACACCTGACAGTTGTGACTGTGCCTCGGGGTGCGGGCCTGTACATTGTATTGTCCTAAGTCGTCACAGTCAGGGGTTGATATTGGTGTGGCACATTGTCCTGCATTATTTGGGCATTTCTATGTATTCTCTGGGGTGTGAACATGGTCTGCATTGATTGTGTTTGGTTGACAGCCAGACCTCCTTCCCACCCACCCACCCACCCAGTCAGTTATCCCACCATGGAACGTGCTTGCATTGCAGGGAGTGTAAGTTGTCTCTCAGGATGTCAGTCAGTGGTGTCCTGCTGTTTGTTGGTGCACAGTTGGCAGCAGGGCCTTGTGCTCCCCACAGCAGTAGCCAGTGTCAGCCATCTTGTGAGTCCTTCTCCACTCCCTGTGATGTGAGCATGGTTCAGGGTGGTGTTGATGGGCCAGTTGTGAGGCTGAGCAATGTCTGTGACTACGACTCCCATCATGCTATTGCCTCCACCCCCTTCCCAGCATGCCCATGCTTCCTTCCTTTTGACTCTGCTTCCCTGTGGGGTGGGCTGGCTGTGCTGACAGGATGGCTGGGAGTGTTGTCCTGGCAGTTGTTTGGCTAAGAGTCCCAAGAGTGTCCCTGTGCTTCACACAACATAAGCCAGGGTGGTGGTGCTTTGTGGGATCTTGTGTTAGGATGGAGGGCATTGCATTCTACCAGGTGGGTACTGTGGAGTTTGTGTTTGGGGGGGGTGTGAGGGGAGGTGCTGGTGACTATGGTCAGTGCTGCAAGTCCCCCTTCCCACCCAGCCAGCCAGATATCCCACCATGGAACGTGCTTGCATTGCAGGGAGTGTAAGTTGTCTCTCAGGATGTCAGTCAGTGGTGTCCTGCTGTTTGTTGGTGCACAGTTGGCAGCAGGGCCTTGTGCTCCCCACAGCAGTAGCCAGTGTCAGCCATCTTGTGAGTCCTTCTCCACTCCCTGTGATGTGAGCATGGTTCAGGGTGGTGTTGATGGGACAGTTGTGGGGGGGCAATATGTGTCACTGCGACTCCCATGATGCTATTGGCTACACTGACTTGGCCAGCATACACAGAATTCCTTCCTTTGAGTGGTCTTCACTGTGTGTTGGTGTTGTTGTGGTGGCTACATGTGTGGATGTGTGTTAGTTCTATTTGTGCCACTGCCTAGCTGTAGTTGTGGTTGTGTTTGTACATGTGTTGGCACAGTTGGATGTGACTTTTTTGATGGCATGTGTTGTGTTTATCTGACTGACATACACATTTTGGGATGATTCTGTTCTAGTTGCTGTGTAATTGCTATGTGTGCATGGTTTGACTCTCCCCTTGACAGTGATGTGTGTGTTTTGTGGCAGTTTATTGTGTACATTTGTTGTGTACTCACCAGGCTCTGGGATGTTCTCTAGTCCATATACGCTCACTGGCGGAAGGATGGCCCGCACCTTCTCCTCCCAGGGCCTGAGGTATATTGGCTTGGCAGGAGGGCCACTGCCGGTCTGTTGGCTGTTGCTGTAGTCTATCTTCAGCAGGTCCCGTACCCTCCTGCGCACGTCATACCACCTGTTCTGGATGTCCGTCTTTGTGCGCCGACATGATGATTGGGCGTTCACCCTGTTGATGATCCTCTCCCACATCTTGGTTTTCTGCGACATGGGGGTCTGTTGGACCAGAGTGCCAAACAGCTGTGGCTCCACCCTGAGGATCTCGTCTACCAGGACTTCCAATTCACAATCTAGGAACTTGGGATTCTTCTTGGGGGCATGGTGATGGGTGGTGATGGTGAGTGATGTGTGTGTTGGTGTGCAGGTGAGGGTGTGTGAGTGTGTGTTTTGCTGGGTGTATGTGAGGTAGGTATTTGTTGGTGTGCTGATGGTGTGTGGCTTGTGTGAGGGGTGAGCTGTGGGTGTGTGGTTGCTTTCTCTTGGGTGCTGGCAGTGAAATGGCATTTGCAAAGGCTCATGGTAGTGATTTGTGTCCTTTATATAGGTGGAGTTGTGGGTGTGTCTTTGTTCTCTGTCCCCACCCCCCAGTATTTATTGGCTTGGTAATTGCTTGTTTGGCCTTTTTTGGTTGATTTTTCCTTTGTGCTGTTTGTGTATGTTGGAAACGTTCTTGTGACCGAGTCGGACCCTGCATTGGTCTCGTACGGTGTTTTCCGTTTCGTTCACGCTGTGTTTGTGCAGTTTTGTATGCTGCGTACGCGTCGGTCGCGGTGTATTGTGTTGCTTCGGCTCGGTTTTGTATGCGTGTCGGTCGTGCGGCTTGTCCTCCGTCCGACTCGGTCGTGTGTTTCGCGCCTTGCATCGTACTTTGCGGGTTGGAGTTGGCGGGTACGATTCGGTCGGATTTGTTCCGGGTGCGTGTCGGTCGGTTGGATTCGCGTGTTTTTCCGGCCGGATTGCTATTTTCCGAGCGGCTCGGTCGGGTCGGCTTGGTTTCCTGACGTGTCGGTCGGATTTATCGCGGCTTGCATCGTACTTGGCGTGTCGGGCGCCACTGGTACGTGTCGGTCGGTATTTTTTCCGGATCCGAGTCGGTCGGTGCTTTTTCCGGCCCGAATCGGAATCGACCCCCAGGTGTTACTTCTCCTGTTTTGTGTTGCTATTGCAGAGCTTTTGATTTGCATAATCCTCACTCAACTTAACTTCTTTAGGAGGCTGGGTCTTCCTGTTGCTATTCTTAATTTCTAGAGTATGGTCTTAAGAGTGGTGTACCTAAATTTGATTTCTAACTTGTGAGTTGGCTGTCAATTAATGGTCCTCATTGGACAGCTGACGTGGAGTTTGGTCACTCTAACTTCCACCGCTCCTATCGGCAGAGAAGGATTTATCAGAGGATCATTGCCTCCGTGGTAATGAAAGCTCTGCATGTTATCTAATCGTAGAGGTCCCAGTACGGTTAGAGGAGTAAGGGTATAATGAATATTTTTACCTCGCTTAAGTGGCATCAAATCACATGTTTTTTCTTGACATGGCACAGATTTCCATTGTTTTCTAGTTGAACATCTCAAAAGGATACACTGTTGAAGATGACATTTGGGCAATCGATTTTAAATTTTAAATAATTTAAACACCAGGGATTTGTGAAAAATAACGAGAAAGGGCTTTTCTTAGGTCAAGGAGCGTGCATTTTTTACTTGCAACCCTTCAACCTCCAACCCGTCTGTGTCTGGATAAGGAGAAAAGAGCGGTGTACTCAGAAATGTATCTTTCATTTCCATTCTTCCAGCCTCTGCACATAAAAGCCAGGAGAAAGAAGCTGTGTACTTGTCTGTTTTTTAGTGTGTGCCACTTTGTAGACATAGATTCAAATGAGGTCTGAGATGGTAGGGTGCTGAGATAGGGGGTGTGAAACGGGATAATCTAGTTATCTCTTCTGAGTAGCTGTGCAAATGGCAAAATGTATATATCAAATAAAAGAGGCAACAGAGGATAGCCCTGCCTTGTACCCCTTTGAATACTAAAAATCCTAGTCATTGATCCATTAAGGAGAAATCTAGCAAACGAGTTTTCATAGAGTCTCCGAAGCGTAGATCCCAATATTTCCAACACACCCCACAATCATGTCTAGCATACTCAGTTGAATGCCTTGGCCACATCTATCGTGACGACGGTCAGGGGGATCAAGCGAGCGGTAGCTAGATCAATAGTTCCAATCAACTGCTGTGCGAGTTCTTGGATTTGCCTCTTTGGCATGAATCCACCACGAACAAGACGGGGAAACATGACGGCTGCAGGCTAAGCGGCCGCAAGCTCCCCAGGGAGGAATGTGTTCTCCGATGTAGTGGGCTTTGGGACCCCCCGCCATTCGCCACATACCTTCTGAAGTGGCCTCTATGTCTTGCATCTGATGATCTCGCTGTGGCGGTCTTCTGAAGCAACCACAGCGGCATCTAATCCCGAGGCGGCTAGCGTGGAGATTTCACACTGGGAGGCAGCCCCCAAGGAATTACAGCGGAGTAGGGCAGCTCGCACGCAGGCTCACAGTGGCAGTGGCAGTGGCAGAGGCAGAGGAAACACAAGTCAACAGGAAGGTCAGGAGATCCTCCCGCCCTCTGCATCAGTATTTCTGGAGGCTTCCAGCACCCTTCAGATCTAGGCCACATCTATCGTGACGACGGTCAGGGGGATCAAGCGAGCGGTAGCTAGATCAATAGTTCCAATCAACTGCTGCGCGAGTTCTTGGATTTGCCTCTTTGGCATGAATCCACCACGAACAAGACGGGGAAACATGACGGCTGCAGGCTAAGCGGCCGCAAGCTCCCCAGGGAGGAATGCGTTCTCCGATGTAGTGGGCTTCGGGACCCCGCCATTCGCCACATACCTTCTGAAGTGGCCTCTATGTCTTGCATCTGATGATCTCGCTGTGGCGGTCTTCTGAAGCAACCACAGCGGCGTCTAATCCCGAGGCGGCTAGCGTGGAGATTTCACACTGGGAGGCAGCCCCCAAGGAATTACAGCGGAGTAGGGCAGCTCGCACGCAGGCTCACAGTGGCAGTGGCAGAGGCAGAGGAAACACAAGTCAACAGGAAGGTCAGGAGATCCTCCCGCCCTCTGCATCAGTATTTCTGGAGGCTTCCAGCACCCTTCAGATCTAGGCGAGTAGCTGGTGGAGTATCCGGGAGGCCCAGCGCCCTATGTTTATGGATAGGAGCAGTCAGCCCATAGATAAGGCGGGTAAGGTTGGCCGCAAGAACTCAAGGTACACATTGCATACCAGAGCTACCACAGCAACAAAAGTAAGTCCTGGCCTTGATTTACCTCTGATTTATGTGGCCACCGGTGCAAAGGATATAGTGAAGGGGCAGAAATGCTTGCCTGGAAGGGAGGCAGATACTGAGACCGTTGTTACTAAATTTGGGAAATCAGCAAAGCTGCCTGGTAGCAGCCCGCATGGAAGGGGCAGAAAGGCTTCATCCCCTCCAGATTAAAGTTACCCTTTCCCTTAAATCCTTCTTTAAAGTCTTGACCCAATCGACCCCACAAAGTGTGGAGGGAGGTTTGGAAGAGGACGCAAGCCAGAGGATTTACAGCATGGAGAATGGCACTGCCATTTCTGTTGTTGGTAGAGATATCCTACCCAGCAAAATCATGAATCCCAAAGCAGAAATTGGGTCAGGCGAAGGCTTATGCTGCATAGCTCAGGTTCCTATAAATAACAAGTTTGAGGCACTTGCAGTAGCAGACAAGCCAAGATCAGTTGAAAAGCATTGTCAGCAGGTGACGGAAATAGTGGGAGCAGTTAGGCGGCAACCTGAGGAATCATTGACCGCCATTCTCCTACGCTTAAAAGAGGAGATGAAAAACAGATTCAAGGTATCGGAGGCCAATCAGGCGGATGTCCGAGCCTCCTGTACTGCACTAGCACACAAACTTGATAAAGTGGCTGCTCGGACCGGAGCATTAGAGGACAAGGTAGCCATGATTAGACAGGACCTTGCAAAAACACCTCTGGGATAAGCCTGTTGATTAAGCGAAACCAAAGATTAAGGCAAGATCTTGAGAGGATCAAAAATCACTCCAGGGAGGAATAATCTTAGGTTTTTGAATATTGTCGAGGCTGAGGAGGGAACTTATATCAAGTCTTTTGTAATCTTGTTGCTGCGAGACACATTCCTGAAAGCCAGGCCAGACATTACTCTTGACCAAGAGATACAGTGTGTACATAGAGACCCCTTCAAAGGAACCTTCAAAGGCAGAAGCCAAGAAAGATTTTGGTGATTTTTCTCTCCTATGCAGTAAAAGAGGCGATAAAGACTACAACTTTAAGGAATGGTCCTTTTTCGGCTGGAGGTGATTCTTTTTCCATCAGATCGTATGTATGCAAAGCAACAGATCAGAGGCAGTGGGAATTAGGCAGGAGAATGGAGGAGTTGCATAAATTGGGTGCAAAAGTACGACTAAAATTCCCGGCAATGCTTCGTGTCATGTGGAACAATCAGATGCGTAATTACCAAGCGATGGAAGCAGCAGATACTCTGATTGAAACCATCAAAAAAGGGGCGGTATCCTGAGACTTAGGGAGATTGTGAATGTCGAATTAGGGGGTAGGGGTGGAGTAGGTGGGGGGAATTCACTGTGGTTAAGTATATTCTGAGTAAAACTAAACCCTTCCCGGGAAGCAAGTCAAGCATTCCATGCCTGCCAGTTTTGGGAGGGTTTCCCAGGGTGGGATGGGGGCGGGGGGAGGATTGGGCACGGGTGGGGTATGGGCACTGGGTAGGGAGCAGCGGGAATACTTTTAAAAAATACGTCCTTGATATCATCATGTCAATGTCCTATAGCCGGCTGGCCTAGGATAACGCATCTGAAGAAAGGCTTCAATATAGTTGAAAAAGATGGGTGGTAGCAAAGAGTTATCTTTCTTAACATGGAATGTTAATGGCCTCAGAACTAGAGGTAGGCAGTGACTGATGATGAGATATTCAGAAGAAAGTCTGGCTCATATCATTTTATTGCAAGAGACTCATCTAACGGCTAGCGAGAGTAGAGTCCTTTTTCCTAAATTCAGATGGGTGAAGAGCTATGCAGTATCGGGCCAGGCAGAACACTGTAAGGGGGTGGCGATTATGGTAAGGAGGGGCACTGGAGTTGAGGTAGTTTATTCAAAAACTAATAGTTCAGGTAGGTGGGTTCTAGCAACTTTGAGGTATGCCTGTATTGAGTTTGTGTGTGTTGGATTCTATGGCCCGAATTTGGATGACCCCCGATATATAGTACATTTGGAGTGAAATCTAGTTGAGGTACAACCCCAGTGTAATTTTGGACCGCATTATAGATAGATGTACCTGGAGGAATTGTGCCCAAGCTCCTAGGATGAGATAGGCTCTTAAAGGTATGCTTAAGGACATTGGTCTGATAGATGCATGGATATATTTAAAGGGCCCAAGGAGGGGCTACACCTTCCATAGTAAAAAATATGGGCACTTTTCTAGGTTGGATTATTTCTTTGTGGATAGAGCTCAACCGGGCAAAATAAAAGAGGTCAACCTGCTACCGGGGAATATCTTGGATAATGCAGCAGTTAGTATGTCCCTTAAGTGTTTTGGAAACAGACATAATGCAAGGTGGACGCTAAAAAGGGCTATCCTCCTAGATCCTGGGGTTGTCTCCATCCTGAAAAAAGCCAGTGTTGATTTTTTTCTTGATAATGCTGGTTCCGCTCCTTCAGAGGTAATTTGGGATGCTTTTTAAATCTTATATAAGAGGGATTTTGCAAAGCCAGGCACACTTCAAAAATAAGGTTGAAAGAGTAGAACTGAGTAGATTGGAGGAAAGAGTGGGGCTCTTGGAGGCTGCGATACATCAGCAAAGTGCGGGGCTCGACAGGGATAGGTAGAAGCTATTAAACCAATTGGAGGAGGTGAGGTTAAATTACAAAATCAAATTGGATACAAAGTGTAGAGAGGGCTGGTAAACCAGGTGCATAAGACAATTTTAATACGGGGAGACAGCGGGGCATTGATGGCCTGGAAGGAAAGAACTCAGGGAATTGGTTGTTAACCCAAAGGGAGGTTTTTCGAATAAGGTTGAAGAAATGCAGGCCCTTTTGGTCTTCTTGTTTTCTGAATTATACTCAGGAGAGGTTTACCCGGACACGGATAGGCTTAGAGATTGGTTGATGAGTGTACAGCTTCCGGGGCTCACAATGGAGGGTAAAGAATATTTGAAGCACCACTAACCAAGGGGGAAATTAGGGCGCACCTCTCACATAATAAGAACGAGAAGGCTGCTGGTCCGGATGCCATTCCATCAGAACTCTACAAGCTCCTAATAGAGGGGATTGTTCCAGAATGGGAAACATTATTTAATTCAATATATCAGGGGGGGGCAGATCCCAAATTTGTGGAAAGAGGCCACGATTGTTTTGGTTTTAAAACCCGCTAAGGATCCCAGGAAGGCAAACTCCTATCGTCCAATCTCCCTATTGAACGCAGATTATAAGGTTTGCACGAACATTCTGACAGGCAGATTGGCTGAGTTAGCCCCCCAGCTGATACACCAGGAGCAGCAGACTTACCTGATGTCTATGAGATTTCTCTGCATGAAATGCCCCCACTAGATCCCACCTCCTACCATCAGTGGAAGGTTTGCACTTCAGGGGTAACCTGGAATAGCAGTTCGTTCTAGGCTGTTTCCACTGAAGCAGGTTCAAGGCTGATTTGCATATGGCTGGGTCTCAACTGAGGTGGCATGGTGTGCAAAATAACAATGAACTGAGTGCACCCCTCAGTAATTACCAGTGACTGAGCTTAATTCAAGCATTCCATCCATCACTTTTATGTCTACTTCAGTGTGGTACCGTAAGTTGGGCGAACATGGCCAGAAATAGGTCCCGGGCACACTGTGCCACTTGAACCAAGCTATACCTGGCCAATGAGCCCTAGTTCGGGCAAAACCATCTTGGGTTCCTTGTTTTCCCGTTCAGATAGGACCTGCCCTGGCAGTTTGGGCTGGACTGGTTCACTGGAGCACGATCAAGAGTGTCAACTTAAGGATTTTTGGGGCCCTGGTCAAGATATATTTTGGGGCCCCCTGCTCGGAACAAATTTGAATTTTATTATCTGTGATGGCAATCTATGGCATATTGACACCATAATGGCAATCTGTGGCATATTGCGCCATATTGTGCCGATCAATCCATACTTCCACTTATATGAAACTAAAGCTGTCAATGGCGAGCCAAAACGATAATGAATGGGTTACTAAGTACTTCCCATGCATTTTACTCTGCAGGCTAGTCATGCCTTTGTAAAAACTTCCAGTCATCAATATGTCCATGCACTTATTCATCACCATTCAGCCCATCAGTGGATGCACACACTCATCAGTCCCTAGACTCTGACCCATTTGTGTAGCCATCTCGTACTCACTCTCTTCTTTAACCGTTAAAGAATTCATTAATTCATCCCTACTTTCAATTACTTATTTATCCATCCATTCTTCCATAAATTGACTCATTTTTGCATATATCCAGTTCCTTATCTATTTACACATATAAATCGCCCAATCAATGCAGAACTTAGTTCACTTATAAGCTATAAGCCAGGCCTCTGTCTTCGTCACTGTCTACATTATTTTGCATTCTGGTATTTATAATTTTGCATTTGTAACTGAAAAGGCAAAACAAAGATTTGATTGCAAACAAATGAAACTGAATGAGTCATTCACCTTGACATTGATACGGTTGAAATCTCGTTAGGTGTGTTGAAAAAACTATTGATTTTGCTTTCACTCATCCAACATGTGTCTGTGATGTGCTTATGCTGACACTGCTATGAGCAATCTTCCAAGTATGTGGCAGAAGAGTGGGGGCACGACCAATGCAGAGTAAGACAGAGTGACATACACAGCCGACGTGCTGTTCTCCAGCTACTCAGTCCAGGAAGATTCTGGAATTGTGCAGCCATGGCTGATGCATCCTTTTGTATCAGTCTAAATACATGATGGGGAACCTTCCTTGTGTGAGGGTCATACCACACATGTCCTCACTTTAGAACACATGAGAAGGAGATGTAGAAGAAAAAGCTGGGAAACTTAATTTCCCCATTTTTCTTAAATTGCCGGGGAGAACATTTTAAGCGTGGCCCTTTTCTGGTTTAAAAAAAAAAAAAAAAGCAATTGAGTTTGCTGCCTGAATTGGGAGTGTTGGCATGTATGGAGTCTAATCAAAACAACAAATGGTGGTGGGTGGAATGTTTGCTAAATTCACAGCCACAGGCAATACCACAGGTTTGCATTCCAGTCTACTGGTATCCTGTCCCCTGCACTGCTCTAGATGGGGATCTATGATATGCAAATCAGTCTTGGTCTTGCTCCAAGACATGACCAGGCTAGCATGCTCCCTTTGGAGCAGGAAATAGTCTGATTTTGCCTATGGCAGACCTTATCTGAAATGACATACTGGGCAAAAAGTGATGGGCTGGAATGCGCCCTGAGTGATTAAAACTTTTGCAGGCATTCTACTTAGGCTTTGGAAGCAGTCCACCCATCCGTTTTGTGTTTTTTCTGAGTATGTATGAAGTGTCAGTGTAATCTAGGATCTCTGACAAGTATTTTACTTGCCTGTATGATATTTTGATATCAAGACGGTTAAAAAATGAGGGAAATTGTCAACATCTGGTATTTTTCCCCCTTCGAGTCATAAACTTAAAAACAACAAATACAAAAACACATCATATGTATTCTGGAGTTCTTTCAAATTTCCTAAATGTCTTAAGCAAATAGAGGCCGAATTACAGTGTTAGAACCCGGTGGATTTTAGAAAAACAGTTTTGAGTACTTTCTCTAGGCCCATCCAGAACCTTAAAACATGTAAAAGTGTCTAATATGTTCCTCTGAGGATGGTGAAAACCATAGTGTTATCAAAGAGAGTATGTGTAGAATAATATGCATGACCTCCATTCCCTTTAATCACAGAGAATCAAACAAGAATCCAAATTGATAAATAACTAAAGAATCTGCAAAAATAGCAATTATATTGCGTTCTACTGCAATTGCACTTATATAGCGCTTACCACCCATGATGAGGCACTGAAGCGCAGTACGTCGGTAGCGTGCTACTTCGGAACCCAACCTTAATGGTTAATCCATTGGTTAGAGATTATTATTAGTTACTGTTTATTACTGACTATTGTGATTAGTCTTCCGCTCTCAAGGAACCATTCCATGCATTTACTCCAGTTTCTTTGTAATTGATTAAATTAATTCGAGCTGCTATATTCATTAGTGGGAGTACACAGAAATGGTTGTTGGGATAAACATATAGAATAGAGGAGATTGGCTAGTGTTATGTGGCAGGCATATTGTTTCAAATAAAGAGGGGTTGTGATCTAAGAGGCGTAGTATGGGCACTTTGCAGATATACAATAGCAAAGTGTAAGGCAGATAGGCTTGCGACATAGAAGAGGCTACACTCAGAGACAGTGAGGCATGCAGAGGATGGAGGGTAAGGAGAAGATACTCAATAGACATCAAGGAGAGCTTGTAGTCAAGGACAGGGTTTTAGGAACATAGTGGAAAAAAGGCTTTTTGAGATAGACTGCAATCTGAAGATGTAAAACTGTAGAAAGAAACAAGATTATTTGCACGGAGATAACATATTGAAATGTAAAATTTGTATAGTGCTTACTACCCCCCTGTGGGGTGCTCAAGAGCATATCCTCATGGGTAGCACGATACACTGAAATATGTAAAATTACGTAGACAAGCACCTGCCCCACAAAGAAAACATAAATGCAAACGTGGACAAAGTATGTAATAGACATGTAAGGGATAGAATGAAAACAAACTATATTACTGAATAAATAAGACGTGAGGTTGGGTATTGTAGGCTAGGTGTTATTAAGATTAGGCAGCAGTGCTTAATTTGAGGGGGTGGTTGCCGTTGGGGCCACCCACATTCATTTTTGGGGACCGGCACTTATTTTTTGGTATTATACCCATTACAAATGAATGGCTCTTGCCAAGTGCCACTCAGCAGGGCTGGACAGGCCTTTTATTCAACTGAGCATTTCCCTGGGGGCTGTAACCTGTGGAGGCCGGTTTTGAAAGTCCATGGCCACTCCTGGTGCCTCTGTCACTTTTCCCAGCTCCCAGAGGCTAATTGCAGTTGGCACAGATAGGCTTCAAGAGAGAGAGAAAGAGGAAAGGGAGAGAGGGGGGAGGTAGAGAGAAAGCGATCAGAGAGGGAGGAAAGATCGAGAAGGGAACGCAAGAGAGAATTGATGGATTGAAAGAGAGACAGTGCAAGGAGACAAAGGGAGTGTGGCGGGTTTGAGCATTTTTTGCCGGGGCTACTTTTGGTTCCCCAGTCCAGACCTGCCACTCAGCCACCTCAAAAGCACTATAGGTGAAGAAATACAAGCAACTGTCAGTTTCTCCATCTACAATTGCTTAATGCAAAACATGTTTCAGATATGATTAAATGGCTCATTGTATGGAAATAAAAAAGAAATATTGTCTAGATTTAGGAACTGCCACAAGCAAACAACAAAAAAGGTCTCCAGGGTTGAAAACTACTCACAAAACAATGCCATTTGCCGCATATGTGCATAGTTGCTGAGGCAGGTATCTGTCATTTGCACACATTTGCAATTAGATTGGTGCTCCATACTTTGCTTGTATGGTAAATTGTGTCTTTCTAAATTAAGTACACAACTATTGGGAATCTACTTTATCAGTCCAGTGTTATATACACTACAAACAACATAGAAACACAGGAGAACGAATGCTATATGTCAGGGAAGAATGATGTCTCTGTTCCAAAAATACAGCCCTTAATTTGAATTCTGCATTCACTGCAAAATTTGAAACTCAATCACCGGGTAAGAAGAGGGGTGGAGAGGGGATTCATAGGCAGACAATGGGCTGCAGGGAGCCCTCCTGGGATCAAGATAGTGGCTACCTGTGGCCGTCAAAGAAGGGAGGGAAGCCTTAGCAGAGCCTTAAAAGGAGTTGGAGCCACAAGGTAAGAGGCCTACTTCTTCCAAGGAACCACCTATGGTTTTATTCTATTCTATGGCAGAGAAGCCAAGAAAGAATGCAAAGTTCAATGAAGGGCACAAGGGGAAGCTGGGGGAGGATGTGAGGAGCAAAGAGCTTAGAGCACTGAACTTGAGGGGGGCAGAGAGGCCTCAGGGGATTCAAGGTTTACTTTAGGGCACTATGTAGGGTTGCCACCTGACCAGTTTTCTACCAGTAGTGATGGTATTTTAATGTCACGATCGATACAAAAGTAAGCAAAATTACTTAAAAGCCGGTATTTTAAGCCCATATCTGTACATACTTCAAACAGTAATAAATAAATACAAAACACTTTTAAATTTATATCTATTTATTTATAAAGTTTTATATAGCACGAACATGGCCCGTGAGGGTATCAGAGCGCTTTACAGCAAGAGAACAAAGAACAACATAATCAAGAGAGGTACAGACTGTGTAAGTTCACAAATTGAGGAAAATTACCCCCAGAGGGCAAGTTGACGGGACAATAGGCATTGGTCCAGCAATCGGGTAATAATCATGGGTGAAAATCCAGAGTCAAAATGTTTGACCTATAGCAGAAATGTGCTCATAGGTAGTATTTTAACTTCTTTTTTGAAAGATGCAGTTGAGGGGATCAGTCTGATTTCAGGTGGTAGGGAGTTCCAAATTCTCAGGGCAATACCCATAAAGGCTCTTAAGGAATTTCTGTGGTTTCAGCAACAAGGTGCTGGTGCTTCTAGATTATCCGCATCGACCAGAGTACCTTGGGGTGTTGTAGTGTAATGCTTTATGGGTCAAGCAAGCAATTGTTTGTTGTCTCTTTGCCTCATATGGGATCCAGTTTAGGGATTTCAGATCTGGAGAAATGTGTTTGTTTCTTTTTGTTTCTGTGATGAGCCTAGCAGAAAGGCCTTAGAGGCACCAACTTGGATCTAGGAAGGCCACAGAGGGTTCCACTTCCATAGTTCAACCTGGGAACAACTAGGGCTTGGACCGCTGATTTGAAGTTGCCATGGAGGAGGAAGCGTTTTAATTTCCTTAAAATGTTCATTTGGTAGTTCGCTCCTTTGATGGTGGTACTGATGTGCTCCTGCATGGTCAGGCTCTTGTCAAGTGTCATTCCCATAGAAGTCGTGGAATCTATAATGCATGGAGAGCAGTTGAGGGCAGTTAAATGCTTCATCCATAAATCTATCTCAAGTGTGCGTTTGGGTGTGACGATTAGGAGGAATTCCATTTTGATAGCATTTAGTTTGAGGTGGTTGCAGGTTAGTCAGTTTTGAGTATTTTGTAGAGTTGTGTTGAGGTACCTAATATCTTCTGGGGAAGAGATTTTCAGGTACAATTGGGTGTCACCAGCATACATGTAAAATGAATGTTGGAGGATTTCAAAGTTTCAGCTAAAGGCTCCGTGAATAGGTTGAAGAGAGTAGGTGAAAGAGAGGACCCCTGTGGGACCCCTAAAGTCACTGGTATGGCTTTGGATAGGGACTGGTTATCCTTGATTCTTTGGGTTCTGTTGTGGAGAATTGAGATGAATCAATTTTGGACGTACCCTGAAAACCTCATTCTCCGTTCAAGTAAATCTAGTAGACTGTCATGTTTAACCTTATTGAATGCAGGCAATACGTTTAGGAGATTTAGAAGGCAGGATTTATTCTGATCCAGCATTTTTAGCATGTCGTCCACTAGGTGCATGAGGGCCGATTTAGTGCTGTGGCTTGATGGAAGCCGGAGTGGAATTGGTCTAGAAGTAATTGGAATTGTTCTATGTGTTTGCAAAGTTGGACCTGGGCACATTGTTCAAGGAGCTTCGCTAAAGTGGGAATGTTGGAGATTGGGCGGAAGTTGTTTAGGTCCGAGCGATCTGCAGTGTTTTCTTTTTTAGAATAGGGGTGACCTGTCCTACTTTTAGGCAGTCTGGGATAGTGCCTTGACGAAGCGAGTCATTTACTATCTTGGTCCAAAGTGGGAGTATAGAAGATTTGATCACCCTGAAGATATTCAATGGTAACAGGCCGTTGAATTGGTTTGAAGGTTTCAGTACTGTAAGAATGTTGTGAATGTCGCTTTCATTAAGGGTTGTGAATGTACTTCAAGAAGCGTTGTTTTTGGTGGAATGCCCAGGGAGACCAAGGGCTCAGCTATCCGTGAAGGCAGGAGGTTGATATGTGGTATAACCAGAAGGAGCTCACTTGCTGTCTGCAGATCATTTTCGATTATTTCTGTCTTTCTCAGGAAGATGGAGGCAAAATCCTCACAGTTTGGTAGCATATTGGACCCACTTAAAGAAGGATTAGTTTGATTATTCGGTTTTTGCTTGACAAGTTCAAAAAGTTTTTTTGTCAGTTTCTGGCTAGATCTAGTTGAGTTCTAAAGAAATTAGCTTTCAAACTTCTGATTCATTTATTATAGGTGTTCCTCACTGATTTTAAGTGTGTTCGAAGGATGGAGAGAATTTTCATGCTCGTTCAGCTAGTCTCAGATTGAGTGTTTCTGTGTTTAGGCTGTCAATGAACCACAGTTTAGAGTCTTTGATGGACATTATATTTAGTTGTAAGGGCACAATCGAGTCTAGGATGTTCATAATGGAAGTATTGTAGTGATCTGTGAGGACGTGGACATCTAGCATGTCCACCTGAGGGGGCAGGATATTGCTACTGAGGGAAATCAGATCATTAAGGTTTATATTTTGCAAACTCCTTTTCCATTGTTTAGGTTTCTTTTGTGGAGCCTTTCTAGTAATCACAACATCTGTGGTGAGGAAGGTAATAAGGTGGTGATCTGTCCCACCCTAAGGGACGATAGAGTTGAGTTGGATGTTGTCCACTTTTGCAATGATTAGGTCCAAGGTCTCACACTTGGGGGCCAATTCCGATCTCGGTTGGAGACGCACCCAATACCATTCGGTCGGGAAAAAAGCCATGCGAATGCCTGTTTCCCGACCGACCCGCACATCAATCCGAACGAGCAAGTACGATGCGCACAACAGCATAGAATCCGGCCGAGTCGTACTCACCCAATCCAGGTCCTGTTCACCGACCGAGGCGAATCCGGAAACGCAGAATCGAGTCGCACGGAACGGAAAACGCAGCCCCGTCCGGCCGGACAAGTACGATGCGATTTCCGTACGCGCCGAACCCGTCGCTACGTCCGGCACGTCAAAGCTTCCGGGAGAGGCGCACATAAGCTCCGATTCGCGCCACAACACGATCCAGCGGCTACGAGGCGAACACGCCAGCGACGAGGACGAGGCGAAGCAACGACAAAGACGAACGAGACGAACCAACAATGAATCCCTTCGTTCCGATCGTACCAATATTCTACATTTACTACCGGAACAGGCACGGACGCGTACGGCGCAGAAGGTAAGTCAGACACCAACCACAAAAACATACAACACGTACACGACACATCACACACACACAGAGGGATGCAGAATTTACTCACACCAGCAACAGCAGCACCATAGGGGCGGGATGCCCATCACCAATGCCACATATGCACACAGGGGCCTGGATGCGCACCACCACTACCACCCTTACCCAGGGGGGTGCCAGATGCCTACCACTACTACCACCCTTAGCCAGGGGGGTGCCAGATGCCTACCACTAATACCACCCTTACCCAGGGGGGGGGCTGGATGCCTACCACTACTACCACCCTTAGCCAGGGGGGGGCTGGATGCCTACCACTACTACCACCCTTACCCAGGGGGGCTGGATGCCTACCACTACTACCACCCTTAGCCAGGGGGGCTGGATGCCTACCACTACTACCACCCTTAGCCAGGGGGGCTGGATGCCTACCACTACTACCACCCTTACCCAGGGGGGGCTGGATGCCTACCACTACTACCACCCTTAGCCAGGGGGGGCTGGATGCCTACCACTACTACCACCCTTAGCCAGGGGGTGCCGGATGCCTACCACTACTACCACCCTTAGCCAGGGGGGCTGGATGCCTACCACTACTACCACCCTTACCCAGGGGGGGCTGGATGCCTACCACTACTACCACCCTTAGCCAGGGGGCTGGATGCCTACCACTACTACCACCTCTACCCAGGGGGGCTGGATGCCTACCACTACTACCACCCTTACCCAGGGGGCTGGATGCCTACCACTACTACCACCCTTACCCAGGGGGCTGGATGCCTACCACTACTACCACCCTTAGCCAGGGGGCTGGATGCCTACCACTACTACCACCCTTAGCCAGGGGGTGCCAGATGCCTACCACTACTACCACCCTTAGCCGGGGGCTGGATGCCTACCACTACTACCACCCTTAGCCAGGGGGGCTGGATGCCTACCACTACTACCACCCTTACCCAGGGGGCTGGATGCCTACCACTACTACCACCCTTACCCAGGGGGGCTGGATGCCTACCACTACTACCACCCTTAGCCAGGGGGCTGGATGCCTACCACTACTACCACCCTTAGCCGGGGGTGCTGGATGCCTACCACTACTACCACCCTTAGCCAGGGGGCTGGATGCCTACCACTACTACCACCCTTACCCAGGGGGCTGGATGCCTACCACTACTACCACCCTTAGCCAGGGGGCTGGATGCCCACCACTACTACCACCCTTAGCCAGGTGGGTGCCAGATGCCTACCACTACTACCACCTCTACCCAGGGGGCTGGATGCCTACCACTACTACCACCCTTACCCAGGGGGCTGGATGCCTACCACTACTACCACCCTTACCCAGGGGGCTGGATGCCTACCACTACTACCACCTCTACCCAGGGGGCTGGATGCCTACCACTACTACCACCTCTACCCAGGGGGGCTGGATGCCTACCACTACTACCACCCTTACCCGGG